>OX451738.1:912651862-913362036 GCA_948472305.1 Vicia faba
TAGAATTCATTTATCTGTAAGAAAGAATTTCCTTGAGAAACCGGTCTGTGGTTTAGACTCAACAAGGCTTTAGCAGTTGTAAAAGCAGTTGTAATATTCAGTTGAATATAGTGGATTAAGACCTCGTTGGAGAGAGGCGAAATCACCTTGACGGGTGGACTGGAGTAGTTTGAGATCAAACGAACCAGGATAAAAATAACGTGTTGTCTGCAATTGATTTCAAGTTTTACAATTTAACCCCCCTTCTTGTGTATTTCACTTCTTCAATTGGCATCAGAGCGCCTGGTTCTGAGCTAAAACACTTAACCGTGTCAGTACAAGATCGAGCGTCAGAAAAACACAATGGCAGGAACATATCAACACACCAGCAATGACAACAATGAAGATAGAGACAGATTCAGCGGCAAACCTCCAGTCTTTGATGGAGAAAAATTTGATTACTGGAAAGACAGAATTGAAAGCTTCTTTCTGGCACATGATGCTGATCTGTGGGACATGGTGACAGATGGATACATGCACCCAGTGAATGAAAGTGGTCAGAAGATTGACAGGAAGGCAATGTCTGATCAACAAAAGCGTGACTTCAAAAATCACCACAAGGCCAGAACTATTCTTCTCAGCGCTATCTCTTGCGCTGAATATGAAAAGATATCTGAAATTCTGGCTGCAGATACTCAATGTCACGTTCAATGTTATGACACCGTATCTGACTTTCTATAAGACAGTAAATACAAAAACAGTAAAGAACACAGTCAATTGTTTACCCAGTTCAGTGTGCAACAACACCTACTCTGGGGGCTACCAAGCCAGGGAGGAAATCCACTATAAGAGATATTAATTCAGGAATAAACCAACCAGTTTATCTCCTTCACTTAAGACCTACCCAATGCAACTTCAATCTAAGTACAACTTAAACCTGAGTTCCTACTCACTCCCCCTCAATCACAGCAGTGATACTTAAAACAATTGACTAATGATTTATTGAAGACACTCTTCAAAACATACACTTGATTATGCTTCACAGCTTTTTAATCAAGCAACACAAACACTCTTGCTTCACAGCTTTGAGTGATACATAAACCTAACTTGACTTTGCTTCAAAGCTTTAGTCAAGAGACACAAAACACTCTTGCTTCAAAGCTTTGAGTGATACAAAAACCCTTACAATTAAAACCTATTCCAAGTCACTTATCACAATGATACTTGCTTGGATTACAATAGTTGAAACTATATAGCTTCTAAATGATCTTCTGTCAAAAGGGATAAATTCCAAACAGCAGCCCTGTTGAATATATAGCAGCTGCTTCTTATGTTAGGGTTTCCACAAAAAGCTAGGGTTAATTCCGTTTGACCTTAAGACTTGGTCACAAGACTTTATCAACCAGGTTAGGGTTGAGCTAGGTTAACCCAAAGTCCACGAGAGATTCTGTTCTGGAAAGACTGAGTCATCTTCCTGAAAAATCTCAGAATTAACCAAACTGCATAACTGTTAGATCAGAACAGGATGTCTTAACATTTGTTATGACATCTGAATTCCTGTTTACTGATTTTGGTAAATGTGATCATTTTGCAAAATGCTCAGATACACACTCATAAACATCAGTACCTGTATACCACTATTTTTCTGCAAAGGTACCTAATAAACCAGTACCTAATAAACTAGAATGTTATGACATCAGTCATGACATTCACACATCTGGTTTAACCAAAAATGCATGCCAATACCTAAACAACTACAAACTCCCCCTTTGGCAGATTTTTGGCTAAAGCCCCTAAGCAATCAGAGAATAGATAGCAGCAGAATAAATATGACTGCAGAAAAATAGAGTCTAATAATGTCTACCAAAATATATCTCCCCCTCTTTAGCCACAAATGGGCCAAAGATACAAGTTCTTAAAAAGTTATACAGTCATCCCAAAAGTAGAAAAAAACAACTAAAAAACTGAACACACTTGCAAACTCCACCAGGAACCAACAGCAACTCCACCAACCTTTAAGCACTATCCCCTTCAGAGGAGCTACTTTCTTCAGTATTGAGTTGATCTTCAGCAGCACCCTCTTCCCTTTCGTTTCCTTCAGCCTCCTCCTGTTCTAACCTGGCAATTAGGTTTTCCAGAGTCTTTTTCCTAGTCTCCAGCTTTTTGCAGGTCTCTTTCAATACAGCTATAACTTTAGATGTTTTGGACTGAGTCTTTACAGATGATGTCTCAGCTGATGTTATAACAATATTAGGAACATGAGATCCCTGAAAAAGCATGTAGTGTAACCCAAGAGCAGGAGCTCTTTTGCAAGCAGTATCTCTTGCCACCAGGATATCAGGGTATTGTGCAAGGATAATTCCACAAAGGAGGGAGGGAAAGGCAATAGGGCCTTTGACAGCATAACTACCAGCATGTTTTAAAGTTTGTTCAAAAATATACCTGCCATAGTCAAAATCAGTCTTGGTTCCCACATCATAAATAAATCTCCCCAATCCTATGGAGATAGTTGATTTATGGTTTGTAGGGACCCAGTTGGCTGCACCAATTTTGTGCAGGATGGCAAATTTCATGCTTAGTTTGCTGGCATTCAGCTTACCTTTCAAGGGCCAGCACTTGACTTGTCTTGCTGTGATGGTTTGGCATACTTCATTGTCAGTGACTTCTAATTCAGGGCAATCCTCATTTGATCTTCCAAGAAATTTGTTAATTTCTGATGGAGAGAAATTAACCCTTCTTCCTCTAACATAAACACATTCAAAGTCAGCTGACCTTCCATCAGCACATTCATCAGACAAGTTCACTATAAATTCCTTGACCAGATTTTCATAGCACTTGGTAACTTTTACCACAGTCTTCATCAGTCCAGCAGTTTTAATCATGTCCATGATTTCCTTGCAATCCATGGCACCATTGTTTAGCTCTCTTTCTAAAGCTATTCTCTTCAAGCAAACATACTTCCATCTGTTGGCATTGTCAGGATGGTGAAAAGAGATGTTGTCTGTTGGGACTTCAGGGACTCTAGCCATTTTGCTGGAAGGGAGTTTCCTTCTGATAGAAATTTCTTCAGCCTCAATTTCAAATTCTGATTCTTAATCAGAATCAAAAGACTCAGATTCTTTTCTCTTCTTTGTAATTGGTTGTCTTCCAGTATGCACTTGGGCTTTCACCTTCCCTTTGGACAGACCAGTTTTCACAGATTCTACCCCAGTCTTGCCTTCAGCCTTGGATTTCTTATCAGCAGGTTTCTCTTTGGTCATACATTTTGCAGCATTCTGATTACCCTTTATTTTCATCATTCTCCTATCTATGCTAGGGTTTACATTGGCAATTAGTTCATTGTCTGAGTATTCCTCATCCACATCAATGACAGGTGGATCAACAGTCTTCTCTGAAGGGTTCTGAATATCATCAAGGATTTCAGATGATTTCTGAATGTTGTCATTTGGTGTCACAACATTCTCAGAGACATCTGCATTTGCTTCAACATTTGGGCTTACTGATTCTTGATTTAATGGGACAGAAATCCCCGGTACATAGTGGTTTTCGCTTAGTATTCTTGTAACAAGCCTAGCAATTTCTTGATGTACTTGAGCTGATCCTTCCCTATTTGGTACAGAAGAAGAAGGATGAGAAGGATTACCGGAAGCAGTAGCTTGAGATCTTCCTGCATGCCTAGTTCTCAGCTTTTTGACTTTGGAGGGGTCAGTTGCCATTTCTCTGAGAGGAGTGATTTCCAGGACTTCAGAATCTATGCATGTGGTGATTGCTCGAGAATCATGATCAGATGATGAAGATGAAGTGGTCGCCTTGGTTGAAGATGATGTGTGAGACATTTTGATTGACTTAGAGCACCAGTAGCAATTTGAGAGAAAACTTTGATTGAGAGAAAGGAATAGGTTGCAAAGTCGAGAGAGGTAGGAGGCAAATGAGAGTCTATTCAACTTCTTAATAATTTTGAAAGAATTGGAAAAACATATGATTAACCCACTAAAAATAGACTTAACAAAAATAACTCCTTCAACCCTTGCTTTAAGCAAAATTAATTGCTATAATTTCTCATGTTGGCAAATACCCATCTTGCCCCTCAAGTTTTCAAGTTGATTTCCATCAAGAGCCTTGGTAAAAAAATCAGCCAGCTGTAGCTTAATGACACCAAGTTCCAGTTTAATTGTCTTCTTCTCTACAAGGTCAATGTGCTTGGTCCTGCTATGCTGAATAGGGTTCTTGGAAATATTGATTGTATTCAGATTGTCACAATACAATGTCACAACATCTTGTGAGACATTATACTCAGTGAGCATCTGTTTTGTCCAGATAATTTGAGAACAGCTACTACCAGCTGCAACTATTTCAGCACAGAGTTGAAAAGGCATTCTTTTGACATGAATCATAGCTCTGGCAGATTCCTGTATGATCCTATTTTTCCTTCTGTCAACTCCATTTTGATGAGGAGTTATAGGAGAAGAGACTACATGACTCATTCCTTCTGAGAAACAGAATTTATTAAACTTGTTGTTTCCAAATTCCTTGTCATGATCACTTCTGATTCTGACAATACATCCTTCTTTTTGAGTTTTTTTGCACAGTTCTCTAAAAACTTCAAGTTTATTCACCTTATCATAGACATATTTATTTTTACCAAGCCTTTCCATTTGATGTTCACCACAAACCTTCCTTTTATAAATTTGCAGTCTTGGAGTCCTTCTGACTGCTTCCATAGAGATTGTTCTTTTCATTCTTCTTAGATGAAGATGGCCAAGTTTTTGGTGCCACAGTTTCACCTCTTTTTCTTCTTTGGTAATAGAACACATAGTGGAGTTATTAGTGTTCTCAGGCTGCCACAAGTAACAATTATCTTTAGATCTGATTCCTTTCATTACAACTTCTAGATTTTCATTAATTACAAGACATTCAGATTTTGAGAAGTTGACCTTGAATCCTAGATCACTCAATTGACTGATACTAATGAGATTAGCAGTCAGGCCTTTTACCAATAGAACTTCATTCAGATTTGGAACTTCAAGGCAGTCCAAATTACCAACTCCTTTGATTTCACCTTTAGCACCATCTCCAAAGGTCACATAACTAGTGGTGTGAGGTTTAACATGATTGAGAATGTTCTTTATTCCAGTCATGTGCTTAGAGCACCCACTGTCAAAGTACCAGCCTTCCTTTGCAGAGACTCTCATGGAAGTGTGGGCTATCAGGGCAGTAGCTTTTTTCTTCCATTTAGGAGTATGTGGTACCTTTTTAGACTTAGGTTTGACTCCTGAGTTCTGATTAGGGTATCCATGCAATCTGAAGCAGAAAGGCTTTATGTGGCCATACCTCCCACAATGATGACATCTCCATCTTTGGTACCTTTTCTTCATACGTCTCTGTTCCTGATGTTGAGAGTTGTGTTGAGACATCTGCTTTGACATTTGTTTCACAGGCCTGATCTTCTTGTCTGTACTAGATTTCTTTGCTTCCACAAATCCTAGTCCAGATTTGTTTCCCACATTTTTTCCAACCTGAAGGATTTCTTCCAATTTGTCTGTTCCATTTGTCAGCATCTTGACAGATTTGGTCATTTGGTTCAGTTGTGAGTTCAGCAATTGAACTTCCCCTTCTAGATGACTTATAGTTTCAAGGTTTGCCCCTTTTTTCAGCCTCCAGTTTTATGATGAGTTTTGATTGTTTCTCATTCTACACACAGACTTCAGCACTTCTGATACACAATTTCTTGTAAGTATCAGCCAGTTCTTCAAATGTCACTTCTTCATCACTAGTGTCACTTTCAGAGGTACAAACACCAGTTAGAGCAGTAACTAGTTTGGCAGATTCTTCTTCAGAATTACTTTCTGAATCAGAGTCAGACCAAGTAACAGTCATTCCTTTCTTTTGTTTCTTAAGAAAGGTAGGACATTCAGCTCGAATATGCCCATATCCTTCACAACCATGGCATTGAATTCCTCTACCTTGATTTCCCTTCTCTTCTGACCTTGGTCTTCTGCTGGAACTGTCAATGTCAGAGGGAATGTTATGAACATTAGACCTTGACTTTGGATCTATTCTTTTGATGAGTTTGTTGAATTGTCTTCCAAGCATGGCTATAGCTTCTGAAATATTTTCTTCTTCATCCTCCTTGTCTTCATCTTCAGTGTTGGATACAAGTGCTATGCTCTTGTTCTTCTTGTCAACATTTTCAGTGATCCCCATCTCAAAAGTATGAAGAGACCCAATGAGTTCATCCACTTTCAACTTGCTGATATCCTGGGCTTCCTCTATAGCAGTTACCTTCATTGCAAATCTTTTAGGCAAGGATCTGAGAATCTTTCTCACCAGTTTTTCTTCTGACATCTTTTCTCCCAATGCTCCTGAGGTGTTGGCAATCTCCAAGATGTTCATGTGAAACTCATGAATGGTTTCATCTTCCATCATTTTTAGATTCTAAAACTTGGTAGTCAGCATCTGAAGCCTTGACATTTTTACTTTGGAAGTGCCCTCATGGGTAGTTTTGAGAGTGTCCCAAACTTCCTTGGCCAGTTCATATTGATGTACTAGTCTGAATATGTTTCTATCAATTCCATTGAACAAGGCATTTAAAGCTTTGGAATTACCCAGGGCTAACTCATCTTCTTCTTTACTCCATTCTTCCTCAGGCTCCAGACTGATTGTCCCATCTTTCTCAGTTATGGTGGGATGGTTCCATCCTTTGTCAGCTGCTCTCCAAGCCTTTTTGTCCAGAGATTTTAAGAAGGCAATCATACGAGGTTTCCAGTAGTCATAATTTGTTCCATCCAAAATGGGTGGTCTATTTCCAAAAACTCCTTCTTTGTCCATAGTGCTAGAAAGTGATATCCCTAGATCTCACCCAGTAATACAGGCAGGGTGCCTGCTCTGATACCAATTGAAATTCTGGCTGCAGATACTCAATGTCACGTTCAATGTTATGACACCATATCTGACTTTCTATAAGACAGTAAATACAAAAACAGTAAAGAACACAGTCAATTGTTTACCCAGTTCAGTGTGCAACAACACCTACTCTGGAGGCTACCAAGCCAGGGAGGAAATCCACTATAAGAGATATTAATTCAGGAATAAACCAACCAGTTTATCTCCTTCACTTAAGACCTACCCAATGCAACTTTAATCTAAGTACAACTTAAACCTGAGTTCCTACTCACTCCCCCTCAATCACAGCAGTGATACTTAAAACAATTGACTAATGATTTATTGAAGACACTCTTCAAAACATACACTTGATTATGCTTCACAGCTTTTTAATCAAGCAACACAAACACTCTTGCTTCACAGCTTTGAGTGATACATAAACCTAACTTGACTTTGCTTCAAAGCTTTAGTCAAGAGACACAAAACACTCTTGCTTCAAAGCTTTGAGTGATACAAAAACCCTTACAATTAAAACCTATTCCAAGTCACTTATCACAATGATACTTGCTTGGATTACAATAGTTGAAACTATATAGCTTCTAAATGATCTTCTGTCAAAAGGGATAAATTCCAAACAGCAGCCCTGTTGAATATATAGCAGCTGCTTCTTCAGTTAGGGTTTCCACAAAAAGCTAGGGTTAATTCCGTTTGACCTTAAGACTTGGTCACAAGACTTTATCAACCAGGTTAGGGTTGAGCTAGGTTAACCCAAAGTCCACGAGAGATTCTGTTCTGGAAAGACTGAGTCATCTTCCTGAAAAATCTCAGAATTAACCAAACTGCATAACTGTTAGATCAGAACAGGATGTCTTAACATTTGCTATGACATCTGAATTCCTGTTTACTGATTTTGGTAAATGTGATCATTTTGCAAAATGCTCAGATACACACTCATAAACATCAGTACCTGTATACCACTATTTTTCCTGCAAAGGTACCTAATAAACCAGTACCTAATAAACTAGAATGTTATGACATCAGTCATGACATTCACACATCTGGTTTTACCAAAAATGCATGCCAATACCTAAACAACTACAATATCTAACAGAGACACTGCAAAGAGTATGTTTGACTCTCTCAGAATGACGCATGAAGGCAACATTCAGGTCAAAGAAACTAAAGCTCTTGCGCTCATTCATAAGTATGAGGCATTAAAAATGGAAGAAAGTCAATCAATTGAAACGATGTTCTCAAGATTTCAAATTCTGGTGGCTGGTCTTAAAGTTCTGGACAAAAGGTATTCTACTGCTGATCATGTCAAGAAGATCATCAGAAGCTTGCCAAAACAGTGGAGGCCAATGGTTACAGCGCTGAAGCTAGCTAAAGATCTCAACAAAATCTCTCTGGAGGAACTTATCAGCTCCCTCAGAAGTCATGAGATAGAGCTAGAAGCTGATGAACCTCAGAAGCAAGGTAAGCCTTTAGCTTTAAAATCTAACAGAAAATCTGACTCCAAAGTTTTGCAGGCTGTTGAAGAAACCTCTGATGGGTCCTCATCAGAAGAAGACGAACTTTCCCTCCTCTCCAGAAGAGTGAACCAACTATGGAAGCAGAGGCAAAGAAAGTTCAGGAATACCAGAAGATCCGATCAGAATGAGTCCTCCTCCAGATACAGAAGGTCAGACTCCTCCTCTGGATACAGAAGATCTGAAGGCTCTTCAGGAAGCAGAAAGCCAAACACCAAGGACATCATCTGCTATGAATGCAACGAGCAAGGACACTACAAGAGTGACTGTCCAAAGCTTCAGAGGGAAAAGCCCAAAAAGAAGTTTGGAAGGGAAAAGAAGAAGAGTCTCATGGCTACATGGGATGACTCTGACTCGTCTGAAGCTGACTCAGAATCAGATGATGAGAGAGCAAACATAGCTCTCATGGCTAACATATCAGAAGACAGTGAAGCTTCTGAATCAGACTCTGAATCAGACACCAAAGAGGTATTCCCTGACTTTGCAATTAATTTTACTAAGGCTGAACTTGCTGAAAGCCTTAATGAAATTCTGGAAAGTTATCAGCAGATCAGAGTTAAATTCAGAAACCTGAAAAAGAATCTTGATTCTGACTCTGATAAAAATGAGAGTCTCAAATTGGAAAATTCTGAGTTGAAAAATAAATTTTCAAAATTAGAAAATCTTTTACAAAACTCTCAGAAGGAAACAATTTCTAAAACTCCCAGCAGCGCTGATGAGATCATCAAGGAGTATGATCACAGCTTTCAGAAGTTCCTTGCTAAAAGCATAGATAAAAGCAAAATGGCTTCAATGATCTATGGAGTTAGCAGAAACGGAAGAAAGAGAATAGGATACCAAGGTAAGGTACCTACACCAAAGAATGCCATAGATCTAATTATTAAACGCACTCCTCTGAATTCACACTTTGTGTATGGTCACACACATGACATTAAATATACTAGTAGTAATTATTCTGTGAAGCCAAAATTCAACCAGAGTTTTGGCAAAGCTAACAAATCAGGACCCAAGAAAATATGGGTACCTAAGGATAAAATAATACATGTTGTAGATATCTTTAGCAGCAAATCAGAAACACCAGTCATGGTACCTGGACTCTGGCTGCTCACGACACATGACGGGAAGAAGGCATATGTTCCAAAGCCTGGAACTTAAGCCTGGAGGCCACGTAGGCTTTGGAGGCAATCAGAGGGGAAAGATCATTGGCTCTGGAACAGTAGGTAATGGAAATCTCCCCTCTATAAATAATGTTCTATTAGTAGATGGATTAATGCATAATCTGTTATCCATAAGTCAATTAAGTGATAACGGTTATGATATAATCTTTAATCAAAAATCATGTAAAGCTGTTAGTCAGAAAGATGGGACTATCCTATTTAATGGAAAGAGGAAAAACAACATTTATAAAATCAAACTTTCTGAACTGAAAAGTCAGAATGTAAAGTGTCTTATGTCTGTTAACAACGAGCAATGGATCTGGCACAAAAGATTGGGGCATGTTAGTATGAGAAGAATATCTCAGATTAACAAACTCAATCTGGTAAGAGGACTTCCTAATCTGAAGTTCAATTCAGATGCTCTGTGTGAAGCATGTCAGAAAGGCAAGTTTGCAAAACCTGCTTTCAAATCTAAAAACGTTGTTTCCACCTCTAAGCCATTAGAACTTCTGCACATTGACTTATTTGGACCAGTTAAAACTGCTTCAGTCAGTGGCAAGAAGTACGGGTTAGTAATCGTAGATGACTATAGCAGATGGACATGGGTAAAGTTCTTAAGACACAAGGACGAGTCACACTCTGTGTTTGTCACCTTCTGTAACCAAGTTCAGAATGAAAAGGATCTTAGAATCGTTAAAGTCAGAAGTGATCATGGTGGAGAATTTGAAAACAAAGATTTTGAGTCATTCTTTAATGACAGAGGCATTCTGCATGATTTCTCTTGTCCTAGAACTCCCCAGCAAAATGGAGTTGTAGAACGAAAGAACAGAACATTGCAAGAAATGGCCAGAACCATGATCAATGAGACAAACGTTGCTAAGATCTTCTGGGCAGAGGCAATAAACACAGCGTGCTACATTCATAATAGAATCTCCATAAGACCTATTCTGGAAAAGACTCCATATGAATTGTGGAAGAACAGAAAGCCCAACATTTCATATTTTCATCCATTTGGATGTACTTGTTTTATGTTAAATACAAAAAATTATTTGAACAAGTTTGACTCTAAAGCACAAAAGTGTATTATGTTAGGATACTCTGAACGCTCAAGAGGGTACAGAGTATACAATACAGAAACACAGATTGTGGAAGAATCAATCAGTGTTTGTTTTGATGATAAGCTTGACTCTGAAAAGTCAAAGCAGAATGAAGTCTTTGCAGGTATGGAAGTTGAATTCACAGGTTCTAAAGACAAGTCATCAGAAGCTCTCAACAAAGACACTCCTTCAACATCAGAAAGAGGCACTGCGAGCAATCCAGCAACATCTGTTGATCAACCTCAGAAAAGACTACCCAGAAGCAGCATGGATCACCCAGAAGAAACAATCTTAGGAAGAAAGGAAGATCCAATCAGAACAAGAGCCAGCTTCAGAAACTCTGAAGAATCCCTCATGGGACTTGTCTCTCTGATTGAACCCTCTTCAATTGATGAAGCACTTCTGGACAACAAATGGATTCTAGCTATGCAAGAAGAGCTGAATCAATTCACCAGAAATGACGTGTGGGATCTAGTTCCCAGACCAAAAGGATTCAACGTCATTGGAACAAAATGGGTGTTCAAAAACAAACTGAACGAACAAGATGAAGTCATCAGAAACAAAGCACGACTGGTAGCACAAGGTTATAGTCAGCAAGAGGGGATAGACTATACAGAAACCTTTGCTCCAGTCGCCAGGTTAGAATCTATCAGACTTTTAATTTCTTTTGCTGTTAATAAAGGCATCACTCTATATCAGATGGATGTCAAGAGTGCATTCTTAAATGGCTATATAAAAGAAGAGGTTTTTGTGCACCAACCCCCTGGTTTTGAAAGTACAAAAAATCCAGAGTATGTTTTCAAACCAAAGAAGTCACTGTATGGTCTGAAACAAGCTCCCAGAGCTTGGTATGAAAGACTAAGTAACTTTCTGTTAGAAAAGGAATTCACCAGAGGGAAAGTGGACACAACCTTATTCTGTAAGACAGTTAAGAATGACATCTTAGTGTGTCAGATTTATGTTGACGATATTATATTTGGATATACTAATCCTTCTCTTGGAAGAAAATTTGCTAAGTGTATGCAGGCAGAATTTGAGATGAGCCTCATGGGGGAACTGAAATTCTTTCTGGGAATTCAGATCAATCAAACTCCAGAGGGAACTTACATTCATCAGAGAAAATATGTCAGAGAACTTCTGAAGAAATTTGATCTCTCAGAATGTAAGTCATCAAAGATTCCAATGCATCCCACGTGCACTCTGGAAAGAGAAGAGGTAAGCAAAAAGGTAGAACAGAAGGTCTACAGAGGTATGATTAGTTCTCTTCTTTATCTGACAGCTTCAAGGCCTGATATTTTATTCAGTGTATGCATTTGTGCAAGATTCCAATCAGATCCTAGAGAATCTCACTTAACAGCTGTTAAGCGAATTTTCAAGTATCTGAAAGGTACTACTAATCTGGGTTTATTTTATAGAAAATCTAGTGATTACAGCTTAGTAGGTTACTGTGATGCTGACTTTGCTGGAGACAGAGTAGAGCGTAAAAGTACTTATGGAAGCTGCCAGTTTCTGGGAGAAAATCTGATCTCTTGGTCCAACAAAAGGCAATCCACAATTGCGCTATCAACAGCAGAAGCTGAATACATAGCAGCAGTAGGATGCAGCACACAAATGCTCTGGATGAAAAGTCAGCTTGAAGACTTCCAGATATTTGAGAGTAACATTCCTATACTCTGTGACAACACTTCTGCCATTTGCTTAAGTCAAAATCAAATTCTGCATTCTAGGGCTAAGCATATAGAAATGAAACATCATTTCATTAGGGACTATATTCAGAAAGGCATTTTAAACTTAAAATTTATTGATACAGACCATCAATGGGCTGATATTTTCACAAAACCACTTTCTGAAGATAGGTTCAACTTCATTCTGAAACATCTCAGCATGAAGCTCTGCCCAGAGTGAAAATGTTTTAATTTTATATATTAACCTTTAGAATTTGTTTTATTTTACTGTGAACTTCTGATCAATCTTCTTTCAGAAATTTAGACATGCAGATTGTATCAGATTCTATCCATAAAGATCTGAGCATTTCATTTCAAGGATAGATGTGCTGTTCACTAAATCAAACAAGTGTCATCCAGTCATCAGCTAATTCCTGAGGTAGAACACGCGTGCACGCTTCTGAGAAGGCAAAGCGCTGATTGGATGCATTGAGACACATGTCATGGCTAACCGTTCCAAATATCTTTCTAAATCCCCTAAAATCAGCCAACATTAAATGCGAGTAATCATGATTTAATTCTCTCTCTTAAAACGTTTATGTTTTCAAAACATTTTTTGAAACCTATTTAAACGCCTTAACATCATTCATTCACTTTTTACCGTCACTTACAATCTTCAAAAATATTTGTGTTCTTACTGTGTGTTCATTTTTTCTCAAAGAAACCCTTTTCAAGCTTTTTCTCAAAAACCCTTGTGTGAACATGGCATCCTCTAGCACTCCATCTGCAGGTTCCCAGCAAGATACTTCTTCTGAACAGTATCAGATTCCTTTCAGAACGCTCCTCACTCCGGTCAAGAACTTGGAAGTTCTATCAGAATTGATAGTAGATTTCAACAGTTTGAAGGAAAATGGCTTTGATCTGTCTGAAGAAATTAAGGCACAAGGTTGGGAAAGGTACTTTGATAGGTTGGTGGGTCCAATGTTCCCCATTTTGGTTAAAGAATTCTGGATACATGCGTCTTCCTCAACTCATCAGGTTACTTCGTATATCATGGGAAAGAAGATTGTGATTACTGAAGATCACATTGCAAGGCTGATTGGATACAATGGTGGTGGTATCCGCTGTATTGACATGGTAGATAGATGTGCAAACTCTGCCCTAATTGCAAGAAAGATTTTTACACATGGGGTTCCCTCCAGCAAAATAAGAGATTTGAAAGATCAGCACAGAATTTGGGCAAAGATTATTCTGGGCTGCTTCAACCACAGGAAGCTTACAAGCTCTCCTGACTATATAAACATAGATCAGCAATTTCTGATTTATTTTATTGCAAAGAAGTCCAAGATCAACCTAGCTCATCTTCTGTTCAATCATCTGAAGACAAGCGTCAAGGAAACGAGAGAAGAAGAAAGGACTAAAAGGGATTGGGTACCATTCGGCAGATTGATATCAGATATTCTAACGGAGAATAGGCTGATTGAACACTTGACAGAGGCACAGGAAATAAGCTCTCTAGAACCGTCTATTGGCAAGCAGCTGAATGCCAAGAATCTGAAGAAGATGAAGCTGATAGAGAACATAAGGAAGGAGCCCAGCGTCACTCCTCATGCTGAAATCACTAGCAGAAGAGTCCCTCTGGACAACTTTCCTATATTCTCTGAGATTGACTCTAAACCAGTCATTGTTCTCAGATACTTGGATGCTTGTAAAGCTAATGGCACAGATCCTGATCTGAACATTAAAGATCTGCACCAGCAAACACCAGAGGTTACTCTGAAGAAGGCTAAGAAGAGAAAGGCTGTATCAGAAGGATCGTCTCAGCAGACCCCAAAGAAGAGAGGTAATCTGTCTTTTGTTAATGTTTTAAATTCATCTGCTGTTCCAACATTTATTCCAACCCCAGCTTCATTTGAAATCCCAACCATTGATGATACTGAACCTGAGTTTGACCCTTCTGAGTCATTAACCCTCAGAACATCCCGCGCCAAACCTCATAATCCAAAACCTACAACCTCAACAGAACCAGAACTTGAAAAAGTTCTTTCTGAAATAGATCAACACTCTTCCGCTCCCCATACAGAAAATCCAAATCCTCAACCAGAAACTCCCCATTCACCACAACCAGAAACTACACACTCACTAGAACCAGAAATTCCACAACCTCCATCTCCATAACCAGAACTTAATCCACCTTCACCTCAACACGAATCATCTCCACAACCTGAGTTTCAACACTCTGAGGCTCAAACCCCTGAACCTCAATCATCTGAATCCTCTGAACCACGACCCTTAGCCATGCAATTTCCTAGTGGTACCACTGTTAATATCCCTCAACTACCATCCTCACCAGAAATTACTCCACCTAATACCCCATCCAGTCCAATAATCATTCCTGATTCTCCTACTCCCTCACCCAAGCAAAATCCAGATGACCACACCAAGACCTTCATTGATCTAACAGTCCTTGAACGCCTTGCTTCCATTAGCAATAAAACTGCCATTCCCAAACCCAAACAACCAGATGTTGGTTCTAGCATCTTGAATTTTGAAACAGATATGCAGAAGTGGATTTCTTCTCTAAAACAGGCTAGTCTGGAAGTGATTGATCCCGCTGTTTCAGACCACCTCTGAACACTCTTCAGAAGATGGGTATGCACTGAAACCTTTAAACTGCAGGACCAAAGCTATGGACAAGCTCAACAGAACTTCAGCAATCTGCTGAAAGAAATTGAAGGTCCAGTTTTGAGTCAGCTGCTGAAGGATGAAGTTCATCACCTGGACAGTGAGCCTTGGTATGAAAAGCGTCCAACTTCAACAGCTCAACCAGCAGAAGAACAGACGATTCCAGCTGAAGATTTAAGTCAAGAAGAAGTTATTGCAGAAAGCTCTCAGAAGCATCCTGATTCTGACACCTCTCAAGCTGCATTGGACAGGCAGACTCTTGAAGAGCTGAAGCAAAATGATCTTCGACTGCAGGAGAGAATGGATGAGAATGATCAACGAATGAAGGAAAGGATGGATGTTGAGGATCGTAAGATTGACTCAGTAGCCAGTATGGTGCATCAGCAGAAGGAAACCACTGATCAGATTAAGAACATGCTAGAAGCTCTGTTCACACGCATTCCACCCCCTCCTTAGATTTTGTTTCTTGATGTTTTCATTGTTTTCTTTACATGTTATCTGTAATATTTTCTGAGCTCTGAACTGAATACAATCGTTTTTCTGCACTGATCGTTTTTAACTTCAATTATTTGCACTTTTTGATTGCTGACAAAAAGGGGGAGAAAGAATGATATTTTTTAATAACGGATTACTAAGACAAAAGTCTTAAACATTCTAACACTCTGATATACTTGAATGTTTCTTTGTTCTGCATAAGCTTACAGGTACAAGAATCTGATGAACTCTAATACACTGAAGCTCTGCTCTGGTAAAGGAAAGATCTGATGCTCAAAGAAAGTTCAATAAAGATCTGATGCTAAAGGACTCATGGAATTAAAGGGAAGTAATAAACTCAGGGGGAGTTTTTCTGATCATAACTCTGATACCTTTTTATTCCCTATCTTCTTATCTTTGATACCTTTCTGTTTATCTCTGATACCACTTATTATTTGGTTATCTCTGATACTTTTTTCTTTAAATTTCAATTGAAAAAAAATCCAGTTTTTGTCATCATCAAAAACGGGGAGATTGTTAGAACAAAGTTTGAATCTACTACCCTAAGTTAAAGTTTTGATGATAACAAAATGCAAGATTAAATAAATTGTATAATGCATATGAGACATATATGCTACCTAAAAATTATATTGTGCATTTACAGAAACTCTGATGGATATCAGCATAAGAATGTTAACATCAGCATCAGAAGATGAAATATCATATGCCAGCATCAAAAGATCAAAGCATGTGCTTACGCTGAAGCTTGATGAACAGATCTGCGCTTAACATACTCTAAACTCTGATCAAGACCAAAACAATATCATCAGCACCTAGAAGCGTCAGAATAAGCCAAAGCCAATAACACACGGAATTGACAACGGTACTGTGCATTCAAGACACTTTATTACCAACGGCCTTATTCCAAGACAAGGATCTTCTCAATATGGAAAGAACGTAATGGGCATTGAAATGGAATAATTGACTACAACATATCTTTTCCAAGGCTATATAAACAAGTCAGTGAGAAATGAATTGGCTAATGCTCTACAACTCTTTACACGCCTAAAGCAAATCATCTTCATCCTCACTCATACAGCTTGCTATATCTCTCAAATTGCTTACTCTATAGTTATAGCATCCTAGTTTCACATAAGCTTAATTTGTGTATTATCACAGGTGTGATATAAAGTTTTTGTAGAAAACATTCAACACACATAGAATTCATTTATCTGTAAGAAAGAATTTCCTTGAGAAACCGGTATGTGGTTTAGACTCAAGAAGGCTTTAACAGTTGTTAAAGCAGTTGTAATATTCAGTTGAATATAGTGGATTAAGACCTCGTTGGAGAGAGGCGAAATCACCTTGACGGGTGGACTGGAGTAGTTTGAGATCAAACGAACCAGGATAAAAATAACGTGTTGTCTGCAATTGATTTCAAGTTTTACAATTCAACCCCCCTTCTTGTGTTTTTCACTTCTTCAAACAGAACTAATACATATCCCCAGCGGAGTTAAATACATATCGCCATCAGAATTAAGTTTCCAAAACTCCCAATCCCCAGCGGAGCCAGAAACTTTGAACTACAAACCCTCAGCGAAGATAAAACTTTCTTCCCCAACAGAGTCCAAAACTTCAAATCTTAAACCCCGGTGGAATACCATCCAATTTCCTCCATAAACCCTCAGTAGATTGGCATACAACCCAAGTTCTTGAAGAATTCTCTGACGGAATAAGCATTCTCCCAAGAGTTATTTCCCAGCAGAACAAAAATTATTGTTCTCATTTCTCCAGTTGAAGCCTCCCAGGTTTTAATTCCCTATTAGAGATCGTCGGAGTTGTCCTTATTTCCCCAGGAAGATCATGAAGGATTCTCAATTCCCCACAAGTCACCAAGGATTTTCAATCCTCAGCAGTAGTCCAAAGGACGTTCTCAGTCTCAACAATTAAAGGTTTTGAATCTCCATAAGAAGTCAAGGGTTTATGTTCCCCAGCAACAGTCAAAGATTTCATTATCTCCAGCTATCAAGGATTTATTTTCCTCAGCAAGACGGCTAATCAGCTTACATGCACATACATTACATTCATATATCATAAACATCGGTAGAACGCATTTTATTGCATCATACATGTCATGCAACATAACTTTGTGTTTTAGCTAACATTTTATCCTTTTCAGGATAAGATTAAAAGCTACCTTTAACAAATGTTTAAAGATTTCAGATACAGTACAGATACACCCCAGACACGGTAGTCATTCTACTACTCATTCAGACTTTAACAATCAGATACAGATTAGATGCGCTCCAGACACGGAAGCCATTCTATTTCTCATTTAGATTCAACTATCAATTTCAAAAGTCCAGATACACTCCAGACAAGGAAGTCATTCTGTCACTTATTCAGATCCCAGTTACAGTACGGATATACTCCAGACACGGAAGTCATTCTGCTACTCATACAGATACAGTCCAGATACGCTCCAGACACGGTTGCCATTCTGTCACTCATTCAAACCTATTCCCCAGCCCAGAGATACTCCAGACACGGATGTCTTTCTGTCGCTTATTCAGATTTCAGATTTTGGATACAATACATATACACTCCAGACACGGCAGTCATTCTGATATTCATTCAAGAATCAAATACAGTTACAACTTGGATACACTCCAGACATGGACGCCATTCCTTTGCTCATACAAATCCAATCTCCAGATACAACTCAGATACGTTCCAGACACGGATACCATTCTGGTGTTCATTCTCCTGATTTCCAACAAACAGTCTTGGATGGCATCTCTAAGCCCATCTCCAGCAAGATTCTACCACCTCCAAATGGCATCTTTAAGCCCATTCCCTCAGCTACATTTTGACGAGTGCAAATTTACGGGCACTCTAGTTTCCAATCCTCTTTTACCTTCGAGTCACGAAAGGCAAACTCGCCAATATAACTCTTCAGGTTCAAGAAGATTGAACAGGGGTAGCTGTTGTACCCCAAAATTTGCCCTCTTATTTTATCAAGATTTCCCCTCAGATCTTCTTGCACTGATGACCTAAATTAGGGTTTGAGTTTGCACAAAGATTTTTGGACTTTCAACACTCAAAGTGACTTTCATACTTCATGTTGGACTCATAAGTTTGTCCATACCAAGTTTCAAGCCTTGAATCAAATTTTTGCCCAGTCAATTGGACAATTGACCTAGAAATCAGCTGTATTGGGGAAAAGTCAATTGTGGCCAATTTACAGTCAAACCTCATGATTTTTGACCCACATCAACATTATAAACTCATATGAAGCATTTGATCAAGTTTGGACCATAATTCCTCAAGAAATTTGATCAGATCATCAAAAGGGAAAAATAGTCATTTTTAGGGTTTTGACTGTACAAGGGCAATTTCTGACTTTTGACCTATCCAATGGAAAATTGGGCTCAAGCATGGATTCAAGGACTCAATGGAATCATCTTGACATATTCACAAATCTCAAAAGATATCAATTGCATTGGATTGACAAATGAATTTTTCAATCAACTGATCAAATTTGACTGTACACTGAAAAGTCAAACTTTGACTTTTTGGTCAAAATGAAGTGCCAAGGGTCATTTTTCATCAGGATGTGTCAAAACATGAAACTTGTTCATCAAGAAACCCATTTTTGCAAATTAGGGTTTAAAGTTGAAAAATTTCATAACTTAGAATTTTTCTAAGTTATGAATTTTTTTTAATTTTTCCTAACTTTGCCCAACATTTTCACCATGATGCAATTGGATTCAAACAAAACTTCCAACATGAAAGTTGTAGTCCTCCACAAAGTCTACAACTTTTATTAACAAAGTTTTCCCAAAAGAAGCTTGGATCTTAAGTTATGATTTTTGGAACAAGGGTCCCTAAAACTTTTAACTTAGTGAAATTTTGCCCTAGTTTAGGCAGTATTTTGACCTATCTTCATGGCCATTTTTCACATAGTTCCACTTAGAATCTCAAATTGCATTTCAAATATTGATTGTAGAGAATGTTGCGAGATTTCCAAAATGTCCAAGAACTCTCCAAACAAATTTGTGGTTAGGGAGAATCGAAGGCTTGAAGTTGGCAAAAACTCACTTTTCATCCATGGCATGTTCATATTGATACAAGTTGCAAATTCAAATCAGATTCCTTTGCACTAGATTACAGGCCTAAAAACCATTCCACACTCAATAATTAAATTCAAATCCATTGGTCTAAGGCATTGTTTTGGTCATTAGGGCATTGCATACAAGATTAATCCCTAAATGGTAAAAGGTCCATTACCATTTTTGCCAAAGTTTGCTTTATGTCAAAACCATAATCCTTGAGCATAGAGCCAAATATTGTGCAGCAAATCAGATCCACAAACTTGAGGGACCAAGGGCAAAGTGTACTAGCTGATGGATAGCCTGTACAGGCCTGCTTCACATCACTTCTCATACTTTGCTTCATAACCAAGAAATTGGTCCAATACACTAGAACTGGAACATCAGCAAAAACTAATTGGTGCAAGCTTTTGAAACATCTTTCTCACATCCCCTTGAACCAGAAACATGACCCTTTGAGCTTTTAAACCTCCCATAGCACAAAATCACATCTCATTGGCAAAACAGGGCAACATCTGCAGTTTGGTTTCCATAACACAATTGGCTCGTGCGTTTTGTCCCAAACCTGTTCAAACACCTTCCATACAACCTATCCAAGCTATCCCAACCCTTAAACACCAACTGTAACTCCATTTACAGGGTTTGCCATTTTTAATTTCAGCTTGTGCAGGTTGAGTTCTGTAGGCTTGTTCAAGCACATTCAAGGCAAGCTAGACATTGGAGAAGGTCAAGTGAAGTTCAAGCAAGCTCCCAAACATCTCAGGCCTTGTTGAAAAGCTCCACATTGCCATACACAAAGTCAGTTGAAACAGGTTTTTATCAACTTCATATCTCTCTATTGAGGAACATTTAGACTTAGGTTTATGAATAAGAAATGTAGTATTCATAGCCATGAAGCTGTACATATGCTCAGTTTTCATTTTAATTAAGCGTGCTAAGAGAATTTGGTCCATGAACATCCTGAAAAAATTAGGTTAGATTTTAGGGCCAGAGAAATTCTCTCTGGTCTTTGAGAGTTAGGACAAGTTTTTTATATGGTTGGATTCGTCTTGGAAAACCCTACAATTTTGATGTTATGTGTTTTTGCAATATAGCTCGTATGCAGGATGTTCATGTTTGGTACAGGCGCGCGCGTTTTTAAAGAACAGAGGTTGAAGATGAAGTGTGGTGGGCTGGGCTTGGTCCTGGCTCACTATTGACACCCCCCTTTTACTGAATGCACCCCCTGGCCCATTTTCTTTATATTTTATATTTTTGTATTTATTTACCATTTCTGATTTTTATTTCATATTTTCCAAACATAAAAATATCCAAAAATATTTTCATAATTTCTCACATTTATTTTTATTATTTTATTGTTTTTTTTAGACATAAAATAATTTAATTAGTATACACTTTTATTTATTGAAAATTTGAAAATAATAAATAATAACATTATACTTTATTTTTATTCTTTATTTTGTTTACACTAAATATTGTTCTAAATATATTGTTGTCTTGTATATATATTTTTATTTTATTTTTATTGTACATATTTAATATATATATATATATATATATATATATATATATATATATATATATATATATATATATATATATATATATATATATATATATATATATATATATATATATATATATATATATATATATAGGGGTGTTCGTGGTCCGGTTTGGATCGGTTTTGAGACAAAATATCATCCGATCCAAAAATATATAAAGCATACAGTTTGGTTCGGTTTTTGGATGACAACAAGAAAAATCCAATCCAATCCAATCCAATTTATACGGTTTACTTCGGTTCGGTTGAATCGGTTTTATTCGGTTTTTAAACCAACACTATTTAGAAATTTAAAAAGAATATATTTCAATACCAGTTACAATTATGCCACCAACGTCTACTGAGACAATATCTAATTGCTATGTTCATATGACTATTTGATGTCATTATTGCAAAGTTTCATTATAATATATGTATAATATCTATTCCAACGAAATAGACATGACTATAATATATAATATATATGGAGATATGCTTAGTTCTTATATGGAGATTTGTATTATAAATTAAATATATGACAAATATATAAAACAATGAACAAATGAAGATTCCAAAGCTATATTAAAGCGAATATAATAATAAAACTTCAAGAAAAATATCAATAACAGTGGACATGCGAAAGTTGCATCACAAGGAATATATAATAATAATATGACAAACTGCATTATATATAGAGAGAAGATCTGCTTTATATATGACAACATAATTGATTCGATATTAATTTATTTTAAATAACAAATGGCAAGTAAATGGAAGTAATACCGGTTCAGTTTGGACCGGTTTGGTTCTCATGAAGCCAACCGTAAACCGAACCGAACTGGTCGGTTATGCTACATGGTGACCCAAATACATCCAAAAAAATTCGTTTTTTTTTTGGATTTCGGTTTTTTCGGTTCGGTTTTTGAATTTTTTTTAGATCGGATTGGATCTGAACACCCCTATATATATATACTTTTATTTTATTTAATAGATACTTTAGAATAAAAACATAAAAATATTATACTTTATTTTTATTATTATTTATACTTAAATAATACTTTTGTTCTAAATATATTTTATTTTATTTTTGTATATACATTATTTTATTTTATTGTATATAAATAACATATTTAATATACTTGCATTCTTAAAAGAAAATTAGGGTTTACCCTTAATAATAAAAATAGTAATCTTTCTTTTATTTATTTATTTCTTTTTTTACATTAAATATTTTTACATACATAAAAATAAACAAAACCCTTTTTTGCATATTCATATTATTTTGTATATTTATTTAATTTATTTATTTAAGTATTATTCATTTATTTATTTTGTACCATTTAATTCAATTTGGATGTAATAGTAAAACTAGGGTTTTAATTTCTTGTCAAATATTCCCCATTCCAAAATTGTATCCCCCTCCCCAAAATAATGTTGTAATAGTATAGATTATTTTACGCATTTACGCTTTCAATTATGTCATGATTAGAGATTAGGGTTTGTATGCAAAAATCCAAAATTAACAAGTAGCTTGACCTAATACAAAGACAAAAATGCATGAAAATCAATACACAATGCACACTTGCACCCCTAGGGTTACATCCACTTGTTGCCTTAAAAATGGGGCATGTTATGCATGTTGGGTACTTTGGCAAAACAAAAATGAAACAAAAGATCATAGTCCCTCGATGACGCTATCTCGGTTGCCTAAACAAAAATGATCAAGTCCCTCAAAAATTTGCTAAAGATACTTAACACAATTGCTATCATGGTCTATACGATGACCCGCGCCTGTCCCGTTTAACATCCTAATACAAGGTTATTTACCAAATGCAATGGTAAAACAACACTGTCAAAAGGGTTAAAAATGTGTAGGACAGATCTTTGAGTAAAATAGGGTAGATAGTTCTTAGTTACTTGATCAAAACTTTCAAAACATCCTTGCTATTTTCAAACACACCTCACAACACAATTTCAAAATATTTCCCAAATTAAATTTTCAAAATATTGAACATCTTTTCAAAAGACAAATACACCTTTATATACATTCAAACAAGAATCATTACAAAGGTTGCCACAACGATGGCCTCTTTTCAAGACATCTTTCAAAACCACACACAAAGCACCATTTCAAACAATTGAAAATCAAAGCAAGTGATCTAAACAAGTAACTAAGAGCCCATGGATAACCATGGATGAAAGGGGTGCTTGCACCTTCCCTTTTCATAATTTACTCCCCAAACCTAAGTAAACATCTCAAAGGTCTTTCCTGTGCTTTTTGACCTTTCCTTAGGATAAAATAAAAAGTCGGTGGCAACTCTTGCTAAACCAAAACATTTGCGATCACAAACGCAAAAACCTCAAGTCAGTTCTCCCACCGTATCACAGAGAGCAATTGATTGCACAAACATGCAAATCGATTTCACTTATAAACAATAGCAAATGTTTTTGAAAAGTTGAAGCATGCAATCGATTGCACTCAAGTGAAAAATGATTTTTTTCTTAGTAAAACTTGAGTTAGGATTTGGACAATATAAAATATTTCTTTTGACCATTGAGCATCTATGTCTTAAGTTCAAAGTAAGTATTATCATCATACCTTGAAATTTTGCTAAGTGCTTGAACCAAAGACTTTATCCACAGATGCTTTTAGCTTGATCAATAATCTTTGTCTTCTTGTCAACATGGTTTGTCTTTATCAAAACAAAAGTGCCTTTAAAAAGCTTGATTTTACATTCCCCCCCTTTTTGATGATGACAAACGGTCTTGCTTGATGCGTTGTAATTTCCGGAAAGAAGCTTCTCCCCCTAAGATGCATAACTCCCCCTTTGTATGAGAAGGTTGAAATCCTTTGAATTTGTTCATCTTGGTTGAAGAGTACCTTAAAAATTTAAGACAGGAAATATATAAGCATAAAGTGCCACATCCTTCTCCCCCTTTGACATTATCAAAAAGAAGGGAAAAATGCAATAAAAAATGGACAATAATAAATAAATATATTAAAAAAACTTAATCAATCATGCATCACAAATAGTCATAGACATAGTCATAGTAACATAACGATTACAAAGAAATCTGAACAACAATAAACAAAACGTAGCATAACTGAACAAGGACATAACAGAAAACAGTAGACATAACAAAGTTAGACAGAACTTTATCGTTGATTCATGTCCAGGTTGTTATAGAACCAAGATCCTTGAGTGGGAAATTGTTGTTGTAGAGGAGGTTTTGTGTAATGTTGTGGAGGTGCAGCTGGATTATTTGGGTTATATGGTGGAATGTGAAGGTGAGAGTAAAGGTAAGAAAATTGTTGATTCACATTTGTACGGAAGTCATTAATCTGGGTTGTTGTAGAATCATTGACAGCATTCCATTGGTTGTTGATATTGGTATTCATGGAAGCAAATTGTTGAGACATAAAATCCATAGGATCTTGACTGCTTGGACCAGAGGGAGCAGTAGGTGGAGGAGGTACAGCTTCACCACCTTCAACTTCTTGATTGTTTCCTTCATCACTGACCACATCTTCACCAATGTAAGTTATAGTTTTTGTTTCCGAATTATAATGAACACCCATTCTTGAGTCAACATTTTTGATTGAAATCTTATGCAGATTTGGATCCATATTAACTTTCTCAAAACCAGCAAAATCAACTCCAAATTCTTCCATAACTAATGTAACAAAGTAAGCATATGATAGAAATTTTGATTTTGCATCAACCCTCAGCATATGAACCATTATGAGCCTTGCCCAATTAACACTTATACCTTTCTTCCTTGCATAGATCAGCTGCATTTCCAGATCAGTCACGGTGCAGTGGTTTCCAGCTCGTGGAAACATAATATAGACCATGAAATAATGAAATAGTCGATCGTCTATATAAAAGTTACATGCACTCCATGAGTCTCTATATGGAATCACTCCTCCTAGACCACAAATCCTTTTGGCATGGAATTCAGCTTCGCTTAATCTGCCAATGCTGTAATAAAATTCCTTTTTCCTGTAATCTTCCCATGCCTCATTTTCAAGGTCGTACAAAGAGCTTCCAGTATAGGGAATATGTAGAATCTCACCAACAATCTCAGGGGTTAGAGAGATTATTGTACCCAATACATATGTCACCATCTTCCCTTTATGAGGAGTCAAATTGCTGAAAAATACTCTTACCAGATCCGGATAATATGTACCAAATGATGAAATTAATGCTTCTAGTCCATATGCAATTAAATCATTTCGAAAAGAGAAACATTCCCGGGGAAAATATGATAGCATACCATATTTAGGATTGGACACTATCTTTCTTTGAAAATCCTTTGTAAATCTTTCTTCTTGTTCTTCGGTGAGAGTTGAGATTAATGGATTCTCAGAGGATGAACCAACCTTTTTCTTCCTTTTCTCTGAAGCTGACACCTTTCGTTTTTGCCTTGAAGCCATGGGTAAGGTGTTTTTAGGGTTTGAAAGGTTTTAGGTTTTGAGAGGAAGATGTTTGATGAGCTGAAGTTTGGATATGATTTTTGAGTAAATAAAAATGAGTGGGTTGTATTATATGTAATGAAGTTTAATCATCTTTTCAATAATAGAGATGAGCTTAGGAATATGAGAGAGAGAGAGGAATTCTGACTAACAAATATTTCTGTCATAAAATCATGTTACAATGGGTGCAATCGATTTGCATACAGATGAAATTGATTTGCACACAAAACAAAAGCAAAAGAAAATTGAAATGCACAGTGTGCAATTGATTTGCACACAAAACAGAAGCAAAAGAAAACTGAAATGCACAGTGTGCACTTGATTTGCACTGAAACAGAAAGGTCAAAAATAAGAACATTCAGTGAGCAATCGATTTACACTATTATGCAATCGATTTGCATCAACCAAAAATGACCAAAAACATATTTTTCGTAAACTTAAACACCACTTAACATATATATTCACATATAACAAGGTTAAGACAAGTATATAAAATCATAAAAAGGATAGAAAGCACCTTGTGATACGGTGGGAGAACTGACTTGGGGGTTTGCGTTTTATCGCAAATGTTACGGTTAGCAAGAGTCGCCACCGACTTTTCTTTTATCCAAAAGGAAAGGTGAAAAAGCACAGAAAAGACCTTTGAGATTGTTTCTTGAGTTCGAGGGGTAGATCATGAAAAGGGAAGGTATTAGCACCCTTTTCATCCATGGTTTTCCATGGGCTCTTAGTTACTTGCTATATCACTTTCTTTTGTTTGAAATTGTGATTTATGTGGTTTTTGAAAGTATTTTGTAAAGAGGCCATTGTTTAGGCAATCTTTGTAATGATTCTCGTTTATAAGAATGTATACAAAGATGTTGATCTTTTGAAAATGTTTTCAAGTTTGTAAGATGTTTTGAAAGTGTTGGTGTTTGTTTTGAAAATAGCAAGGATGTTTTTGTTTTGAAATGGAGCAAGTAACTGGGAACATTCTACCTACTCAAAAGTCTTTCATGTTCATTTCCTCTTTCCTTTGATATTGTTATCTTACCATTGATTTGGTAAGTAACCCTATATTTGGATGCAAACGGGACGGGCGTGGGTCATCATATAACAATAATTAGCAATGTTGCAAGGTATCTTAGCATTTTTTAGGGACTAAGATCATTTTGAAAAGGCAACATAGGTAGCGTCATCGAGGGACTATGATCTTGTATTTTGCTTGTCTTTGCTAAGATACCTCACATGCGTAACATGACCATTTTGTAAGGCAACCAAATGGGATAACCCTAGGGGTGCTTGTGTGCAATTGTGTCATTTTCATGTTTGTTTTTGTCTTGGATTAGGGTTTTCTATTTGATTGATTTTATTCTTTCCATACAAACTCTAATTACTAGCATATTATGTAAAAGAGATAAATTGCGAAATTTAAAGTTACTACGCTATTACAACATTTGTGGGAGGGGGTATACAATTTATGAATGGGGATTGAAATAATATAAACCTAATTAATCTATTACAACCAAATTGAATTTATACAAGAATTAGAATAAATAATATACAAGATGAATTAAATATGCAAGAATTTGTAAATGCAAAGAAAGAAGAATTTTTTTTGTTTGGTTTCTTAAGAAAAAGGGTCTTGATTTTAACCTAATTAGATAAAGAAAATAATTAGTCAAGTTTAATATTCATTAAGAGAAAGATTCTTGACTAAAACTCTAATTCTTCTTGATTGATTAAAAAGAATGGAGTTTATATAAAAAAAGTATTTTTTATATTTATATTTTTTGTCTTGAAAAATAAATTATAGTGTTATAAAATATTCTTTAGTCTTTTGGTATCAAAAATATATTTTCATTAGTATAAATAAATAATATTTTAGTTTTAATTAAATCTACAAGATAATTAGTGAAAATAAATAAAGTGTGATCAAAATAAAATATATTTTTTTTGTGAAAAAATAAATAAACTAAGTTAAAATATAACTCTACTATTTTTGTATTTTTTGTGATTTTTAATATTGAAATAAATATATTTAAGAAAATAAAATGAGAATAAAATAAAAATAAAATTATAATGGGTCAGGGGTGCAAATATGAGACAGGGAGGAAATGTTAGAAAAAAAATACAATAGGCCCATGAGGTGGAGGCCCAGCGCTGCAAGAGGCAAAAAATGGGAGAAAATGCAAAAGGCAGCGTGCTGAGGCTCGAACCCATGACCTCTAGCAATAACGCGCGCTGCCTTACCACTTGGATGGCTGTACATCCGTTTATATAAACAAAATCATAAATATATATTAGAAACTGCTTTCTAAAGGCAACTTCATCTTCAACCTTGAGCCATGGCCGGACCACCTGTATCTTCCTCATTTCTCCACAAAAATGGAAAGTTCAAACATGAAAGTTGTGGTGTTTCTTCCCACGAATTCAACCATATAACTTTTGTAAAATAAAAGTCAAAGATAAAATCTAATTTTACTGGCCCTAAATTGAAACCTAATTTTCTCAGAAATTTCAAATCCTAAATTCTCTATACACAGTTAATATAAATGAAAACTATGAACATGGTTAGCTTTAGAGAAAAGATATCTACATTTTGTTTTCACAAATCAGGATCAAATGATGCTTGTATGAAGAGATAGAAGTTTGAGTTTTTACCTCTTGCAGCTGGAATCATGAATGGAGTTTGAGCAACTTTTGAGATAGCCTGAGGATCTGTTTAGCTTGCCTGGACCTCCTTGAGTGTATCCTAACTCTTACTTTACCTTGAATGTCCCTGAATCTCTCTACTAAAGTCAACCTGCAAGCTTGGTTTTTGAAAATGGTAGATAGTGATGGAGGAGCTACAGTCTTGAAACATGGGCCTGGATTACTTTGGTATGATGTATAGAAGGTGTTTGGGTGATTAGTTTTCAAAACGCACGAGTGGAAATGAAGATCATGAGCTTTGGTTCAAAACTGTATGTTAATGGTATTCTTGAACAGGTTTTTGGTTTTGGAATGTTTGAGGCAGTTTCAGGGTAATGGTATTCGTGTGTCCTCTTGTAAATAGTGTGTCTACTTATAAGCAATAGATTTTAAGACTTGTAACAACTCAGATTTCAAAAATTCACATGTTTTGCTTGGTTACTTGTTTTTGAAGCAAAGCTAGCAAGCATGGTTTCAAGGTGAAGTACAAAGCTTGTAGGGGGACTGAGACCTTTAAACACACTTGTTCTAATTGTGTCGAGTGTGTTTATGCAGAAAGAACAAATGCAAGGCTCAATGCAAGCTGACTTTGCATAAAGCTTACTTTTCTAAAATGGCAATGTTGTCTTTCTTCCCAAAATGGAATTAAGTTTGTACAATGCATTGAATGCTTGGATTAAAGCTTCTAACAACTGTGAAAACATTTAATTATGGAGTGAAAGTCAAGTTAGAATCCTGTAAAGTGGGATTTGTACAACATGCTTGAGGATTGGATCCAATGTTCTTCAAAAAATGGCTTGTAATCCAAGTGACAAAACACAAACTTCATCTCTTCGATTCTCCCTACTCAAGAATGATCTCAAAGAGTTCTTGGACATTTTGGAAAGCTTGCAATGTGCTCTACAACTCATATTTGAATTGCTTTTGAATATTCCCGTTGGAACTATGTGAAACATTTCCATGAAGTTAGGTAAAAAATCTACCTAACTAGGGCAAAATTTCACTAAGTCATTTTTTAGTTCATGAGCATGTATTCACAAAATTATAACTTGAGATCCAAGCATTTTTAGGAGAAATCGTGTGAAGAAAAGTTGTAGATTTCATGGAGATATTCAACTTTCATGTTGGAAGTTTCCTTTGAATCATCTTGCATCATGATGAAAACTTGGCTCAAAGTTGTGAAAAAATAAGAAATTTTCTATACTTAGAAAAATTTCAAAGTTAAGAAATTTCATCTTTTCAAAACAAAATCTTGAATTATTGATTTCTTGATGAACAAGTTTCACATTTTGGCATGTTTTGATGAATTATGATCTTTGGAATTTGATTTTGACCAAAAAGTCAAAGTTTGACTTTTCAGTATACAGTTGACTTTTGATCAGTTGACTGAAAAATTCATCTGTCAATCCAATGGACTTGTAGTGTTTTGAACCATGTAATTAGGTCAAAGTGATGCAATTGGACTCTTGAGATCATGCCTTAACCCAATTGATCATTTGCTAGGTCAAAAACCAGAAATTGCCCTTTCCCAGTCAAAACCCTAATTTTAACCATTTTGCCCATTTTGATGATTTGATCAAATTTCTTGAGGAGTTATGGTCCAAACTTGATCAAATGCTACATATGAGTTTAAAATGTTGGTGTGGATAAAAAATTATGAAATTTGACTATAAATTGGCCATGGTTGACTTTTTCCCCAATACAACTGATTTTTAGGTCAATTGTTCAATTGACTGATCAAAAGTGTGATCCAAGGCTTGAAACTTGACATTTGTAATCTTGGGGGCCCATAATGGTCCATGAAAGTCATATGAAGCATTGATAGTTCAAAAATCCTTGTGCAAATTTAAACCCTAATTTTGGTCATTAGTGTATAAGGAGGTGTCTAGAGCTGATCAAACCCTAGTGCAGTCTTGAGCCCAAGGAGATCTTGTGAGCAAATTCTTGATATGTGAGAGGGCAAATTTTTGGGTACAACAGCTGCCCCTGTTCAATCTTCTTAAGCCTGAAGAGTTAGATTGGCATGTTTTTCCAGTCGTGACTCGAAGGTGGAAGATGATTGGACACTAGAGTGCCTAGAAATTTGCACTCGATGATATGGTGGTTGATGGTGTAGGGAATGGGCTTAAAGATGCCATTTGGAGAGATGATGGAAAGTTGTTGGAGATGGGCTTACAGAGGCCATCCAAAAATGATTGTTGGCAGGAATGGAAGAAGTGTCAGAATAAATCTCTGGTTGATTTATACTGAAATAATGGATGTATTGGGTTGAGTACCAGAATAATATCCATAAATGGATTGTATTTGACTCGTATATGAAAGCTGAAACTGAATGAATATCAGAATGGCATCGGTATCTGGAGCGTATGTGAACTATATCTGAAAGCTGAATCTGAATGAGAATCAGGATGACATCCATATCTGGAGCGTATCTGAACTACATCTAAAAGATGAATCTGAATGAGTATCAGGATGGCATCCGTATCGAGAGCGTATCTGAACTGTATCTAGAAGCTGAATCCGAATGAGTATCAGGATGGAATCCGTATCTGGAGCGTATCTGAACTGCATCTAAAAGCTGAATCTAAATGAGTATCAGGATGGCATCCGCATCTGGAGCGTATCTGAACTGTATCTGAAAGCTGAATCTGAATGAGTATCAAGATGGCATCCATATCCGGAGAGTATCTGAACTGTATCTGAATGAGTATCAGAATGGCATCCGTGTCTGGAGCGTATCTGTACTGTATCTGAAGGTTGAGTCTGAATGAGTATCAGAATGGAATCCGTGTCTGGAGCGTATCTGTACTGTATCTGAAGGTTGAGTCTGAATGAGTATCAGAATGGCATCCGTGTCTGGAGCGTATCTGAACTGTATCCGAAAACTTTGAATATTGTTAATGGTAGTTGTTAACCTTATCCTGAAAAGGGTAAAATTTTAGCTAAAATGCAATGTTTATGTTGTATGAAATGCATAGTATAGTGCATTCGTTTTATCAATGTTTATGATATATGGATGCAATGTATGCCTATGTGAGCTAGTTTGTTGTACTGCTGTTGGATTGGGGAAAATAAATCTCTGGCTGCTGCTGAGGACATGGAGTATAAGTCTTCATGTTGTGAAGTCTAAATGTTGATGAATTTCCGCTTGGAGAAATAAACTCTGTTGTAAGGGAAATGTCGTATGCTGCTTGTAAAATTCCATTGGGGAATCCTGAGAAATTTGATGACTTCTACTGGGGAGTGATAACTGGGTGTTTTGTTCCAATGAGGATTAAACGACGTACTGTGGGGATTTCTTAGGTAATAGCCTAGAGGTATTTCCCTATCCATTCAACCCATCAGTAATTGTCTTTTTTCATTTTGTTTATTTGTAAACAGTAATTATATTCAAATGCATATGTTCAACAATGAATCATTGACGTTTTTGTAGATAAAACACAAGCGTAGAGAAAAAAAATAGATAGTTTTTGCACTTTCAAAGAGATATCTTTGTATTGACTTTGAGTAAGTATTTTTGTACAAGGAGACAAACATTCTAGTAAGAAAATGCTGTCGTAAAAATAAAAATTTGATACAAAGAAAAGATAGCTATGTGTAAAAAAAAATCCATGGGGTTTCCATTCTGCTATAGCCTTTGTATCTCTGAGCGTCTTGTCTATCGGTTACCTCGTCCAAAGATAATTGAATTGATCAGAAATTCTGAGTTTGTCAGTGGAAGCCAAAGGTTGTCTGTAAAGTTATCCAATGGGACATAGTCATACGTTTTAATTCCCTAATTTTTGCTTGGACCGCCCTTTCGGGTTTTCAGTCCACCGGGAAACCCTTTTTTGCCCAAGTCTCCCTTTCGGGTTTTCAACTTTCCGAGTGTACAATTTTTTTGTTTTATCCCTAATTTTTTCCCGAACCTTTTTGGTTCGCCTGAATGCCCTTGTTTTGCCTAGGTATGTCAACCTAGCAGGTCTCTTATGCGTAGTATCTTTTGACTATGTCCGCGTTTGCAGGATGCGGCAGGTCGTCACCATCCATGGTGGTCAAGATCATTGCCCCACCAGAGAAAATATTTTCTATTACAAATGGTCCTTCATAGGTAGGAGTCCACTTACCCCTAGGATCACCTTGTGGCAGTATGATGCGTTTGATCACTAGATCTCCAACTTGATACACTTGGCGTCTGACCTTTTTGTTGAAAGCCTTGATCATCCATTTTTGATACATCTGACCATGGAAAACAACAGTAAGTCTCTTCTCATCAATCAAGCTCAGTTGATCAAGTCGAGTCTGGATCTAGTCGTCTTCGTTCAGCCCTGCATCCTTCATAATCCTCAGAGAGGGGATCTGGATCTTGATAGGCAAAACAACTTCCATGCCGTAAACCAGAGAATAGGGTGTTGCCCCGGTTGATGTGCGAGTCGTGGTACGATACCCATGGAGAGCGAATAGTAACATCTCATGTCAGTCTTTGTACGTGACTGTCATTTTCTGTATGATCTTTTTAATATTTTTATTTGCAGCTTCGACAACACCATTCATCTTCGGCCGGTAAGGAGAAGAATTGTGATGCTGGATCTTGAATTGTTCGCACAAGGCGGTGATCATAGTGTTGTTGAGATTTGTACCATTGTCAGTGATGATCCTTTCCGAGATAATGTACCGGCAAATGAGATTTAGCTTGATGAAGCGTGCAACAACATTCATTATAAGAACCTCATATTCTCATGCCTCCTGTTGAAGGAAGACCCTTGATCATGTACTTGACTGTACTAGAGAACTCTATGGGGTGTGTGTTGGGCCAACATGACGAGTCTGGCCGAAAAGAGCATGCTATTTATTACCTGAGAAAAAAGTTTACCGAATGTGAAACCAGATATTCACTGCTCGAGAAAACTTGATGCGCTCTGGCATGGGCGGCTCACTGCTAAGACAGTATATGTTGACTCATACCACTTTGTTAATTTCTAAGATGGACCCAATCAAGTACATCTTCGAGAAACCTGCCCTTTCCAGACGGATATCCAGAGGGAAAATGATCTTGACTGAGTACGACATTCAATACACGACTCAAAAAGCCATCAAAGGGAGTGTACTAGCAGATCATTTGGCCCATCAGGCTGTGGATGATTATCAGTCAATGAACTTCGACTTCCCTAATGAGAACATCATGTTGGTAACCGACTGTGCGAAACCTGGACCATATGACGGACCTGAACAAGGATCCCAATGGACTATGGTATTCGATGGGGCTTCCAACGCCTTAGGTAAAGGATTTGGTGTTGTGATCATCTCTCCTGAAGGTTGCCACACTCCTTTCACTGCCAGACTATGCTTCAATTGCACAAACAATATGGCTGAGTATGAAGCATGCATCTTAGGTCTGAAAGCTGCTATTGACTTAAGGATCAAGCATTTGGATGTGTTTGGAGATTCTGCCTTGGTGATCAGCCAAGCAAAAGGAGATTGGGACACTAAACACCCTAATCTTATCCCTTACAAGGAACTTTTGCTATCCCTAATTCCTTACTTCGAAGAGATCACGTTCGAGCACTTCCCTAGGGAAGAAAACCAGTTGGCTGACGCTTTGGCAACCATGTCTTCAATGTTCAAAGTCATATGGGACAACGAAGCCCCTATGATAACAATTGAAAGATTCAATGAACCTGCACATTGCTATGAGCTTGACACCGATGCGGAAAAGCCATGGTACCATGAGTTGATGAGATACCTTGAAGCACAAGAGTATCCAGAGGGGGCATCTATCAATGACAGAAAGTTCTTGCAAAGATTTGCAACCAAATTCTTCCTAAGTAACGGGATATTGTACAAACGCAACCATGATTCGACTCTACTCCAATGTATGGACAAGAAGGAGGCAGAGAAAATTATGAAAGACATGCACGATGGTCTCTTTGGTACTCATTCAAGTGGGCATACGACGTCTAAGAAAAATCTTAAGAGCAGGTTACTATTGGTCAACAATGGAGACTGATTGCCATCAACTTTCAAGAACCTGTCACAAATGCCAAATCTACACTGACAAGGTCCATGTGCCTCCTATCCCTTTGAATGTCATGACCGCTCCGTGGCCATTTGCAATGTGGGGCATTGACATGATTGGAGATGTCAAGCCTACAGCTTCCAACGGACATCGCTTCGTTCTTGTTTCTATCGACTATTTTACCAAATGGGTCAAAGCCGCCTCGTATGCCTCAGTCACCAAGAATGTGGTAGCCAGATTTATCAGACACAACCTCATCTACCATTATGGTATCCCCAAAAGGATCATCACCGACAATGGGACTAACCTCAATAATGCTATGATTACTGAGATTTAAACTCAGTTTAAGATCAAGCATCACAATTCTTCTCCATATAGACCAAAAATGAATTCCGCAGTCGAAGTGGCCAACAAAAATATCAAGAAGATTGTGCAGAAGATGGTAGTAACCTATAAGGATTGGCATGATATGTTGTCGTTTGCTCTACATGGCTACCGTACTTCATCTAGAACCTCAACTGGGGCAACTCCCTTTTCCTTAGTTTATGGCATGGAAGGTGTTTTGCCAGTAGAAGTTCAGATCCCCTCGCTAAGGATTATGAATGAGGCAGGCCTAGGCGAAGACGAGTGGATTCAAACGAGATTGGATCAGCTGAACTTGATTGACGAAAAACGATTAGATGCTGTTTGCCATGGTCAGACGTATCAAAAATTGATGATCAAGGCTTTCAACAAAAAGGTCAAGCCTCGAGTATATCAAGTTGGTGACTTGGTTATAAAACGCATCATTTTACCACAAGGCGATCCCAGAGACAAATGGACTCCCACCTATGAAGGACCATTTGTTGTTAAGAGAGTTTTCTCTGGAGGTGCCATGATGTTGACTACCATGGATGGCGAGGATTTCCCACATCCCATAAATGCGGACATATTTAAAAATACTATGCATAAGAGACCCGTTAGGTTGACACACCTAAGCAAAATAAGGGCATCCCGACAAGCCAAAAGGTTTGGGCAAAAATTAGGGATATATGGAAAAGATTGTACACCTGGCAAGTTGAAAACCCGAAAGGGCGACTTGGGCAAAAAAGGGTATCCTGGTGGGCTGAAAACCCGAAAGGGCGGTCCAGGCAAAAATAAAGGATTAAAAGCGTATGACTATGTCCCGTGGAATCAATACAGTCAATTTTATCATCAAGGTCCAAGTCCAAACAGCCCAAGATCAATCCAATCAACTTCGATCAACGACAAAGAACGTTCAAAGACATTGGGGAAATAGTAGAGTTGGAAGGCAATGAGATCATTTCACATGGCTATTTGTTTTCATTCTCAATTTTGTTTTCCTTTCGACGATTTTCTCTTACTAGGATCTTCGTCTCTTTGTACAAAAACGCCTATTCATGGGCAAAATATCAATACAAATACACTTTGAAGTTCAAAATTTCTGTCTTTGTTTTGAATGCAAATTTTTCCAACGACTAAAATTGAATGAACATATGCATATGAACATAATTAAAAACTATTTGGCACATATGTCCTGCTAAGCAGCAGTAAGCATCTCTTTAATGTATATGAAATATCCCCACAGAGTTATCTCATTGTCATTATCCCCACAAGGACGGCTGCAATAAAGCTTTCCCCAAAAACAGGTTTTATTTCCCTAACAATCATCGAGGAACCACATAACTCCCCAGCCGAGTTCAAATTTCCCCAACATACAACAATCAAGACACCACAAAGTTCCCTAGCTAAGCCTATCTTCCCCAGTTGAGCATATCTTCCCTAGCCAAGGCTATTATCCCCAAGCGGAGTTTATCCTCCCCAATTGAGTGTATCCTCCCCAAGTTGAGTCTGTCCTACCCAGCTGAGTCTACACTCTCCAGTTTGAATTTTCTTTCAGATTGTTGCAAATCATAGGGCCACAACCCTTGATCCCTCATAAAGTTGTCAGCAAAGCCTTTACTATTTCAAAAATAAAGATACTATGAAGCCTGGACCCAACTAGATATTGGCACAATTTTCAAGTAATTGCTGAAACCTGGACCCGACCAGATAACAGTTTGAATATCTGAAATCTGGACCCGACCAGATAACAATTGATCTCAATTTCAAGATACTATGAAACCTGGACCCGACCAGATAATAGTCTAACTCTTCAAAGATATATAAGAACCTGGACTTAACCCGACCAAGGTTTAAATTCTTTTCCCCAGTAGAATTTGCCTCTGCCCCAACAAATTACTGTGAAACCTAGATCCGACCAGATATCAGTTTTCAATTTCATCTTTTTAAGCAAGTTATTGTGAAGCCTGGATCCGACCAGATAGAAATTAACCTCATAGATTCGTTGCGAAACCTGGAAACCGACCAAATAAAAACTAAATCCCCAAACAGTTTATTGTGAAGCCTGGACCCGACCAGATAGCAGTTGACCTCGTCAACCTTAGAAATCCGCAAAGCCTGGACCCGACCAGATGGCAGTTTTTTCAAACATCTTATTTGTGAAACCTGGAGCCCGACCAGATAACAATTAACTATGATCCCCATAGAGACACTATGAAGCCTAGGCTCGGCCAGATAATAATACAACTTTCCAAAAACCATGAAACCTGGACCCGACTAGATAGTAGTTACCACTTCAAGTTACTGCGAAGCCTAGATCCGACCAGATAACAATTAACTTCTGTATCCCTAACAAGTTGGTGTGAAGCATGGATCCGACCAGATAACTATTCAATTTCAAGAAATTTTCTGCAAAGCCTGGAATCTGACCAGATAATAGTTAATTCGTCTCTTTCCCCAGTAAGTTACTGTGAAGCCTGGATCCGACCAGATTTAAGTTGACTATTTCATCCTCAACAAATTGTGAAACCTAGATCCAACCAGATAACATTTGACATTCAAGAGATATTCCCCAGCGAAAGCATCCTTTCAACAAAGTTTGAACATATGCATATTCTTCATCCCCAACGGTAATAAGGGATTCAACCTCCCAGAATTTCCATAGCAGCAGTCAGGGATTTATTTTCTCGAACAGAAACATACATCTCACATTCATACATCATAGCATGTACATACCCTATGCATTTAGCATAATACCACATCTGGTGAACATCATGCATGCATCTGCATTTTACTAACTCTTTTTTCTCACAGGTAAACATCAAGTTTTAGTATAAATCAACAAGAAATTTATGTTGATACTTCTTCCAGTGTTTACCAACATTCCTCCAAATGGAATCTATAAACCCATTCACCATCCATCTTCGAGTGCAAATTTCTGGGCACTCTAGTGTTCAATCATCTTTCACCTTCAAGTCACGAATGGCAGACTCACCAATCTAACTCTTCAGGTTTAAGAAGATTGAACAGGGGCAGATGTTGTATCCCAAAATTTTCCCTCTCATTTCTCAAGGATTCTCTCACAAGATCTTCTATGACGTCAAGGTTGCAGCACTGATACCTCAATTTAGGCTTGGAATTGGCACAAGGGAAAAAGGGTCAATTGAATACTGGAAAGTCAAACTTTGATTTTTTTGGTCAACATTACATTCCAAAGATCAAATTTCATCAAGACATTCAATAATATCAAGCTTGATCATCAAGAAGTCAAGAAAGTCAAAAGTCAACTTGAAAAGTCAAGATTTCCAAGACTTAGAAATTTTCTGTGTTTTTATACATGATAATTTCATCACTTCATGCCATTCTTTCACCAAGATGCAAGACAGTTCAAGGGAAACTTTCAACATGAAAGTTGTAGATCTCCATGATATCTACAACATTACTTTACACAACTTCTCCTAAATATGATGGGATCTCAAGTTACAAATTCATGAAGTCATGATATTTTCATATAACACTTAGAGAAATTTTAAACAGATTTTGGTCAGGATTTTACCCCAACTTCTTGGCATTTTTTCACATAGTTCCAAGATGATTTTGTCAAAATGGCCAACATGAAAGTTATAGAGGATGTTTCAAGATTTCCAAAACATCCAAGAGCATAAATTTATCATACTTGATCTAGGAGATTCAAGGGCTTGAAGTTGTCCATCCATCTTTGAATTGCAAGTCATTCTAAGTGAAGAACACATAACAAAACTCTCATGATTTGCTGCATAATCTTATGTTGCAGGCTTTTTTACTTGCAAATCCCATCATAATTTAATGCTTACACCCACTCTTGAGCTATTAACCAAGTGTTTAAACCATTGTCCAAAATATATTTCCATTTATGGAATAAAGGCACCATTGTTATTCTTGAAAAGCAAGCTTTTTGTACAAAGTTTGTCTTGAGCCCATACCTTGATGGTTGCTGATTATACTTCACCATAAATCATGGAAAGTAACTCCTCAATACTAGCAAATTTGGTACTTCATCTTGGGACTATGGAGTACTTGACTTAGTTTGATCTTTGTAATCCAACCAAACCATAACATGCTGTCTTATAAACCTAATCAGATCATATGCACAAACCCCTTGCTTATAAATAGAAGAAGAACTTGCAAGATAAAGAGGTTGGAAAAGGTTGGAAAAGTTTGAAAAAAAGGTTAGAAAAATAGAGAGAAAATCCAGAAGTCTTGTTATAAACTATCCATCAAAAACCATAACTGTCCAAAAAAGCTTCCACTCTTGAGTTTGAAAGTCGAAATATTTGGAACTCTCACACCTTGCAAGCTCTGTCTAAACATCTAAGCACCTCACATACATCACCTAGAAATTGTTCAAACTCAAGAACAAGCTTCTACAACACCTCTGTTTTCTCTTCCAATTTCAATAACAGTCAAGACAATAACTCAAATTCAGAGTATAAAGATCCAACTCCAAGGTAAGTTTCTTGACTTTAATAATTCATTTTTGAAGACAAAAATGTAGTAACCATTGTCCTTGAAGCTAACCTTTTGTTTATCTTCCATTCTTTTCATTATATGTTGATAACTAACCCATGTATGCAGCAAAACAATGTTGAAGTATAAAAAAATGATAGTATGAGTAGACACATAGCCTTATGAGTCGATACATACTGCTTTACAGGCCCAAAACAGAAGGAAAGACAATGTATGAGTCGACACAAAACACGTATGATTCGACACATGCAGTGTATGAGTCGACACATACCATTATGTATCGACTCATACTGATTTGATTTGGCAATACAGGGGAAAGGAAAGTTATGTGTCGATGCATGTGAGCTTGTGTCGACACATAATAGTTCAAAATGCATTTTCCTTCTTTTTACACTGTTTTTATGTTTCCTTCATGGTTATTTGATATGGTTGTAATATTTAAGTTCCTACTTCATCCCCATTTGTAAATTGTACCCTCATCCCCTAAATGATGTAATAGCGTAGGACTTTACATTTTCGTAATTTAACGCTTTCAAATACAAATGCTAGTAATTAGAGTTTTGTATGGAAAGACTAAAACCAATCAATAGAAAACCCTAATCAAAGACAAAAACAATGCATGTAAATCAATACACTTGCACACAAACACCCTTAGGGTAATCTCACTTGTTTCCTATCGGAAAATAGTCATGCCCCTCGAACATGGGCGTTTTAACAAAGACCCTCGATAAAAGATCGTAGTCCCTCGATGACCCTTAACATTGCCTTCGGTAAACGATCTAGTCCCTAAACGACATTGCTAAAACGTCCCATAGGTTGCCTTCTATGACTATACAAACGTCCCTACGCCCGTCCCCTTACATCCAAAGATAGGGTTACTTACTAAATCAATGGTAAGATAACAATGTCAAAGGAAAAAGGAAATGAACATGAAAGACTTTTGAGTAGGTAAATTGTTCCTAGTTACTTGCTCTATTTCAAAACAAAAACATCCTTGATATTTTTAAAACAAACACCAACACTTTCAAAAACATCTTTCAAACTTGAAAACATTTTCAAAAGATCAAACACTTTGTATACATTCTTACGAACGAGAATCATTACAAATTTTTCCTAAACGATGGAACCTTTTCCAAAATACTTTCAAAAACCACACAAAGCACAATTTCAAACAAAAGCAAGTGATCTAGCAAGTAACTAAGAGCCCATGGAAAACCATGGATGAAGAGGGTGCTAATACCTTCCCTTTTCATAATCTACCCCCCGAACTCAAGAAACAATCTCAAAGGTCTTTCCTGTGCTTTTTCACCTTTCCTTTTGGATAAAAGAAAAGTCGGCGGCGACTCTTGCTAACCGCAACATTTGTGATCAAACGCAAAACACCCAAGTCAGTTCTCCCACCGTATCACCAGAACTGGCGACTCTGCTGGGGAACATTCTAAAAGTGGGGTTACCTTAGGGTTAGATCACATTTACTTGCTTTCATTGTTTTACTTGTATGCTTTATATTGTGGTTCTTTGTTTGGGTTTGAATCCTCCACCCGGATTTGGGATATCTTATAGGTAAGTAGCAATATGTTGTGGAAACTGTGTGGGGTATACCGACACGGTCTAAGAAATAGCTACATTAGTGCGACATATTTGTGGGTACCGGTAGCCCTTGAGTAGCCAAGGAGAATACAGGGCCGCTGAGTGATATCGTGAAGCACTAATGAACTTTTAGAACCTTTACTTGACCAACTTGGCCATTAAGACGTAGTGAGATGACCTGCTTTGGTGCAGTCCGAAGTTGGTAAATACTCGATACTACACTCATTGAGGTTTGGTTTTTTGGGATATATCGGTCGCCATTTAAGAGGCTTGCGCTGAAACAATTCCTGAGAAAACAAATCAGTGATATTGAGCTCCTTAGAACCCGATTACTATTACTAGGACAGGTGTGAGACAACTAAACTTCAAGAGGGTACTTACCTTTGAAACTACATGAAAGCCTAAACCTAAGGACTTGTTTGCTTTATTTGTATATATTTACTTGTACATGACATCATAAACATCATAGCATCATACTCATACTCACTAACCATTTCAAGGATGTTTTGGGATTTATCTTTTTTCTGTTTTGTAGGACATGGATTCTATTCGCAGGAAAACCATTCAAGTTAGTCTTTTAAGGATCCCTCCTCAACTCAAAGAGTTAGCATCAAGGATTCCTGAAAATTCTCCATTTACCGAAAGACATGGTCGCCTACTAAACTTGGTTACCTCCAACACTGATGAAGACATGATGAAGGTGCTCTTTCAGTTCTTTGATCCCTTACACCATTGCTTCACTTTTCCCGATTATCAACTTGAGCCAAATTTGGAAGAATTCTCCCAACTCTTGAGGATTCCCATTCTCAATCAACTACCTTTCAATGGTATGGAAAGAGATCCAAAGCTAGAAGAGATTGCTCAAGCTCTACACTTCCAACCATCTGATATCACAACTAATTGGGAAACAAGGAGTGGTGTCAAAGGCCTCCTAGCAAGGTTCTTGTTTGAGAAAGCCCAAAACTGTTGGAACTCTTTGGATTTGCAAGCTTTTGAGGATATTATGGCTCTCCTCATCTATGGGATGGTTTTGTTTCCAAATCCTGATCAACTCATAGATTTGAACACCGTCAAAATCTTCATGTATCATAACCCGATGCCTACTTTGCTAGGGGACATCCTACATTCCTTTCACACTCGCACTTTGAGGAAAAGAGGTATCCTTATGTGTTGTAATCCTATCTTGGAAAGATGGTTTATTTCGCATCTTTCCCAATATATATTGAAGAATGAGCAAGGTTCAAGGTGGTCCCATAGGTTAATGACACTCATACATTCAGATATTCATTGGTGTTCCCGCTCTTTGGAGAATGTTACTATCGTCGACCGTTGTGGAGAGTTCCCTAATGTCCCTTTACTTGGAATTAGAGGAGGTATCACTTACAACCCTTGCTTAGCCTTAAGACAGTTTGGTTATGCCCGAAGGGATGGTCCACACGAGATGCTTATTCAAGGATTCGTTTTTAACTACGATAACGACGATCAAGGTCACCGACAGAGATTTATCCGAGATTGGAGGATGTTGAACAAGGTGGATAGGAAGACACTAGGACACAATAATTCCATTCCCTCGAGCCTTACCTTAAATAGGTACGAGCTCGTGTTTAAAAACTTGTGATGCCTTATCCATTTATCCTGCCAGTCATCATGGAGCCTGTGGTTGAAGGAGATGTTCCCTACACCATCCTCTATCCCGACATGCCTACCTCTCTCGAAGACTTAAGAAAGGGTTGGATCCAGCTGAAGGAAGAACGAGATACTTTCGAGGCTCAGTTCTATGCTAGTGAAAAAAGGGTCTTGGAGCTTACAAAGCAGCTACAAGAAGAGCAAAGTGTGAACTCTTATCTCGCGCCAAAGAGGATGAGTTCAGTCTTTTTATCTTAGAAAGTTATTTTGTAAGCCCAAGAGGCATGATGTAATCTTTCTTGTTTTTCTAATGAAAATTAACATTCTCATGTCTATACAAATTTAAATTTCATTAATCCTTGAAATCATTTGCATTTACATATTCCATGCATCATAACATGACAGGTTTTCACATAACAGGTTTCCTTATCTTTCTGCTGTTTATTTCAGCAAGATGGATCTAGAGAAAACTGTGACGGAACTCCAAGACCAGAATTCTCAGTTTCAGGAAGCTTTACTAGCCTTAGCCAAGGGGAAGCAAGATATGATGGCTTTGCTGGCCGTTAAGAAGAAGCCAAAGAAGAAAGCTCTGCTCAACATGGGTAGAAGGTTCAAGGAGACAATCTGTTAAATCCAAGTAGGAGGAGACTCATCTGAAGAGGAAGAGAACCAGGTCGGTGAGGTCAAAAGTACTCAGGCTGAATCTGATGATGATTATTTCAGCGAGCAGTATCCACCCGCTGATATCAAATACAAGCAGTTAGAAGACAGATTGAAAGCTGTTGATATCCAAGCCGTCCCCAGTTTAGATTTTGATGATTTGGGTTTGATCTCTGGGGTAATCATTCCCCACAAATTCAAAGTACCAATCTTTACAAATTACGATAGGGTTTCTTATCCCAAACTGCATTTGAAATCTTATGTACGCAAGATACAGCCGCACACTGCTGATAAGAAGCTCTGGGTTCACTTTTTCCAAGAGAGCTTGGCTGGAACACAACTTGAATGGTTTTATCAATTAGATGGTTCTCGTATCAACACTTGGGAGGATCTAGCTACTGCCTTCTACCATCAATATCAATACAATGCCGACTTGGCGCCAACAAGGGTTCAGTTACAAGATATGACCATGGGAAAGAATGAAGGATTTAAGGAATATGCACAAAAGTGGAGAGACATTGCTAGTAGAGTCCAACCTCCCTTGACTGATAGGGAGCACATCGACATGTTCATGGGCACTTTATCTGGTCCTTTCTTTAATCTGTTGGTTGGCTTCTCTTCTTCTGGTTTCACCGAATTAATTTTAACCGGCGAAAGAGTTGAAAGTGGCATCAAAAGTGGGAAGATCTCTGTGGCATCTACCTCCACCATCAATCCTACCAAGAAACCTTTTGCTGCAAAGAAGGAAGTTAATGTTGTGTATGGGGCAAGGGCCTATACCAAGAAGAATGATCGTCCGTCTGTCAATGTTGTCTGAATCTCCAATCCAACTCCTACTCCAAGACCATCTGCAAATCATCAACATTTTGAAACTCCAAGAAGACAATTTACGAGGTTAGGCATGTCACTGTCTCAAGCCCTTCAAAATTTTCTCAAGGCTAATTTAGTGACGTTGCGCGATCCTCCCACCAACCCTGACACCTCGTCACCAAAGTATAATCCAAACGCTAAATATGCTTACCATTCAAATAGCCCCGGGCACGAGACTGACCAGTGCTGGGCCTTGAAGAACAAAATCCAGGATTTAATTGATAACAAAACTATTTAATTTGATCCTCCTCCAATGCCGAATGTAATTACCGCTCCAATGCCGAAGCATGACAAAGGTGTTAATGTTGTTGAAGATACAATTTTTGTTACCTCTATTGAAGATTTGACTACTCCGCTGAATATAATCAAGAACAATCTGTTGAAAGCTGGGATCTTCCCTAGCTATGAAAAAGATTGTGTGTGCTGTACAAGACGACTCGATGAATGTGAAGGGCTGAAGAAAGGCATACAACGCCTGATGGATAGCCACAAAATTCTGTTTGAAAAGACTCCATTTGCCAAGAGTTTGATTAATAAATGTGAAGACCTCTCCATTATTACCATTTCAAGGATTTTTGGGATTTATCTTTGTTCTATTTTGTAGGACATGGATCCTATTCGCAGGAAAACTATTCAAGTCAATCTTGTAAGGATCCCTCCATAACTTAAAGAGCTAGCTTCAAGGATTCCTGAAAATTCTCCATTCACCGAAAGACATGGTCGCCTACTAAACTTGGTTACCTCCAACACTGATGAAGACATGATGAAGGTGCTCTTCCAGTTCTTTGATCCTTTACACCATTGCTTCACATTTCCCGATTATCAACTTGTGCCAACTTTGGAAGAATTATCCCAACTATTGAGGATTCCCATTCTCAATCAACTACCTTTCAACGGTACGAAAAGAGATCCAAAGCCAGAAGATATTGCTCAAGCTCTACACATGCAATCATCTGATGTCACAACTAATTGAGAAACAAGTAGTGGTGTCAAAGGTTTCCTAGAAAAGTTCTTGTTTGAGAAAGCCCAAAACTGTTGGAACTCCTTGGATTTGCAAGCCTTTGAGGAAATTGTAGCTCTCCTCATCTATGGGATAGTTTTGTTTCCAAATCCTGACCAACTCATAGATGTGAATGCCGTCAAAATCTTCATATCCCGCAACCCGGTGCCTACTTTGCTATGAGGAAAAAAGGTGTCCTTATGTGTTGCACTCCTCTATTGGCAAGATGGTTTATTTCGCATCTTCCCCAATATGTATTAAAGAACGAGCAAGGTTCAAGGTGGTCACAAAGGTTGATGACGCTCAAACATTCACACATCCATTCGTGCTCCAGATCTATAGAGAATGTTATCATTGTCGACCATTGTGGATAGTTTCCTAATGTCCCCCTACTTAGCATTAGAGGAGGTATCACCTACAACCCTTGCTTAGCCTTAAGACAGTTTGGTTACGCTTGAAGGGATGGTCCACATGAGACGCTCATTCAAGGTTTGGTATTTTACTACGAGAACGACGATCATGGTCTTCGCCAGAGATTTATCCGAGCTTAGACGATGTTGAACAAGGTAGATAGAAAGACACTGGGGCATAAGAATTCCATCCCTCTTGAGCCTTACCTCAAATGGGTACGCACTCGTTATCAGAGTCTTATGATGCCTTACCACTCCGTTCTCCCAGTAATCATTGAGCCTGTCATGGAAGGAGATGTTCCATACACTATCCTACATCCTGACATGCCCACCCTCTCTTGAAGAATTACAAAGAGATTAGATACAACTCAAGAGGGAGCGAGATACTTTAGAAGCCCAATTCTATGCAAGCGAGAAGAAGGTTTTGGAACTCACTAAGCAACTTCATGAGGAGAGGAACTTGAATGCCTACATCGCACCAAAGAGGATGCGTACAAACTTTCTATCTTAGAGTTTTTGTATTTGTTTTGCACAAGGAGGCATTGATGTACTCAAGCTTTAATTTATTAATATAACGTGTGTTTCATTTTTGTCTAAAACAAATTTGAATCTTTAAAATCCTTGAAATAATTGCATACGCATTTACCATTCATCATAACATAAGCAGGTTTCTTGCAACAAGTCTCCTCATATTTCTATTGTTTATTCAGTAAGATGGATCTCGAGCAAATGGTGAAGGAACTCCAAGCTCAAAATGCTCAGTTTCAACAGATGTTCTTAACTCTAGCCAAAGGACAAGAAGAGTTGAAGACTTTACTGGTGGAAGAGAAAAAGAAGAAAAAGAAAATAACCGGAGTTCTGAACATGGGAAGAAGATTCCAAGGACAAGCAAGAAGGACCCTAGACTTTGCAACGATATCCGGTGAGAAAGAGAATCAAGATGGGAAGGGCAAATAAACAATTGTCCAGTCAGAGTCAGAAGAGGAAGAGGAAGAAGAAGATTATTCTGAAAAACAATACCCTCCAGCCGATGACAAGTATAAGCATCTAGAAGAACGGTTAAGTGCAATGGAAATCCAAAAAGTGCCTGGACTGGACTTTGAGGAGTTGGGGTTAGTATCTGGCATAATCATTCCTCCAAAGTTCAAAGCACCGGTGTTCGCCAAATATGATAGAGTCTCATGTCCCAAAATGCATCTCCGATCCTATGTGAGGAAAATACAGCCTCATACCACTGACAAGGATTTATGGGTACACTTCTTCCAAGACAGTCTGTCTGGAACTCAACTTGATTGGTTTTATCAGTTAGAAAGAGCCAATGTTCATAACTGGGAAGATCTTGCTGCTGCCTTTTACAAACAATACCAATACAACGCTGATCTTGCACCTACTCGTACTCAACTCCAGAGTATGGCCATGGTTTCAAGTGAGGGCTTCAAAGACTACGCGCAAAAGTAGAGGGACTTAGTAGGAAAAGTCCAGCCTCCACTATCTGAAAGAGAGTTAGTTGTTATGTTTTTGGGCACCTTGTCCGGACCTTTCTTCAATCACTTAATTGGGAGTTCATCGGCGGGTTTTACTGAATTGATATTGACCGGAGAAAGGGTGGAAGTCGGGATAAAGAATGGAAAGATTCAGAAAGATGCATCCTCTGCTGCTGTAAGGAAACCATTCATCAGAAAGAAAGAAGTTGTTGTTGTATATCCTCAGAGAAATCAAGATAGGACTGAACGCCGTCCAATGGTGGGGGCTGTCATGATTCCTAAACTTGCGCCTGATCAGCAAAGAAACAACCAACCAAGAATGGAAAGACGAGTCAGACAGTTCACCCGAATTAATATGACACTATCTCAAGTATTGCAACATTTGTTAAGATCCAATCTAGTGACCTTAAAAGAAGCTCCAAAGAATCCTAACACAACATATCCTCACTATCATCCTAATTCCCACTGTGCATACCATTCTGAGAGTCCCGACCATGACACTAACAACTGTTGGGCTATAAAGAACAAAGTACAAGACCTTCTTGAATCCAAAGAGATTGAATTCGATGCGCCAGAAAAGCCCAATGTCATTACTGCCCTTATGCCCAAGCACGTCCGTGATGTCAACACCATTGAGGAAGACATGTTTGTTACTTCAGTTGATGAACTTATGACCCCAATCCTGACTATCAAAGAGAACTTGTTGAATGCTGGTGTTTTCCTAGGTTGTGATGAAAGCTGTCATTTCTGTTTATCCTCACCAACCAACTGTCCTTTGTTGAAAGCAGGCGTTCAATGCCTAATAGATAACAAGGATATTTTGTTCGAGAAGACTTCTATTCTAACTGTTTCTTATAATGATGTTTCCATCGTAACCATTTCCTACAATTCTTCCAGAGACTCCACCAAAAGACCCGTTAGAATTACATTAGTTCCTAAAGTAGCTCCGTTGATAATAACAATTACTGGACCAATACCGTATTCATCATACAAAATCGTACCATGGAATTATGGAGGGGATGTCTACTACCAATGTATCAAACAAGATTGGCCAGCTGCTGAAGATTCAAGTTCTGAGAAAGTTGGCTCCGATATCAATAATATCGCAGGGACTAGCAAGATTACCCAAAGCGGAAGGGTATTCTCTCTAAAAATTGCTCCTCCAAAAGTTGTTTCTGGACCCGTAATCATTCTTGTTATTGTTGCTCCTCCAAAGGTTATTCCCAGTCCTACAATTGTCTCTACTAATACTCCTGTTGACAAAGCTGTTACAATTCTTGTTATCACCCCTACTGACATTCCTGCTGCCGAGTCAACCGAAACTCGAGGTAAAGGTATTCTGGCCGAGCCTGTCCGGACGAAGGCACAATCAGTAGTTATCCCTGAGACCTCCCGGAAAGAGATGGAGGAAATTCTAAAGATCATAAAAAGAAGCGACTATAATGTAGTCGAGCAATTGGGGAAAACTCCATAAAAAATTTCCATGCTGGCTTTATTGTTATATTCTGAGGCTCATGCAAAAGCCTTGGTAAAGTTCCTTAAGGCTGCCCATGTACCCCAAGAAACATCTGCCGATCAGTTCCAAGACTGCGTAGCCAGCTTAACCGCAGATAATGGTTTAGGTTTTTCGGATGTTGATTTAACACCAAGAGGAAGAAAGAATAATGAGGCATTGCATGTCTCAGTGGAATGCAGAGGCAAAACCTTGGCTCATGTTTTGGTTGACACCAGTTCGCCTCTGAATATGTTGCCTAAAAAAGCTCTTGATAGGCTGGACTGTGAAGGATTGACATATAAACCAAGCAACATAGTAGTGAGGGATTTTGACGGCTAAAAAAGGATGGTGCATGAGGAAGTGGATATCCCCATAAAGGTTGGAACCCAAACATTTGATTCAAATTTTTATGTAATGGATATTCTCCCTTCATATTCCTGCTTGTTAGGCCGACCGTGGATCCATAATGCTAGCGCCGTTACCTCCACGTTGCATCAAATGCTGAAATATCCAATTCAAGGGAAAATCATCACCGTTCATGGAGAAGAAGAGTATATGGTCAGCCATCTAAATTCCTTCAGATATGTGGAACTAGATGGTGAATTTATTGAAAATCCATTCCATCACTTTGAAGAAGTTCTGCAAGATGTGGCAGTGACCAAGGCTGTGTCTCAAGTCCCCAAGATTACAAGGCCTCCGCTCAAGATGTCATCTTTAAAGGATGCCAAGACAGCAATAGAAGAAGGTGGGTGCACTATTTTGAGACAGCTCCCAGATATCCCATACAAATCTTATAAGTTTGGTCTGGGTTTCTTCAGGTGCCCAGAAGGTTGTATGCCGCGCTCGTGCCGGAGGACCACCCTTGAAGATCAGCAACCGCGAAGTCAATGCAGTAGAGGATGATGAAGATAACTATGACCTAGAGGATTGGATTTTCCCAACTGTCAATTGGGAGGCTAGAGATTTCGTCCCAATCACTTTTATCCCACCGTAATTTATCTTTAAATTTTGTTGGATCTGTAATATTAAAACAATTCAGACTCTTAAAACCTTGTGTCTTACCCGAGGCACAATGGTCCATTTGTAAGGGTTATTATCTCATTTCCATATGACATCAATGAATCATGGATGTTTTTACATACAAACTTTGTTCTCATTATTTTTCTTATTACATTTTCATTTCTTTCAAAGATAGCTATACTCTTACACACACTCACACTCACAATGCAGGTCTACATCCATTCGGGATCCCATGGGTAACGATTCTGCTATGGCCTTTTGTAACTCTGAAAATCTAATCTACCAAGCCGAAGACGAAGGCGAGGAAGATTGTGAATTACCAGGGGAACTCGCCAGGTTACTACAACAAGAAGAGAGGACCATTCAGCCCCACGAGTAATCGGTGGACGCAATTAATCTAGGCACCGAAGAAGACAAAAGAGAAGTCAAGGTGGGTGCCAATCTGGAACCCAGTGTCAAAAAGCGCCTGATTCAATTGCTACACGAGTATGTTGAGGTCTTTGCCTGGTTGTATGAAGACATGCCAGGAGTTGATGCATATATCGTGGTACATCGTCTACCAACAAAAGAAGACTGTCCACCAGTAAAACAAAAGGTCTGTCGCATGCGACCATACATGTCATAGAAGATTGAACCGGAAGTCATGAAACAATTCAACGCTGGATTCTTGGCTGTCACCTCCTATCCGCAGTGGGTTGCCAATGTCGTTCCCGTGCCCAAAAAAGACGACAAAGTACGAATGTGCATGGATTACAGAGATTTGAATAGGCAAGCCCTAAGGATGATTTCCCACTACCCCACATTGATGTTCTAGTTGAAAATACGACACAACATAAAGTGTTTTCCTTCATGAACGGTTTCTCAGGCTACAACCAAATCAAAATGGCGCCTGAGGACATGGAGAAAACAACCTTTGTCACACAGTGGGGCACATTCTGCTACAAGGTTATGCCATTCGGACTGAAGAATGCTGGGGCAACCTAGCAGCATGCCATGGTAGCCTTATTTCACGACATGATACACCATGAAATAGAGGTCTATATGGAAGACATGATAGCTAGATATCAAACAGAAGAAGAGCATCTCGATCATTTACAGAAACTGTTTGAGACGCTAAAGAAATACAAGCTAATGTTGAACCCAAATAAATGCATATTTGGGGTAAGGTCTGGTAAACTCCTAGGCTTTGTCGTCAACAATAAAGGTATCGAAGTGGATCCCGCCAAGGTGAAAGTAATACAAGAGATGCATTCCCCTCGTATCGAGAAGGAAGTCAGAGGATTCTTGGGACGTTTAAACTACATTGCCAGATTCATCTCTCACCTGACAGCTACTTGTGAACCAATCTTCAAATTACTAAAGAAAGATCAAGTAGTCAAATGGAATGATGAGTGCCAAACTGCTTTTGACAAGATCAAAGAATACCTGTAAGAGCCTCATGTTTTGATGCCACCAGTCGAGGGAAGACCATTGATCATGTATCTAACTATTTTGGAAAACTCAATGGGGTGTGTACTGGGGAAGCACGATGAGTCTGGCCGAAAAGAGCACGCTATTTATTACCTGAGCAAAAAGTTTACCGACTGTGAAATAAGATATTCACTGCTCGAGAAAACTTGTTGCACTCTGGAAGGGGCTGCTCACCGGCTAAGACAGTAAAGGCTGACCCATACTACCTTATTTATATCTAAAATGGATTCTATAAAATACATCTTCGAGAAACCTACTCTCTCTGGCAGAATAGCGAGATGGCAGATGAGCCTAACAGAATATGACATACAATATACTACCCAGAAAGCAATAAAAGGCAGTGTACTAGCTGATCACCTTGCTCACCAAGCTGTGGAAGACTACCAGTTCATGAAGTTTGAATTCCCAGATGAAGACATCATGATGGTAAACAACTGTGAAAAATTTAGGCCATATGACGGACCTGAACAAGGATCTCGGTGGACCCTAGTTTTTGATGGGGCATCTAACGCACTCGGAAATGGTATTGGTGTTGTACTCATATCTCCTGAAGGGTGTCATACTCCTTTTACTGCAAGACTCTGCTTCAATTATACAAATAACATGGCAGAATACGAAGCGTGCATTTTTAGTCTCAAAGCTGCCATAGACTTGGGGATCAAATCTTTAAGTGTATTCAGAGATTCAACTTTGATCATCAGCCAGATCAAAGGGGAATGGGACACCAAACACCCTAACCTTATCCCCTACAAAGAACATGTGCTGACATTGCTCCCACATTTTGATAAGATTACCTTCGAGCATTTCCTGCGAGAAGAAAATCAGCTAGCAGACGCACTAGCCACAATGTCATCCATGTTTAAACTCAAATGGGATAACGAGGCTCCCCAGATCACCATTGAACGAATGGAGGAACCAGCTCACTGTCATGAGATTAATACTGAAGAAGTAGTGGACCGGACTTGGTTTCACGAAGTCAAAAGGTATCTCGAGGCTCAAGAATATCCGGAAGGAGCTTCAGTCAATGACAAAAAGTTCTTAAGGAGATTATCTGCTAAGTTCTTCCTTAGTAATGGCATTCTCTACAAACACAATCATGACTCTATGTTGCTCCGCTGTGTAGACAAGGTTGAGGCGGAAAAGATCATGGCTGATCTACATGAAGGAACTTTTGGCACCCATTCCAATGGGCATACGATGGCAAAGAAGATCCTACGGGCAGGCTATTACTAGTCTACCATGGGAGCAGATTGCTATCAACACTCTCGAACCTCCCACAAGGGTCAGATTTATGCTGACAAGGTGCACATACATCCAGTTCCTCTTAATGTCTTGACGACTCTTTGGCCCTTTGCTATGTGGGGGATTGATATGATTGGGGAAATCAAGCCAACAACCTCCAATGGACACCGCTTCATCTTAGTGGCCATTGACTATTTTACAAAGTGAGTTGAGGCAGCCTATTTCGCTTCTGTTACCAAGAATGTTGTATCCCGGTTCATTAAACAGAATCTCATCTGCCGGCATGGTATCCCGGAGAGAATCATCACTGACAATGGTACGAATCTAAACAACACTATGATCACCGCTCTGTGCGAGCAATTCAAGATCCCGCATCACAATTCTTCCCCTTACCGACCAAAGATGAATTGTGCTGTCGAAGCCGCAAATAAGAACATCAAAAAGATCATACAGAAAATGACAGTCACGTACAAAGAATGACATGAGATGCTACCATTCGCTCTCCATGGATATCGTACTATAGAATGCACATTAACCGGGGAAACACCCTACTCTCTGGTATACGACATGGAGGCTGTCTTGCCTATTGAGGTCCAGATCCCCTCTCTGAGAATTATGAAGGATGAAGGACTGAATGAAGAAGATTGGATCTAGACTCGACTTGATCAAATGAAATTGATTGATGAGAAAAGGCTTACTGCTGTCTGTCATGGTCATATGTATCAAAAACGGATGATCAAGGCTTTCAATAAAAAGGTCAGACATCAAGCATATCAAGTTGGGGATCTAGTGATCAAGCGCATCATACTGCCGCAGGGTGATCCTAGGGGAAAATGGACTCCTACATACGAAGGACCATTTGTAATCAAAAGTATATTCTCTGGCGGAGCAATGATCTTGACCACCATGGATGGTGATGACCTGCCACACCCTGTGAACGTAGACATAGTCAAAAGATACTACGCATAAGAGACCCGCTAGGTTGACACACCTAGGAAAAACAAGGGCATCCCGACGAACCAAAAAGGTTCGGGAAAAAATTAGGGATAAAACAAAAAAAATATGTACACCCGGAAATTTGAAAACCCGAAAGGGCGACTTGGGAAAAAAAGGGTATCCCGGTTGACTGAAAACCCCAAAGGGCGGTCCAGGAAAAAGTTAGGGAATTAAAGCGTATGACTATGTCCCGTGGGATCACCTTACGGACAACCTGACAAACTCAGTGATTCTGATCGGTTCAATCAGCTTCGGACAAGGCAACAAATAGATAAGATGCTCAGAGACACGAAGGCTATAGTAGAATGGGAACCCCATGGGATTATTTCACATAGCTATCTTTCCTTTATATCAAAATTTCTTTTTTTTTTCACGACGACATTCTCTTACTAGAATGTTTGTCTCATTGTACAAAAATACTTACTCAAAGCCAATACAAATATATCTCTTTGAAAGTGTAAAACTATCTGTTTTTCTTTACTCTTGTTTTGTTTACAAAAACGTCAAATGATTTATTTTTAAACATATGCATTTGAACATAATTACTGTTTACAAATGAACAAAATAAAAAGACAATCACTGATGGCTTTAAGAGACAGGGAAATCTATCTAAGTTATTTCCATAAAATCCTCCACAGTGTGCAGTTTAATCCCCAGCGAAACAAAGCTTCAAGTTGTCAATCCCCAGTAGAAGTCATCCAATTTCTCAGGATTCCCCAACAGGATTTTACAAGCAGTACACGACGTTTCCCTTACAACAAAGTTTATCTCTCTAAGCGGAAATTCACCCACACTTCAAACTTCACAACATGAAGACTTACACTTCATATCCTCAACAACAGTCATGGATTTATTTTTCCCTATCCAACAGCAGTGCAGCAGATTAGCTCACATACACATACATCACATCCATATATCATGAACATTGATAACACGAATGCACATATCACAATCTCATTGTACCATGCATTTCATACATCATGATATTGCATACAACTAATGTTTTACCCTTTTCAGGATAAGATTAGTCAATAGCTACCATTAACAATGTTCAAAGGTTTCTCAGATACAGTTCAGATACGCTCCAGACACGGATGCCATTCTGATACTCATTCAGATTCCTTCTCAGATACAGTACAAATACGCTCCAGACACGGATGCCATTCTGATACTCAATCAGATTCCTTCTCAGATACAATACAGATACGCTCCAGACACGAATGCCATTCTGATACTCATTCAGATTCCTTTTCATATACAGTACAGATACGCTCCAGACACGGATGCCATTCTGATACTCATTCAAATTCGATCTCCGGATACAATCCAGATACGCTCCAAAAACGGACGCCATTCTGATACTCATTCAAATTCAACTTTAGATACAGTTCAGATACACTCTATACACGGATTCCATCCTGATACTCATTCAGATTCAATCTCTTAGATACAGTTCAAATACGCTGCAAACGCGAATGCCATTATGATACTCATTCAAAATTCAACTTTCAGATATAGTTCAGATACGCTCCAGACACGGATTCCATTTTTATACTCATTCAAAATTAAACTTTCAGATACATTTCAGATACGCTCAAAACACAGACGCCATTGTGACACTCATTCAGTTTCATCTTACAGATTCAGTTCAGATATGCTCCAGAGGCGGACGCCATTCTGATACTCGTTCAAATTCTCATTCAGTTTCAACTTACAAATACGGTTCAACAATCCTTCCTGGATGGCATCTACAAGCCCATATCCAACAACTTTCTATCATCTCTCCAAATGGCATCTTTAAGCCCATTCCCTCAACCATCACATCACCAAGTGCAAATTTCTGGGCCACTTTAGTGTCCAATCATCTTCCACCTTCGAGTCACGAATGGAAAAACTCGCCAATCTAACTCTTCAGGTTTAAGAAGATTGAACAGGGTAAGTTGTTGTACCCTAAAATTTTCCCTCTCATTTATCAAGAATTTGCTCACAAGATCTCCTTTGGCTCAAGACTGCATTAAGGTTAATCAGCTCAAGACACCTCCTTAAGCACTGATGACCAAAATTAGGGTTTGAGATTGCACAAGGATATTTGAACTTTAATTGCTTCATATGACTTTTATGGATCATTATGGACCCCCAAGATCACTCATGTCAAGTCTCAAGCCTTGGATCACACTTTTGCTCAGTCAATTGAGCAGTTGACCTAAAAATCAGCTATATTGGAGAAAAAGTCAACTATGGCCAATTCACAGTCAAACTTCATAGTTTTTTATCCACATCAACACTTTAAACTCATATGTATCATTTGATCAAGTTTGGACCATAATTCCTCGAGAAATTTGATCAAATCATCAAAAGGGCAAAATGGTCAAAATTAGGGTTTTAACTGGGAAAGGGCAATTTCTGATTTTTAACCTAGAAAATGATCAATTGGTTTAAGGCATGATATCAAGAGTCCAATTGCATCATTTTAACGTAATGAAATGGCTCAAAACATTGCTCAAGTCCAATGGATTGACAAATGAATTTTCAGTCAACTGATTAAAAGTCAACTGTATACTGAAAAGTTAAACTTTGACTTTTTGATCAAATTCAACTGTCAAAGATCAAAATTCATCAAAACATGTAAAAATATGAAATTTATTCATTAAGAAATAAAAAAGTCAAGATTTCATTTTGAAAAGTCAAAATTTCTAAACTTAGAAATTTTTCTAAGTGTTGGAAATTTCTTATTTTTTCATAACTTTGAGCAAAATTTTCACCATGATGCAAGATGATTCAAGAGAAACTTCCAACATGAAAGGTGTATATCTCCATGAAATATACAATTTTTCTTTACATAAATCCTTCCAAAAGTGCTTGGATCTCAAGTTATAATTTTAAGAACATGTGGTCATGAAACAAAACACTTAGTGAAATTTTGCCCTAATTTGGTCAGGATTTTGACCCAACTTCATGGCACTTTTTCATATAGTTACAAGGGGAATATTTAAAAGAAATTCAAATATGGGTTGTAGAGCACATTACGATATTTCCAAAATGTCCAAGAACTCTTTGATATTATTCTTGAGTAGGGAGAATCGAAGATATGAAGTTATGGTTTTATCACTTGATTTACAAGGCATTTAGTGATGAACAAAATTCAAATTCAAAGTTATGCTGCATAAAATCTACTTTGCAGGCCTCAAACTTGTTAGGCACTCCATAATTAATGGCTTGCACAACTGTTAGAGGTCTCATTTCAATCATTCAATGCATGGACATGCTTTATATCCATTTTTGGAAGAAAGTGTACATTGCCATTTTGATAAAGTGACTTTGTACACAAAACTTGTTCTTGAGCCTTGCACTTGTTCTCTTCTGATCATACAAGTCCTATAACTTATGAGAAATGGTTTAGACACTTACAATCACTCAGCCCATGCTTGTACCTCACATTGAAACTTGTTTCCCACTATGATACGGTGGCCAGAACTGGGACTATTTATAGGATTTGCTGGTTCGCGTTTTGCGTTTGTGATTGCAAAATCTCGCGGTAAGCAAGAGTCGCCATCGACTTTTATTTTATCCAACAAGGAAAGGAAAAAAGCACAGAAAAATTCCTTTTTTTTGAGATATTTCTGAGTACGGGGGATAGATTATAGAAAGGGAAGGTATTAGCACTCTTTCTATCCGTAGTTATCTACGGGCTCTTAGGTACTTGTTCATCATTTTCAAAATTGCTTCTATGTGTTTGTGTGCTTTGAAAAGTTTTTGTTTTGACTTCGATTTAATTCTTGCTTCTATCTTCAAGAGTGTTACAAAGTGTTTTTGAAAACTTTGTTTGAAAAAGGAGTGTAAGTGTGGAAAAGTTTGTTTGTATTTGAGCAAGTACTTAAGAACTAAACTACCTACTCGAAAAAAAGAATTGTTCTATGTTCGTTTCCTTTAGACAGCGCTATCCCACTATTAGTGAGTAGGTAGCACCGTTGTTGGAATTTTGAGGGTCAATTCGAAAGGGACGTACGGTCACTAAAGCGACGTTAGGACGTCTTAGTAATAACCCTAATGTCTTAGATCAATTATTCGAGGAAGCAATATCCGAGGCAACCATTCCGAGGCAACTTTGATCTTTGAGACAAAAGGACGACCACTAAAGCATCCTATACCTAATGACCATTTACCGAAGGCAACCAAATGGGAGTATACCCTAGGAGTGCGCATGTGCGAGTGATTCAATTTCAGATTATTTATCTTTGCACATTTTAGGGTTATCTAACCGTTTCAAAATTAATCATACATTCTTGTCATGCAACCCTAATCATACATCTAACAATTTAATGTTTTGTGGAATTTAAAGTGTGGAAATTAAACTACGCTATTACAAGGCTTCAGGTATTTACATAGCCAAAAACAAACCCTTAAAAAATAAAGCGACAAATGAAAGTAAAAAGACCTAATTAACTATTACAACTTGTGAGCAATTACATTAATAGAATAATAAGTAAAACAATAAAGCACGCGCGAGGAAAATTAGATCGGGAGAGAATTAGGGTTTTGACCCTTCTAACCTAATTAAGAAAAAAATAAGTTTTTGTTGTTTTTGATTATTTTTAAGAAAAGAATTAGGTTTTCTAAATTAAATACAAAAATTAATTAGTAATTAAATTAATTAATGAAAAATAAATAAATGGCCTATTTTTGGGTTTTTTGGTTATTTTTAGGAAAAGAAAATATAATTAAGTTAGAAATAAAAACCTAATTGTTCTAATTAGTTTTAATTTATTAACAAAAAAGAAATTAAAGTTATCAAAAATTAACAACCTAATTAAATTAATTTAATTTTGATAAAAATAAAATCTAAAACCTAATTGGTGAAAAACAATATTTTTGTGATTTTTTTGATTGGTTAAAAAAATTAAATTTGTTAGTAAAATAAATAAATTAAATAGAACAAAATATAAAAAAAAAGAAAAAGAAACTTGGGCCTGAAAAGTGATTGATGAGGTGTAGATAGCAAGCTCTTGGCCCAAAAGACTTGATCCATTGTTGACTTTCTGAATTCAGTGTGTTGCGTTGACTAGGCCCCATGGTGGTCTCTCATATGCTAGCCTTCAGATCTAGCTTCCAGGAGGTCCAATGGCTGGATAATGAGGATGTATGGTGGTCTCTGGTATTGTATACGCGCTGGACCACTGAAAGAAAAATATTATGAAGAAATTGGGGGACCTGGGATTCGAACCCAGGTCCTAAAGCACTTTCCACCTGCACCAATACCATATGAGCTACGTGTTCTATTTGTATATATAAAGAATAATAATGGTAATATGCAATAACGTGACAAAGAGGCGCCAGAATTCAAATGGGCTAATACGGTAACACCACACTAGCCATCTTCTTCCTTCTTCCGTTGGTAAAAGTCACAGACTTTTACCTACGGACGTTTGTCCATAGCTATAGCCCCTGTCCTTCTTAAAATCAACTACAAGTGAGATAAATGACTACCAAAGCCATGAATGGACTCGTCTTGACCTGCTGAGTTCAATGGAGGCCCTTTCATGGCCCAATTTTACCTGCACGCAGAAATCCTAAATCGAGCCATGAAACCATAGTAATGGTGGAATCTTATACAAGCCATGAAAACGCAATTAAGTATTATAGAAAGCTTGCAAATATTCTAAGGGTCATGAATATATGATTAATTCGTGCTATCAATGTCTAAATCATGAAATTCGAATTCAAGAAAAGCCCAAGATCGTGGCTGACTTACAGTGAGTTTCAAGGTCTGGAAATGCTTGTTCTGGATTGCTTTTGCTTGCCTACACTCCCAGGAAGCGATTGAGATGGTCAAGGGATCTTGAAATTGCTTCAAAGTATGAATTAGTGTTTTCACTTTTTCTTGCTTTTTCTCAGTTTTGTTCTTGATGTTGCGCCTCTTTCTAGCCTCTCTTTGGGTCTGCAAATACTCCTTATATACTGAGGAATGAATTAGGGTTGAAAGAATGTGCTCAATCTTCTTCCATCACTGCATTTGATTTTGATTTGATTCCTTTGAATAAACTTCCAAAAATAGGCCTAATCCAATCTTTTTGTGCATACCAAGCCTTTACACGAATTTGATCTCATGCTAGCTGGAATTTAAGACCTGAATCATGTACAAAATCTTTGAATTTCAATGTTTTGGATTTTCTATGATTTGTTTTGATTTAAAATGATTTAATTCAAATAAACATCAAAATAAATAATAAAAACAATATAATGACAAGTGGAAAAGGCTAGGGCTCGTGGACCTTGGTTCCAACTCAAAACAAGTGCAAAAGATTGAGCCCATTTGACAAAAATTGCAATTTTAGGCATAGTTGACTTTTGGCAATTTTGCAAAAAGGGTCAACTTTACCAATGCATAACTTCCTCAATTTTGACTCTTTGAAGGTGTTCTTGGACTTTTTATAAAGCTTGAGATGTCCTATAAGCAACCCTTTTGGACTCATCTCAATTTCATATTCCATGCTCATGTATGAAGCTTTGACAAAAAAGATGTTTTTGTTGACTTTTTTAAATGACCTATAATGTCCAAATTCATAACTTCTTGTGAGTGCATATTTTGAACTTGGGAGCTGAAGATGGATTATAGAGAATTTCATCCTATTCAAAATGAGCTTTGGATGGGTCATTTCTCAAAAATTATGAGAAAGTTATCCGTGGTCAAAGTTGAGTTGACTTTTCCTACAAAACCCTAATTTAACAACTTTTGATTCTTGATGAATTATGAGCAATCCTTGATGAATCATGATCAACCCTTGATCAAATGATGAAATATACTTCAAAATGAGGATGTTGACCAAAAATATTGAAGTTTTACTGTATGTGGGCCACAGTTAACTTTTGCCCTAGCACAATCAATTTTCAGGCTTTTGAGCAATTGACTGAGCAAATTTCCTCTGTAGGGCTTAAAACTTGACATGGATGATCTTGAGAACATATTAGGACAATGGTGAGAATTTGGGATCCCTTGGACTCAAGTATCTTGATGCAACATGAAACACTAATTTGAAGTAGACTGCCTTAGGAAAGAGCTTGTCTGGTCAACCCTTGGGCTTCCTTGAGCAACTTGAGGATCTTTCTTGAAATGTTTTGAGAAACATGGGAGGGTAAATTTTGGGGTACAACACCCACTTTTCTTCAAAATCATGTAAGCTAGCCAAAAGCTTGTAACTTGTACTTCTGACTTACCAATGCACTCAAGACCTTTTGCTTATAGATATAGAAACCATTTGCCACAAAAGACACGGATGCTTAAGCCCTGAAAACACCTAGAGCTCAGAATCACATCTCATACTTCCATTTTCACATAAACTGACCAAAAAATTGAAACTCATAACTCCGTCGTGCGTTTTCAAGCCTTTTGGTTCCTAAAGTTTCTAAAAATCATTTAGAACTGATCCCACACCCTGTTACAGAACTATAACACCATTAACACCATGTTCCATTTTCAAAAACAGAGCTTTGTACTTGGACATCTCCAGAACTCCTCAGGTACTTTCAGCTCAAGCTAAGCATCCCATTAGCTTCCTGGGAACTTGAGGAAGCTAACCCAACCATTGGAACTCCTTGAAAGCTGCTCAAAATTCAAACCCGATACTCTCTTGCAAGGTAAGTTTTATAACTTTGGAACTTTTCATACATGCATCATCAATGATTTATTTGTGAATGAAACATGTAGATATCATTGCCCTAAAGCTAACCATGTCCATAGTTTCCATTAATTTTTCCTGAGTTTAGAGAATTTTAAGATTGAATTTTCTGAGATTTTTAGGGTTCAGAATAGGGCCATTAAAAGTCATATTTATCTTTGAGCTATAGTTTTAATGCTTTACATTTCTGAAACCGTGAGGAAATTTGCTATAAGTTTCATGTTTACAGTTTTTATTTTTGTTGAGAAATGAACAAGTTATAGTTGGTCTGGCTGGAGGTTGAAGATGAAGTGTAAATCATGGCGCATTTTGTATCATATATTTATTTTTTTTCTTATGTTAACGGATGTATAGTCACCCCAGTGGTAGAAGTGCGTACCTGTAACCTTTGGGACCTGGGTTCGAGCCCCAGTGGTACCCTTTTGGTTTTTTTCACATTTTTTTGCATTTTTCTGACCTTTTATGGCAGGCGTTGGGCTTCAATCTTTGGGCCTATGTTTTTTGTTACTTCTCACCCCTTTGCAGGCTATCAACACCCCTGGCCCATATTTTTATTTTCTTATTTTTTGTTTTATTTATTTTCTTAATATATTTTCTAATATTAAAAAAATCATAAAAAATACAAAAATATTAGATTTTTCATTTTGACATAGTTTATTTATTTTTTCTCATAAAAATTATATTTATTTAATAAATACTTTATTCATTTCACTAAATATCTTGTAAATTTAATTAAAATACTATGTTTTATTTATTTTCTTTTACACCAATTAAAATATATTATTTTAATATAAAAAAGGGCCAAAAATATTTTATAATACTATAAATTATTTTCAAGACAAAAATACAAAAATACTTTTCTTAAACTTAATTTCCTTTTAATCAATTAATAGACTTAGGTTTTTTTATTTAAAATATTTTCTTATTAAATTAGGTTTACTTTTATTATTTTAATTAATATTTTCTTTTAATTAATTAGGTTAGAACAAATTCAGTTTTCCTAAAAAATCCAAACAAAAATATCCATTTTTTTTATATTTGCATTCTTGCATATTTATTCATCTTGTATGTTATTTATTTCAATTCTTGTACAAATTCAATTTGGTTGTAATAGATTAATTAGGTTTATATTCTTGCAATCCCCATTTACAATTTGTACACCCCCTCCCACAAATATTGGAATAGCATAGTAACTTTAAATTCCGCAATTTATCGCTTTATATACAAATGCTACTAATTAGGGTTTGTATGGAAAGACTAAAACCAATACTTAGAAAAACCCTAATCAAAGATAAAATCAAGAATGAAATCAATACACTTGCACACAAGCATCCCCTAGGGTAAATCCACTTGGTTGCCTGTATAAAATGGCCATATTACGCATGTGAGGTATCTTAGAAAAAACAAGCAAAGTATAAGATTATAGTCCCTCGATGACACTATCTAAGTCTCCTTTCAAATGATCTCAGTACCTAAAAGAGAATGCTAAGATACCTTGCCACATTGATAATCATGGTTTTAGGATGACCCACGTCAGTCCCGTTTACATCCAAAGATAGGGTTACTTACCAAATCAATGGTAAGATGACAATGTCAAAGGAAAATAAAATGAACAAGAAATACATTTGAGTAGATAAAATGCTATTAATTACTTGCTCCATTTCAAAACAAACATCCTTGCTATTTTAAAAAAAAACACCTACACTTTCAAAACATCTTACAAACTTGAAAACATTTTTCAAAAGATCAACATCTTTGTATACATTCTTACGAACGAGAATCATTACAGAGATTGCCTAAACAATGGCCTCTTTACAAAAATACTTTCAAAAACCACACAAAGCACAATTTCAAACAAAAACAAGTGATCTAGCAAGTAACTAAGAGCCCATGGAAAACCATGGATGAAAAGGGTGTTAATACCTTCCCTTTTCATAATCTACCCCCGAACTCAAGAAATAATCTCAAAGATTTTTCTTGTGCTTTTTCTCCTTTCCTTCCGGGTAAAGGAAAAGTCAGTGGCGACTCTTGCTAACCGCAACATTTGCGATAAAATGAAAAAACCTCAAGTAAGTTCTCCCATCGTATCACAAAAGTCATCTACTATTTGTTACAGCATGCATAACACCAAATCCACCATCATCACTGTAAAATTCCAAGCATCACAAATCGAACATTAACACACACTACTCATTCAAAAAGAAAAACAAAAGTCTATAAACAGAGCAATAGAAGCAAAGTGTACAAGTTCAATGTCGTGTCGAACACCTAACACTTAGATCATACGTTTGATGCTTCAGCCACTGTAAATCAGCTCCGCCATCAACTTCTTCCGACGCTGCACGCCGTGAGATCTCGTCGGATACCCCTCCGACGCGCAAGCAGCTCTACACACCGACAGTGAAGCCTCATTCGGAGATTGCAACCCACCATTACCGCCGCCCTCAACCGTCGGTACCATGATTCATCAACAACAACAACACACGATCTCATCTGAAACTGCTCGCCGCAAATCCTTCCATCTCCTCCGCTCGAAATAAATCCGTTATACCTGTAACCTTTTTTTACTACGTTATACTTGTTTATTTATGGTTGTGTTTTGATGATTTAACAGGGAAAGAGGAGAAAGAAGATGAATGAAAGATAGAGAGAGGAGGAAAGGGTAAAGGAAACGAGACACTCTCTCTCTTAGTATGTGATGTGTTTGTTTTATTTTGGTTTTCTTTTTATTCAACTTGCCACAAGTCAACATGTCATTGGATAATGTGAGATGCTTTGAAAAGTAAGACCATATAATTTTCTTTGTGGACAGTAGGTACCGCCCTATGTGATCTTGTCATATTTTTGCTTTTTTTATTTCTTATTTTTATATATTTTGTTAGAAAAATTAAGGTTAGGCCTAGTAGTTTGGGCTCAGGTCAGTGGGCCTTTGCTGAGTCTACACCTTTGCCTTCAGCTCTATACTCTTCAGTTTATGTTATTTTAGTTATTGATTTTTATTTGGCTTTCTGATCGTACATGATCAAAAGGGATTGTCAAGGTCTGTGAGTTTTAAGTCGAGCAGTGATTAAATGGTATGCTCAACGCGATTTAATTCTAAAGAAGATTACGTCTTCTCCAACCTATCAAAATTTAATCTAAAACATCTAATCAATCTTAAATCATTTTTCCACTAACATAATAAAAACCTCAAGAATATTTTCAAAAAAGGATTAAATAGCATCACCTTTTAATCAAAACATTGAACTACGTCTACAATCACTCAATTTTCAAACCCAGACAAGGTTCAAGGATAATTCTAAATCAACTTTACGCAATCTTATAAAAAACACCAACCAAACCATATGAACTACGAATTTGGACTTTGATTATTTGCAAGGAGATACGTATGCAGGCGGTTAAAACCAATGCGAGTCCCACTAATAAAATATTAAATATTTTTCTTAAATATATGGAAACAATAACTTTTAAATAGAAATTCTTGATTTACCCCTTAAACCTATAATAGGACGCCCCTTGAGAACAAGGGAGATGAAGGGTTCATAACACCTTCTCTTCGTCTAACCAACTCATGAATTTAGAATCTTTGTACAAATTAGGGTTACCCATTATTTCCCTGTCTTTAGGACAAAAATTAATGGTGGCGACTCCTTATTTTTTATCGGTTATTGTAGCGGTAGAAATGTTTAAGACTAAGCCATTGGATTGACTAGACTTATACAAATCAAAATAAAAATCGCCACCACGCTTTATTATTTCCAAATGAATGGGAAAAGAGCGAATAACCCAAAAAGAGGGGGAAAGATTCAAGGTAAGGGGGTTGGTTATGAAAAGGGAAGGTATTAGCACTCTAAACATCTACGGTACTCCGCATGAACCTCTTTGTAAAATCTGTATATTTTGGCTATGAAAAATGTTGTATAAAATAGATGGTGGAGGTGAGAAAAGAAATATATTTTTTGTGATTTTTGCACACGCCGCGGTTGCGAATCTTTAGTGCCTACGTACCACCTTTCGTGCAATAGGGGATCAGGGTACACGTAGTTCCTCTTTTAAATATTTTTATAAAAAAACACAAGTTTGTTGGTTAATTTTATGAGATAAGACGTCACCGTCATTGTCCGTGTGGAAAAACATACTTACTACACAGAATCGTGAGAAACGAGAATTGGCATCATCTCAAAGTGGAGGATATGGCTTGGATTTTAAAATCAACAATGCCTCACTCAACACCTAAATGGAAAATATCTATCTTCACTACATATTGTAGAAGTATAGTTGTTTGCATCACTACAAGGATTGACAAGAGTCTAATCTTTTTTAAAGAGTTTAAAGATGAAATCCAAAGTGGCAAAATGGTTTGAAATGGGATTGATTGACTTTTAGTCTTCTCACAAAAAATGTCAAAGTATTATTAAGTTTATTTATCTTGGAATACCTGCAAGATACTCCAATTTTTATTTGGATTTCTTATTAACCTTTATATTAATCTAAACTAGAATTTAAACTAACTTCCCTTAGAATTTTATTCGTGTTATTAGATACAAAAAAAATGAAAAAACATTTCCCTTTTAGATTATTTTATTTAGATAAGTTCTTTTTAAATTATTCTAATATTTGGATTTTATTATTAGATTATTTTCATAAGATATATATCTTCTAATAATCATTTGGTTGACTCAACATCTATCAATCGATTATTCAAAATCAAACTTAAAACTCACGACAATACATCAAGTCTTGGTTTTGCTCTATGCAATAATCAGACGTTATCGCTCCACGTGATAATCAATTTCAATTTCTAAAGTTAATTACTCCGTTTAACGCGGTTTAATTCCAATAAAGACCAACTCCTTATTGATCAAAGTTAATTACTTCGCTCAACGCAATTTAATTCTAAAGAAGATTAAGTCTTCTCCAACCTATCAAAATTTAATCTAAAACATCTAACCAATCTTAAATCATTTTTCCACTAACATAATAAAAACCTCAAGAATATTTTCAAAAAAGGATTAAATAGCATCACCTTTTAATCAAAACTTTGAACTACGTCTACAATCACTCAATTTTCAAACCCAGACAAGGTTCAAGGATAATTCTAAATCAACTTTACGCAATCTTATAAAAAACACCAACCAAACCATATGAACTACGAATTTGGACTTTGATTATTTGCAAGGAGATACGTATGCAGGCGGTTAAAACCAATGCGAGTCCCGCTAATAAAATATTAAATATTTTTCTTAAATATATGGAAACAATAACTTTTAAATAGAAATTCTTGATTTACCCCTTAAACCTATAATAGGACGCCCCTTGAGAACAAGGGAGATGAAGGGTTCATAACACCTTCTCTTCGTCTAACCAACTCATGAATTTAGAATCTTTGTACAAATTAGGGTTACCCATTATTTCCCTGTCTTTAGGACAAAAATTAATGGTGGCGACTCCTTATTTTTTATCGGTTATTGTAGCGGTAGAAATGTTTAAGACTAAGCCATTGGATTGACTAGACTTATACAAATCAAAATAAAAATCGCCACCACGCTTTATTATTTCCAAAGGAATGGGAAAAGAGCGAATAACCCAAAAAGAGGGGGAAAGATTCAAGGTAAGGGGGTTGGTTATGAAAAGGGAAGGTATTAGCACTCTAAACATCTACGGTACTCCGCATGAACCTCTTTGTAAAATCTGTATATTTTGGCTATGAAAAATGTTGTATAAAATAGATGGTGGAGGTGAGAAAAGAAATATATTTTTTATGATTTTTGCACACGCCGCGGTTGCGAATCTTTAGTACCTACGTACCACCTTTCGTGCAATAGGGGATCAGGGTACACGTAGTTCCTCTTTTAAATATTTTTATAAAAAAACACAAGTTTGTTGGTTAATTTTATGAGATAAGACGTCACCGTCATTGTCCGTGTGGAAAAACATACTTACTACACAGAATCGTGAGAAACGAGAATTGGCATCATCTCAAAGTGGAGGATATGGCTTGGATTTTAAAATCAACAATGCCTCACTCAACACCTAAATAGAAAATATCTATCTTCACTACATATTGTAGAAGTATAGTTGTTTGCATCACTACAAGGATTGACAAGAGTCTAATCTTTTTTAAAGAGTTTAAAGATGAAATCCAAAGTGGCAAAATGGTTTGAAATGGGATTGATTGACTTTTAGTCTTCTCACAAAAAATGTCAAAGTATTATTAAGTTTATTTATCTTGGAATACCTGCAAGATACTCCAATTTTTATTTGGATTTCTTATTAACCTTTATATTAATCTAAACTAGAATTTAAACTAACTTCCCTTAGAATTTTATTCGTGTTATTAGATACAAAAAAAATGAAAAAACATTTCCCTTTTAGATTATTTTATTTAGATAAGTTCTTTTTAAATTATTCTAATATTTGGATTTTATTATTAGATTATTTTCATAAGATATATATCTTCTAATAATCATTTGGTTGACTCAACGTCTATCAATCGATTATTCAAAATCAAACTTAAAACTCACGACAATACATCAAGTCTTGGTTTTGCTCTATGCAATAATCAGACGTTATCGCTCCACGTGATAATCAATTTCAATTTCTAAAGTTAATTACTCTGTTTAACGCGGTTTAATTCCAATAAAGACCAACTCCTTATTGATCAAAGTTAATTACTTCGCTCAACGCAATTTAATTCTAAAGAAGATTAAGTCTTCTCCAACCTATCAAAATTTAATCTAAAACATCTAACCAATCTTAAATCATTTTTCCACTAACATAATAAAAACCTCAAGAATATTTTCAAAAAAGGATTAAATAGCATCACCTTTTAATCAAAACTTTGAACTACGTCTACAATCACTCAATTTTCAAACCCAGACAAGGTTCAAGGATAATTCTAAATCAACTTTACGCAATCTTATAAAAAACACCAACCAAACCATATGAACTACGAATTTGGACTTTGATTATTTGCAAGGAGATACGTATGCAGGCGGTTAAAACCAATGCGAGTCCCGCTAATAAAATATTAAATATTTTTCTTAAATATATGGAAATAATAACTTTTAAATAGAAATTCTTGATTTACCCCTTAAACCTATAATAGGACGCCCCTTGAGAACAAGGGAGATGAAGGGTTCATAACACCTTCTCTTCGTCTAACCAACTCATGAATTTAGAATCTTTGTACAAATTAGGGTTACCCATTATTTCCCTGTCTTTAGGACAAAAATTAATGGTGGCGACTCCTTATTTTTTATCGGTTATTGTAGCGGTAGAAATGTTTAAGACTAAGCCATTGGATTGACTAGACTTATACAAATCAAAATAAAAATCGCCACCACGCTTTATTATTTCCAAAGGAATGGGAAAAGAGCGAATAACCCAAAAAGAGGGGGAAAGATTCAAGGTAAGGGGGTTGGTTATGAAAAGGGAAGGTATTAGCACTCTAAACATCTACGGTACTCCGCATGAACCTCTTTGTAAAATATGTATATTTTGGCTATGAAAAATGTTGTATAAAATAGATGGTGGAGGTGAGAAAAGAAATATATTTTTTATGATTTTTGCACACGCCGCGGTTGCGAATCTTTAGTACCTACGTACCACCTTTCGTGCAATAGGGGATCAGGGTACACGTAGTTCCTCTTTTAAATATTTTTATAAAAAAACACAAGTTTGTTGGTTAATTTTATGAGATAAGACGTCACCGTCATTGTCCGTGTGGAAAAACATACTTACTACACAGAATCGTGAGAAACGAGAATTGGCATCATCTCAAAGTGGAGGATATGGCTTGGATTTTAAAATCAACAATGCCTCACTCAATACCTAAATAGAAAATATCTATCTTCACTACATATTGTAGAAGTATAGTTGTTTGCATCACTACAAGGATTGACAAGAGTCTAATCTTTTTTAAAGAGTTTAAAGATGAAATCCAAAGTGGCAAAATGGTTTGAAATGGGATTGATTGACTTTTAGTCTTCTCACAAAAAATGTCAAAGTATTATTAAGTTTATTTATCTTGGAATACCTGCAAGATACTCCAATTTTTATTTGGATTTCTTATTAACCTTTATATTAATCTAAACTAGAATTTAAACTAACTTCCCTTAGAATTTTATTCGTGTTATTAGATACAAAAAAAATGAAAAAACATTTCCCTTTTAGATTATTTTATTTAGATAAGTTCTTTTTAAATTATTCTAATATTTGGATTTTATTATTAGATTATTTTCATAAGATATATATCTTCTAATAATCATTTGGTTGACTCAACGTCTATCAATCGATTATTCAAAATCAAACTTAAAACTCACGACAATACATCAAGTCTTGGTTTTGCTCTATGCAATAATCAGACGTTATCGCTCCACGTGATAATCAATTTCAATTTCTAAAGTTAATTACTCCGTTTAACGCGGTTTAATTCCAATAAAGACCATCTCCTTATTGATCAAAGTTAATTACTTCGCTCAACGCAATTTAATTCTAAAGAAGATTAAGTCTTCTCCAACCTATCAAAATTTAATCTAAAACATCTAACCAATCTTAAATAATTTTTCCACTAACATAATAAAAACCTCAAGAATATTTTCAAAAAAGGATTAAATAGCATCACCTTTTAATCAAAACTTTGAACTACGTCTATAATCACTCAATTTTCAAACCCAGACAAGGTTCAAGGATAATTCTAAATCAACTTTACGCAATCTTATAAAAAACACCAACCAAACCATATGAACTACGAATTTGGACTTTGATTATTTGCAAGGAGATACGTATGCAGGCGGTTAAAACCAATGCGAGTCCCGCTAATAAAATATTAAATATTTTTCTTAAATATATGGAAACAATAACTTTTAAATAGAAATTCTTGATTTACCCCTTAAACCTAAAATAGGACGCCCCTTGAGAACAAGGGAGATGAAGGGTTCCTAACACCTTCTCTTCGTCTAACCAACTCATGAATTTAGAATCTTTGTACAAATTAGGGTTACCCGTTATTTCCCTGTCTTTAGGACAAAAATTAATGGTGGCGACTCCTTATTTTTTGTCGGTTATTGTAGCGGTAGAAATGTTTAAGACTAAGCCATTGGATTGACTAGACTTATACAAATCAAAATAAAAATCGCCACCACGCTTTATTGTTTCCAAAGGAATGGGAAAAGAGCGAATAACCCAAAAAGAGGGGGAAAGATTCAAGGTAAGGGGGTTGGTTATGAAAAGGGAAGGTATTAGCACTCTAAACATCTACGGTACTCCGCATGAACCTCTTTGTAAAATCTGTATATTTTGGCTATGAAAAATGTTGTATAAAATAGATGGTGGAGGTGAGAAAAGAAATATATTTTTTTATGATTTTTGCACACGCCGCGGTTGCGAATCTTTAGTGCCTACGTACCACCTTTTGTGCAATAGGGGATCAGGGTACACATAGTTCCTCTTTTAAATATTTTTATAAAAAAACACAAGTTTGTTGGTTAATTTTATGAGATAAGGCGTCACCGTCATTGTCCGTGTGGAAAAACATACTTACTACACAGAATCGTGAGAAACGAGAATTGGCATCATCACAAAGTGGAGGATATGGCTTGGATTTTAAAATCAACAATGCCTCACTCAACACCTAAATGGAAAATATCTATCTTCACTACATATTGTAGAAGTATAGTTGTTTGCATCACTACAAGGATTGACAAGAGTCTAATCTTTTTTAAAGAGTTTAAAGATGAAATCCAAAGTGGCAAAATGGTTTGAAATGGGATTGATTGACTTTTAGTCTTCTCACAAAAAATGTCAAAGTATTATTAAGTTTATTTATCTTGGAATACCTGCAAGATACTCCAATTTTTATTTGGATTTCTTATTAACCTTTATATTAATCTAAACTAGAATTTAAACTAACTTCCCTTAGAATTTTATTCGTGTTATTAGATACAAAAAAAATGAAAAAACATTTCCCTTTTAGATTATTTTATTTAGATAAGTTCTTTTTAAATTATTCTAATATTTGGATTTTATTATTAGATTATTTTCATAAGATATATATCTTCTAATAATCATTTGGTTGACTCAACGTCTATCAATCGATTATTCAAAATCAAACTTAAAACTCACGACAATACATCAAGTCTTGGTTTTGCTCTATGCAATAATCAGACGTTATCGCTCCACGTGATAATCAATTTCAATTTCTAAAGTTAATTACTCCGTTTAACGCGGTTTAATTCCAATAAAGACCAACTCCTTATTGATCAAAGTTAATTACTTCGCTCAACGCAATTTAATTCTAAAGAAGATTAAGTCTTCTCCAACCTATCAAAATTTAATCTAAAACATCTAACCAATCTTAAATCATTTTTCCACTAACATAATAAAAACCTCAAGAATATTTTCAAAAAAGGATTAAATAGCATCACCTTTTAATCAAAACTTTGAACTACGTCTATAATCACTCAATTTTCAAACCCAGACAAGGTTCAAGGATAATTCTAAATCAACTTTACGCAATCTTATAAAAAACACCAACCAAACCATATGAACTACGAATTTGGACTTTGATTATTTGCAAGGAGATACGTATGCAGGCGGTTAAAACCAATGCGAGTCCCGCTAATAAAATATTAAATATTTTTCTTAAATATATGGAAACAATAACTTTTAAATAGAAATTCTTGATTTACCCCTTAAACCTAAAATAGGACGCCCCTTGAGAACAAGGGAGATGAAGGGTTCCTAACACCTTCTCTTCGTCTAACCAACTCATGAATTTAGAATCTTTGTACAAATTAGGGTTACCCGTTATTTCCCTGTCTTTAGGACAAAAATTAATGGTGGCGACTCCTTATTTTTTGTCGGTTATTGTAGCGGTAGAAATGTTTAAGACTAAGCCATTGGATTGACTAGACTTATACAAATCAAAATAAAAATCGCCACCACGCTTTATTGTTTCCAAAGGAATGGGAACAGAGCGAATAACCCAAAAAGAGGGGGAAAGATTCAAGGTAAGGGGGTTGGTTATGAAAAGGGAAGGTATTAGCACTCTAAACATCTACGGTACTCCGCATGAACCTCTTTGTAAAATCTGTATATTTTGGCTATGAAAAATGTTGTATAAAATAGATGGTGGAGGTGAGAAAAGAAATATATTTTTTTATGATTTTTGCACACGCCGCGGTTGCGAATCTTTAGTGCCTACGTACCACCTTTTGTGCAATAGGGGATCAGGGTACACATAGTTCCTCTTTTAAATATTTTTATAAAAAAACACAAGTTTGTTGGTTAATTTTATGAGATAAGGCGTCACCGTCATTGTCCGTGTGGAAAAACATACTTATTACACAGAATCGTGAGAAACGAGAATTGGCATCATCACAAAGTGGAGGATATGGCTTGGATTTTAAAATCAACAATGCCTCACTCAACACCTAAATGGAAAATATCTATCTTCACTACATATTGTAGAAGTATAGTTGTTTGCATCACTACAAGGATTGACAAGAGTCTAATCTTTTTTAAAGAGTTTAAAGATGAAATCCAAAGTGGCAAAATGGTTTGAAATGGGATTGATTGACTTTTAGTCTTCTCACAAAAAATGTCAAAGTATTATTAAGTTTATTTATCTTGGAATACCTGCAAGATACTCCAATTTTTATTTGGATTTCTTATTAACCTTTATATTAATCTAAACTAGAATTTAAACTAACTTCCCTTAGAATTTTATTCGTGTTATTAGATACAAAAAAAATGAAAAAACATTTCCCTTTTAGATTATTTTATTTAGATAAGTTCTTTTTAAATTATTCTAATATTTGGATTTTATTATTAGATTATTTTCATAAGATATATATCTTCTAATAATCATTTGGTTGACTCAACGTCTATCAATCGATTATTCAAAATCAAACTTAAAACTCACGACAATACATCAAGTCTTGGTTTTGCTCTATGCAATAATCAGACGTTATCGCTCCACGTGATAATCAATTTCAATTTCTAAAGTTAATTACTCCGTTTAACGCGGTTTAATTCCAATAAAGACCAACTCCTTATTGATCAAAGTTAATTACTTCGCTCAACGCAATTTAATTCTAAAGAAGATTAAGTCTTCTCCAACCTATCAAAATTTAATCTAAAACATCTAACCAATCTTAAATCATTTTTCCACTAACATAATAAAAACCTCAAGAATATTTTCAAAAAAGGATTAAATAGCATCACCTTTTAATCAAAACTTTGAACTACGTCTATAATCACTCAATTTTCAAACCCAGACAAGGTTCAAGGATAATTCTAAATCAACTTTACGCAATCTTATAAAAAACACCAACCAAACCATATGAACTACGAATTTGGACTTTGATTATTTGCAAGGAGATACGTATGCAGACGGTTAAAACCAATGCGAGTCCCGCTAATAAAATATTAAATATTTTTCTTAAATATATGGAAACAATAACTTTTAAATAGAAATTCTTGATTTACCCCTTAAACCTAAAATAGGACGCCCCTTGAGAACAAGGGAGATGAAGGGTTCCTAACACCTTCTCTTCGTCTAACCAACTCATGAATTTAGAATCTTTGTACAAATTAGGGTTACCCGTTATTTCCCTATCTTTAGGACAAAAATTAATGGTGGCGACTCCTTATTTTTTGTCGGTTATTGTAGCGGTAGAAATGTTTAAGACTAAGCCATTGGATTGACTAGACTTATACAAATCAAAATAAAAATCGCCACCACGCTTTATTGTTTCCAAAGGAATGGGAACAGAGCGAATAACCCAAAAAGAGGGGGAAAGATTCAAGGTAAGGGGCTTGGTTATGAAAAGGGAAGGTATTAGCACTCTAAACATCTACGGTACTCCGCATGAACCTCTTTGTAAAATCTGTATATTTTGGCTATGAAAAATGTTGTATAAAATAGATGGTGGAGGTGAGAAAAGAAATATATTTTTTTATGATTTTTGCACACGCCGCGGTTGCGAATCTTTAGTGCCTACGTACCACCTTTCGTGCAATAGGGGATCAGGGTACACATAGTTCCTCTTTTAAATATTTTTATAAAAAAACACAAGTTTGTTGGTTAATTTTATGAGATAAGGCGTCACCGTCATTGTCCGTGTGGAAAAACATACTTACTACACAGAATCGTGAGAAACGAGAATTGGCATCATCACAAAGTGGAGGATATGGCTTGGATTTTAAAATCAACAATGCCTCACTCAACACCTAAATGGAAAATATCTATCTTCACTACATATTGTAGAAGTATAGTTGTTTGCATCACTACAAGGATTGACAAGAGTCTAATCTTTTTTAAAGAGTTTAAAGATGAAATCCAAAGTGGCAAAATGGTTTGAAATGGGATTGATTGACTTTTAGTCTTCTCACAAAAAATGTCAAAGTATTATTAAGTTTATTTATCTTGGAATACCTGCAAGATACTCCAATTTTTATTTGGATTTCTTATTAATCTTTATATTAATCTAAACTAGAATTTAAACTAACTTCCCTTAGAATTTTATTCGTGTTATTAGATACAAAAAAAATGAAAAAACATTTCCCTTTTAGATTATTTTATTTAGATAAGTTCTTTTTAAATTATTCTAATATTTGGATTTTATTATTAGATTATTTTCATAAGATATATATCTTCTAATAATCATTTGGTTGACTCAACGTCTATCAATCGATTATTCAAAATCAAACTTAAAACTCACAACAATACATCAAGTCTTGGTTTTGCTCTATGCAATAATCAGACGTTATCGCTCCACGTGATAATCAATTTCAATTTCTAAAGTTAATTACTCCGTTTAACGCGGTTTAATTCCAATAAAGACCAACTCCTTATTGATCAAAGTTAATTACTTCTCTCAACGCAATTTAATTCTAAAGAAGATTAAGTCTTCTCCAACCTATCAAAATTTAATCTAAAACATCTAACCAATCTTAAATCATTTTTCCACTAACATAATAAAAACCTCAAGAATATTTTCAAAAAAGGATTAAATAGCATCACCTTTTAATCAAAACTTTGAACTACGTCTATAATCACTCAATTTTCAAACCCAGACAAGGTTCAAGGATAATTCTAAATCAACTTTACGCAATCTTATAAAAAACACCAACCAAACCATATGAACTACGAATTTGGACTTTGATTATTTGCAAGGAGATACGTATGCAGGCGGTTAAAACCAATGCGAGTCCCGCTAATAAAATATTAAATATTTTTCTTAAATATATGGAAACAATAACTTTTAAATAGAAATTCTTGATTTACCCCTTAAACCTAAAATAGGACGCCCCTTGAGAACAAGGGAGATGAAGGGTTCCTAACACCTTCTCTTCGTCTAACCAACTCATGAATTTAGAATCTTTGTACAAATTAGGGTTACCCGTTATTTCCCTGTCTTTAGGACAAAAATTAATGGTGGCGACTCCTTATTTTTTGTCGGTTATTGTAGCGGTAGAAATGTTTAAGACTAAGCCATTGGATTGACTAGACTTATACAAATCAAAATAAAAATCGCCACCACGCTTTATTGTTTCCAAAGGAATGGGAACAGAGCGAATAACCCAAAAAGAGGGGGAAAGATTCAAGGTAAGGGGCTTGGTTATGAAAAGGGAAGGTATTAGCACTCTAAACATCTACGGTACTCCGCATGAACCTCTTTGTAAAATCTGTATATTTTGGCTATGAAAAATGTTGTATAAAATAGATGGTGGAGGTGAGAAAAGAAATATATTTTTTTATGATTTTTGCACACGCCGCGGTTGCGAATCTTTAGTGCCTACGTACCACCTTTCGTGCAATAGGGGATCAGGGTACACATAGTTCCTCTTTTAAATATTTTTATAAAAAAACACAAGTTTGTTGGTTAATTTTATGAGATAAGGCGTCACCGTCATTGTCCGTGTGGAAAAACATACTTACTACACAGAATCGTGAAAAACGAGAATTGGCATCATCACAAAGTGGAGGATATGGCTTGGATTTTAAAATCAACAATGCCTCACTCAACACCTAAATGGAAAATATCTATCTTCACTACATATTGTAGAAGTATAGTTGTTTGCATCACTACAAGGATTGACAAGAGTCTAATCTTTTTTAAAGAGTTTAAAGATGAAATCCAAAGTGGCAAAATGGTTTGAAATGGGATTGATTGACTTTTAGTCTTCTCACAAAAAATGTCAAAGTATTATTAAGTTTATTTATCTTGGAATACCTGCAAGATACTCCAATTTTTATTTGGATTTCTTATTAATCTTTATATTAATCTAAACTAGAATTTAAACTAACTTCCCTTAGAATTTTATTCGTGTTATTAGATACAAAAAAAATGAAAAAACATTTCCCTTTTAGATTATTTTATTTAGATAAGTTCTTTTTAAATTATTCTAATATTTGGATTTTATTATTAGATTATTTTCATAAGATATATATCTTCTAATAATCATTTGGTTGACTCAACGTCTATCAATCGATTATTCAAAATCAAACTTAAAACTCACAACAATACATCAAGTCTTGGTTTTGCTCTATGCAATAATCAGACGTTATCGCTCCACGTGATAATCAATTTCAATTTCTAAAGTTAATTACTCCGTTTAACGCGGTTTAATTCCAATAAAGACCAACTCCTTATTGATCAAAGTTAATTACTTCGCTCAACGCAATTTAATTCTAAAGAAGATTAAGTCTTCTCCAACCTATCAAAATTTAATCTAAAACATCTAACCAATCTTAAATCATTTTTCCACTAACATAATAAAAACCTCAAGAATATTTTCAAAAAAGGATTAAATAGCATCACCTTTTAATCAAAACTTTGAACTACGTCTATAATCACTCAATTTTCAAACCCAGACAAGGTTCAAGGATAATTCTAAATCAACTTTACGCAATCTTATAAAAAACACCAACCAAACCATATGAACTACGAATTTGGACTTTGATTATTTGCAAGGAGATACGTATGCAGGCGGTTAAAACCAATGCGAGTCCCGCTAATAAAATATTAAATATTTTTCTTAAATATATGGAAACAATAACTTTTAAATAGAAATTCTTGATTTACCCCTTAAACCTAAAATAGGACGCCCCTTGAGAACAAGGGAGATGAAGGGTTCCTAACACCTTCTCTTCGTCTAACCAACTCATGAATTTAGAATCTTTGTACAAATTAGGGTTACCCGTTATTTCCCTGTCTTTAGGACAAAAATTAATGGTGGCGACTCCTTATTTTTTGTCGGTTATTGTAGCGGTAGAAATGTTTAAGACTAAGCCATTGGATTGACTAGACTTATACAAATCAAAATAAAAATCGCCACCATGCTTTATTGTTTCCAAAGGAATGGGAAAAGAGCGAATAACCCAAAAAGAGGGGGAAAGATTCAAGGTAAGGGGCTTGGTTATGAAAAGGGAAGGTATTAGCACTCTAAACATCTACGGTACTCCGCATGAACCTCTTTGTAAAATCTGTATATTTTGGCTATGAAAAATGTTGTATAAAATAGATGGTGGAGGTGAGAAAAGAAATATATTTTTTTATGATTTTTGCACACGCCGCGGTTGCGAATCTTTAGTGCCTACGTACCACCTTTCGTGCAATAGGGGATCAGGGTACACATAGTTCCTCTTTTAAATATTTTTATAAAAAAACACAAGTTTGTTGGTTAATTTTATGAGATAAGGCGTCACCGTCATTGTCCGTGTGGAAAAACATACTTACTACACACAATCGTGAGAAACGAGAATTGGCATCATCTCAAAGTGGAGGATATGACTTGGATTTTAAAATCAACAATGCCTCACTCAACACCTAAATGGAAAATATCTATCTTCACTATATATTGTAGAAGTATAGTTGTTTACATCACTACAAGGATTGACAAGAGTCTAATCTTTTTTAAAGAGTTTAAAGATAAAATCCAAAGTGGAAAAATGGTTTGAAATGGGATTGATTGACTTTTAGTCTTCTCACAAAAAATGTCAAAGTATTATTAAGTTTATTTATGAAAATGTTTGAAAATGCATGGACCTAAGTCCAAGTTTATTATGAAAGTGGTTCAAGATTAAAACAAGAAGAGTTCAAAAGGAGGGAGAATATTTTTGAAATTAAAGAAGATGGGAGGAGAAGAAGAGGCTATCCTAAAGCATAAGCTAAAAGCTAGGGATAAGAACTATCTAACTACCAAGAAGCCAATACTTGAAACTATGAGCCAAGATAGAATTCCCATTCTTTGGATTGAATCCAAGCAAGCAAAGATACTAGACCTCTTGTAAGAACCAAACTTCAAGTGTATTAAGTCTTCACAAAAATTGGGCAGAGTAACGGCTGTACACGGGTGAATTCCATATTACAAACAAATGGTGTAATCACAATAACCTGCACACAAAACAAACAAACAACCCAATATCTTGAGGTAAACCTCAAGAGCTCCAGAAAAAGTAATCAGATAAGATCACAAGGTTTCCAATCATAGGCCAAGGTTTCTAATCCTAAATCCAGAAAGTCCAATGCTCCATAATACCAAGGATAGTAACCAAATATTCCAAGTATCATTAAATATTTTTAGGGTTTATGTTGATTATTAGGTGTTTTGAAAAAAAGAAAAGTAAAGCTCAAGTGAGAAAAAATAAAAATGACAAGAAAGTAAATACTCAAATGAAAAAAGATGAAAATGGCATGAAATGTAAATGCTAAAAGTAAATAGTGCATAAAAATAAAGGGGCATATAATAAAAATAAAGGATAAAGTCAATTATCAGTGATTAGTGGTTAGTTGAATGATCATCTTGAAACTTACATTTGGAACTCATTAGAGGATTGGTAGAACCAAAGCCTCCACACAACAAGTTGCATTTTCTTTTTGTCAAGTATATCATCCATTTGGAATCCTTATGAGTACCATTTAATGATCAACGATGTTTAAGTGATCCGTGTTGACCAAAGGTGTTGTAGATCCATTAAAGGATTGGTAGAACCAAAGTCTCCATACAATAAATCTCAAGGTTATTGGATCAAAGAGATCAAATTAATATACTTGGGCTTGCAAACATGAGTTTGGGCCACGAGTGATCATTTATTCGAATCGGGACAAAATTTAGCGCTATGTTAAGTCATCGTAAGTGGACTTATATAGAAGTCACACCTATTTTGAGGCTGGTCAATAACAATCTATGTACCATTTGTTTTGAGACATGATATAGAGATCATACTCCAACAACACTTAGTGCAATAAGAAAGGGATGAGATGAAGAGGGGTGGGAGAGAATATACAAACCACTTTTGAATTAAATTTAATCAAACTATTATTAAAATCATTCATCCATTTTTTGTGGAGTTAGACTCAACACCATGGATCCAATGATGTTAATAAAGTTCATGATCCAAAATTTAACCCAAGATCAGCCAGAAAATAGTCACAAAATAATATTACATTTAATATATACAAAAAAAGGTTTAAAAAAATGTTTTAAAATAGAAATAAAAGAGAAAAATATCCACTATGTTCAAATTATTCAAGAAATAAAAAGTAATACCATAGAAAAATCAGAGAAGGACTCAAATGATTTTATAAATTTTTTTGGTAACTTTTTAAAGTCAGAAACTATTTTTAAAATTAAAAGAAAGGGGTAAAGTAAACCAAAAATGATAAAAAATAGCAAAGTCAGAAACAAAAATAAAATAAGATCACCAATATTTGTCACAATATCATTGATCATTCTATAATTTTTTCAGAATTTAAAAATACATAAAAGTATTTTTAAACATTTAAAATAATTAAAATAAAGTAAAAATTTGTAAAAAATCCCAAAACATAAAAATAAATTATGAAAATTTAAAAATCAGAAAGAGAATAATCAAAAATATTTTTCATAATTTTTTCAAACTTTTTAGACTTAAAATGAATTTTCTATGATTTTTTGAAGTTTAAAACAAATAAATATAAAAATTAGAAAAAGAAAATAAAAGTAAAAAATATGTGGACCATTGGATGAGAGTCAAAACGCGTTAGTAATCAGATCCAAAGGATCTGGCACACTGTTCATATGATTGTCATTAGTGAATAAAGCATAAAATCAAAAATAAAATCAGAATTAAAAAAAAAACAAGTGGCACGCCATCATTGGTTAGAAGATGACACGTTTGTCATCTTCAACCTCCAGCCAACGTGAATTGCATGTCTCTTCAAGACAAAGACAACCACACCCTTGCGCCAAATTTATATAAACTGTAGCTCAAGCAATTTGGAATGAAAGTTTTGAAAAGGGATTTCAAATTTCATGGTCAAAACGTATTTCCAGTAAAAAGCAAGTGTTATGACTAGAACCAGGGAAATGAGAGGATCACAATGATATCAAAGTTTTGAAGAATTGATGAAGGAATCTACCTATTGAAGTTGAGTTGCAGAGCTCTGAAACTGGACTTATATGGAGCAATATAGGGCACGATTCTTGAATGTAATTATATGGTTAGCTTCAGGGAAGATCAAGGAAGGTGAATTGATGGATAAATTGGATTAAAAAAAGCTTGGGAATAGATTTCGAAGTTGTTGAATTCTGAGTTATGGAACAAGTTTGGCAGGGTGATTCTAGCTATCTAAGCTTAAGGAAATGAATGTGGAATAACCCTCTATTTATAGGGAATCAAATGGAATGTCCAAGCGTGTGAAATGATGAAGTTCGGAGGGAAATCGTGTGAAGTTGCAAACAAGAAAAGTCTGACTTCCAATTTGATCAAAACTCATCCAAAACGCTCGATTTGTTGTGCTAATCACTTCTGGAAGTTCACTAAACATGTTCAGAAGCAAAAACACGCAGAAACAAAGTGTTTAGAAGCCAAATCAAGGATTTCAAACTTCTGACTTGGTGAAAAATTCAGTTTCAAATTGCCAACTTCTGTCCAATGGCATTCTCAGCTCAAGGGGTTTTAGGGCATGATTCTTGATGCTTTAGAAAGATGAGGTTACAAGCTTTGCAATGGAATAAGAATGGGATCAAATGGATGCTTGAGCTGAAAGTTGTATTGAGTCAAAGTTGGAGAAAAAGGGTTGACTTTCCATACTTAGAAATATTTAAAAATTTTCTTCAAAAGTGACCTATAATGTCTTGCATCCTAACATAGCCTTCCACTTGGAATTTGCTCTTGACCAAAAAAGATGGCATGAAATAGACCTCTTTAATGACATTTTGAAACTTGAACCATTCAAAATCTTTTGTATCTTTAAGGCAACTTCCATCCATTTTCTCACTTTGCACATAAAAGAAGGCATAAAGTTCACATCCTCAAGATCATTTTGGATAAATAATGGGCTCAAGGTGATAAAAATTGACCAAGTTATGATCATTTGAAGTCATATATGGAAAATTGGGGATTCATCTGGAGGACTTGTAACCTTTCTTCTTCATCAAGTTTCTTCCACATTAAAACTCTTTGGAACTTTTGAAATGATTTGTTAATAACCCTTTGAAGAGAATGATGTCTTCGGAATCACTCAAAAATGCCAAAAGATGAACAATATATACTCCTTTGAAGTTCAAAACCATAGCTCCTAGATTAAGAAACATGCCTTGAGTAACTTTGACAATTTTGAACAAACTTCTTGTACTAAAACAAATGCTTTGTAAATATAAGTTGTTGAGGATGATAATGAGAACTCATAGCAACCATAACAACTTCCATATCTTGAGAATGAGAGAAACATTCACTTGTGACCAAATGGAACAAAATCTTGTCCAAACATGACTATTTTTTCCAATCAACCCCTTGTACTTTTTGGATCAAATTTGATAATCTTGAAATATGGTGGACCAAAATAAGCTTGACATGTAATTTACTCCAAAACAACTTCAATGGTGAGGCTTGAACTTCTCAAGCTTTATTGACTAGGGCATGGAAATAAACTCATGAACTCATGGGGCAACTGGTGCAATCTCATTGCCTTTACCTACATGGATAACAAGCAAGACAAACCAATATTTCATTTTATTAATTAAAAGAATAAATTAGGACAAAAATATTCCTGATCACAAAAGAAAACAAGTCAAGGTGCTTGGTGATTCCTCAAAGAGCAAAGCTAAATATAGGGAGGGGAACCAAGAATCCTAATGTGATCTTGTTGTGATGGATCAACATGGTATGATGAAGGGATCTTAGGGGAAAAAATTGGGGTACAACAGTTATGACACGAAGTGCCTTAGGGTTTTCTTGATGGGCTTCTTCCCAATCTTGATAGGAAACTTCAGTTCTACCAGTTCTCTATTTAAACCAGGCATTTCACTGTAATCCCATACAAAGCAACCCCTGTACTACTTCAGCAATTGGATCACTTCGACCTTGACTTCTGGGTTAATATTTCCACTTAAGAAAGTTTTCCTCTTCATTACTCCCTCTCCCAAATCGATCTCTTTGAGAGGATCATGTGCTAGCATCTTGATGTTTGTTGCTATCGGGTCCTTTTGGAAGTCCAAAGGTTCGCCGTCATAGATAACGTCGAGCCTATTGATTTTCATTTAATCGCCCCACTTATCTGGTGGCTCTGGTTCAAAGTCAACCATAGGTCCCTCTAGATACACTGGAGTTGCTTTGGCTTCTACAACCACATATTTCACTTCAGCCTCCAAGGCCGCTTTTAGCTTGTTTTTGGCCATATAAGCCAAAATATTTTCTTAGTAGTTGGACTCAAACATAGTCACTGTCTTCATCCCCCCCAGCCAGTTGTCTGAAGTCCTAGTACCCCTTTTATATCATCTTCCTCTCCCATAATTTCCATGTCCCATTGGAACCCATGGGTTGGGTGTAAGTTGAGGAAATAAAGGCTTTGCTCGATGGCGAATAAGCATGATCTACAGAGGCACAAGGTCCTATATTCTCCATATTTATATCAAAGTTACACCTATCCACATGAGCACAAGGTCCTATATTCGTTGGACGAGCTTCATGCGATGGGAAGCTGACAAAATATTCTAAGTGTCATAACTTGAGTTTCCGGACTTCGTTTGATGCATCGTTTGAAGCGTTAGCGAGCTAACATAATGAAATATTCTTGGGTAGAATAAAATAAGTAAATTAATGTATTTTCCAGTGCCTTTACCATTATTATATTAGACTTTATGTGATGAATTGCAATGGTGTAATGATTTAGGAAGTTTTATTGATGTTATGATGATATTGTGACGAGCTATGATGTGTTTGATGATGATATGTTGGATGAATTGGATTATGTGCAGTTTTGATGTGTATACATGCTAAGTGTATGATGTTGTTAATGATTACATGAATGATGATGCGTTTTAACTAGTAGTGTTCATGTTTTATTATGTTGTTTTACATCATGCATTCATGGCATGTATTGGGGCATTGGTCCAGTGATGTTGATAGGATGTTGGTCCAATGATGGCATCAATCCCTTCATGTGGATTAAGTGCATTTTTTTGAAGTTCTCCGGTTCCAAGCAAGAATCAATCATATGGTAGGGATATTTGGTGGAAGATGACACAGGGTCATCAATGAAGTTTTGTACCACATGCTTGAGACAATGAAGTTACGTTGTATTCGTTGTGACATTGCATAATTGTTGATTGATTGATGTTGTAACCTAAATGATAATGATGGTGAATGTTGATTTGATGATGCAATGACGTGTTTGATGTGTATTGATTATGTGAAAGTGTGAGTATATATGTGAAACACGGTGATATGTGGAACTCTTGATGATTGTTGTTGCCGTACTATATTTATCATGTATATATTTTATAAAGGTTTGTGATTACTCACTCTTTATGCTTGGAAATGTTGCCTCGTTACATGGGTAACTTGCAAGTAATCAAGAATAGCTAGTAGAAGTTAAGGATAACTTGGAGTTAATTATTTATTTCCGTTAATAAAGAGGGTCTTGCTCTGATATGTAACATCGGGGTTGGGATCGTTTGATTGGAACATTATGTTCTTTTATTTGATATGAGATTAACGCATACAAAGTGTTTGTTTTGAAAATATTTCAGAAAAAAGTGTATATGTGTCTGTTTTACCCCAAAATTTTCCCTCTCATTTTATCAAGATAACCCCTCACAAGGCCCTTTGGACTCCAGACAGGATTAGGGTTTGCTCTACTCAAGACATCTCCTTGCACTGATGACCTGAAATTAGGGTTTGAGTTTGCACAGGGATTTTTGGACTTTCAATGCTCAAAGTGACTTTCATACTTCATGTTGGACTTATAAGATTGCCCATACCAAGTTTCAAGCTTTAAATCAAATTTTTGCCCAGTCAATTGGACAATTGACCTAAAAATCAACTGTATTGGGGAAAAAGTCAACGGTGGCCAATTTACAGTCAAACCTCATAATTTTTTATCCACATCAAAATTATAGGCTCATATGAACTATTTTATCAAGTTTGGACCACAACTCCTCAAGAAATTTGATCAGATCATCAAAAGGGCAAAATGGTCATTTTTAGGGTTTTGACTGCAGAAGGGCAATTTCTGATTTTTAACCTAGCCTATGGCAAATTTGGTTCAAGCATGGATTCAAGGACTCAATTGCATCATCTTTACCTAACCACAAGGTTCAAAAGATCTCAAATGCATTAGATTGACAAATGAATTTTCCAGTCAACCGATCAAAAATCAACTGTACACTGAAAAGTCAAACTTTGACTTTTTGGTCAAAATCAAGTGCCAAGGGTCATTTTTCATCAAGATGTGTCAAAACATGAAACTTTTTCATCAAGAAACCTAATTTTGAAAATTAGGGTTTAAAATGGAAAATTTTCATAACTTCGAAATTTTCTAAGTTATGAAAATTTCTTATTTTTTCCCAACTTTGCCCAACTTTTTCACCATGATGCAATTGGATTCAAACAAAATCTCCAACATGAAAGTTGTAGTCCTCCACAATATCTACAACATTTATTCACAAATTTTCCCAAAAGATGCTTAGATCTCAAGTTATGATTTTGTGAACAAGGGTCCATGAAACTTTTAACTTAGTGAAATTTTGCCCTACTTTAGGCAGGATTTTGACCTGTCTTCATGGCAATTTTTCACCCAGTTCCAATTGGAATCTCAAAATACATTTCAAATATGGATTTTAGAGCATGTTACAATATTTCCAAAATGTCAAGGAAATCTCCAAGATCATTTTTGGTTAGGGAGAATCGAAGGTTTGAATTTGGCAAAATATCACTTTGGTCCATGGCATTTTTCATGTTGCTACAAGTTGCAAATTCTGTCCAACTTTGCTTGTACTTGTTTACAGGTCCTTAAACCCTTCCACACTCAAAAATTGAATGCAAACACAATGGATTAAGGCTTTGTTCTGAGCTTTAGAAGTTTACACATTGAATTAATCTAAAAATGGCAAAAAGGCAACATTGCCACTTTGATAAAGCATGCTTTATGTCAATTTGTTTCTCTTGAGCATTGCACCAAGCCTTTTGCAGAAAAACAACTCCACAAACTTAGGCAAAGGTACACCAACTATCAGCATTCTTGGAGCTAGCTTGTACAGGCCATAGCATTGTCAAAATCACCTTTTCTTCAAAAGCAAGTCAACTTGCAAAATGACCACAACTCTTGTATCTGATAAAACCAAAGTTTGTAAAGATTTCAAAAAAAGTTTTGCATATCACACTAAGCCAGAAACACGAGCTAGCAACCTCTCAAACACCTTTGTACACAAAAATCACATTTTCTTGCAAAATAGGGCAGGCCCTGCAGAATCACTTCCATCCTCACATTCACTCGTGCGTTTTGCTTGCAACCAGTTCCAACACACTCCATACAACCTACCTAAACTATCCCAACCATTCCCAAGTCATTGTAACTCCATTTACACACTTCACCATTTTCAAATCTGACTTTGCAGGTTGAGTTCTACAAGCATATTCAAGCAAGTTCAAAGCAAGCTAGGCATTGGGGAAGCTCAAAGGAACTTCAAGCAAGCTCATAAGTATCTCAGGCCTCACTCACAACCCCTACATTGCCATACTCGAGCTTGACTGAAACAAGTAAAGTTCAAACTTCTATCTCTCTATTTAGGAATCATTAGGCTTAGGTTTGTGAATAAAAAATGTAGTCCTCATTTCCCTTGAGCTGTACATATGCATAGAATTCATTTAAGTTAACTGAGCTGGGAGAATTTGAATGATGAACTTTCTAAAAAAACCAGGTTAGAAATTAGGGCCAGAGAAATTCTCTCTGATCTTTGAGAGTTAGATTAAGTTTTTTACATGGTTAGAATCGTATGATCATGCTCTATAACTTTCATGTTGCAAGTTTATGCTTTTGAGCACGTATGCAGGATTTCCAGGTTTGAACAGGGCACGCGTTTTTTGTTTGATCAGAGGAGAGGGATGAAGTGGAAAATGGGCTGGGCTTGCTTGCCTTGCTTTTGACACCCCCATTTCTGTTATTTACACCCCCTTGTCCCATTTCATTATTTTTTATATTTTTCTCATTTATTTATGTTTTCTGACTTTTATTATTTTTTTCTAAATATAAAAAATCACTAAAAATATTTTCTTAAATTTTCACATTTTATTTTATTATTTTTATTATTTTTTTGGACATAGAAATAATTATTAAATAATATATACTTCTATTTTCTTAAAATAAATTCATAATTAATACAAAAAATTATATATTTTTATTTTTTATTATTTATATACTTAAATAATATTTTTTCTCACACATTTAATTTTTTAACATTTTGTATATATTTTATTTTATTTTTCTTGTACATAAATAAATAAATATAATATATATATTTTCTTAAACCAAAAATTAGGGTTTTACCCTTTTCAAAAATAATCTTTTTATTTTCTTATTTTTTAAGACATTAAATAATTTATTTTTACATACATAAAAATAATACAAAAACATTTTTTGCATATTTATATTTAATTGTCTATTTAAATATTTGTCCATTTATTTATTTGTACAAAGAATTCAATATGGTTGTAATAATCTTAGGGTTTTATTTTCTTGCAAATATCCCCCTATTCAAAATTGTATCCCCCTCCCCATATCAATGTTGTAATAGTCGTAGATTTACTTTTACGCACTTTATTGCTTTCAAATATGCCATGATAGAAAGATTAGGGTTTGTATGCAAGACCAAAATAAAAAACAAATAGCTTGACTAATACAAGACAAAAATGCATGAAAATTGACAACACAATGCACACAAGCACCCCTAGGGTTTCATCCACTTGTTGCCTTAAAAATGGCCATGGTATGCATGCTAGGTATCTTGGCAAAATCAAACAAAAACAAAAGATCATATTACCTCGATGACGCTATCTTGGTTGCCTAAACAAAATGATCTAGTCCCTCAAACAAAAACTTGCTAAAGATACTTAGCACAATTGCTATCATGGTCATACGATGACCCGCGCCTGTCCCGTTTAACATCCAAATACAAGGTGGTTTACCAAATACAATGGTAAAACAACAATGTAAAAGGGTTAAAAATGTGTAGTAAAGATCTTTGAATAGGTAGGTAGATGCTCCTAGTTACTTGATCAAACTTGGAAACATCCTTGCTAATTTCAAAACACACAACACAATTTCAAAACATTTTCACAAAACAAACTTTCAAACATTGAAACATATTTTTAAATGACAAACACCTTTGTATACATTCAAACAAGAATCATTACAAAGGTTGCCACAATGATGGCCTCTTTTTAAAATACTTTCAAAACCACACACAAATGCACCATTTCAAACAATTGAAAAGCAAAAGCAAGTGATCTAAAACAAGTAACTAAGAGCCCATGGAAAACCATGGATGGAAAGGGTGCTAGCACCTTCCCTTTTCATAATCTACCCCCCGAACCCAAAAACAATCTCAAAGGTCTTTCCTGTGCTTTTTGACATTTCCTTTGGATAAAATAAAAAGTCAGTGGCGACTCTTGCTAAACCGAAACATTTGCGAACACAAACACAAAACCTCAAGTCAGTTCTCCCACTGCATCACAGAACTGGCGACTCTGCTGGAGAAATAGATAAAAGTGGGGTTACCTTAGGGTTTTAGATCACCTTTACATGCTTATCTTATTTGCCTTGATTGCTTTACATTTGGTTCTATTGTTTGGGTTTGAATCCTCTACCCGGATTTGGGAAACATTCATAGGTAAATAGCAATACGTTGTGGAGACTGTGCAGGGTATACCGACATGGTTGAAGCAATAGCTATATTAGTGCGACATATTTGTGGGTACTGGTAGCCTTTGAGTTAATTAAAGAGAATACGGGGCCGCTGAGTGATGTCATGAAGCACTAATGGACTTTTAGAACCTTTACTTGACCAACTTGGCCTTTTTAGGGGTAGTGAGATGACCGGCTTTAGTGCAGTCTGAAGTTGGTAGATACTCGATACTACACTCATTGAGGGTTGTTTTCTTGGAATATTTTGGTCGCCAGTAAAGTGGCTAAACTGAAACAATGAACATAGAAAATGATCCAGTAATATTGAACTCCTTAGAACTCGATTACTATTTATAGGACAGGTTGAGCCAACTAAACTTCAAGAGGGTACTTACCTATGAAACCCCATGCAAGCCTTAAACTAGGAACTTGTGTGATTTGTTTGTACATATATACTTGTGCATAACATCATAACATCATGAAGCATCATATGCATCCACTAACCATTTCAAGGATTTGGATCTTCATCTTTGTTCCTGTTTTGTATGTAATGGAATCACTTCGCAGGAAAACAATCCAAGTCAACCTTGTAAGAATTCCTCCTCAACTAAAGGAGCTAGCTTCAAGGATTCCTGAGAATTCTCCGTTCACCGAGAGGCATGGTCGTCTTCTCAACTTAGTCAACACCAACACTGAGGAAGACATGGTGAAAGTTCTCTTCCAGTTCTTTGACCCCCTATACCACTGCTTCACATTTCCTGATTACCAGCTTGTGCCTACTTTGGAGGAATTTTCTCAACTCCCGAGGATTCCTATTCTCCATCAACTACCCTACAACGGTATGGAAAGAGATCCAAAGCCTGAAGATGTTGCTCAAGCCCTACATTTGCAACCATCTGATATCATAGGCCATTGGGAAACTAGAAGTGGTATCAAGGGTTTCTTGTCAAAGTTTCTGTTTGAGAAGGCCCAAAGCTGCTGGAATTCATTGGACTTACAAGATTTTGAGGAGATTGTGGCTCTTTCATCTATGGGGTTGTCTTGTTCCCAAACCCTGACCAGCTTATAGATGTCAGTGCTGTCGAAATTTTCATGGCTCGCAACCCGGTGCCTACATTGCTTGGGGATATCCTCCACTCATTTCACACACGAACAATGAGGAAAAGAGGTGTTCTCATGTGCTGTACTCCTCTACTAGCAAGGTGGTTTATTTCTCACCTTCCCCAATCAGTTTTGAAGAATGAGCAGGGTTTAAGGTGGTCACAACGATTGATGACTCTTACACATTCATATGTTCATTGGTGTTCTTGATCCAGAGAAAATGTTATCATCATTGATCGTTGTGGGGAATTCCCTAATGTCCCTCTACTTGGAATTAGGGGAGGCATTACCTACAACCCCTGCTTGGCTCTGAGACAGTTTGGGTATGCCCGAAGGGATGGCCCTCATGACATGCTGATTCCAGACTTAGTTTTCGACTTCGACAACGATGATCAAGGACTTCGACAAAGGTTTATCTGAGCTTGGAGGATGCCCAACAAGGTGGACAGTAAGACCTTGGGACACAAGAATTCCATCCCTCTTGAGCCTTACCTCAAGTGGGTACGAACCTACACCCAAAGTCTTATGATGCCTTACCCCTACATTCTGCCTGTGATCAAAGAGCATGTTATGGAAGGAGAGGTTCCATACACCCTCCTAGATCCTGACATGCCAACATCACTTGAATATTTACAAAGGAGTTGGATACAGCTCAAGGGAAAACGCGATGCTTTTGAAGCCCAATTTTACGCCAGTGAGAAGAAGGTTTTGGAACTTACTCGCCAACTTCATGAAGAGCAGACTCTCAACACTTACATAGCACCAAAGAGGATGCACAACGTCTTTTTACATTAGAATTTTGTATTATTTTGCCCATGGGGCATTTATGTACTAACAAATTCTATCTTAATATGACGTGTGTTCTTTTTTATTTGCAACAAATTTGAATTTCTGAATCCTTGAATGCATTACATGAATAACATATCATTCATCATATGCATAAGAAGGTCTTCACACCAGGTTTCCTTATCTCTCTGCTATTTATTTCAGAAAGATGGATATAGAGCAGACAGTCAAAGACTTACAAGCGCAGAATTCACAGTTCCAACAGCTACTCGTGACCTTGGCAAAGGGTCAGGAGGAGCTCAAAACTCTACTGGAAAAGGAAAAGGAGAAAAAGAAAAAGAAGAGGGTTGGTGTGGCTACCTTGGGTAGAAGATTTAAAGGCCAAGCTAGAAGGGTCCTGGATTTCCCCTCAACATCTGATGAAGAGGTAGGAAAGGGTAAAGGAACTGCCATGCAATCTGAGTCTGAGGAAGAAGAAGATGAAGAGGATGAAGACTATTCTGAGCAGCAGTACCCTCCTGCAGACGACAAATATAAGAATCTGGAAGAGCGTCTGGCTGCCATGGAGGTACAAAGGGTTCCTGGGCTGGACTTTGAAGAGCTAGGGTTGGTTGCTGGGATTGTGATTCCCCCTAAATTCAAGGTGCCTATATTTGCTAAATATGATGGTTTGTCTTGTCCAAAGATGCATCTGTGGTCTTACGTCATAAAAATCCAACCGCATTCTTCTGATAAGGATCTGTGGGTTCATTTCTTCTAGGACAGTCTTTCAGGGACGCAGTTAGATTGGTTCTACCAGTTAGAGAGGTCTGATGTGCATAATTGGGAGGATTTGGCTGCCGCCTTCTATAGACAATATTAATATAATGCGGATTTAGCACTAACCCGTACTCAATTACAGAGTATAGGCATGGTATCAAATAAAGGTTTCAAAGAGTATGCCCAAAAATGGAGAGACTTGGCGCGACGAGTACAACCACCTCTATCTTAGAGGGAGCTGGTAGATATGTTCTTGGGTACACTGTCAGGCCCCTTTTTCAATCACCTGATTGGAAGTTCGTCTGCGGGGTTCGCCGAGTTAATTCTGACGGGTGAGAGAGTTGAAGCCGACATCAAGAGCGGGAAAATTCAAAAGGATGCATCTGCTTCCGCTGCCATCAAAAATACTTTTCCATCCAAGAAAGAAGTATCAGCTGTCTACTCCCAAAGAAGTCAAGGAAGAGTTGAGCGCCGACCAGCGGTGGGGGCTGTAATGATTCAGAAGTCTGCAGCTGATCAGCCTAGAAACAATCAACCCAGAACCAACCAAGCAAGGGTGGAAAGGCCTGCACGACAATTCACCCGGATCAATATGACACCTGCTCAGGTTCTCCCTCATCTTTTGAAGTTAAACCTTGCAAGTTTGAAATAGGCACCGAAGAACCCGAATACATCTTCTCCTTACTACCATTCAAATTCCAAGTGTGCTTATCATTCAGACAGCCTGGGGCATGACACCAACAATTGTTGGGCCCTCAAAAATAAGATTCAGGATTTGATAGATGCTAAAGAAGTTGAATTCGACGCCCATGAAAAGCCTAATGTGATATCTGCTCTAATGCCAAAACATGGTCACAATGTCCATGCTGTTGAAGAAGATCTTTTTGTTGCTGCTGTTGATGATTTGATGACTCCGCTACCGATAATCAAGTTGAATTTGCTGAAGGCTGGGATTTTTCCAGGTTGTAAAGAAGATTGCTACTTTTGTTCCTCCTTACCAACCGACTGTCCATTGTTGAAGTTAGGCATCCAGCGCCTAATGGATAACCAAGAGATCCTTTTTGAAAAGACTCCTGTTACACCGACTCCTGTTAATGATGTTTCGATAATTACCATATCCTCCAATCTTTCCAAGGTCTCCAAAAGACCTGTTAAGATTACATCTGATCCGAATATTGTACCTTTGAAGATAACTATGCCGGGGCCTATCCCGTACAAGTCCAACAAATCAATACCGTGGAACTATGGGGGAGAGATCTTCTACCACGGTGTTAAACAAATTGAATCAACTGAAGAGAGTTCTGATGAAGAGACTTCCGACATTGGAAACATTGCTGGAATGAGTAAAATCACCCACAGTGGAAGAATTTTCTCTCCGGAGATTGCGCCTCCAAAGGCAATCTTCGGACCCTCAGCCTCTCCTAAGGTTACTCCTGTACCAGTCAACATATCGGAGAGAACTCCAGTTATTGAAGAAGTTGAAACTCATGTGGTTGTCCCCTCTGCTGTTGTTGATGATAGAGGGAAAGGGATCCAAGAAGAGCCTATCAGGACGAGGGCTCAGCCGTTGGTCATCCCTGAGACCTCCCAAAAAGAAATGGAAGAGATTTTGAAAATAATCAAGAAAAGCGATTATAATGTTGTGGAGCAACTGGGGAAAACCCCCTCAAAAATATATATGATGGCCTTACTGCTTTGTTCAGAAGCTCATGCCAAAGCTTTGATCAAATTCTTGAAGACGGCCCATGTGCCCCAGGAAACCTCCGCGGACCAGTTCCAGGAATGTGTAGCTAGCCTAACAGCTGACAATGGTTTAGGATTCTTCGACGCTGATCTAACAATCAAAGGGAGGAAACATAATGACGCTTTGCATGTTTCAGTAGAATACAGAGGGACTACTCTAGCACACGTTCTGGTATACACTGGTTCATCGCTGAATGTCTTACCCAAGAAGGCATTGGATAGGCTAGATTGTGAAGGTCTAACTTTGAAGCCTAGAAACATCATTGTCAGAGCCTTTGATGGTTCAGGATGGTCCACGGGGAGGTGGACATCCTGATCAAAGTGGGAACTGAAACCTTCAACTCCACATTCTATGTCATGGACATCCGTCCCTCCTATTCTTGCTTGTTGGGAAGACCCTGGATTCATCATGCTGGAGCCGTCACTTCAACTCTGTATCAGAAGCTCAAGTACCCTGTCCAGGGGAAAATTGTAACAGTTCATGGTGAAGAGGAATACATGATAAGCCATCTTAATTCTTTCTGCTATGTAGAATTGGATGGTGAATTCATCGAAACCCCCTTTCACCATTTCGAAGAGGTAGTTCAGGAGATTACAGCGACCAAGACAATACCTTTTGTACCCATGATTACCCGACCTCCGCCTCGGATGTCGTCACTCAAAGATGCGAAGGTTGTGATTGAAGAAGGAGGAAGCACAATCTGGGGGAAACTTCCTGATTTTCCTTTCAAATCTGATAAATTCGGCTTGGGTTTCACTGCTTCTGCTCAAAAGGCTGTGCGTCACTCCCGGGCTGGAGGGCCACCAGTGAAGATCACCCATCATGGAGTCAATGCTTTGGGGGATGGTGAAGAGGAGAGCAATATGGAAGACTGGATTTTCCCCACTGTTGAAGGCGGGCTGTGAAATTGGGAGGCAAAGGACTTTATTTATTCCCATTACTTTCATCAATCAGTAATTTATCTTTCAAACATTTCTGTTGGTTTGTAATAATTCCTAAACAATTCGTACACTTTTAACCTTGTGCCTTACCCGAGGTACATAGGTCCATTTGTAAGGGTTTGATTTTTCATCTTCATATGCCATTTTAATGAATCATGGACGTTTTCACATATAAAATTGTGTTCATTTTCTTTCTTTTTACATTTTATTTGTTTAAAGGTGGCTATCCCTTACACACACCCACACTCACCAATGCAGGTACCCATCCACTCCGGATTCTATGGGTAACAATTCTGCTATGGCCTTCAGTGACTCTGAAGATCTGGTCTACCATGCCGAGTACGAAGGTGATGAAGACTGTGAAGTGCCTGGAGAATTGGCTAGACTGCTACAAAGGGAAGAAAGGGCTATTCTACCTCACGAGGAGTTGTTAGAGACAATCAACTTGGGAACAGAGGAAGACAGAAAAGAAGTTAAAGTGGGAGCCAACCTAGAGCCAAGTGTCAAAGAGCGCTTAGTTCAACTGTTGAATGAATATGTTGAGATCTTCGCCTGGTCTTACAAAGACATGTCGGGGCTTGATACTGATATTGTGGTTCACCATCTCCCTACAAGAGAAGACTGTCCACCAATTAAACAGAAAGTTCGCCGCATGAGGCCCAATATGTCCGAAAAGATCAAAGCTGAAGTGATGAAGCAATTCAATGCTGGCTTTCTTGCTGTTACATCCTATCCACAATGGGTTGCTAACATTGTGCCCGTGCCTAAAAAAGACGGAAAAGTTAGAATGTGCGTGGATTACAAAGACTTAAACAAGGCTAGCCCTAAAGATGACTTTCCACTACCGCACATTGACATCTTGGTTGACAATACACCTCAGCACAAGGTATTTTCTTTCATGGACGGATTTTCAGGGTACAACCAGATCAAAATGGCCCCTGAAGACATGGAGAAAACTTCCTTCGTTACACAGTAGGGTACGTTCTGTTATAAAGTGATGCCATTCGGACTGAAGAATGCCGGGGAAACCTATCAGCGCGCCATGGTGGCTTTGTTTCATGATATGATACATCATGAGATAGAGGTCTACGTAGACGACATGATATCCCATTCACAAACGGAAGAAGAACACCTTGACCATCTGCAAAAGCTGTTTGTCAGGTTGAAGGAGTACAAGCTCAGACGGAACCCTAACAAGTGCACTTTCGGAGTCAGGTCCGGTAAACTCTTGGGTTTCATAGTCAGTAACAAAGGCATCGAGGTTGATCCTACCAAAGTCAAAGCTATACAAGAAATTCCTGCCCCTCGCACTGAGAAGGAGGTTAGAGGTTTCTTGGGACGTCTAAACTACATTGCAAGGTTCATTTCTCACCTAACATCTACCTGTGAACCAATCTTCAAGCTGTTGAAGAAAAATCAGGTGGTTAAATGGAATGATGACTGTCAAGTTGCTTTCGATAAAATCAAGGAGTATTTGCTGGAACCTCCTATCTTAATGCCACCCATCGAAGGAAGGTCGCTAATCATGTATCTGACCATCCTGGAGAATTCAATGGGGTGCGTATTGGGCCAACATGACGAGTCTGACCGAAAAGAGCATGCCATTTATTACGTTAGCAAAAAGTTTACCAATTGTGAGACTCAATACTCACTGCTCAAGAAAACTTGCTGCGCTTTGGTATGGGCTGCTCGCCTGCTAAGGCAGTATATGTTGACTCATACCACTTTGCTGATCTCTAAGATGGATCCGATCAAGTACATCTTTGAAAAGCCTGCTCTATCCGGAAGAATCGCTAGGTGGAAGATGATCCTCACAGAGTATGATATACAGTACACGACCCATAAAGCTATAAAGGGGAGTGTATTGGCCGGTCATCTGGCCCATAAAGCTGTCAAAGATTACCAATCCATGAGGTTTGACTTCCCCGACGAGGATATCATGACCTTGGACAACATTGAAGAAAACAGACCGTATGACAGACCTGAACAAGGATCCCGTTGGACCCTGTATTTTGATGGTGCTTCTAATGCACTTGGCAACGGTATCAACGCGGTAATTATCTCTCCAGAAGGTTGCCATACACCTTTCACTGCTAGACTCTACTTCAGCTGCACCAACAATATGGTCGAGTATGAAGCTTGTATCTTTGGTCTCAAGGCTTCTATTGACTTGGGAATCAAATCCTTGATTGTATTTGGGGACTCAGCTTTGGTTATCAGTCAAATCAGAGGAGAGTGGGATACTAAACATCTAAACCTCATCCCTTACAAAGAACATGTCCTGACATTGTTACCACATTTCGAGAAGATCACCTTCGAGCACTTCCCGCGAGAAGAGAATCAGTTAGCAGATACGCTAGCTACAATGTCATCCATGTTTAAACTTAATTGGGATAATGAGGCTCCTCAAATCACCATTGAAAGGATGGACGAACCTGCACATTGTCACAAGATTAATACCGAAGAAGTAGTGGACCGATCGTGGTTTCATAACGTCAAAAGGTATCTCGAAGCACAAGAATACCCTGAAGGAGCTTCAGTCAACGAAAAAAAGTTCTTAAGGAGGTTCTCTGCCAAGTTCTTCCTGAGCAATGGTATCCTATACAAGCGCAATCATGATTGCATTCTGCTCCGTTGTATGGACAAGGTTGAAGCTGAGCAGATCATGGCTGAACTGCACAATGGTACCTTTGGCACTCACTCAAGCAGACATACGATGGCTAAGAAGATTCTACGGGAAGGCTGCTACTGGTCTACCATGGAAGCTGTTTGTCATCAACATTCCCGTACTTGTCACAAATGCCAAATCTACGCTGACAAGGTACATATACCTCCAGTTCCTCTCAATGTCTTAACAGCTCCTTGGCCATTCACTATGTGGGGAATCGACATGATTGGAGAGATCAAGCCTACATCATCCAATGGACATCATTTCATTCTGGTGGCCATTGATTACTTTACCAAGTGGGTCGAAGCTGCTTCCTTCTCATCCGTCACAAAGAATGTGGTTGCCTACTTCATCAAGCAGAACCTCATTTTCTGGTACGACATCCCTGACAGGATCATCACCGACAACGGTACAAACCTGAACAACACTATGATCACTGCCTTGTGCAAGCAGTTCCATATTCAACATCATAATTCATCTCCCTATCGGCTGAAGATGAACGATGCTATCGAAGCTGCGAACAAAAATATCAAGAAGATCATACAAAAGATGACAGTCACCTACAAGGACTGGCATGAGATGTTACCGTTTTCTCTGCACGGGTACCGTACCACAACATGAACATCAACTAGGGCAACACCCTATTCTTTGGTATACGGCATGGAAGCTGTTTTACCCATCGAGGTTCAGATTCCCTCCTTGAGAATCATGAAATATGCTGGTTTGAGTGAAGACGATTGGATTCAGACCCGGTTTGATCAACTTAACTTGATTGATGAGAAGCGACTTACTGCATTTTGCCATGGTCAGACGTATCAGAAATGGATGATCAAGGGATTCAACAAGAAAGTCAGATGCCAGGTATATCAAGTCGGGGATCTTGTAATCAAGCGAATCATGTTGCCGCAAAGTGATCCCAGGGGAAAATGGACTCCTACTTATGAAGGACTATTTGTGATCAAAAACATATTTTCTGGTGGGGAAATGATCTTGACCACCATGGACGGTGATGACCTGCCGCACCCTGCGAACGCAGACATAGTCAAAAGATACTACGCATAAACGACCCGACAAGTTGAAAACTCGAAAGGGCGACTTGGGAAAAAAAGGGCATACCGGTGAATCGAAAACTCGAAAGGGCGGTTCAGGAAAAAATTAGGGATAAACACAAAAAAATCTGTACACCCAGCAAGTTGAAAACCCGAAAGGGCGACTTGGGCAAAAAAGGATTTCCCGGTGGACTGAAAACCCGAAAGGGAGGTCCAGGAAAAAGTTAGGGAATTAAAGCGTATGACTATGTCTCGTCGGATCACTTTAAGGACAATCTCTTCGGACAAAGCAACGAATGGACAAGATATCCAGAGTTATGAAGGCTATAGAAGAATGGGAACCCCATGGAATTTTTACACATAGCCATCTCTCTTACTAGGATATCTGTCTCCTTTGTACAAAATACTTACACAAAGTTAATACAAAGATACTTCAAAGTGCAGAAAACTATTTGCCTTTCTTCTTTTTTACACTTGTGTTTTATTTGAAAACATCCAATGATTTATTAAATGAGCATATGCATTTGAATATAATCACTGTTTACAAATAAACGAAATGTGAAAGACTAATTACTGACAGGTTAAAAGGATAGGAAAACGTCTTTAGGCTATTCCAAGAGAAATCCCCTGTAGTACATCATCTGGATCACCAGCAGAGCTACACCCTTGAAATACATATCCCCAGCGGAAGTAAATTTCAAAATCCTCGATAGAGTTAATCTACAAACTCTCAATCCCCGGTGGAGTTATATTTCAAACCCTTAACCCACCATCAGAGTTAAGTTTTAAAATTCCAATCCTCAGCGGAGCAAAACTTTGGGTCATAAATCCCCAGTAAAGATGAAACTTTCTTCCCCAACAGAGTCAAATTTCCACAGCGGAAACCATTCAATTTTCCCCAGATTCCCCATCAAGTTGTCTTAAAATATGAGAATCAACCAGATAACAGTTAACTTTTATCCTCAACCTCCAGATAATTCCGCAGTAGATTGGCATACAACCCAAAATCCTGAACTTTTTCCAAACAGGAATAAACCTCTTCCCCTAGAGTCTTGAACTTACCCTTTAGCAGGATAGCTTACTCTCCAGTAGTATAACTACTCCCCACAGAGTTTTTTTGTTACTCCCCGACAAAATGAATATTCTCATTCTTAACTCCCCAGTTTGAAGTCCCCACAGAGTTCTTCATCCCCTAGCAGATTGAAGATTCTCACTCCTGATTCCCCAATGAAGTTGCCAGAATTTTCATTACTCCCCAGCATGAATTTGTCAGAATTTTTAATCCCCTACAAATCGAAGATTCTCATTCTCACTTCTCCAGTGAAGCTCCCCAAGGTTGCAGTTTCCCCAGAAGATTGAAGATTCTCATTCTTAGTTCCCCGCAGAAGCCGTCAAAGTCTTCCTTATTCTCCAGCAGATCAAGGTTTTCTTTCATCTAATCTCCAGTAGAGGTCATCAGAGTTTCTTTATTCCCCAGCTGAGTAAGGATTCCCATTGTGTAATCTCCAGCCATAAGTCATCAAAGTTCTCTGGATTCCCCAAACAGGTTTCTCAAGCAGACTTGAAAGATCCCTTTTCCCCAGGAAAGTCATGAAGGATTCTCACATCCCCACGAAGTTTGTCAAAGTTCTTATTAATCACCACAAGTTGCCAAGGAGTTTCTATCCTCAACAGTGGTCCAAGATTTTCTCATTCTCAGCAATCAAAGATTTTGAATCCCCAACAGCAGTCAAGGATTTATTTTTCCCGGCAGCAGTCAAAGATTTTATTATCTCCAGCCATCAAGGATTTATTTTCCTCAGCAAGACAGCTAATCAGCTTACATGCGCATACATTACATTCATATATCATAAACATTGATAAAACACATTTATTGCATCATACATGTCATGCAACATAACTTTGTGTTTCAGCTAATATTTTACCCTTTTTCAGGATAAGATTAAAAGCTATCTTTAACAAATATTCAAAGATTTCAGATACAGTACATATACACTCCAAGACATGGAAGTCATTATGTTACTCATTCAGATCTCTTATTCAGATACAGTATGGATACACCCCAGACACGAAGGTCATTCTATTACTCATTCAGAATTCAAAGTCAAGATACAGTACGGATACGCACCAGACATGGATGCCATTCTATCACTTATTCAGACGTCAGCAATCAGATACAGATTAGATACGCTCCAGACACGGAAGCCATTCTATTTCTCATTCAGATTCAACTATCAAATTCAAGTTCAGATACACTCCAGACACGAAAATTATTATGTCATTTATTCAGATCCCAGTTACAATACATATACACTCCAGACACGGAAGTCATTTTGCTATTCATACAGATCTCAATTACAGATACAATCCAGATACACTCCAGACGCGAAAGCCATTCTGTCACTCATTCAACCTTTTCCCCAGCCCAGAGATGCCCCAGACACGGATGCCTTTCTTCCGCTTATTCAGATTTCAGATTCAGATACAATACAGATACACTCTAGACACGACAGTCATTCTGTTATTCATTCAAGAATCTAATACAGTTATAGCTCGGATACACTCCAAACACGGACGCCATTCCTTTGCTCATACTGATCCAATCTCCAGATACAACTCAGATACGTTCAAGATACGGATACCATTCTTATGTTCATTCTCCTGATTTTCAACAAACATTCTTGGGTGGCATCTTTAAGCCCATCTCCAACAAGATTCTATAACATCTCCAAATGGAATCTTTAAGCCCATTCCCTCAACATTTTGACGAGTGCAAATTTACAGGCACTCTAGTGTCCAAGCATCTTTTACCTTCGAGTCACGAAAGGCAAACTCGCCAATCTAACTCTCTAGGTTCAAGAAGATTGAACAGGGGCAGCTGTTGTACCCCAAAATTTTCCCTCTTATTTTATCAAGATTTCCCCTCACAAGTCCCTTTGGACTCCAGACAGGATTAGGGTTTGCTCTGCTCAAGACATCTCCTTGCACTGATGACCTGAAATTAGGGTTTGAGTTTGCACAGGGATTTTTGGACTTTAAATGCTCAAAGTTACTTTCATACTTCATGTTGGACTTATAAGATTTCCCATACCAAGTTTCAAGCTTTGAATCAAATTTTTGCCCAATCAATTGGACAGTTGACCTAAAAATCAGTTGTATTGGGGAAAAAGTCAACTGTGGTCAATTTACAGTCAAACCTTATAATTTTTGATCCACATCAACATTATAGGCTCATATGAACCATTTGATCAAGTTTGGACCACAAATCCTCAAGAAATTTGATCAGATCATCAAAAGGGCAAAATGGTCATTTTTAGGGTTTTGACTACAGAAGGGCAATTTCTGATTTTTAACCTAGACAATGGCAAATTGGGTTCAAGCATGGATTCAAGGACTCAATGGCATCATCTTGACCTAACCACAAGGTTCAAAAGATCTCAAATGCATTGGATTGACATATGAATTTTCCAGTCAACTGATCAAAAATCAACTGTACACTAAAAAGTCAAACTTTGACTTTTTGGTCAAAATCAAGTGCCAAGGGTCATTTTTCATCAAGATGTGTCAAAACATGAAAAAGTTTCATCAAGAAACCTAATTTTTCAAATTAGGGTTTAAAATGGAAAATTTTCATAACTTAGAAATTTTCTAAGTTATGAAAATTTCTTATATTTTCCCAACTTTGCCCAACTTTTTCACCATGATGCAATTGGATTAAAAAAAAAACCCCAACATGAAAGTTGTAGTCCTCCAAAAAATCTACAACTTTGATCACAAAGTTTTCCAAAAAGATGGTTGGATCTCAAGTTATGATTTTATGAACAAGGGTCCATGAAACTTTTAACTTAGTGAAATTTTGCCCTACTTTAGGCAGGATTTTGACCTATCTTCATGGCAATTTTTCACCTAGTTCCAATTGGAATCTCAAAATTAATTTCAAAGATGGATTGTAGAGCATGTTACAAGCTTTCCAAAATGTCCAAGAACTCTCTAAGATCATTTGTGGTTAGGGAGAATCAAAGGTTTGATTTTGGAAAAATATCACTTTGGTCCATGGCATTTTTCATGTTGCTACAAGTTGCAAATTCTGTCCAAATTTGCTTGTACTTGTTTACAGGTCCTTAAAACCTTACACACTCAAAAATTGAATGCAAAAATAATGGATTAAGGCTTTGTTTTGATCTTTAGAAGTTTACACATTGAATTAATCTAAAAATAGCAAAAAGGCAACATTGCCACTTTGATAAAGCATGCTTTATGTCAATTTGTTTCTCTTGAGAATTGCACCAAGCCTTTTGCAGCAAACCAACTCCACAAACTTAGGCAAAGGTACACCAACTATCAGCATGCTTGGAGCTAGCTTATACAGGCCATAGCATTGTCAAAATCACATTTTCTTCAAAAGCAAGTCAACTTGCAAAATGACCACAACTCTTGTATCTGATAAAACCAAAGTTTGTAAAGATTTCAAAAAAAGTTTTGCATATCACACTAAGCCAGAAACACGAGCTAGCAACCTCTCAAACACCCTTGTACACAAAAACCACATTTTCTTGCAAAAGAGGGCAGACCCTGCAGAATCACTTCCATCTTCACATCCACTCGTGCGTTTTGCTTGCAACCAGTTCACACACACTCCATACAACCTACCTAAACTATTCCAACCATTCCTAAGTCACTGTAACTCCATTTACACACTTCACCATTTTCAAATTCTAACTTTGCAGGTTGAGTTCTACAAGCATATTCAAGCAAGTTCAAAGAAAGCTAGGCATTGGGGAAGCTTAAAGGAACTTCAAGCAAGCTCACAAGTATCCGAGGCCTCACTCACAACCCCTACATTGCCATACTCGATCTTGACTGAAACAAGTAAAGTTCAAACTTCTATCTCTCTATTTAGGAATCATTAGGCTTATGTTTGTGAATAAAAAATGTAGTCCTCATTGCCCTTGAGCTGTACATATGCATATAATTCATTTAAGTTAACTGATCTTGGAGAATTTGAATGATGAACTTTCTAAAAAAACTAGGTTAGAAATTAGGGCCATAGAAATTCTCTCTGGTCTTTGAGAGTTAGATTAAGTTTTTTACATGGTTAGAATCGTATGATCATGCTCTATAACTTTCATGTTGTAAGTTTTTGCTTTTGAGCACGTATGCAGGATTTCCAAGTTTGAACAGGGCGCGCGTTTTTTGTTTGATCAGAGGACAGGGGTGAAGTGGAAAATGGGTTGGGCTTGCTTGCCTTGCTTTTGACACCCCCATTTCTGTTATTTACATCCCCTTGGCCCATTTCATTATTTTTTATATTTTTCTCATTTATTTATGTTTTCTGACTTTTATTATTTTTTTTCTAAATATAAAAAATCACTAAAAATATTTTCTTAAATTTTCACATTTTATTTTATTATTTTTATTATTTTTTTGGACATAGAAATAGTTATTAAATAATATATACTTCTATTTTCTTAAAATAAATTCATAAATAATACAAAAAATTATATATTTTTATTTTTTATTATTTATATACTTAAATAATATTTTTTCTCACACATTTAATTTTTTAACATTTTGTATATATTTTATTTTATTTTTCTTGTACATAAATAAATAATTATAATATATATATTTTCTTAAACCAAAAATTAGGGTTTTACCCTTTTCAAAAATAATCTTTTTATTTTCTTATTTTTTAAGACATTAAATAATTTATTTTTACATACATAAAAATAATACAAAAACATTTTTTGCATATTTATATTTAATTGTCCATTTAAATATTTGTCCATTTATTTATTTGTACAAAGAATTCAATATGGTTGTAATAATCTTAGGGTTTTATTTTCTTGCAAATATCCCCCTATTCAAAATTGTATCCCCCTCCCCATATCAATGTTGTAATAGTCGTAGATTTACTTTTACGCACTTTATTGTTTTCAAATATGCCATGATAGAAAGATTAGGGTTTGTATGCAAGACCAAAGTAAAAAACAAATAGCTTGACTAATACAAGAAAAAAATGCATGAAAATTGACAACACAATGCACACAAGGACCCCTAGGGTTTCATCCACTTGTTGCCTTAAAAATGGCCATGGTATGCATGCTAGGTATCTTGGCAAAATCAAACAAAAACAAAAGATCATAGTCCCTCGATGATGCTATCTTGGTTGCCTAAACAAAATGATCTAGTCTCTCAAACAAAAACTTGCTAAAGATACTTAGCACAATTGCTATCATGGTCATACGATGACCCGCGCCTGTCCCGTTTAACATCCAAATACAAGGTGGTTTACCAAATACAATGGTAAAACAACAATGTAAAAGGGTTAAAAATGTGTAGGAAAGATCTTTGAATAGGTAGGTAGATGCTCCTAGTTACTTGATCAAACTTGCAAACATCCTTGCTAATTTTAAAACGCACAACACAATTTGAAAACATTTTCACAAAACAAACTTTCAAACATTGAAACATCTTTTTAAAAGACAAACAAATTTGTATAAATTCAAACAAGAATCATTACAAAGGTTGCCACAATGATGGCCTCTTTTCAAAATAATTTCAAAACCACACACAAAAGCACCATTTCAAACAATTGAAAAGCAAAAGCAAGTGATCTAAAACAAGTAACTAAGAACCCATGGAAAACCATGGATGAAAAGGGTGCTAGCACCTTCCCTTTTCATAATCTACCCCCCGAACCCAAAAACAATCTCAAAGGTCTTTCCTGTGCTTTTTGACCTTTCCTTTGGATAAAATAAAAAGTCAGTGGCAACTCTTGCTAAACCGAAACATTTTCGAACACAAACGCAAAACCTCAAGTCAGTTCTCCCACCGCATCACAGTGTCTATGTGAAAAAAATTGTGTGAGCAAGCGATTACGAGCTATCTATCTACTAAAAATTCTTTCGTGTTATTTTCCTCCTCCTTTAGATAGTGCTATCCTACCATTAGTTAGTAGGAAGCCCTATCGTTGGATGTTTGGCGGACAAGCGCAGTTCATTGTACAATCATAAAGACAACATATACTTACTTTTCTATGGTATTTATGTTGTTTAAACTTATGAATTATTGAACAATGAAGTATGGGGATGTTTTACTTAAAGTAATTTAATAAAGATGTTTTAATACTAAGACTTCGTTGCGAAGTTTAAAGTTATATGTTGATATTAACAAAGAGATAATTGTTTTAATTTTTGAGAACCCGTGTTACGGAGAAGGATTATTTATATTGATATTTTTATGAAGATGTGACACCCATGATGGTGGTTTCGTGTTTAATTATTTATTGAATTATCCATGAATTATTCGTTGGGATTAGAAGGGTGTTATGTTAGTGGTATCAGAGCAGGTCGGTCCGTCCAACCATGTTTTTTTTACAATGTACATGTCATGTCGGTCGATTAGTATGAGTACACCGTCGATACATTATTTTTCTAACGTTAGTTTCCTGTGTGTAGAATAGATCGAAGGAACTATGCTATGATTGATCTTTCTTTGCATGTTGTTGCTCAGGTTGAACAACATCATCCTAATGCTGGCGGGAATGATGGATCTCGTGTCTTGGAAACGTTTTAAAGGAACCATCCGCCTACTTTCAAGGGTAAGTATGATCTTGATGGAGCGTAGACTTGGCTCAAGTAGATTTAATGGATCTTTCAATTCATGGATTGCTCAAAGGCACAAAAGGTGTGATTTGATACGCATATGCAGGCAGAGGAAGCTGATGACTGGTGGATTTGCACGCGTCAGAGACTGGTAGCGATAAATGTGTTTGTTACTTGGGTTGTGTTCGGTAGAGAGTATTTAAGGAAGTATTTTCCCGAATATGTACACGGTAAGAAAGAGATTTAATTCTTAGAGTTAAAACAAGGTAATTTGTCTATAACTGAATATGCTGCTAGATTTGTGGAACTGGCAAAGTTCTATCCATATTATAGTGAAGCGACCGCTGAATTCTCAAAGTGTATCAAGTTTGAGAATGGTTTGCATCCAGAAATCAAGTAGAAATTGGGTATCAACGGATTCGTAGATTTCCAGAGTTGATGAATAACTTCAGAATTTATGAATATGATAATAAAACTCATTACAAATATTAGTCCCACTAGGAGGAAATACAAATATTAGTAGTGTGTATATATTTCAACTTGGCCAATTGGGTTGGGCCCCAAGGGGCACCCCAATTTTGTAAAGGAGTGAGGACACACCCATAAGCCATCTAGACACACACGCACCGTCGTCAATCCAGCCAACTCGGCTCGGTTCGGTCTAGATGAATTAATTTTTTAGAACCCGAATTAGTGGAAATTAATTATCATTAATTAATTAATTCGGTGGAAATTAAATACTATTATTTAATTATAAAAAGATAAGAAATTAATTAATATTAACATTAATTAATTACAAAATGGTGACGTGTCCTGTACAGAAACCAAGTCTTAACCTATTTTTTGATTGACTTTACTTGCCCTCCAAGAGTCATATGTGCACGTGTGACTTGCTAACCAAGTGAAAATGACTACATTTGAATGGGTCGATTCCACTATCTCCCACGATTTTCTCCCACGATACTTGCTACATTTAGTTGGATCCTTTGCTTATAAATAGAGTTCTTCGATTTATTTGCAATTAACTCCAGAATTCACAATTCGAATTCTCTCTTATCTCTCTCTACTTTGCTTCATCTATAAAATTTTCTTTTCTGTTTTCGACTGGCTTACTGCGCCATTAATGATTGGAGAATTCCAGATACTACGACTTGTTTTATATCATATGAAGGTGTAATTCTTCGAAAGATTTATTACAGTGCAAGTAATAACCATAATTCTAAATGGGTTGTTTTATCCTGGAGACATCATTGAAACCCGATTACTTTGCATAATTATTGGCAGTATGATGAAACGTCTTAAAGAAAGCGACCTAGTACGTGACTCGTCCCAATAATTTTCTTTGTGGCATTTTTTCAAAACCGGAAACAACAGTTTTTGAATCTGCATAAATAAGCCTATGTGTGTTAAGACTATTAGAATTAGAATTTCATCCATATTAACATAATCAGTAATAAGAAAGTTTTACCTTAACTTGCCAACATAAGCATTTCTTCCCTGGGATACATCATCAACATCGAGCGATATAACATACTCAATATGGGTACCACACCTATATCGTTTATCTGTGAATGCTGATGGGTAACAAGAAAAAGGTGCAGAAAAAAAGCATTTAACTTCCAACTCATCAAGAAAGATATAAAATAGAAATTATAAAGAGTGTAACATCATCCATCTATAGTTGTTGAAGGAGATGAGATGAAATTTATGCGTCATGTAATATCTTTGTTGTTGCAAGATTTGAGCATATTCTTCAACTACTTCAAGAAATAGGAATGTTTCTCATGGATGAAGACCATAAATACTCTGCATTAAACACAATAAAAATGAGTAAAAATGATGCAAAATATAAAAACAAAACCAAACCATTACAAACGATGATACAATCATACCTTGTAGCTTGTAAGGAATGCGATGAAAAATATGAAATAAGCCTTTAACATAAATGATATCAAAACACTGTGGTTAATAAAAAAATACGATTAATAGAGATAAAGAGTATCTGATTCATGTTCTTAACAAATCGGTCGGAGATGGAGAAACGGTTATCGACGAGAATGAACCTATGACCATTTGAAGCACTTGATTCAATCCTTCCAATCATGTCAATACCCCACATTGCGAACGACCATGGTGAAGTCATAACATTCAAAGGAGTTGGAGGAACATGAGTTCTGTCTGCATACACCTGGCATTTGTGGCACAACTTTGCATATACACAATAGTCACTCTCCATTGTCATCCAGAAATACCATGCACGTAGGATTTTATTCTCCATAGGATGCCTTCTCGAATAAGTCCCGAAAGAACCCTCGTGGATTTCCTTTATGATCGACTCTGCTTCGTGTCTATGCACGCATCTGAGAAGAACTCAGTCATAATTTCTCTTATACAAGACGTCTTCTGATAAGAGGAACTTGGACGCTAACCTTCTAAGCGTACACCTATCACAAATTATAGAATTCTTGGGATACTCTTGCTTCTCAAGGTACCTTTTGATGTCATGATATCACGACTTTTCATCAGACCCATCCTTAGTCGAGAGACAATGAGCATGAAATACATGTGTTGGCTCTTTATAATAAAGAATATGTATATTAGGCACTTGATTCGAAAATCTCACTGTGAACGTTGATGCTAAAGTAGCTAAAGCATCGGAAAACTGATTTTCGTGTCTGGGAATATGTTCAAAGGTGGTCTCATCAAAAGCGGGTATCAGCTGCAGGATGTAGTCTCTGTATGGAATCAAACTGGGGTGCTTAGTTTCCCAATCACCTCGTACCTGGAGTATGACCAAAGCGGAGTCTCCAAAGACTTCAAGGATTTTGATTTTAAGGTCGACGACTGCTTCAAGACCCATCACACAGGCTTCATATTCTGCCACGTTGTTCGTACAATTGAAACATAACCGAGCCGTAAATGGTATGTGAGTATTGCACGGAGAAGTCAGTATTTCCCCAATGCCTTGACCTGCATCATTAAATGCAACATCAAATGTAAGAGTCCACCGCTCTTTCGGATCAACCCCATCATAATCATCGAGCTTCATAACATCTTTGTTAGGAAATTCAAATTTCATTGATTGGTACTCTTCCAACGACTGATGAGTGAGATGATCTGGAAGAATTCTACCCTTGATAGATGTTTGTGTAACATATTGAATGTCATATTCAGATAAAATCATCTACCATCGGGCAAGTTTTCCTGTGAGTGCTGGTTTATCGAAGATATACTTTATCCGGTCCATCTTCGATATTAGAAACGTTGTGTATGTCAGCATGTACTGCCTCAGACATCGAGCTGCCCAAGCAAGTGCACAACAAGTCTTTTCAATCAAATAATACCTAGATTCATAATCGGTAAACTTTTTACTTAGATAATAGATGGCATGCTCTTTACGTCTCGTTTCGTCATGTTGTCCAAGCACGCAACCCATAGATTATTTCAGCACCATCAAGTACTTGATGAGTGGACTTTCGGGCACTAGAGGAATAAGGATTGGTGGCTCCTGGAGATACTGCTTGATCTTTTCAAATTCTTCCTGGAAATTACCATCCCATTGGACATTTTGATTCTTGCGGAGCAATTTAAAGATGGGTTCACAAGTATTTGTGAGATGAGAAATGAACCTAGATATGTAGTTCAACCTCCCAAGGAACCCTCTTATTTATTTTTCATTCATCGACACCGGCATATTCTGTATTGCTTTTACTTTGTCGCACCCCAAAGGTACACTTGTTCGGATTAAGCCTTAGCCTGAACTTCTGCAGACACACAAACAACTTTTATAGATGAACCAGATGTTCCCCCTCAGTTTGTGATTTTGCAATCATATCATCAACATATACTTCAATCTCCTTATGAATCATATCATGAAAGAGTGTCACCATAGCATGTTGATATGTCGCACCAACATTTTTAAGACCAAAAGGCATGACCTTGTAATAATAAGTACCTCTAAGGAGTAGTGAATGTCGTCTTTGTCATGTGTTCTGGATCCATCTTTATCTGATTGTACCCCGAAAAACCATCCATGAAAAGGAAATTTGAGGACTGAGTCGTATTATTAACCAATACATCAATGTGAGGTAATGGGAATTCATCCTTTGGGCTTGCTCTATTCAGATCCCGATAATCCATACACATGTGCACCTTCCCATCTTTCTTAGGAACGGGTACGATGTTAGCAATCCAATCCAAGTATTCACATAGAAACAAGAAACCTGTATTCAACTGATTTTCAACCTCTTCTTTGATCCTGAGAGACATATTTGGACGAGTTATGTGCGAATTTTGCTTTACCGGAGGATATTCTGGCTTGAGTGGAAAATGATGCATAACTATATCAGTATCTAAACCAGGCATATATTCATACGACCAGGCAAAGATGTCAGAGTACTGTCGGAGAAGCCCAATCAACCCCTTCTTTATATCATCTTGCAAAGCGGTCCCTATCTTAACCTCTCTTTTCACTATATCGGTATTGAGGTTGATGATCTTAATGGCTTATTGATGAGGCATGATTGCTTTCTCTTCTTGTCTCAACAGTCTTGCCAATTCCTCAGGAATTTCACAATCTTCCCCACTATCTTCATTGGCTTAGTCATTCGTATCTCCAAGGATATTGGTGCAAGGAACTGTAACATCATCGTTTATAATGGAATTTGAGGCAGACATGCATGATTGATGAATCATGCCTTATTTTATAATATTAATTCAAAGTGGAAAACGGTTAAAGAGTTAAAAGGAAAAGCATTTCCCTTTTTTATTTTACGAAAAGAAAAGAAAAGACAGAGAGTAAAAAATTGTATGCGAAAATGTGATTTTATTCAATTTTAAACAAACATGGAAACATGAGGGGGCCCTTTTCACAATCTTCCAGCATGCCTTGAGCAGAGTATGTGACTTATTTAAAACAAGAACATTAAATGTAAAAGAAAACCACTTCGGGAGTTTCAGTAGCAGAAAAATTGTCGAGTTCTTGATCAGGGGCAATCTGGTAAATATACTGATATATATCGGCACCATCTTCATCATCACTATCCACTACATGGATTTTTCCTTGAACACTTAGACCAACACTAACAAACACCTCTGAAAGCGGAGGAATCTATTTCCCTTTGAGCATGGTTGGACCAGACCCAACATGATCTGAAGAAGGGGACCTGAACCCAAGACCGGACTTATCATGCTTCTCACGCACTTCGATCACTCTAACTCAATCTTCATTGGGAATTCCTGACTCCATAATGGCTTTAGCATTCTTCAAGGAAGCCATTGGAACTCTGGATTTCTTTTTAGTTTCCATCACGGCAGGGACTTTGTCAACAGAAATGATTTCCAAGGCTTAGAAAGGGGATTCATGTACTTCTCCGTCCACTTCAACATAGAGGAAGGAAGTAACATTGTTGATCATGATGTCCTCTTCTCCCCCAATGACGACGAACTTAACTTTAATGATGAATTTCAAAAGTTGGTGCAAAGTTGAAGTTACAACCCCTGCCATATGGATCCACGAGCGTCCCAGAAGGAAAGTATAAGATGGACGAATATCCATGATATAGAATGACAATGAGAACACGTGGGGACCAATCTTGATGGGTAAGTCAACTTCTCCCTCCATAAATCTTCTTGACCCATCAAAAGCTTTGACTGTTAGAATGTTAGGTTTCATCATAACCCCGTCCATGTTCAGCTTGAACAAAGTATGTTTAGGCATCACATTTAAAGAAGACCTGGTGTCTACCAGGACTCGAGACAACACAATGTCTAAACATTTGATGGAGATATGCAACACTTTATTATGATCTCGGCCCTCCAGAGGAAGCTCATAATCACTGAAACCCGGACAATTCCCCGCGGAAATATTTGTAATAACCCTTTCAAATTGGGCCACAAAATTTTTAGGATTCACATGGGAACCATGTAAAATTCTCATCAAGGCTATTCAATGTGCTTCATAGTACAGGAGGAGGGATAAGATTGATATATTTACAGGCGTCTGATTCAGCTTGTCAACCACCTTGAAATCACTCTTCTTGATTATCCTGATTAGTTGTTCTACTTGTTGTTCAAAAGACACCCCAGGAGAATCACTGACTACCTGTTCCCCTTATCTTTCACATGAATCTCTTCAATAACTTCTTTATGAGGAGGTGGAGTAGGAGCAAAGACTCTTCCGCTCCGAGTTATTCTGTTAGTTTCAACAATGTTTCTTATGTCCTTATTCTCAATCGTAGGACAATCAACCTTCTTTCCATGGATGTAAACAACATTGTACTCCCATGGCACTGCCCTATTATCAGCCATTGGATCAGGGATTGGATTTGGAGGCGTCGGTGCTTGGATTAACACAGGAGAAACCGGACTCTAACCTGGTGCGTGGAGCGCTAGAAATTGGATAACTAATGAAACTCTTGAATTATTCCTCTGAATATTAGTCGGATAGTACGAAATCTCCAGAATAGCAACACCACCCTTAGGGATGACCTTCTCCACTCTAACAACCCCTTCTCCCATCAATTTATGAATGGAATTTTTCAATTCGTCGCACTCATTTGGATTATATGAGCATTTTAAACATAACTCATAAAGCTCTTGTAGAACTTCTTGCTGCAAAAAAATTTCTCTTAAAATCGCCATTGGCATCAAAACCTCATCAACTTGAGTCAATAAATCATGACCATCGTCAAGACTGATTAAGTTGGAAGCTTCCCCATGATAAGGAGGCATATGATTATTCTGAACATTAGGGCCCATGGGATCAAAGCTTAACTCATTGGCCTCCAAAAGTTCTTGCACCTTATACTTTAAAGCTTTGCAGTTTTTGATTCAATGGCTTGGAGCACCCGAATGAAACTCACAATGTGCATTAACATCATAAACCCTTGGAAGTTAAGTCGGTGGGGGGCCTAACTCCCGGAGTTGTACCAATTGGCCAGCTAGTAATTGTGGAAGCAATTGGACATACGACATTGGGATCGAATCCCACTTCTTCTCGGGATACCTTTGTGGCCTTTATTGACCCTTTTGTCTTTAGGGCCTTTGATTCTGTTGATAGTTTCACGGTGGTGTGTACTATTGTTATGCATCAACAACAGGAGTTTGATAATATGGAATCTGTACAATAACTTTCCCCTTATCATCAGAGGCATTTCTAACCTCTCCTTCCTTCTTCTTAACAAAATCGGTAGAGTACGGTTTCTTTCCACTACCTGAGCCGTCATTACCACTTGTGCCAGATGCACCTATAATAGTCCTTGCCTTAACATACATTTTAACCCGCTCCCCAATGATAACCATATCTGAAAAATAATCAGATGTGCCGCCAAGCATGTATTGCAAATACAAACCTCGAAGGGTATTCATAAACAAATCTACCAGTTCCCGGTCCAGGAGGGGAGGCTGAAACCTTGTGGCCAAATTGCGCCACCCCTGGGCATACTATTTGAAAGACTCATTAGCCTTCTGAGACATACTCTGCAATTGTGCACGGCTAGGCGCCATGGCGGTGTTGTAATGATAATGTTTTAGGAAAGCATCAACAAGATCTTCCTAAGTACTAAGATAAGTTTTCTCTAACTACATATACCACTCTAATGGAGCTCCATCCAGGTTGTCTTGAAATAAATGCATGAGCAATGACTCGTTGCTAGCATATGTGACCATCTTTCTGCAGTAGGATTGAAGATGAGTCTCTGGACATGTAACCCCATTATACTTTTCGAATTCTAGTACTTTGAATTTTGGTGGAATCACGACCCCCGGAACCAAACACATAACATAAACATTGAGTCTCGGCCTTTTAGAAGTCTCCATAGCCTTCATACGTTCTTCCAAAGCCTTGTACATTTTGGAAATTTCAGACAAATCAACTGTGGAATCCCTTGGAGGGCCATCGAGATCAATGACATCATGGTGATCATCCACAATCATCTGACGGTTTTCTTTAGTAATTCTCCCATTTCCAGTCTTGGGTCCACCATTCTCAGATGTAGAGGAACTCTGAACCAGCTTAGTAACGCTCATTCTGAGCTCTTCCTACCCCTGGATAATGGCATGGAGAGTTACCATGAGTTGATTCATTCGATCACCATGGTGTCCATGTCTTTGCAAAGTGCAACTTGGTTATGCTCAATTTGTTCCATAATCCTCAGCTTGTTGGCTCGAGTGCGATAAGGATGTAAGGAAGTCATTTTTTAGATTCTAATATTAAGAGGCAAAACCAACAGATAAGAATTCTGGCCAGAAAACCTGAAATTCATGAAATGCATGATGTGTATGATGCATGAAATGATTGTCCATTCTGGGTTTTCACAGCTTAATACACATTAATAATAATCGAGCAACATGATAATAAGAACGACGATATAAAGAAAATATCCAACATTGGTCATATAATAACAAAAACGGGAGAAATCCCAACGGAGTTCAATATAAGAAAGTTGTAAAAGTACAAGATAAGTGATTCCGCCCAACAAGCCTGGTGGTAATCAGAACAACGAGATAGGAAATACAATGATCAATCTCCAAGCTCTAAAGAATGAAACAGACTGTGCCCCAAGTGTTCAACACTCCAGGTAATAGTCCCTTTCACAAGCTGCTTTGTCTCCTCCATATCGGGCTTCAAAACCAGAATTTGAATCACCTCATCCCTCTTGACCATAAAGATCTCCAAACTCTGGAATCCAGTAAAAAAATTATCATACTCTTTATTTACGACATGATGTTTTCGCCCCCATTATTGTTTTCAACCTACCTTTTGAGATTTTCAATCTCCTTGTTAAACCATGCCATAGAGTGCATCAACTAACAATGCATTGAACGCGCACCAAGTATCATTTCTAGCCATTTCTTCTGCTTGATTGACCAAGAAGTCAAATGGTATACTAATATTCTTTCTCCATCTTTGTTTCACATCACTAAGGCCCAAATAAAGTGCCTTAGCAACAACTTTAAAATCGGGCTCGTTCGGAACAACAACAAATGACATGTGCTCGGTGATTTTGAGAAAATGAGAGTACTCTTCCAAATTCGGAGCGATCTGATAGTCCTGAAAGCTGAAATAGTGTAACTAATAGTCGTAAAACTGAAGCAGAGTTCGAAGATCTCCGTTATCAACCTGAACATCTATCAGAGTCAAAATGCCACCAAATCTTAATTTAGAAATATGAAGCCTTTAAAATGAAAGATGAAGAAAAGATTTAAACAATGTTCCCAAGGTTTTAAACCTTGGTGGCAGGACTTAAGGTTCTGGAAAAAGAATATTCCATTGTTGATCATGTCAAGAAAATCATCAGAAGTCTTCCTAAAAGATGGAGACCTATGGTTTTTGTTTTAAAGCTTTCTAAGGATCTAAACAGTATAACTCTTGAAGAGTTAGTCACTTTGCTTAGAAGTCATGAGATAGATCTAGAAGAAGATTATCCTTAGAAAAGAAACAAATCTATTTCTCTAAAATCTAGAACAAAAAGAACCAAATCAGAAAAGAGCAAGGCTTTCCAAGCTGAAGAAATCGAACATTCTGACGATGAAGGTTCTGATGATGAAAAATAATTGTTACTTCTGACCAGAAGAGTTAAGCAACTTTGAAGAAAAGGAAAAACAAACAACTCTCAAGGATTAGAATCTGAAGAAGATCTCTCCAATGTAACATTTATGGCTTCCATGAAAGAGGGAAGCAAATCAAAATCAAAGTTTGATTCTGAAGAGACATCCTATGAAGCATAAATGAAACACCATTCATGGTATCGGGACTTTGGGTGCTCGTGTTGCAAGACGGGAAGTAAGCATATGATCCAAGACATAAAACTCAAGGATGCATGGTACATAGGCTTCCGTGGAAATCAGAAAGGAAGGATAAAAAGTTCAGGAGCAATTGGTAATAGATCTCTTCCTTATATTTCTAATGTACTTATGTTGAGGGTCTAGCATGAGAAAGGTATCTCATCTGAATACACTTGAGTTAGTTAGAGGCTTACCTAAGCTTAATTTTACTCCAGATACTCTCTGTGAAGCATGTTAGAAAGACAAGTTTTTTAAAGTGTCTTTTAAATATAAAATTTTTGTTTCTACCTCCAGACCTTTGGAGCTTCTGCATATTGACTTGTTTGGTCTAGTGAAAACATTATTAGTCAATGGTAAGAAGTATATACTTCTCACAATAGATGATTACAATTGTTGTACATGGGTAAAGTTTATGAGGCACAAGGATGAGTCATATTTTTTATTTATCAGTTTCTATTTGCAAGTGCAAAATGAGTTTGAGTCTAAGATTGTTAGAGTGAGAAGTGGTCATGGTGTTGAGTTTGAAAACAAATAATTCAAAGAGTTATTTGATTCTAATGCCATATCCCATGATTTATCCCACCCTAGAACTCCACAACAAAATGGAGTTGTAGAAAGAAAGAATAGAACTCTGCAAGAAATGTCCAGAACCATGATCAACGAAACAAATGTAGCTAAGCACTTCTGTGAAGAAACTGTGAATACATCACATTACATTCAGAATAGAATCTCTATAAGACCTATTCTTGAAAAGGCTCCTTATGAGTTATGTAAAGGAAGAAAACCCAATTTTGTAAAGGAGTGAGGACACACCTATAAGCCATCTAGACACACACGCGTTGTCGTATGTTTGGCCGGCTCGACTCGATTTGGTTCGGTCCGGTCTAGATGAATTAGTTTTTTGGAACCCGAATTAGTGGAAATTAATTATCATTAATTAATCAATTCGGTGGAAATTAAATAATATTATTTAATTATAAAAAATTAATAAATTAATAAATATTAATATTAGTTAATTACGAAATGGTGACGTGTCCTGCACAGAAACCAAGTCTAAACCTATTTTTGACTGGTTTTGCTTGCCCTCCAAGAGTCATATGTTTACGTGTGACTTGCTAACCAAGTGAAAAACGACTAAATTTGACTGAGCCGATTCCACTATCTCCCATGATTTTCTCCCACGATACTTGCTCCATTTAGTTGGATCCTTTGCCTATAAATAAAGTTCTTCAGTTCATTTGCAATTAATTCCAGAATTCACAATTTGAATTCCCTCTTCTCTCTTTCTACTCCACTTCATCTACAAAATTTTCTTTTCTATTTCCGAGTGGCTTAATGCTCCATCAACGACTGGAAAATTACAGATACTACAACTAGTTTTATACCATCTGAAGGTGTAATTCTTCGAATAATTTATTATAGTGCAAGTAAAAATCGTATATTTGAACGGTCTGTTTTATCCTGGAGACATCGTCGAAACTCGACTGCTTTGCATAATTATTGGCAATGCGACAAAATGTCTTAATGAAAGTGATCTAATATGCGACTCGTCCTGATAATTTTATTTGTGGCATTTTTTGAAAACCAGAAACAACAGTTTTTGAATCTGCATAGATAAGCCTATGTGGGTTAAGACTATTAGAATTAGAATTTCATCCATATTAACATTACCAGTAGTAAGAAAGTTTTACCATAACTTGCCAACATAAGCATTGCTTCCCTGGGATACATCATCAACATCGAGCGATATAACATACTCGATATGGGTACCACACCTATATCGTTTATTTGTGAATGCTGATGGGTAACAAGAAAAAGGTGCAGAAAAAAAGCATTTAACTTCCAACTCATCAAGAAAGATATAAAATAGAAATCATAAAGAGTGCAACATGATCCATCTATAGTTGTTGCAGGAGATGAGATGAAAATTATACGTCATGTAATCTCTTTGTTGTTGCAAGATTGAGCATATTCTTCAACTAATTAGAGAAATAGGAATATTTCTCATGGATGAATACCATAAATACTCTTCATCACACACAATAAAAATGAGTAAAAAACGATGCAAACTGTAAAAATGAAACCAAACCATTACAAACGATGATACAATCATACCTTATAGCTTGTAAGGAATGCGATGAAAAATATGAAATAAGTCATTAACATAAATGATATCAAAACACTGCGATTAATAAAAAAATATGATTAATAAATATGAAGAGTATCTGATTCACGTTATTAACAAATCAGTCGGATATGGAGAAATGGTTATCGATGCAAAGTTATTCGAAACAAAACTCCAACCACTACATTAGGAAGGTCGTGAGATGAGAAGTAGAAATATGAATTTGGTTTTTTCATTGGAGGGGTGGTGACCATAAATCTGGTGTAGAAAGGGGGTGACGACGATGTTAGGTTTTGTGGGAAAAACTGAGAGAAAAGAGATCAATCAACAAAAACACCATTTAAGAGAAAAAACACAATTGAAGTGAAAGAAAAAATGCGAAAAGAAGAAGAAATTTATATAAGCAACTATGAAATTTGAATCAGTTAAGGATATGAATGATGCTTTTTAGCTCTTTGCTTTGGAATATAAAAGGTTTCCTTGAAAATCAGTTGATTTTATGATTTCCTCTAGGTAATAGAGAAGAGTCGTAAAATAGTTAAAGCAAAATAAATAAAATAATAGAATAATAAGTGTAATACAGTGGGAGAACTGACTTGGTTTTGCATTTTATCACAAATGTTACGAATAGAAAGAGTCGCCATCGACTTTTCTTTTATCCAATAAGGAAAAGGTGAAAAGAACATGAAATACCTAGAAGATTTTGAGTTTGGGAGGTAGGTTATGAAAAGGGAATGTGTTAGCACCCTTTTCATCCGTAGTTATCTATGGGCTCTTAATCGCTTAGCTCACTTTTTGAATTTTTTTTTGTGTGTGTGTGTGTTTGAATATATTTTGAAAAGTTGCTAATGTAAGGCGAGAATTTGTAATGATTCTCGTATATGTCCTCGAGAATACATACAAAGTGTTTTGAAAATATTTTGAAAGTGTTTGTGTGTAATGTTTTTTTTGAAGAGCTTTGTGAGCAAGCGATTACGAGTATCTACCCACTCAAGGTCGTTCTTGTAATTTTCCTCCTCCTTTAGATAATGTTATCTTGAAGGCAACTTGTAAAGACGATTTAGCAATTTTCGTAAGGGAACACATAATTTACTGAAAGGCAACATCGAAAGGGTCATTGAGGGACTATGATCTTTGTATCGAGGTACTTGGCTAGAGCGTCCCCACTTTCGAGGGACATGATTGTTTTCCGAAGGCAACAAGAGAGGTTACCCTAGAGGTGCGAGTGTGCAAATGATTTGTGTTCAGTTATTTTATATTTGATTTTTTTAGGTTATCTACCATTTTTTTTAGTCTTACCATACAATCCTAGTTACTAAGTAGTAAATGATAAATACAGTAAAGACAGTAAAGGTGCAGAAACTAAAGGCAGGAAAGATAAACCTAAACCTATTACACGGCTTTGGGGGAGATACAATATAATAAAGTGCAGAAAGTAAAAGCCTTAAGTTATTACAAACTGTAAACAGTTACATAAAAATGAAGAAAAGTGGAAGATAAGGCTATTTACAAATTGCGAACTCTATACAAGTTAATCTATGAAAATCACATAAAAAAATAGACGAGAAAATGAAATGTTTTTGATGATTTTTTTATGAAGAAAAAGGTTTTTTAAATGATGATTTAAAATAAACCTAAAAAACTAATTGATTTTAATTTAAAAAATTGATTAATTAAATTAATTAAAAATAATTAATGATAAAAAACCTAAAACCTAATTATTTTTAGGGTTTATAAAAAATCAATTATTTTAGGTTTGTAAAAAGGGTTTGTGGTTTTATGGTTAGGTGAAGTTATGGTTTAAGGGAAAAATTAAGGGAAAAGCCAAAGAAAAGGGTTAGAAAATAAAAGGAGAAAAACAAATGCCAGGGGTGGGTGTTGAACCCACGCCCTTAGCCTCCTCAACCATACGCTTCACCACTGCGCTAGGCGCGCGTTCGTGTGAGAGGAATAGAGTCAGTGCGCTGTCTATCATGACCTATAAAATATGAAGAAAAAAAATGAAAAAATACCTCAAAACACAAAAAGGCAGGGATCGAACCCATGCCTTGGTGTAGTAATGCCTTAACGCGTGCTCGTTTTCCACTGGGGTGAGTATACATCTAGTGATATAAACAAAATCAAATAATTATATTATAAAACCATTGCCTGGACCAAAGAGGTGCCAAATCCCTAGCTCCGATCATCTTCTCCGGTGAGTTCGTTTGTGGTTCCTGCGAAATAACACACATTAATGCATAAAAAGAACCCTCCCCCCTTAAACCAAGCCTTGCGAGTTCAATGGGATTATTATCTTTGGCCAAATTGTGTTGGTTTATGAGATATGAAGAAGATAACTTGGATCAGTGTAAGCATGGCAGTTCATGATTCAACCATCATGAGGCTCACACGATGGGCTGTTCCTGCATTATTGAACCTCAAAAACATGTTAGTGGAGTTAGTATGCGTTAAAACATGATGAAGACATAAATATGAAAATCATGCAATGATGGAGATCGGTGATGCATATACGAGCGTTTCATGCTCTTTGGATCTTCAAAGTGGATCCATTCTTACCCTACAATCCTTCTGGAAGTGAATGGAACAGGTTTTTGACCTTGAAGGAGGCTTGAGGCTATGGTTTCTTTACCTAGTTAGGATGATTTTTTTAATATTTTTGGGATGGTAAGGGTTTCGTGTCCTTGTGTCTGAAATAGTGGGGCTATAAATAAGGATGAATTAGGTCAAACCATTTGGGCTTGGACCTTTGTAAGAAGAGCTTTTGTTTTATTTCATTTATTTTGAATTTTAAATAAATAAAATCAAGAATAAATAAAATAAAAGTCCAAGGGGTCTATGAAAAAGTCCTGAGGTTCACTATAAGTTGCAAAACACATCTGGACCTTGACACATCAGCCCATTAGCCCAAAAATTCAAACTTTGGTAACTTTTGGTTTCATGCATTTGCTTAAAATTTCCTAACTTGCATAAATCATATCTCTCTTAATTTTCATCATATGAATGTGATCTTGGACTTTTTGGAAAGCACAAGATGTCCTCTATAATCTCTATTTTTATCATTTATGTATTTGAAGACTTTATCTTGATGTAAGTTGCCTTGACAAAAAGTGTCTTTTTGTTGACTTTTTGAAATGACCTATAATGTTTTGGCCCATATCTCTCAAATGAAGCATTTTTCGGACTTGAGCTTAGAGATACAAAGTTGTAGATAATTGAATTTCCTTCAAAATGAACTTTGGTTGGGGAAAATATGATGAAGCATGTGAAAGTTACGTCTGGTCAAAGTTCAGTCAACTTCTCCTTAAGAAAACCCTAATTTGACAACTTTTGACTTTTGATGAATTGAGAGTTTTCTTGATGAGTTATGATCAACCATTGATAAAATGATGAATATAATTTCAAATTCTTGATGTTGACCAAAAATCTTGAGGTTTGACTATATGTTGACCATAATTGACTTTTTTTTTTGTTACATTTAGTTGATTTTCAGTCATCTGAGCAATTGACTGAGCAAACTTGTGATGCAAGACTTGAAACTTTGTATGATCATTATTGGAGAGATATGAGGAACCATGAAACCCACTTGAGGAATTATAAATCCAATCTTCCTTGATAAAAGTGAAACCCTAGTTATAAGTCCATTGCTTAGGAGGAGAATTCGTCTGATCAATTCTTGAGTAACCTTGAGCAAATGAAGACCTTAGGAGAATTTCTTGAAGAAAATGGGAGGGAAAATTTTGGGGTACTACAGTTGTCCCTGATCATTCTTCTTAAACCTGAAGAGTTAGATTGACATGTCTGCCATTCGTGATCTGAAGGTAGGAGAGGATTGAACACTTAAGTACCCAGAAATTTGCACTGGCATGTGCATGAAGTAACGCTGTTGGTTGATAATACTGCTTAAATGGGCTTAAAGATGCCATTCGGAGAGGTGACGAAATATTGTCGGAGATGGGCTTATAGATACCATACGAAGTAATTATCGATAGGAATACCATAATGAGTCTACACTTGACTGCATCTGAAGAATGCTTCCTAGAATGAAACTCTAAGGAAGGTGCTTGCCAGATTTGGTATCTAAGGGAAATTCTTGTCAGATTTAATCTCTGAGGGAAATGCTTGTCAGGTTTAGTCTCTGAGGGAAATGCTTTTCAGATTTAGTCTCTGAGGGAAATGCTTGTTGTAATACGGTGGGAGAATTGACTTTAGGGTTTGTGTTTTATCATAAATGTTACGGATAGCAAGAGTCACCACCGACTTTTCTTTTATCTAATAAAGGAAAGGGTGAAAAGAATAGGAAAGACCTTTGAGATTTTTCTTGAGTTCGGGGGGTAGATTATGAAAAGGGAAGGTGTTAGCATCCTTTTCATCCATAGTTTTCTACGGGCTCTTAATTTCTAGCTCACTTTGAAATTCTGTGTTTGTGTAGAATTGAAAGTATTCTGAAAATGCCTAAGTGCGGAAATTTTGTAATGATTCTCGTATTGTTGAGAATGTATACAAAATGTTTGTTTTGAAAATATTTGTTGAAAGGAAGTTTTGTTTTTGTGAAAAAAGATGTTTTGAAGATGCCAATGTAAGGCAATTTGCTTTATAATAACCCTTGTATCTGTCCTCAACAGTGTTTATAAAGTGTTTTGAAAAGTAGTTGTTTTGAAAGTGTGAAGTGTGGAAATTGTTTTAGTTTATGAGCAAGAGATTACGAGCGATCTACCTACTCTAAAGTCTTTGTTCTTTTCCTCTTCCTTTAGATAGTGCTACCCTACTATTAGTTAGTAGGAAGCCCTATCACTGGATGTGAGGGACATGCATGGGTTATCTTAGTCATAGAAGGAAACTTGTAGGATGCTTTAGCAATTTTCGTAAAGGACTAAGATAGTTTACCGAAGGCAACATCGAAGGGTCATCGAGGGACTACAATCTTTTTAATCAAGGGTCTTTGCTAAAGCATCTCACGCTTGAGGGACATGACTGTTTATATCTGAGGCAACAAGTGAGGGTAACCCTAGAGGTGCGTGTGTGCGAAGTGTTTTGATTTCATATATTTATCTATGAGATTTAGGTTTTCTAATGATTGAATTTAATCTTGCCTTACAAAGCCCAATTACTAAAAGTAATAAGGAAAACAGTAAATTGTGAAAATTAAATGTCCTACGCTATTACAATGCTTTGGGGATGGGGGGTACAAGTTTATGAATCGGAGAGGAAATCAATAAACCCTAATTATCTATTACAACTTTTGACAATTACATAATTGTATTAATGCGAAAAATAAACAAATGCGCGGAGATAGAAACGGGAAAGATGCAAAAAACCTAAAAATTCTAAGTATTTTAAGGAAATATTTTGTTGTTTCTTTGTTTAGAAAATATTTGAAATGTGAAATAAAAAATTAGACCTAATTCTAATTTAATTTACAATTTAATTATTTAAAATAAAATAAGGCGTGATTTAATCTTTCTAATAAAAAATTAAATTAATTAATTAAAATCTAAAGAATTATAAGTATTTAGAAAATATTTTTTGGTGTTTTATTTAGAAAATATATTTGAAGTATAAAACCTAATTCTAATTAAATAAAATTAAAGTGATTAATTAAATTAGTTTTTATTTATCAAAAATTAAAATAATTAATTGAAAACCTAAATCTAATTTTTTTTAATGATTTTTTATGATTTTATATAAAATCATTTTAGAAAAGAAAAAGTTAATTAAAATGAAAAAAAAACAAAATGGGCCTGAGTGTAACTAGTAATAAAGGAGGTGAGAAGTAGCAAAAATCCCTGGCCTAACTCAAGAAGGCCCAGGTGCCTGCATGATTCAGTGGGGTGGTTTTCTGAGGGTGCATCATGGGGAACACATTTGGGGCGCTAGATTTGATTACATGATGATCTGATGGTGTTGATGAGGGGTACATGATGAGCGTGTACATTTGGTTCACACTGGATCTGCAATGAAGATGTTATAAAAATAAAATGCTCACGCCTGGATCGAACCCAGGACCGAGCATAAGTATGACTTGAACAAACGTGTTGCCACTGGGGTGACTATTACATCCGGTGATAAAACATATTGCAATAAATATAAAGTAAACTTGTTTTCAAAATTGGACTTCATCTTCTTCCTCGTGCGCGTTTACAGCAACAACAACAATATTTTAAAATTTTGTAAAAACTTCATTTCTCAACCAAATTGAGAGATGTAAACATCAAATTTGCTTGAATTTTAACCATGAATCCAACCATATAACTTTCAAAATCTATAGATAAATGGTTTGGACGAATTTTGTTTGATACCAAACTGAAACCTAATATTTCAGAAACTTCAATTCCAAAATTCTCATCACACAGTCAACATAAATGAAAACTAAGGACATAGTTAGTTTCAGGGCAACCATATCTACATTTTATCTTTTGAAATTAAAAGAAAATGACGCGTGTATAAGGATTTCAAAGTTCAAGAAAACTTACCTCTTGAAGCAAAATCCAATACCCTCTACACGACTTCCAGAAATAATGTGATGCTTGCTTTAGCTTCCTAGGACCTTGGTGAGTATGTTGCAACTCTTATTTTGCCTTGAGAGTGTCTGAATTAGTCTACTCAAGTCAAGTTGCAAATTTGGATTTTGAAAATGTGGATGGTGATAGAGTGATTACAAAATTTGTTCAGGTGTTTGAACAACTTCTATATGATGAATCTAAGGTATTTGAAAGATAAAAGAGGAAAACGCACGAGTGGATTTGAAGTTAGTGTTGGAAGCTTCAAATGTGCAACAATGGAGTTTTCTAAGTGATTCTGAGTTTTAGGGTGTTTGAGGGCTTGTTAACTCGTGTGTTAGCTTGCAAATGACCTCTCTATTTATAGAGAAAAGGTTTGACATCTTAAAGTAACCAGAGTCTTGAGGTAACAAGTTATGGTTTTGAAGCTTGGTTTTGAAGTAACTTAGAAAGTCATGGTTCCAAGGCAATGTAGGGTGGTTGATAGGCTTAGAGATGTTGCTTTTGAGAATTCATGTTAAGTGTGATCAGAATAAACAAGTTAGAGGCTCAAGGAATGGACTTTGTGATTAAAGTCACTTTACAAGAATGGAAGTGTGATCTCTTTTCCTTAAATGGCCAAATGGATTGGATAATGCTTGAATCACTTGGATAATGGCTCAAAATTTTGTGTAATCTTCTGATTATGGATTGATTTGGAGGTTAGAATCCTTTAAAGTAAGATTATGAAGCATGGCTTGAAGATTTGGTTATGAACTTGTCACAAATATGACATATAATGCAACCTTAGATACCCAACTTCATCTCTTCGAAAATTCTAGCTCAAGCATGATAAAATTGTGTTCTTGGACATTTTGGAAAGCTTGAAAAATTTTCTACAATATTCATGTTGTAAGTTTTAGTTAAATCAAATGGGACCTTGGTGGAAATTGGTCAAGAAGTTGGGATGAAAAACTGATCAAAACTTGTTGAAAATTGTTCTAAGTGTTGGATAAAAAAACATCATAACTTCATGGGCTTATATCTCTTAATCTAAGCACTTTTTGGAAATAAACCCTCATTAACAAAGTTTTAGAATTCATCAATCTCTACAACTTTCAAATTTTTTGAATTTTGTTGACTTTCTGATTCTTGATGATCAAGTTTGATAGTTTTGAATATCTTGATGATTCTTGATTTTTGAATTCCAATGTTGACCAAAAAGTCAAAGTTTGACTTTTGTGTGACTGTTGACTTTTCATCAATTGATCCAAATTCTTCAACTATCAATCATCTGCATCTTTATAAATGTCTTAAGCCATGTAATTAGGTCAAGATGTTATATTTGAGCTCTTGAGATCATGCTTTAAGCCATTAGGTCATGCACTAAGCCAAAAGTCAATGATCAGTCATCTTAATTCAAAACCCAAATTTTAGCAATTTTTGACCTTTGATGATTTGAGGGCTTTTATTGAGGAATCAATATCAACCCTTGATCAAATGATGAATATCACTTCAAAATATTGATGTTGATAAAAAAATTTGAAGTTTGACTGTATATTGACCATAATTGACTTTTTGTCTAATACAGTTGATTTTCAATCATTTGAGCCATTGATTGAGCAAACATGTGATGCAAGACTTGAAACTTGACATAAGCATTATTGAGGACCTCTAATGAACCATGAAAGTCATTTAAGACCTTTGCAACCCAATCTTCCTTATAAAGTACAAAACCCTAATTGAAGACCCTTGCTTAGGAGGTGAGTTTGTCTGATCAATTCTTAAGAATCCTTGAGTATTTGAGAATCTTTGAAGAATGCATTGAAGAAAATGGGAGGAAAATTTTTGGACTACAACACTTGTCGTGTGGATAGTCACCCCGTCCTGTTTCAGGAATTGATCTATAATCTATTTTTGTTGGTAAACCCACCCAGTTTTGAGAATTCATACCGCCTAGTCGTATAAATAGTTGCCCCGTCCTGTTTATGGAATTAATCTTTAACCTTTTTGAGAATTGCTGATGATATTTGTCTGTTTGCGAATTTTACCTGGAAAAACAAAGTTAGTCTTTATGCAATGTCCTGATGTATGTGATGTATTGCGTAATGATGTTCTCAAAGTAAATGATAGTGTGTTATATGCGTTTCGTATGAATATGCTATGATATTTGTAAATGACGAATGGATGTGAGATTTCGTTGAAGCATATCGGTAGCTTGGTATAACATCCTTGACTGGAGAAAATAAATCCCTAACTGTTGCTGGGAATGAAGAATATGAATCTTCCATCTCGTTTAGAATGTTACGCTGGGGATTCCTGCTTTCTGTTTTGAGGATACTCCACTGGGAATGTTTGACTTCTACTTGGGGATAAAAGAGTTCAGGAACATTGGCGGTTCATCGCTCTACTGGAAATTTAGTTCTTATATACCCTGACTGGGGATAAAAGAGATGGATAACCTTCTGAGGCGCTGTATGACCAAGTTTCCAATATGGATACCAAATCTTCTGGGGAGGACAAAGTTAAATGATATATGGCCCGGTTTCGGATTCTTTAGCAACTCTCTGAGGATAGCAACCTTGAATATACTTTGCTGGAGAAGAGAATTTTGTCGGGGATTTGCAGCAATCGGAGAAATGAACTTTGTTGGGGAAAAACCCTGCTGGAGTAATAAACCTTGCTGGGGAAATAAACCCTGCAGGAGAAGAGAATTCTGCAGGGGATTCTACAGTGTTGAAAAAAAAAACTTTACTGAAGAATTAAGTTCCTGTAAACTGTGTTGAGGAATCATTTTTGACTTCATAGGCTGTACGGAGGAAGTTTCCACTGTATGCTGGGGAAATGGTCAAACTTCTTTGTATGCTAGGGGACCTACTGTGGGATATGATTATGTGAACTGCCAGAAGATGCCCCAATTCCTGTCTGAAGGAGTATTAGACTTGCTGAGGAATATATCTCTGTTGGGGATAAGCTTGTGAAGACAAACTCTGCGGGGATTCCTCCATGGGGAATTGTGGACGACTTAAACGTTATCCCAACTCCTAGAGTCTTTAGTAAATGCTTATTCCTTTTTTTATGCATATATTTTTTAACAGTAATCATATTCATATACATATGTTCATTCAATTTAGTCATTGGATGTTTTTGTAAACAAAACAGAGAAAGTAAAACAAATTTGTATTTTGAAATTGACTTTGTATTGAAAGTTTGCCTATAAACAGGTGTTTTGTACAAAGAGACAAATCCTAGTAAGAGGAAATCATCGTAAAATAAAAAGAGTATAAAGTAAAACAGAGAAAAAACAACCATGTGGAAACAACCTTATCAAGTTCCAACTCTATTATTGCCCCTATATCTTCAAGCATCTCATCCCTTGTTGTCGGAAGAAGTTGACAAAATTGATTTGTACCATTCGAACTTGACGTTGGTAACCAAGCTTGTTGTAAGTAGGTGGTCTAACGGGACATATTTGTACGCTTTAATCCCTAACTTTTGCCTGGACCTCCCTTTCGGGTTTTCAGTCCACCAGGATACCCTTTTTTGCCCAAGTCGCCTTTTCAGGTTTTTGACTTGCCGGGTGTACAGTATTTATATATATCCCTATTTTTTCCTGAGCCCTTTTGGTTTGCCGAGGTGCCCCTATTTTTCCTAGGCCGATCAATCTAGCGGGCCATTTTTATGTGTAGTATTTTTTAACTATATCCGCGTTCACAGGGTGCAAAAAATTGTCACCAACTGTGATATGGTGGGAGAACTGACTTGAGGTTTTGCGTTTTATGTTCGCAAATGTTTTGGTTTAGCAAGAGTCGCCACCGACTTTTTATTTTATCCTAAGGAAAGGTCAAAAACCATAGGAAAGACCTTTGAGATGTTTTCTTGGGTTCGGGGAGTAGATTATGAAAAGGGAAGGTGCAAGCACCCTTTTCATCCATGGTTATCCATGGGCTCTTAGTTACTTGTTTAGATCACTTGCTTTGTTTTTCCAATTGTTTGGAATGGTGCTTTGTGTGTGGTTTTGAAAGATGTTTTGAAAAGAGGCCATCGTTGTGGCAACCTTTGTAATGATTCTTGTTTCAATGTATACAAAGGTGTTTTTGTCTTTTGAAAAGACTTCAATGTTTGAAAGTTTGATTTGGATAATATTTTGAAATTGTGTTGTGAAGTGTGTTTGAAAATAGCAAGGATATTTTTACAAGATTTTTGATCAAGTAACTAAGAGCTATCTACCCTATTTTACTCAAAGATCATTCCTAATGTTTTTAACCCTTTTGACAGTGTTGTTTCACCATTGAATTTGGTGAACAACCTTGTGTTAGGATGTTAAACGGGACAGGCGCGAGTCATCGTATAGACCATGATAGAAATTGTGTCAAGTATCTTTGGCAGTTTTGAGGGACTTGATCATTTTTGTTTAGGCAACCAAGATAGCATCGTCGAGGGACTATGATCTTTTGTTTTTCCAAAGTACCCAACATGTATAACATGGCCCATTTTTGAAGGCAACAAGTGGATTGTAACCCTAAGGGTGCAAGTGTGCATTGTGTTTGATTTTTTCATGCATTTTTGTCTTTGATTAGGTCAAACTATTTGTTGATTTGGATTTTTGCATACAAACCCTAATTCTCTAATCATGGCATAATTGAAAGCGTAAAGTGCGAGAATTAAAATTCTAAACTATTACAACATGATCATGGGGATGAGAGTACAATTTTTGAATGGGGGTATTTGACAAGAAATATAAACCCTAATTTACTATTACATCCAAATTGAATTTAAAATGCATAAATATTAAATGGACAATATTTAAATAAACAAAATAAATAAATGTATCAACTAAATGAATTATGCAAAAAAGGTTTTTTGTTCATTGATGTATGTAAAAGTTTTTAAAATAAAGAAATAAATAAAAGATTTATTTTTATTTGGTTAAGGGGTAAAACCCTAATTTCTTTAAGAAAATAAATATATTATATTATTTATATAAAATAAAATATATTAATATATACAAAATGAAATATACTTAGAAAAAGTATTTTTTTAGTATAAATAATAATAAAAATAAAAATGTAATATTTTATATTTTTATTCTAAAGTATTTAATAAGATAAAAATATATATATGTATATATATGTATATTAATTATATTAAATATGTATAATATAAAATAAAATATGTACAAAAATAAATTATATTTACAATAATATTTTTAGTGTAAATAAAAATAAGAAATAAAAATAAAGGTATAATTTACATATTATTTTCAAGTTTAAATAAATAATATATAAGTGTTTTAATGCTATTTATGTTAGAAAAATTAAAATAAAATGCCAAATAAATGTAAAAAATTTATGAAAATATTTTTGAGCCTCTTTTATATTTGGAAATAAATAAACAAAATCAGAAATGAAAACAAAAATGCAAAAATATAAAAATACAAGAAATTGGGCCAGGGGGTGCAAAAAGGAAAAGAGGGGGTGTCAAGAGTGAGCCAGGCCAAGCCCAGCCCACCACTTCATCTTCAACCTCCAGATTTGAAAAAAAAACGCGTGCGCCAGTACAAACTTGGGACATCCTGCATATGAGCTCTATTGCAAAAACTCACAACATCAAACTTGTAGAGAATTTCAAGACGATTCCAACCATATAAACAACTTGTCTTAACTCTCAAAGACCAGAAATAATTTCTCTGGCCCTAAAATTTGACCTAGTTTTTTCAGCATGTTTATGTATGAAATTCTCCTAGCACACTTAATACAAATGAAAACTGAGCATATGTACAACTTCATGGCAATGAACACTACATTTTTTATTCACAAACCTATGGCTAAATGTTCCTAAATAGAGAGATAGAAAGTGGAGAAAAACCTGTTTCAGTTGGATTCGTGTAGGGCAATGTAGTGCTTTTCAACAAGGCTTGAGATGTCTGGTAGCTTGCCTGAACTTCACTTGACCTTCTCCAATAGCTAGCTTGCCTTGAGGGTCTTTGAATCAGTCTATAGAACTCAACCTGCACAAGCTCAAAATGAAAATGGTGAACACTGTAAATGGAGTTACAGTTGGTATTTGAGGTTTGGGATAGATTGAGTGAGTTGAATGGAAGGTGTTTGAAGCAACTTGGGGCAAAATGCACGAGCCAAATGAGATATGGCACTCAAGTTGCAGAACCTGCCCTGTTTTGCCAAAGGAATGTGATTTCTGGCTATGGGGTGTTTAGAGGCTCAAGCAATCGTGTTTCTAGCTCAAAGGGGTGTGAGAAAGATGTTCAAACTGTTTGTGTAAGTTAGCATTGGCTGGTTTTTAAGTTCTAAGGTTTTGGACAAGTTTCTTGTTTTTGAAGTAAGAATGTGGAAGTGAAGTTACAGGCCTGTACAGGCTATCAAATATGCTCGCATACATTTCCCTTGGACCCTCTAACTTGTGGATTTGATTTTCCCTCTGAGATATGGACCAATGCTCAAGGGATAGTGGTTTGACATAAAGCACATTATGGCAAAAATGGAAATGTGCCTTTTTCTACTTAGGGCTTAATCTTGTGTACAATGTCCAAATGACCAAAACAAAAGCTTAGACTGATGGATTTGCCTTTAATTATGGAGTGGGAAGTGGTTTAGAGACCTGTAAACTAGTGTAAGCATGCTGATTTGAAAATGCAACTTGTATGAACATGAATATGCCATGGATGAAAAGTGAGTTTTTGCCAACTTCAAGCCTTCGATTCTCCCTAACCACAAATGTGTTTGAGGATTTCTTGGACAATTTGGAAAGCTTGCAACATGATCTATAATCCATCTTTGAAATGCAACTTGAGATTCCGAGTGAAACAATGTGAAAAATGGCCAAGAAGATAGGTCAAAATCCTGCCTAAACTAGGGCAAAATTTCACTAAGTTAAAAGTTTTAGGGACCCTTGTTCCAAAAATCATAACTTGATATCCAAACTTATTTTGATAAAACTTTGTGAATCAAAGTTCTAGACTTTGTGGAGGACTACAACTTTCATGTTTGAGGTTTTGTTTGAATCCATTTGCATCATGGTGAAAATGTGGGGAAAAGTTAGGAAAAATTAAGAAAATTTCATAACTTAGAAAATTTCTAAGATGAAAAATTTCAACTTTAAACCCTAATTTGCAATTTTTGGTTTCTTGATGAACAAGTTTCATAATTTGACACATCTTGATGAAAAATGACCCTTGGCACTTGATTTTGACCAAAAAGTCAAAGTTTGACTTTTTAGTGTACAGTCTAATTTTGATCAGTTGACTGAAAAATTCATCTGTCAATCCAATGCAATTGAGGTCTTTTGAACTTGTTGAATAGGTCAAGATTATGCCATTGAGGTCTTGAGTCCATGGTTGAACCTAATTTGCCATTGGCTAGGTCAAAAAGTCAGAAATTGCCTTTGTACAGTCAAAACCCTAAAAATAACCATTTTGCCCTTTTGGTGATCTGATTAAATTTCTTATGGATTTGTGGTACAAACTTGATCAAATGGTTCATATGAGTTCATAGTGTTGATGTGGGTCAAAATTCATGAGGTTTGACTGTAAATTTGCCACAGTTGACTTTTTCCCCAATACAGCTGATTTCTAAGTCAACTGTCTAATTGACTGGGCAAAAATTTGATTCATGGCTTAAAACTTGGTTTGGACAAACTCATGAGTCCAACATGAAGCATGAAAGTCAATTTGAGCATTGAAGGTCCAAAAATCCCTATGCAAACTCAAACCCTAATTTAGGTCATCAGTGGAAGGAGATGTCTTGAGCAGTGCAAACCCTAGCTTAGTCTTGAGTTCAAAGATCCTTGTGAGGGGAAATGTTGATAAAATGAGAGGGCAAATTTTGGGGTACAACAGTTTCCCCTATTCAATCTTATTGAACCTAAAGAGTTAGATTGGTGAGTTCGCCTTTCGTGACTCGAAGGTAAAAGAGGATTGGACACTAGAGTGCCCGTAAATTTGCACTCGTCAAAATGTAGGTTGAGGGAATGGGCTTAAAGATGCCATCCAGGATTGTTTGTAGAAAATCAGGAGAATGAACATCAGAATGGTACCCGTGTCTGGAACATATCTGAGTTGTATCTGGAGATTTGATTCGTATGAGCAAAGGAATGGCGTCCGTGTCTGGAGCGTATCCGAGTTGTAACTGTATTTGATTCTTGAATGAATATCAGAATGACTACCGTGTCTGGAGTGTATCTGTATTCTGAATGGGTGACAGAGAAACATCTGTGTATGGAGCATCTTATGTACTGGGGATAAATTCCGAATGAGTGATAGAATGGCAACCGTGTCTGGAGCATATCCGGGTTGTATCTGATGTTGAGATCTGTATGAGTAGCAGAATGACTTCCGTGTCTGGAGTATATCCGTACTGTAACTGGGATCCGAACAAGTGACAAAATGACTTCGGTGTCTGGAGTGTATCTGAACTTGAAGTTGATAGTTGAATCTGAATGAGAAATAGAATGGCCGCCGTGTCTGGAGCGTATCTAGTCTGTATCTGATTGCTGAAGTCTGAATGAGTAATAGAATGACCGCCACGTCTGGGGTGTATCCATATTGTATCTTAACTTGAAATTCTGAAAGAGTAATAGAATGACCGCCGTGTCTGGGGGTGTATCCGTACTGTATCTGAAATCTCTGAATAGTTGTTAATGATAGCTTTTTAATCTTATCCTGAAAAGGGTAGAATGTTAGCTAAAGCACAAAGTTATGTTGCATGATATGTATGATGCAATAAAATGTGTTCCATCAATGTTTATGATATATGAATGTAATAGATGTGCATGTAAGCTGATTAGCTGTCTTGCTGAGGAAAATAAATCCTTGATAGCTGAAGATAATGAAATCTTTGATTGTTTAAGGGGAAAGTAAATCCTTGATCTATGCTGGGGATTACAAAAATCTTTGATTGCTGAAGGTGAGAAATCCTTGCTGACTAATGTTGGGGATAAAGAAAATCCTTGGCAACCTGCGGGGATTATCAAAATTTTGACAACTTCTGTGGGGATGTGAAAATCCTTCACGACTTTCCTAGGGAAATAAGGAAAAATCCGACAACCTCTACTGGGGAATTAAAACCTGGGAGGCTTCAAATGGAGAAACGGGAACTAGAATCTTCGTTCTGTCGGGAAATAACTCTGTGGGGAGAGTGTTTATTCTGCCGGAGAAATCAGGAGCTTGGGTTGTATGCCAATCTACTCGGGATCCCCTGTTTTGTGGAGAACTCTGCTGGTGAATCGGAGGAAGTTGGATAGTATTCCACCGGGGTTTAAGATTTGAAGTTTTGGACTCCGCTGGTGATGAAAGTTTAGAGTATTCTGGCTCCGCTGGGGATCGGGATATTTTTTAGAAACTTAACTCTGATGGGAATTTTGAAATTTAACTCCGCTGGGGATATGTATTTCAAGGTTATAGCTATGTTGAGGATCTGAATGACATACTGTAGGGGGTTTCTTCTGGAATAGCCTAAAGACATTCTCCTATACTTTCAACCTATCAGTAATTATCTTTTCTTATTTTGTTTTATTTGTAAGCAGTGATTATATTCAAATGCATATGCCTATTTAACAAACCATTGGACGTTTTTCAAATAAAATATAAGTGTAAAAAAAAGAAAGGAAAGGCAAGCAAATTTCTGCACTTTGAAGTATTTTTGTATTAACTTTTGTAAGTATCTTTGTACAAAGGAGACAGACATCCTAGTAAGCGAATGTTGTCGAAAATTTGAGAAAAATTTTATACAAAAAAAAAGATGGCTATGTGTAACAATTCCATGGGGTTCCCATTCTGTTATAGCCTTCACAACTTTGAGTATCTTTGTCCATTCGTTGCTTCGTTCGCGGATGATTGGATTGATCAGAAGCTTGGAGTTTGGTCGTGAAGAGATTGTCCTTAAAGTGATCTGACGAGACATAGTCATACACTTTAATTCCCTAACTTTTGCCTGAATCGCCCTTTCGGGTTTTCGATCCACCGGGAAACCCTTTTTTGCCCAAGTCGCCCTTTCGGGTTTTCAACTTGCCGGGTGTACAATTTTTTTTTGTTTATCCCTAATTTTTTCCTGAACTGCCCTTTCGGGTTTTCGATCCACCGGGAAACCCTTTTTTGCCCAAGTCGCCCTTTCGGGTTTTCAACTTGTCGGGTCATTTTATGCGTAGTATCTTTTGATTATGTCTGCATTCGCAGGGTGCAACAAGTCGTCGTTGTCCATGGTGGTCAGAATCATTGCCCCACCATAAAAGATGTTCTTGATCACAAATGGTCCTTCGTAAGTAGAAGTCCACTTGCCCCTGGGATCACTTTGCGGCAAGATGATCCGGTTGATTACAAGATCTCTGACTTGATATACCTGACGCCTGACTTTCTTGTTGAAAGCCTTGATCATCCGTTTTTGATACGTCTGACCATGACAAACAGCAATAAGTCGCTTCTCGTCGATCAAATTAAGTTGATCAAGCCGGGTCTGAATCCAATCGTCTTCACTTAAACCAACATCCTTCATAATCCTTAAAGAAGGAATTTGAACTTCCATAGGTAAAACAGCCTCCATGCCATATACCAAAGAAAAGGGGGTTGCCCCAGTTGAAGTACGCGCCGTGGTACGATATCCGTGCAGAGCAAATGGTAACATCTCATGCCAGTCCTTGTAGGTGACTGTCATCTTTTGAATGATCTTCTTGATATTTTTATTCGCGGCTTCAACAACACCGTTCATGTTTGGCCGATAGGGAGATGAATTGTGATGTTGAATCTTGAACTGCTCGCACAGAGCGGTGATCACAGTGTTGTTCAAGTTTGTACCGTTGCCCGTGATGATCCTGTCGGGGATACCATACCGGCAGATGAGGTTCTGCTTAATGAAGCGGGCAACCACATTCTTTGTAACGGAGGCGAAGGAAGTTGCTTCAACCCACTTGGTAAAATAATCAATAGCCACCAAGATGAAACGATGTCCATTGGATGCCGTGGGTTTGATCTCTCTAATCATGTTGATTCCCCACATCACGAATGGCCAAGGAGCTGTCATAACATTGAGAGGAACTGGAGGAATATGTACCTTGTCAGCATAGACTTGACATTTGTGACAAGTATGGGAATGTTGATGACAATCAACTTCCATGGTAGACCAGTAGTAGCCTGCCCTTAGAATCTTCTTAGCCATCATATGTCCTCTCAAGTGGGTGCCAAATGTGCCGCTATGTATTTCGGTCATGATCAACTCTGCTTCAACTTTGTCCACACAACGAAGTAGAACACAATCATGGTTGCGCTTATATAAGATACCATTGCTCAGGAAGAACTTGGCAGCAAATCTCCTTAAGAACTTTTTGTCATTGACTGGAGCTCCTTCAGGGTATTCTTAAGTCTGGAGATACCTTTTGATTTCATGAAACCAGGGTTGTTCCACTACTTCTTCGGTATTAATCTCATGACAGTGCGCAGGTTCTTCCATTCGCTCGATGGTGATTTGCGGAGCCTCATTATCCGATTTAAGTTTAAACATGGAAGACATTGTAGCCAGAGCATCTGCTAGCTGATTTTCTTTTTGCAGGAAGTGCTCAAAGGTAATCTGCTCGAAATGAGGCAACAATGTCAAGACATGTTCTTTGTATGGGATAAGATTAGGATGTTTGGTGTCCCACTCTCCTTTGATTTGACTGATAACCAAAGTTGAGTCCACAAATACAATCAGAGATTTGATTCCCAAGTCAATATCAGCCCTGAGACCAAAGATACAAGCTTCATACTCGGCGATGTTGTTGGTACAGCTGAAGCAGAGTCTAGTAGTAAAAGGTGTATGGAAACCTTCTAGAGAAATAAGTACCACGCCGATACCGTTGCCAAGTGCATTTGAAGCACCATCAAAGTACAGGGTCCATCGGGATCCTTGTTTAGGTCCGTCATACGGTCTGTTATCTTCAATGTTGTGCAAAGTCATAATATCCTCGTCAGGGAAGTCGAACCTCATAGATTGGTAATCTTCGAAGGCTTGATGAGCTAGATGGTCAGCTAATACACTTCCCTTTATAGCTTTTTGGGTCGTGTACTGGATATCATACTCAGTCAGGATCATCTGCCATCTAGTGATTCTTCTGGATAAAGCATGCTTCTCGAAGATGTACTTAATCGGATCCATTTTAGAAATCAGCAAAGTGGTATGTGTCAACATATACTTTCTTAGCCGGCGAGCAGCCCATACCAAAGCGCGGCAAGTTTTCTCGAGCAGTGAGTAGCGAGTCTCACAATCGGTAAACTTTTTGCTAAGGTAATAAATGGCATGCTCTTTTCAGACAGACTCTTCATGTTGGCCTAGTACGCACCACATTGAATTATCCAAAACAGTCAGATACATGATTAAAGGCCTTCCTTCGACGGGTGGCATTAAGATAGGAGGTTCCAGCAAATACTCCTTGATCTTATCAAAAGAAACTTGACAATCATCGTTCCATTCAACCACCTGATCTTTCTTCAACAACTTGAAGATTGGCTCACAGGTAGATGTTAGGTGAGAGATGAACCTTGCAATATAGTTTAAGCGTCCCAAAAAACCTCTAACCTCCTTTTCAGTGCGGGGGGCAGGCATTTCTTGTATAGCTTTGACTTTAGCAGGATCAAGCTCGACGCCTTTGTTACTGACGATGAATCCCAAAAGTTTACTGGACCTGACTCCGAAAGTGCACTTGTTAGGGTTCAGTCTAAGCTTATATTCCTTTAACCTGACAAACAGCTTCTGCAGATGGTCGAGGTGTTCCTCTTCTGTTTGTGAACGGGCTATCATGTCGTCTACGTAGACTTAAATCTCATGATGTATCATGTCATGAAACAAAGCTACCATGGCTCGCTGATAGGTTACCCCGACATTCTTCAGTCCGAATGGCATCACTTTATAGCAGAAGGTACCCCACTGCGTAACAAAAGTAGTCTTATCCATGTCTTTGGGAGCCATTTTGATATGTTTGTATCCCGAGAATCCATCCATGAAGGAAAATACCTTGTGTTGACCTGTATTATCAACCAAGATGTCAATGTGTGGTAGTGGAAAATCATCTTTAGGGCTAACCCTGTTTAGATCTCTGTAGTCCACACACATCCTGACTTTGCCGTCCTTCTTAGGCACTAGCACAATGTTAGCAACCCATTATGGATAGGAAGTAACAACCAGAAAGCCAACATTGAACTGTTTCATCACTTCAGCTTTGATCTTCTCAGACACATCGGGCCTCATCCGGCAGACTTTCTGTTTGATTGGTGGACAATCTTCTCTTGTAGGGAGACGGTGAACCACAATATATGTATCCAGTCCCGACATGTCTTTATAGGACCAGGCAAAGATCTCAACATATTCATTCAACAACTGAACTAGACGCTCTTTGACTCTTGGCACCAGGTTGGCACCCACTTTAACCTCTTACTTGTCTTCCTCTGTTCCCAAATTGATAGTCTCTAGCAATTCTTCATGGGGCAGAATAGCCCTTTCCTCTTGTTGCAAAAGTCTAGCTAACTCTCCAGGCACTTCACAGTCTTCATCACCTTCGTACTCGGCATGATTGACCAAATCTTCAGAGTCACCGAAGGCCAAAGCAGAATAGTCACCCATGGAATCCGGAGTGGATGGGTACCTGCATTTTGTGAGTGTGGGTGTGTGTAAGGGATAACCATCCTTAAACAAAACAAAATGTAAAAGGAAAGAAAATGAACACAACAGTTTATAGATGAAAACGTCCGATGATTCATTAAAAATGGCATATGAAAATGAAGAATCAAAACCCTTACAAATGGACCTATATGCCCCGGGTAAGGCATAAGGTGAAAAGAGTGTACGAATTGTTTAATTATTACAGACCAAACAGGAAATTGTTCAAAGATAAATTACTGATTGATGAAAGTGATGGGAACGAAGTCTTTCGCCTCCCAGTTGCTTAATCCTCCTTCAGTGGTTGGAAAGATCCAATCTTCAAATTTTTCTTCTTCATCATCATCTTCTAAGGCATGAATTCCATGGTGAGTTATTTTAGGGGTGGTCCTCCAGCCCGGGAGCGATGCACAGCTTTCTGGCCAGCAATAGTGAAACCTAGTACGAACTTGTCCGTCTTGTGAGGAAAATCAGGCAGTTTCCCCCACATTGTACTTCTTCCTTCTTTGATTACAACCTCCTCATCTTTAAGGGATGCCATCTGAGACACAAGCTTGGAAAGGATCGGCACATCAGTCATTGTCTTTGCTACTGTGACTTCAGGAGAAACCTCTTCAAAGTGTTGGAAAGGCGTTTCTATGAATTCACCATCTAACTCCACATAGCGGAAAGAGTTAAGGTGACCTATCATATACTCCTCCTCACCATGAACCATTATGATCTTACCCTGGACTTGATACTTTAGCATTTGTTGCAGAGAAGAAGTGACTGCCCCAGCGTTGTGGATCCATGGCCTTCCCAACAAGCATGAATATGAAGGACGAATGTCCATCACATAAAATGTAGAGTTGAAAATTTCTGTACCCACTTTGATCGGAATGTCCACTTCTCCGTGAACCATCCTCTTAGAACCTTCGAAGGCTCTAACAACGACGTTACTAGGCTTTAGGGTCAAACCTTTGCAGTCCAATCTGTCCAACACCTTCTTTGGTAGAACATTCAAGGATGAACCGATATCTACAAGAACATGAGCAAGTGTGGTCCCCCTGCACTCTACCGAGACATGCAGTGCATCGTTATGCTTTCTTCCCTTAGGGTTCAAATCGGCATCAGAAAAACCAAGACCATTATCGGCTATAAGGCTAGCCACGCACTCTAGAAACTGATCTGCAGAAGTTTCTTGAGACACGTGTGCCGTCTTCAGAAATTTGATCAGGGCTTTGGCATGAGCCTCGGAGCAGAGTAAGAGAGCCAACATGGAGATTTTGGAAGGGGTTTGCCCCAGCTGCTCTACGACATCATAGTCGCTCTTCTTGATTATCTTTAAGATTTCTTCCATCTCTTTTTGGGTGGTCTCGGGGATAACCACAGTCTGAGCCTTCGTCCTGACAGTCGTTTCTTGGATCCCCTTACCTTTATTGGTAGTAACATCAGAGGGTCTAGCTTCGGGTGCGTCAATTTCTTCAATTACCGGACTTTGCACATATGGCTTGACAGGTACAGAAACTCTCGAGGGTCCAAAGACTGCCCGTGGAGGAGCAATCTCCGGAGAGAAGATCCTTCCGCTGTGAGTTATCTTGCTTGTTCCCATAATATTCCCTATATTAGGGGTTTCATCATTGGGATTCTCTTGGACTGATTCGATCTGCTTGATACCATGGTAGAAGATCTCTCCTCCGTAGTTCCATGGTATCGTCTTGTTAGATTTATACGGGATAGGCCCCGGCATGGTAATTTTCAGCGGTACAAACTTAGGATCAGGCGTAATCTTAACAGGCCTTTTGCAGGTCTTGGAAAGATTGTCGGAGATGGTTATTATAGCAATGTCATTGATTGGATTATCAAAGGTAACAGGAGTAACATGAGTGATAGTATCAACAGGAGTCTTTTGAAAGAGGATCTCTTGGGTATCCATCAGGCATTGGATACTTGATTTCAACAGTGGGCAGTCAGTTTGCATGGTTGAACAGAAGTAACAGTCTTTTCCACAGCCTAGGAATATCCCGGCTTTCATCAAATTCACTTTAATCATTGGTTACGAAGTTAATAGGTCATCAACAGCGGTAACATGAAGATCTTCCACGATGGCATGGACATTATGACCGTGCTTGGGCATTGGGGCGAAAATCACATTCGGCTTTTCGGGCGCATCGAATTCTACCTCCTTGGCATCTATTAAGTCTTGGATCTTGTTTTTAAGAGCCCAACAGTTGTTGGTATCATGCCCTACACTGTCCGAGTGGTATGCACATTTTACATTGGAGTGATAATAAGGAGATGAGGTATTGGGGTTTTTCGGCGCTTCTTTCAAATTGGTAAGGTTCAACTTTAACAGATGAGGGAGGACTTGAGCCGGTGTTATATTGATTCGGGTGAATTGCCGTTGTGGCCTTTCTACCCTTTGCTGATTAGCTCTTGGTTAATTGCTGCGAGGTTGGTCGGCTAAGGAGTTTTGGATCATCACAGCCCCCACCGTTGGTCGGCGCTCTATTCTCCCTTGGTTTCTCTGGGTATGAATAGCATAAACTTACTTTTTAGCCGGGAAGGTCTTCTTAATAGCAGTGGAAGCAGAGGCATCCTTCTGAATTTTACCACTCTTAATACCAGCTTCGACCCTTTCACCAGTTAGAATTAATTCAGTGAATCCTGCAGATGAACTCCCGATTAAATGATTGAAGAATGGACCTGACAGAGTCCCTAAAAATATGTCAACCAACTCTCTATCCGACAATGGTGGCTGCACTCTTCCAGCCAAATCCCGCCACTTCTGGGCATACTCCTTAAATCCCTCATTAGAGGCCATACCCATACTCTGTAGTTGAGTACGAGTAGGCGCTAAATCTGCGTTGTATTGGTATTGTCGGTAGAAAGCACCAACCAAATCTTCCCAGTTATGAACATCAGATCTCTCAAGTTGATAGAACCAGTCCAATTGTGTGCCTGACAAACTATCTTGAAAAAAGTGGACCCAAAGATCCTTATCAGAGGAGTGAGGTTAGATCTTTCTGACGTAGGACCTCATATGCATCTTTGGACAGGACAAACCGTCATACTTAGCAAATGTAGGTACTTTGAACTTGGGAGGAATGACGATCCCAGCAACCAACCCCAGTTCTTCGAAATCTAAACCAGGTACCTTTTGCAACTCCCTGGCTGCCAACCGATCCTCAAGATTTTTATACGTATCATCCGCCGGGGGATATTGTTGTTCGGAGTAATCTTCGTCCTCTTCCTCTTCTTCTTATTCGGCTTCAGATTCGAAGGGCATTGCAACTCCTTTTCCTTTACCAACCCCTTCGTCAGACGTTGAGGGAAATTCCATAACTCTCCTAGCCTGATGCTCAAATCTTCTTCCCATAGTGGCTACCCCAACTCTTTTCTTTTTCTTCCTTTCTGGTTCCTTCTCTTTCTCTAACAGTGCTTTAAGATCCTCTTGACCCTTTGATAAGGTCATGAGGAGTTGTTGGAATTGCGAATTCTGTGCTTGCAGATCTTTAACCGTCTGCTCTATATCCATCTTGCTGAAATAAACAGCAGAAAGATAAGGAAACCTGGTGTGAAGACCTGTTTATGTATATGATGAATGATATGTTTATTCATGTAATGCATTCAAGGATTCAGAAATTCAAATTTGTTGCAAACAAAAAGAACACACTTCATATTAATAAGAAGAAATTTGTTAGTACATAAATGCCCCATGGGTGAAATATTACAAAATTCTTAATGTAAAAAGACATTGTGCATCCTCTTTGGTGCGATGTAAGTGTTAAGAGTCTCCTCTTCATGAAGTCGGCGGATAAGTTCCAAAACCTTCTTCTCACTGGCATAAAAGCTAGCTTCAAAAGTATTCCGTTCTTCCTTGAGTTGTATCCAACTCTTTTATAATTCTTCCAATGATGTTGGCATGTCAGGATGCAGGAGGGTGTATGGAACCTCTCCTTCCATAACAGGCTCTTTGATCATGGGGAGAATGTGAGGGTAAGGCATCATAAGACTCTGGGCGTGGGTTCGTACCCACTTGAGATAAGGCTCAAGGGGGATGGAATTCTTGTGCCCCAGTGTCTTACTATCCACTTTGTTGGGCATCCTCCATGCTCGGATAAACCTTTCTCGAAGTCCTTGAGCGTCATTGTCGAAGTCAAAAACCAAGTCAGGAATCAGCATATCATGAGGGCCATCCCTTCGGGCATACCCAAATTGTCTCAGAGCTAAGCAGGGGTTGTAGGTAATGCCTCCCCTAATGCCTAGTAGTGGGACATTAGGGAACTCTCCACAACGATCAATGATGGTGACATTTTCTCTAGACTGAGAACACCAATGAACATCAGAATGTGTGAGGGTCATCAACCGCTGTGACCACCTTAAACCCCGCTCATTCTTCAAAACTGATTGGGGAAGGTGAGAAATAAACCACCTTGCTAGAAGATGAGTACAACACATGAGAACACCTCTTTTCCTCATTGTTCGTGTGTGAAATGAGTGTAGGATGTCCCAAAGCAATGTAGGTACCGTATTCCGAGATATGAAAATCTTGACAGCATTCGCATCTATAAGTTGATCAGGGTTTGGGAACAAGACCAACCCATAGATGAGAAGTGCTACAATCTCCTCAAAAGCTTGTAGATCTAGAGAATTCCAGCAGTCTTGTGCCTTCTCAAACAGAAACTTTGCCAAGAAACCCTTGACACCACTTCTGGTTTCCGAATGACCTTTGATATCAGATGGTTGCAAGTGTAAGGCTTGAGCAACATCTTCTGGCTTTGGTTCTCTTTCCGTACCGTTGTAGGGTAGTTGATGAAGAATAGGAATCCTCAGGAGTTGACAAAATTCCTCCAAAGTAGGTACTAGTTGGTAATCAGGGAATGTGAAACAGTGGTGTAGGGTGTCAAAGAATTGGAAGAGAACTTTCACCATGTCTTCTTCAATGTTGGAGTTGACCAAGTTGAGAAGTCTACCATGTCTTTCACTGAAGAGAGAATTCTATGGAATCTTGGAAGTAATCTCTTTGAGTTGAGGAGGGATTCTCACAAGGTTGACCTGGATTGTTTTCCTGCGAAGAGATTCCATGACCTACAAAACAAGAACAAAGATGAAGATCCAAACCCTTGAAATGGTTAGTGGATGCTTTATGATGTTCATGATGTATGCACAATTATATGTACAAACGAGTCATACAAGATCCTAGTTTCAGGCTTGCATGAGGTTTCATAGGTAAGTACCCTCTTGAAGCTAGTTGGCTCAACTTGTCCTATAGTAACTGGGTTCTAAGGAGCTCAATATCACTGGATTATTTTCTGTGTTCATTGTTTCAGTTTAGCCACTTAACTGGCGACCGAAATATTCCAAGAAAACAACCCTCAATGAGTGTAGTATCGAGTATCTACCAACTTCAGACTGCACCAAAGCCGGTCATCTCACTACCCCTAAAAAGGCAAAGATGGTCAAGTAAGGTTCTAAGAGTTCATTAGTGCTTCATGACATCACTCAGCGGCCCTGTATTCTCTTTGATTGACTCAAAGGCTACCGGTACTCACAAATATGTCGACTAATATAGCTATTGCTTCAACCATGTCGGTATACCCCGCACAGTTTCCACAATGTATTGCTATTTACCTATGAATGTTTCCCAAAAATCCGGGTGGAGGATTCGAACCCAAACATTAGAACCAAATATAAAACAATCAAAGCAAACAAGTTAAGCATGCAAAGGTGATCTAAACCCTAAGGTTACTCCACTTTTAGTTGAGTCCCCAGCAGAGTCGCCAGTTCGGTGATACGGTGGGAGAGCTGACTTGAGGTTTTGCGTTTTATGTTCGCAAATGTTTCGGTTTAGCAAGAGTCGCCACCGACTTTTTATTTTATCCTAAGGAAAGGTCAAAAAGCACAAGAAAGACCTTTGAGATGTTTTCTTGGGTTCGGGGAGTAGATTATGAAAAGGGAAGGTGCAAGCACCCTTTTCATCCATGGTTATCCATGGGCTCTTAGTTACTTGTTTAGATCACTTGCTTTGTTTTTCCAATTGTTTGAAATGGTGCTTTGTGTGTGGTTTTGAAAGATGTTTTGAAAACAGGCCATCGTTGTGGCAACCTTTGTAATGATTCTTGTTTGAATGTATACAAAGGTGTTTTTGTCTTTTGAAAAGATTTCAATGTTTGAAAGTTTGATTTGGATAATATTTTGAAATTGTGTTGTGAAGTGTGTTTGAAAATAGCAAGGATATTTTTACAAGCTTTTTGATCAAGTAACTAAGAGCTATCTACCCTATTTTACTCAAAGATCTTTCCTAATGTTTTAAACCCTTTTGACAGTGTTGTTTCACCATTGCATTTGGTGAACAACCTTGTGTTAGGATGTTAAACGGGACAGGCGCGGGTCATTGTATAGACCATGATAGCAATTGTGTCAAGTATCTTTGGCATTTTTGAGGGACTTGATCATTTTTGTTTAGGCAACCAAGATAGCGTCGTCGAGGGACTATGATCTTTTGTTTTTCCAAAGTACCCAACATGCATAACATGACCCATTTTTGAAGGCAACAAGTGGATTGTAACCCTAAGGGTGCAAGTGTGCATTGTGTTTGATTTTCATGCATTTTTGTCTTTGATTAGGTCAAACTATTTGTTGATTTGGATTTTTGCATACAAACCCTAATTCTCTAATCATGGCATAATTGAAAGCGTAAAGTGCGAGAATTAAAATTCTAAACTATTACAACATGATCATGGGGATGGGGGTACAATTTTTGAATGGGGGTATTTGACAAGAAATATAAACCCTAATTTACTATTACATCCAAATTGAATTTAAAATGCATAAATATTAAATGGACAATATTTAAATAAACAAAATAAATAAATGTATCAACTAAATGAATTATGCAAAAACGGTTTTTTCTTCATTGATGTATGTAAAAGTTTTTAAAATAAAGAAATAAATAAAAGATTTATTTTTATTTGGTTAAGGGGTAAAACCCTAATTTCTTTAAGAAAATAAATATATTATATTATTTATATACAATAAAATATATTAATATATACAAAATGAAATATACTTAGAAAAAGTATTTTTTAGTATAAATAATAATAAAAATAATAATGTAATATTTTATATTTTTATTCTAAAGTATTTAATAAGATAAAAAAAAATATATATGTATATATATGTATATTAATTATATTAAATATGTATAATATAAAATAAAATATGTACACAAATAAATTATATTTACAATAATATTTTTAGTGTAAATAAAAATAAGAAATAAAAATAAAGGTATAATTTACATATTATTTTCAAGTTTAAATAAATAATATAAAAGTGTTTTAATGATTTTTTATGTTAGAAAAATTAAAATAAAATGCCAAATAAATGTAAAAAATTTATGAAAATATTTTTGAGCCTTTTTTATTTTTGGAAATAAACAAACAAAATCAGAAATGAAAACAAAAATGCAAAAATATAAAAATACAAGAAATTGGGCCATGGGGTGCAAAAAGGAAAAGAGGGGGTGTCAAGAGTGAGTCAGGCCAAGCCCCACCCACCACTTCATCTTCAACCTCCAGATTTGAAAAAAAAAACGCACGCGCTTGTACAAACTTGGGACGTCCTTCATATGAGCTCTATTGCAAAAACTCACAACATCAAACTTGTAGAGAATTTCAAGACGATTCCAACCATATAAACAACTTGTCTTAACTCTCAAAGACCATAGAGAATTTCTCTGGCCCTAAAATCTGACCTAGTTTTTTCAGCATGTTTATAGATGAAATTCTCCTAGCACACTTAATATAAATGAAAACTGAGCATATGTATAGCTTCATGGCAATGAACACTACATTTTTTATTCACAAACCTAAGGCTAAATGTTCCTAAATCGAGAGATAGAAAGTGGAGAAAAACCTGTTTCAGTTGGATTCGTGTAGGGCAATGTAGTGCTTTTTAACAAGGCTTGAGATGTCTGGTAGCTTGCCTGAACTTCACTTGACCTTCTCCAATAGCTAGCTTGCCTTGAAGGTCTTTGAATCAGTCTATAGAACTCAACCTAAACAAGCTCAAAATGAAAATGGTGAACACTGTAAATGGAGTTACAGTTGGTATTTGAGGTTTGGGATAGCTTGAGTGAGTTGAATGGAAGGTGTTTGAAGCAACTTGGGACAAAACGCACGAGCCAAATGAGCTATGACACTCAAGTTGCAGAACCTGCCTTATTTTGCCTAAGGAATGTGATTTCTGGCTATGAGGTGTTTAAAGGCTCAAGCAATCGTGTTTCTAGCTCAAAGGGGTGTGAGAAAGATGTTCAAACTGTTTGTGTAAGTTAGCATTGGCTGGTTTTTAAGTTCTAAGGTTTTGGACAAGTTTCTTGTTTTTGAAGTAAGAATGTGGAAGTGAAGTTACAGGTCTGTACAGGCTATCAAATATGCTCGCATACATTTCCCTTGGCCCCTCTAACTTGTGGATTTGATTTGCCCTCTGATATATGGACCAATGCTCAAGGGATAGTGGTTTGACATAAAGCACATTATGGCAAAAATAGAAATGTGCCTTTTTCTACTTAGGGCTTAATCTTGTGTACAATGTCCAAATGATCAAAACAAAAGCTTAGACTGATGGATTTTCATTTAATTATGGAGTGGGAAGTGGTTTAGAGGCCTGTAAACTAGTGTAAGGCATGCTGATTTGAAAATGCAACTTGTATGAACATGAATATGCCATGGATGAAAAGTGAGTTTTTGCCAACTTCAAGCCTTCGATTCTCCCTAACCACAAATTTGTTTGAGGAGTTCTTGAACAATTTGGAAAGCTTGCAACATGCTCTATAATCCATCTTTGAAATGAAACTTGAGATTCCGAGTGAAACAATGTGAAAAATGGCCAAGAAGATAGGTCAAAATCCTGCCTAAACTAGGGCAAAATTTCACTAAGTTAAAAGTTTTAAGGACCCTTGTTCCAAAAATCATAACTTGAGATCCAAGCTTCTTTTGAGAAAACTTTGTGATTAAAAGTTGTAGACTTTGTGGAGGACTACAACTTTAATGTTGTAGGTTTTGTTTGAATCCATTTGCATCATGGTGAAAATGTGGGCCAAAGTTAGGAAAAATTAAGAAAATTTCTTAACTTAGAAAATTTCTAAGTTATGAAAATTTTCAACTTTAAACCCTAATTTGCAATTTTTGGTTTCTTGATGAACAAGTTTCATAATTTGACACATCTTGATGAAAAATGACCCTTGGCACTTGATTTTGACCAAAAAGTCAAAGTTTGACTTTTCAGTGTACAGTCAAATTTTGATCAGTTGACTGAAAAATTCATCTGTCAATCCAATGCAATTGAGGTCTTTTGAAGTTGTTGAATAGGTCAAGATGATGCCATTGAGTCCTTGAGTCCATGGTTGAACCTAATTTGCCATTGTCTAGGTCAAAAAGTCAGAAATTGCCTTTGTATAGTCAAAACCCTAAAAATGACCATTTTGCCCTTTTAGTGATCTGATTAAATTTGTTGTGGATTTGTGGTCCAAACTTGATCAAATGGTTCATATGAGTTCATAGTGTTGATGTGGGTCAAAATTCATGAGGTTTGACTGTAAATTGGCCACAGTTGACTTTTCCCCCAATACAACTGATTTCTAAGCCAACTGTCCAATTGACTGGGCAAAAATTTGATTCAAGGCTTAAAACTTGGTATGGACAAACTCATGAGTCCAAAATGAAGCATGAAAGTCAATTTGAGCATTGAAGGTCCAAAAATCCCTATGCAAACTCAAACCCTAATTTAGGTCATCAGTGCAAGGATATGTCTTGAGTAGTGCAAACCTTAGCTTAGTCTTGAGTTCAAAGATCCTTGTGAGGGGAAATGTTGATAAAATGAGAGGGAAAATTTTGGGGTACAACACCAACCATGGTGGTAAGTATTATAGCACCTTTGGAAAATATCTTCTTGATTACAAATGGTCCTTCGTATGTGGGAGTCCATTTTCCTCTGGGATCACATTGCGGTAGGATGATGCGCTTTATTACCAATTCACCAGCATGATATGCCCGATGTTTAACTTTCTTGTTAAAGGCTCTGATCATGCGCTTCTGATACATCTGACCATGACAAACAACCGCAAGCCTTTTCTCGTCAATCATACTTATATGGTCCAGCCTAGTCTGAATCCACTCGTCTTCGTCTAAATTCATGTTTGTCATAATCCTTAAAGAAGGAATTTGGACTTTGATGGGTAGGACAACTTCCATACTGCAGACTAGAGAGAATGGGGTTGCCCTAGTTAATGTCCGTACTGAAGTGAGATAGCCATGAAGAGAAAATGGTAACATCTAATGCCAATATTTATGTGTCACCTTCATCTTCTGTATGATTTTCTTGATGTTTTTATTTGTGACTTCCACTGCGCCATTCATCTTCGGTCGATACGGAGAAGAATTGTGGTGCTTGATTTTGAACTGCATGCAGTGTTCTGTGATTATAATGTTGTTAAGATTGGTACCATTGTCTGTGATAATCCTTTCGGGTATGCCACACCGATGATAAAGTTGTGCTTAATGAATTGGGCCACAACATTCTTGGTAACAGAGGAAAATGAAAAAACTTCAACCCACTTCATGAAGTAATCAATAACGACCAGGATGAAATGATGCCCATTAGAAGCGGTAGGCTTAATCTCTCTAATCATATCAATTCCATATATTGTAAAAGGCCAAGGAGCAATCAAGACATTCAGAGGGACTGGAGGCACATGTACTTTGTCAGCATAAATCTGACATTTGTGAGAAGTTCTGGAATGATGATGGCAATCAGTTTCCATAGTTGACCAATAGTAACCTGCTCTCAGAATTTTCTTAGCCATCGTGTGCCCACTGGAGTGAGTACCAAAGATACCTTCATGCATATCTTTCATAACCTTCTCAGCTTCCTTCTTGTCTATACAACAAAGTAAAGTTGAATCGTGATTGTACTTGTACAAAATTTCATTGCTCAGAAAGAACTTGGTAGAGAACCTTCGTAGAAATTTATTATCGTTAATAGACGCCCCTTCAGGGTACTCTTGAGCTTTGAGGTATCTTTTCACTTTGTGGTACCAAGGCTTTTCCTCAACTCCATCGGTATCAACTTCGTAGCAATATGCTTGTTCATCTAGCTTTTCAATAGTGATTTGAGGAGCTTCATTGTCCCATCTGACTCTGAACATAGATAATATAGTAGCCAGTGCGTCTTCCAACTGATTCTCTTCTCGTGGGATGTGCTAAAAAATTATCGCCTTGAAGTACAAAATTAACGTTAACATATGCTCTCGATAAAGGATGAGATTTGGATGCTTCGTATCCCATTCTCCCTTAATCTGATTGATCATTAGGGCGTAGTCCTTGTATACTTCCAAGAACTTGATTCTCATGTCAATAGCAGCTTTGATACCCATGATGCACACTTCGTACTCGGCCATGTTGTTGGTCCAGTAAAAGCATAATCTGACGGTGAAGGGTGTAAGGTAACCCTTAGGAGAGATAATCACATCACTGATTTCGTTGCCAAGCGCGTTAGAAGCTCCATCGAAAACCAAAGTCCAACGGGATCCCGGCTCAGGTCCTTCATATGGTCCAAGCTCTTCACACTCTGTAACTAGCATGATATTCTCATCCGAGAACTCGAAATTCATAGATTGGTAGTCATCTACAGCTTGATGAGCCAAATGATTTGCTAGTAAACTTCCTTTGATTACCTTTTAAGTTGTGTTGTTGTACCCAAAATTTGCCCTCTCATTTCTCAAGAATTTTCTCACAAGATCTCTATTGATTCAAGACTGTACAAGGTTTGACCAGCTCAAGATACCTCCTTAAACACTAATGACTCAAAACTAGGGTTTATGTTTGCATAAGTAAAATTGGACTTTTAATTCCCCATATAGTTTCCATGGATCATATTGGGCTCTCAAGCATCAGGTCGAAGATGGAACTTCTGAATCCTCGAAAGGAGGAAGAGGAAAATGTCAAAAGCGCAAAGCAGATTAAAAAAAGGTGTGCAGTTGCAGATGACCATGTCGAATTCAAAATCTGGTTCAGGTTGTTCAAACCATATGACTGATTGAAAGGAGTGGTTGGAAAATTTTGACAAGTCGAAGAAGAGCAAGCTTGCTTCAACCCCCAAGCTTCGACTGGGCAATGGATTCTTTGAGCAACTTGCTTCGATCCACAAGCTTCGACTGGGCAATGGCTTCCTTCAAGCAACATGCTTCGATCCACCTCTAAACCCTTCGACACACATAGTTTCGAAACTATGAATTAAAAGTCTATCTTCATGCTTGCTTCGATCCACAAGCTTCGACTGAAAAATGGCTTTTGTGATACGGTCGAAGAACTGACTTGGGTGTTTTGCATTTGATTGCAAATGTTGCGGTTAACAAGAGTCACCACCGACTTTTCTTTTATCCAAAAGGAAAGGTGAAAAAGTACAGGAAAGACCTTTGAGATTGTTTCTTGAGTTCGGGGGGTAGATTATAAAAAGGGAAGGTATTAGCACCCTTGTTATCCATGGTTTTCCATGGGATCTTAGTTACTTGCTAGATCACTTGCTTTTGTTTGAAAATGTGTTTTGTGTGGTTTTTGAAAGTATTTTGTAAAGAGGCCATTGTTTAGGCAAACTTTTGTAATGATTCTCGTTTGTAAGAATGTATATAAAGGTGTTGATCTTTTGAAAATGTTTTCAAGTTTGAAAGGTGTTTTGGAAGTGTTTGGTGTTTGTTTTGAAAATAGCAAGGATGTTTTTGTTTTGAATTTGAGAAAGTAACTAAGAACATTCCACCTACTCAAAATTATTTCATGTTCATTCCCTTTTTCCTTTGACATTGTTATCTTACCATTGATTTGGTAAGTAACCCTATCTTTAGATGTAAAAGGGACGGGCGTGGGTCATCGTATAACCATGATTAGCAATGTTGCAACATATCTTAGCATTTTTCTTTAGGGACTAAGACCATTTTGAAAGGAAACTTTTGATAGCGTCATCGAGGGACTATGATCTTGTATTTTGCTTGTCTTTGCTAAGATACCTCACATGCGTAATATGGCCATTTTTGTAAGGCAACCAAGTGGATTTACCCTAGGGGTATTTGTGTGCAAGTGTATTGATTTTCATGCTTGATTTGTCTTTGATTGGGGTTTTCTATTGCTTGGTTTTAGTCTTTCCATACAAAACCCTAATTAGTAGCATTTGTATATAAAGCGATAAATTGCGAAATTTAAAATTACTACGCTATTACATCATTTAAGGGAGTGGGTATACAAATTTACAAATAGGGAATATTGCAAGAAATTAAACCTAAATAATATTACAACCATATTGAAATTGAATAAATGTACAAAAATAAAGATAAAAATGCAAGAATATAAATGTAAAGAAATATGATTTTTGTTTGTTTTATAATGAAAGGGTTTTGACCTAATTAAATAAAAATAATTAACTAAAAATAAGAAAATTAATATTTAAGCTAATAAAATAAATTAATTTAAGGAAAAGTATTTTTTAGGGTTTTTGTGAATTTAATTAAGTTAGTAAATAAAAAAATAATTAAGTAAAAGTCCTAAACTCTAAATGGATTTTAATTTACAAGAAAAAATAATATAACAATAATATTTAAAATTAAATCATCTAAGTAAAAAAATAAATTAATTAAAGAAAAGGTTTTTGTTCTTTTATTTTTGAAAAAGAAAATAAACTAAATTGATATAAATAATGAAATAAATATTTTTTGATTTTTATGATTAATATAATAATAATAATAATAATAATAATAATAATAATAATAGTATTACTAATAATAATTAATAAAAGATAAAAAAAGTAAAAAAAAATAAAATAAAATAAAAATAAAGTCAGAGAGGTTGATAAGTGAAACACGGGGTATTGTGAGAAAAAAAGTTTGGCCCAAATGCTGCAAAAAGTGACAAGAAAGTGTCAAAAAATGAGAAAAATGCAAAAAGGTCACACTGGGGCTTGAACCCAGGACCTCATAGTGACAGGCGCGCGCTTTAACCATTGGGATGGTGATACATCCGTTAACTTATGTTAAACCATAAATATATAACACAAATCTTGCCCTAAATAAACTTCATCTTCAACCTCCAGCCAGAAGCCCTGCAACTTGTTCATTTCACAACCATTTGCAAAAATGTAAACATGAACATTGCTCCATTTTTTCATACGAATCCAATCATATAAATATCATGAACTATAAATCAAAGATGAATGAGAATTTCTAAAAGTACCAAATTTTGACCTAACTATTTTAAGATATTCAATCCTAAAATTCTCCTAGCTCAATCAATATAAATGAAATCTATGGACATGTACAGCTTCAGGGCAATGATGTCTACATTTTATCTTCATAAATGCATGGCTAACAATGCCTAAGTAATGAGATAGAAGTTCAAGAAATATACCTAAAAACTGGAAATCGTGAAATGCAAATGAGCTTGATTCAAGGTGCTGCAATGATCAGGTTAACTTCCTCAAGTTCCCAGGAAGCTAATGCAATGATTAGCTTGAGCAATGGGTGGCTGGAATGGTCTGGAGAAGTCAACTTGCAGGGCTCTATTTTTGGTTATGGAGGTTGATGAAGATGGAGTTACAGTTATGAAACAGGGTCATGGATGGTTTGTATTTGATGTAAGGAAGCCTTAGGAATGAATTTGAGGGAAAACGTACGAGGGAAATGGGAGATACAAGTTTAAGGTCAGAACTGTGTATCAATGGAGTTTTATGTGCAATTTCTGGCTAGAGGGAGTTTGGGAGTGTTTCAGGATGCTTGAGCTCGTCCCTTAGCTCACAAATAGCGACTCTATTTATAAGCAATAAGTTTGGAGACTTGTTGTTGATCAGAAATCAAAATCACAAGTTTATGCATAACATGTGATTTTTTGAGAAATTCAAGTTTCAAAGCCATGTGTACTTGCTAAGATAGAGTGGTTATGCTTTAAACATACTTGCTTCTGACTTTGTGGATGGAGTGTGATCAGAAGGAACAAGTTAGAGGCTCAAGAATGGACTTTATGCAAAAAGCTTGCTTTACAAGAATGACAATGTTAACTTTGTGCCGTTAATGGAAATGCAACTTAGATAATAGCTCAATTGCTTGGATCAAAGATCTAACATATGTGTAAACATTTAATTATGGAGTGACAAATAAGTTTGAGGCCTGTAAAGCAAAGATTATGCAGCCTAGTATGGATTTGGTTCACGTGTTCATCAAAAATGACTTGTAATTCAAGTTTGAAAATCCTAACTTCCTCTCTTCGATTCTCCCTGCTCAAGAATGATCTCAAGGAGTTCTTGGACATTTTGGAAAGCTTGTAATGTTCTATACATCCCCTCTTTGAATAAATTTTTAGAATTCCCATTGGAACTATATGAAAAAGTTCCATGAAGTTAGGTCAAAATCCTGCCTAAACTAGGGCAAAATTTCACTAAGTGTTTAATTCCAAGACCATGACTTTATGAATTAATAACTTGAGATCCAAGCACATTTAGAAGAAGTTATGTAAAGAAATGTTGTAGATCTCATGGAGATATACAACTTTCTTGTTGAAAGTTTCTTTTGAATCATCTTGCATCATGGTGAAAAATTGGCTCAAAGTTATGAAAAACCATGAAGTTTTAAACACTTAGAAAAATTTCTAAGTTAGAAAACCTTGACTTTTCAAAATTAAATCTTGACTTTTTGATTTCTTGATGAATAAATTTCATATTTTGACATGTTTTGATGAATTGTGATCTTTGACATTTGATTTTGACCAAAAAGTCAAAGTTTGACTTTCTAGTGTACAGTTGACTTTTGATCAGTTGACTGAAAATTCACTATCAATCCAATTGATCTTAAGAAATGTTTAGGGTCATTCCATTAGGTCAAAATGATGCAATTGAACTCTTGAGATCATGCCTCAAACCAAGTAACCATTTGCTAGGTCAAAAATCAAAAATTGCCATTTCTCAGTCAAAACCCTAATTTTGACCATTTTGCCCTTTTGATGATTTGATCAAATTTCTTGAAGAATTATGATCCAAACTTGATCAAATGATACATATGAGTTTATAATGTTGATGTGGATAAAAAATTATGAAGTTTGACTGTAAATTGGCCACGGTTAACTTTTTCCCCAATACAGTTGATTTTTAAGTCAACTGCTTAATTGACTAAGCAAAAATGTGATCCAAGGCTTGAAACTTGACATGAGTAATCTTATGGGTCCATAATGATCCATGAAAGTCTTATGAGGCATTGAAAGTTCAATTATCCTTGTACAATATCAAACCCTAATTTTAGTCATCAATACTTAAGGAGGTGTCTTGAGTTAATCAACCCTAGTGCAGTCTTGAACCAAGAGAGATCTTTGTGAGAAAATATTTGATAAGTGAGAGGGAAAATTTTGGGGTACAAGAGCTGCCCCTGTTCAATCTTCTTAAACCTGAGGAGTTAGATTGGCGGATTTGTCATTCGTGACTTGAAGGTGAAAGATGATTGGACACTAGAGTGCCCAGAAATTTGCACTCGAGGATGTGATGGTTGATGGTATAAGGGATGGGCTTAAAGATGCCATTTGGAGAGGTGATGGAGATTTGTTGGAGATGGGCTTGTAGATGCCATCCAAAATGATTGCTGAAATGTATCTGAAAGAGAATCTGAATGAGTATCAGATTAACGTCTGTGTTTGGAGCGTATCTGAACTGTATCTGAAGGTGAATCCAAATGAGTATCAGGATGGAATTCGTATCTGGAGCATATATGAACTGTATCTGAAGGTGAATCTGAATGAGTATCAGGATGGCATCCGTATATCGAGCGTATCTGAACTGTATCTGAAAGATGAATCTGAATGAATATCAGAATGACATCTGTGTCTAGAGCGTATCTGAATTGTATTTGAAGGCTAAATCTGAATGAGTATCAGAATGATATCCGTGTCTAGAGCATATATGAATTGTATCTGAGAGATGAATCTGAATGATTATAAGAATGGAATCCGTGTCTGGAGCGTATCTGAACTATATCTGAGAGCTAAATCTAAATGTGTATCAGAATGGTGTCCGTGTCTGGAGTGTATCTGAACTGTATCTGAGAGCTGAATCTGAATGAGTATCATAATGGCGTTCATGTCTGGAGCGTATCTGAAAGATGAATCTGAATGAGTATCAGAATGGCGTCCGTGTCTGGAGCGTATCTGAACTGTATCTGAAAGTTCAGCTGGTTGTGTAGATAATTGTCCCATCTTGATTCAGGTATCAATCTCTGACCTTTTTGTAAATTGTTGATGATAGCCATCTGCTGTCTGATCCTTCCTGAAGAGATGAAAGATTAGTTGTATGCAATGTCATGATGTATGAAATGCACTGTATAATGATGTTCTCAATAAAATGAATGAGATTATGTTGTATGCGTTCGTGTTGTCAATGTTATGACGTATGGATTCGATGTATGGGTATGTAAGCTATGCTGTTGTAACATTGTTGGATTTAGGGAAAATAAATCCCTGATTGCTGTTGGGGACGTGGAGTGTAAGTCTTCATGTTTTAAAGTGCTGATGAGTTGATGAGCTTCTATTTGGTAGAGAAATAAACTCTGTTGTAAGGGAAACACCGTGTATTGCTTGTGAAATCCTGTTGGGGAATCTTGAGAAATTGGGCAACTTTTACCGGGGAGTGATAAACTGGAAGTTTTGTTCCGCCGGGGATATGAGAGATCTTGATATCATTAAGCTGCGCACTGTGGGGGATTTTATGTAATAGTCTAAAGATATTATCCTATTTCTTAAAGCCATTAGTGATTGTCTTTCTATTTTTGTTCCTTTTCGTTCATTTGTAAACAGTTGTTACGTTCAAATGCATATGTTCAAAAATAAATCATTGGACGTTTTTGTAAATAAAACATAGGAATAAAGAAACAAACAGATAGTTTTGCACTTTCAAAGGGGTATCTTTTTATTAACTTGAACAAGTATTTTTGTACAATGAGACGAACATTCTAGTAAGGGAATATCATCGTAAAAAATGAAAATTTGATACAAAGAAAAGATAGCTATGTGCAATGATCCCATGGGGTTCCCATTCCATTATAGCCTTCATGTCTCTGAGCATCTTGTCCACTTGCTGCCTTGTCCGAAGTTGATTGGATTGATCAGAACCATTGAATTTGTTAGTCGAAACCAAAGATTGTCTATAGGGTGATCCAAACGGGACATAGTCGTACGCTTTAATTCCATAACTTTTGTCTGGACCGCCCTTTCGGGTTTTCAGTCCACCGGGATACCCTTTTTTGCCCAAGTCGCCCTTTCGGGTTTTTGACTTGCCGGGTGTACATATTTTTTGTTTTATCCCTAATTTTTGCCCGGATCTTTTTGGTTCGCCGGGATGCCCTTGTTTTTCCTAGGTGTGTCAACCTAGCGGGTCTCTTATGCATAGTATCTTTTGACTATGTCTGTGTTCACAGGGTGTGGCAGGTCGTCTCCGTCCATAGTGGTTAAGATCATTGCTCCACCAGAGAATATGCTTTTGATCACAAATGATCCTTTGTATGTAGGAGTCTATTTGGCCCTAGGATCACCTTGTGGCAGTATGACGCGCTTGATCACCAAATCCCCGACTTGATACACTTGGCGTATGACCTTTTTGTTGAAAGCCTTGATCATCCGTTTTTGATACATTTGACTATGACATGCAGCAGTAAGCCTTTTCTCGTCAATCAAGTTTAGTTGATCAAGTCGAGTTTGGATCCAATTGTCTTCATTCTACCCTGCATCCTTCATGATTCTCAGAGAGGGGATCTAGACCTCAATAGGAAAGACAACTTCCATGCCGTATACCAGAGAGTAAGGTGTTTTCCCGATTGATGTGCGTGCCGTGGTACGGTAACCGTGGAGAGCGAATGGTAGTATCTCATGCCAGTTGTGATACGGTGGGAGAACTGGCTTGAAGGTTTTGAATTTTATCACAAATGTTGCGGTTAGCAAGAGTTGCCACTGACTTTTCTTTTATCCAAAATGAAAGGTGAAAAAGCACAGGAAAGACCTTTGAGATTATTTCTTAAGTTCGGGGGTAGATTATGAAAAGGGAAGGTATTAGCACCCTTTTCATCCATGGTTATCCATGGGCTCTTAGTTACTTGCTAGATCACTTTCTTTTGTTTGAAATTATGCTTTGTGTGGTTTTTGAAAGTATTTAGTAAAGAGGCCATTGTTTATGAAATCTTTGTAATGATTCTCGTTTGTAAGAATGTATACAAAGATGTTGATATTTTGATAATGTTTTCAAGTTTTGTAAGATGTTTTGAAAGTGTAGGTGTATGTTTTTTTGAAAATAGCAAGAATGTTTGTTTTGAAATGGAGAAAGTAATTAGGAGAAATCTACCTACTCAAATGTCTTTCTTGTTCATTTTTTTTTCCTTTGACATTGTTGTCTTACCATTGATTTTGTAAGCAACCCTATCTTTGGATGTAAATGGGACGGGCGTGGGTCATCGTATAACCATGATTAGCAATGTTGCAAGATATCTTAGCATTCTTTTTGAGGGACTAAGATCATTTATAAGGCAACTTAGATAACGTCGTCGAGGGACTATGATCTTGTATTTGCTTGTTTTTGCTAAGATACCTTACATGCGTAATATGGCCATTTTGTATAAGGCAACCAAGTGGAAAAACTCTAGGGGTGCTTGTGTGCAAGTGTATTGTTTTCATGCTTGTTTTTGTCTTGAATTAGGGTTTTCTAGATACTGGTTTTATTCTTCCCATACAAACTCTAATTACCAACATGTTATATAAAAGCGATAAATTGCGAAATTTAAAGTTACTACGCTATTACAATATTTGTGGGGGGGGGGTGTACAACTTGTAAATGGGGATTGAAACAATTTAAACCTAATTAGTCTATTACAACCATATTGAATTGGTATGAATATACAAGGAATTAAATAAATACAAAGTATAAAAATGAATAAATGTACAAGGATGCAAAAATGTAAAGAAAATGAATTTTGTTTGGTTTTCATGAAAAAAAGATTTTTGTCTTAACCTAATTAAATAAAGAAAATAGTTAATTAAGTATGAATTTATTAAGAAAAGATTTTAAATGAAAACCTAGTTCTATTAATTAATCAGAAGAAAATAATTTTAAGAAAAGTATTTTTGGTATTTTTTATCTTGAAAATATTTATAGCATTATAAATTATTTTTAGTCCTTTTTTTAAATAAAAAATAATGCATTTAAATTAGTATGAAAGAAAATAACTAATAACCTAATTTTATTTATATTTACAAGATAATAAGTAAAAAAATAAATAAGGTATAATTAATAAAAATATTTTTATGAGAAAAATAAAATGAACTAAGTCAAAATATAAACATATCATTTTTTTGTATTTTATGATTTTTTAGTATTAAGAAAATATATTTAAGAAAAATAAAAATGAAATAAATAAAAAAAAACAAACTTGGGCCAGGGGCGCCATTAGTCAATAGGGAGGTTAGTAAGCAAAAACAATAACAAGCCAGGCCCAAAAGACCCAGCGCCTGCCAAAAAACTAACAAAAATCAGAAAATGAAAATGTGAAAAATGAAAAGGGTACCACCGGGGCTCGAACCCACGTCCCATAGGTTACAGGTGTGCACTTCTACCACTGGGGTGGCTATACATCCGTTAATACAAATGAAAATAAATATGTAAGGCAAAACGTGTTCTGAAGACTTCATCTTCAACCTCCAGCCAGACCAACTGTAACTTGCTTATTTCTCATAAAAAATGAAAACTGTAAACATGAAACTTGTAGCAAATTTTCTCACGATTCTAGAAATGTAAAATATTAAAACTATAGATCAAAGATAAGCAAGAATTTTAATAGCCCTAATCTGAACCCTAAAAATTTCAGAAATTTTAGTTTCAAAATTCTCTGAGCTCAAGCAAAATTAATGGAAACTAAGGACATGGTTAGCTTCAGGGCAATGATATCTACATGGTTTAATTACACATAAACTATTGATGATGCATGTATGAAGAGTTCCAAGTTGAGAAAACTTACTTCAAAACTGGAAGTCGTGTTTGGAGTTTGAGCTTGTTTCAAGTGATGATGATGATCAGGTTAGCTTCCTTGAAGTCCTAGGAAGCTAATGCAATGGTTTGCTTGAGTTGATAGTGGCTGAAATGACTTGGAGAAGTCAATGTGAAATGCTCTGTTTTTGGTTATGGAAGATGGCGTAAATGATGTTATAGAAATGAAACAGGGACATGGGCAAGTTATATTTGATGTATAGGATCTTTAGGAACTAAAAGGCCAAAGAACGCACGAGGGAAATAGAAGATACCAGTTAAAGGTCAGAACCTGCACAAAAATGGAGTTTGTGTGCAATTTCTGGATAGAGGGAATTTGAGAGAGTTTCAGGCTTGCAAAAATCGTGTTCTAAGTTGCATAATAGTGTCTCAATGTATAGGAAAAGGTTTTTGAGAGCTTGGGTGATCAGAAGTACAAGCTCACATGTTATGGCTTTTTGGCTTGTTTTTGAAGCAAGCTTGACAAGCATTGTTCCAAGGCAAGGTACAAGGCTATCTAAAGTGGTTAGGCACTTTAAACATGCTCATCTGATTGTGTATAGGATGCTTGTGCAGAAAGAACAAATGCAAAGCTCAAGAGAAGTTGACTTTGTGATTAAAGCCACTTTACTAGAATGACAATGTTACTTTGTGCCATTGATGGAAATGCAACTTGGATAAAGCTTGAATCAAGTGGATAATAGCTCAAAAGCAAGTGTAATCTTCTGATTATGGAGAGATCTTGAAATTTAGAGGCCTGTAAAATAAGATTGTGCAGCATAGGTTTGAAATTGAATTCTTGTTCATCACAAAATGCCTTGTAATTCAAGTGACAAAACCCTAACTTCATCTCTTCGATTCTCCCTCCTCAAGAATGATCTCAAGGAGTTCTTGGATATTTTAGAAAGCTTGAAATGTGATCTAAAAACAATATTTGAATTTATTTTTAAGATTCCCCTTGGAGCTATATGAAAAAGTGCCATGTAGTTAGGTCAAAATCCTGACCAAATTAGGGCAAAATTTCACTAAGTGTTTAGTTTAATGACCCTATGTACATAAACTTATAACTTGAGATCCAAGAATTTTTGGAAGGAGTTATGTAAAGCAAAGTTGTATATTTCATGGAGATCTACAACTTTAATGTTGGAAGTTTCAGTTGAATCATCTTGCATCATGGTGAAAATTTGGCTCAAAGTTATGAAAAAACAAGAAATTTCCAACACTTAGAAAAATTTCTAAGTTTAGAAATTTTGACTTTTTAAAATGAAATATTGACTTTTTGATTTCTTGATGAATAAGTTTCATACTTTGACATTTTTTGATGAATTATGATCTTTGGCACTTGAATTTGACCAAAAATTCAAAGTTTGACTTTTCAGTATAGAGTTGACTTTTGATTAGTTGACTGAAAAATTCATCTGTCAATCCAATAGACTTGCGATGTTTTGAACCATGTCATTAGGTCAAAATGATGCAATTGGACTCTTGAGATCATTCCTTAAACCAATTGACCATTTTCTAGGTCAAAAAATCAGAAATTTCCCTTTCCCAGTCAAAACCCTAATTTTGACCATTTTGCCCTTTTAGAGATTTGATCAAATTTCTTGAGGAATTGTTGTCCAAACTTTATCAAATGGTACATATGAGTTTAAAATGTTGATGTGGATCAAAAATTATAAAGTTTGACTGTAAATTGGCCATAGTTGACTTTTTTTCCCAATACAACTGATTTTTAGGTCAACTGCTCAATTGACTGATCAAAAATGTGATTCAAAGCTTGAAACTTGACATGAGTAATCTTGGGGGTCCATAATGATCCATGAAAGTCATATGAGGCATTGAAAGTTCAAATGTCCTTATGCAAACTAAAACCCTAATTTTGGTCATCAGTGCTTGAGGAGGTGTCTTGAGTTGATCAAACCCTATTGCAGTCTTGAGCGCAAGGAGATCTTGTGAGTAAATTCTTGATAAGTGAGAGGGAAAATTTTGGGGTACAACAGCTTCCCCTGTTCAATCTTCTTAAGCCTGAAGAGTTAGATTGGCATGTTTTGCCATTCGTGATTCTTAGGTGGAAGATGATTAGACACTAGAGTGCCCAGAAATTTGCACTCGGTGATGTGATGGTAGAGGGAATGGGCTTAAAGATGCCATTTGGAGAAGTGTTAGAAAGTTGTTGGAGATGGGCTTGTAGATGCCATCCAAGAGTGATTGTTGAGTTGTAATTTGTAAGTTGAAAGAATGAGCATCAGAATGGCGTCCGTATCTGGAGCGTATTTGTACTGTATCTTGAGAATTACATCTGAATAAATATCAGAATGACATCCGGGTCTGGAGCGTATCTGCATTGTATCTGAAGGAGACTATGAATGAGTATTAGAATGGAGTACGCGTCTGGAGCGTATCTAAACTGTATCTGAAAGTTGAAAACTAAATGAGTTCAGAATGGCATCAGTGTTTGGAGCGTATCTGAACTGTATCTGGAAGTTAAATCTGAATGAGTATCAGAATGGCCTCCGTGTATGGAGCATATCTGAACTGTATCTGAAATTTGAATTTGGATGAGTATCAGGATGGAATCCGTGTCTGGAGCGTATCTGAACTCTATCTGAGAAGTTGAATCTTAATGAGTATCAGAATGGCATCTGTGTCTGGAGCGTATCTGAAGATGATTAAATTGATCAGAACCTTTGAGTTTGTCAGTTGAAGCCAAAGGTTTTCCGTAAGGTGATCCAACGGGACATAGTCATACGCTTTAATTCCCTAACTTTTTCCTGGACCGCCCTTTCGGGTTTTCAGTCCACCGAGAAACCCTTTTTTGCCCAAGTCTCCCTTTAGGGTTTTCAACTTGTCGGGTGTACATTTTTTTGTTTTATCCCTAATTTTTGCCCGAACCTTTTTGGTCCGCCGGGATGCCCTTGTTTTTCCTAGGTGTGTCTACCTAGCGGGTCTATTATGCATAGTATCTTTTGACTATGTTTGCATTTGCAGGGTGCAGCAGGTCGTCACCATCCATGGTGGTCAAGATCATTGCTCCACCAGAGAAAATGTATTTGATTACAAATTTTCCTTCGTATGTAGGAGTCCATTTTCCCATGGGATCACCTTGCGGCAGTATTATGCGCTTGATCACCAGATCCTCAACTTGATACACTTGGCGTCTGACCTTTTTGTTGAAAGCCTTGATCATCCGTTTTTGATACATTTGACCATAAAAGATAGCAGTAAGCCCTTTCTCATCAATCAAGTTTAGTTTATCAAGTCGAGTCTGGATTTAATCATCTTCATTCAGCCCTGCATCCTTCATAATTCTCAGAGAGGGGATCTGGACCTCAATAGGCAAGACAACTTCCATGTCGTAAACCAGAGAATATGGTGTTTCCCTGGTTGATGTGCGAGCTGTGGTACGATACCCGTGGAGAGAGAATGGTAGCATCTCATGCCAGTCTTTGTATGTGACTGTTATTTTCTGTATGATCTTTTTAATGTTCTTATTCGCGACTTTGACATCACCATTTATCTTCGGCCGGTAAAGGGAAGAATTGTGATGCTGGGTCTTGAATTGCTCGCACAAGGCAGTGATCATAGTATTGTTCAAGTTTGTACCATTTTTTGTAATGATCCTCTCTGGGATACCGTAACGACAAATGAGATTCTGCTTGATAAATCGGGCGACAACATTCTTGGTAACGGAAGCGAAAGAAGCTGCCTCTACCCACTTGGTAAAATAGTCAATGGCCACTAAGATGAAGCAGTGTCCATTGGAGGCTGTTGGTTTGATTTCCCCAATCATATCAATCCCCCACATAACAAAGGGCCAAGGAGCCGTCAAGACATTCAGAGGAACCGGAGGTACGCACACTTTGTCAGCATAAATCTGACACTTGTGGTAGGTTCGGGAGTGTTGATAGCAATTTGCTTCCATGGTAGACCAATAATAGACTGCCCGTAGGATTTTCTTTACCATCGTATGCCCACTGGAATGGGTTCCAAAAGTGCCTTCATGTAATTCAGCCATGATCCTTTCAGCTTCAATCTTGTCTACGCAACGGAGTAACACAGAGTCATGGTTGCGTTTGTAAAGAATATCATTACTAAGGAATAATTTAGCATAGAATCTCCTTAAGAACTTCTTATCGTCGATTGAAGCTCCTTCCGGATATTCTTGGGTTTCGAGATACCTCTTGACTTCGTGAAACCAAGGCCGGTCCACTATTTATTCAGTATTAATCTCATGATAGTGTGTTGGTTCCTCCATTCGTTCAATGGTGATCTGGGGAGCCTTGTTATCCCATTTAAGTTTAAACATAGATGACATTGTAGCTAGCGCGTCTGCTAGCTGATTTTCTTCTCGCAGGAAATGCTCGAAGGTAATCTTCTCAAACTATGGGAGCAATGTCAAAACATGTTCTTTGTAAGGGATAAGGTTAGGGTGTTTGGTGTCCTATTCCCCTTTGATCTGGCTGATAACCACAGCTGAATCTTCGAATACATTCAACGATTTGATCCCCAAGTCTATGGCAGCTTTGAGACCAAAGATGCACGCTTCGTATTCCGCCATATTATTTGTACAATTGAAGCAAAGTCTTGCAGTAAATGGAGTATGACACTTTGATACAGTGGGAGAACTGACTTGAGGAGTTTGCATTTTATCGCAAATGTTGCGGTTAGCAAGAGTCGCCACCGACTTTTCTTTTATCCAAAAGGAAAGGTGAAAAAGCACAGGAAAGACCTTTGAGATGTTTTCTTGAGTTCGGGGGGTAGATTATGAAAAGGGAAGGTGTTAGCACCCTTTTCATCCATGGTTTTACATGGGATCTTAGTTACTTGCTTAGATCACTTGCTTTTGTTGTTTGAAATTGTGTTTGGTGTAGTTTTGAAAGTATTTTGTAAAAGAGGCCATTTGTTTAGGCGATCTTTACAATGATTCTCATTCGTAAGAATGTATACAAAGATGTTTGTCTTTTGAAAATGTTTTCCATGATTGTAAGATGTTTTTGAAATGTGTGTGTGTTTTGAAAATAGCAAGGATTATTGTTTGAAATGGAGCAAGTAACTAGAAGCTATCTACCTACTCAAATGTCTTTCTTATGCATTTTTTATTCCTTTGACATTGTTGTCTTACCATTGATTTGGTAAGAAACCCTATCTTTGTATGTAAACGTGACGGGGGCGGGTCATCGTATAACCATGATTAGCAATGTTCTCAAAGTATCTTAGCATTTTTGAGGGACCAAGATCATTTTGTAAGGCAACCTTTGAATAGCGTTATCGAGGGACTATGATCTTATACTTGTTTTGTTTTGCTAAGAACTTCACATGCATAACATGGCTATTTTGTTTTAGGCAACCAAGTGGGGAAACCCTAAGGGTGCTTGTGTGCAAGTGTATCATCTCCATGCTTTGATTTTGTCTTGTATTTAGGGTTTTCTATTTTTGCTTTGTTTTGTTCTTGTCATACAAACCCTAATTACTAATCATGACATATAAAGCGATATATTGCGTAATGTAAATATTTCTAAGCTATTACAACAATTTATGGGAGGGGGGAGTACAAATTTGAATGGGGATTTGCAAAAATATAAACCTAAATAAATTATTACAATCAAATCGAATTTGTACGAATTAGAATAAATACAATACAATATTAAAAAGAAAATGCAATGCAATGTACATGTAAAAAAAGATTTTTGTGTCTTGTTTTTATGTAAAAGAAAATTTAATCTAAACCTAAAAATAAAAAGGAAAGGAATTAATTTTTAAAAGGGGTTTAACCCTAATTATTATTTAAGAGAAAATAAAGTTTTTATAGGTATTATTTTGTATATTTTCTTGTATAAAAATAATAAATAATATTGTATAAATATAAAATTTTATATGTGCAAAAATAAGTATTTATAAATATTAAATGAAAAATAAATTGAACTAAATATGTTTAATTATATTTACAAGTTTATTAAGAAACTAAAGGATATCCTATTAAAATAAAATATATTTTTTTGTGAGAAATAAAAATAAAAATACAATAAAAGTGAAATATTATTAATTTACATTGTTTTGGGATTTTTAGGTATTAAAGAAATTTTTAAAAAATATTAAATATGAAAATATAACAAATAATAAAAAAAAAAAATATGAGAAGTTATCAAAGGGGGTAATGTAGCAAAGCTGGTGGTAAGGTGTTAGCAAAAAAATCTGGCCCAAAAGACCAAGCCCAACCTACAAAAATATAGAAATGGAAAAGGGAAAAAATGTGAAAAATACAAAAGTAGCGCGCAGGTTCGAACCCATGACATGGGTCTCACCAGCGCGCTACTTTGCCACTGGGGTGGCTATACTTCCATTGTCTTCAGGAAAGAAAAAACAATATAACACAAAACACGCCCTTTCCCTGTAGTTCGTCTTCTTCCTCAAGCTTGGACAGACACCCTGTAACTCTCTCTTACTTCCATGAAAATAAAAACTTATAACATGAAAATTGTAGTACTTGAACTCACGATTCCAACCATATAAGTTATGTGAACTATTAATCAAAGAACAAAGAGAATTTTAATAGCCCTAAATTTTAACCTAATATTTCCAGAAATTTCAAACTCTAAATTCTCTCAGCACAAGTAAAATCAATGCAAGATAAAGATATGTACAGTTTCGTTATGATGAGGACTACACTTTTTATTCACAAATCCTGACCTATGGTTGCCTGTACAAGGAGATAGAGTTTGAGATTTTACCTCCTTCAGTTGGAATCATGGATGAAACTGGAGTGACTTTAATGGAGGCCTGATGCTTGCTTGAGCTTCCCTGAATGTATTCCAACCTTTGTCTGGCTCTGAAAGTATCTGGAACTCCTTGGCCAAGTCAAACTGCAAGCTCTGAACTCAACAATGGCAGATGTTAGAAAAGTGATTACAGAACAGGGATGAAGGTTTGGATGGGTTTGATATCAAGTATGTAAGGTGTTTGAATGATCAAAACTAAAAGCGTACGAGCCAAATGGAAGATGGGTGTGCTTGTGCAGAAACTGTAGGTTTGAACAGATTTTTGGTGTTTTTCAACTTGGGAGTGTTTCAGGTCCTTGCTAATCGTGTATTATGTTGTATATTGTTTGTATATAAATATGGAAATGGTTTGATGTCAACTCTCTAGCAGTCGTGCCTTCCCTAGCCTTTTTGCCACTTTTCTTGTATTTTAAGTAAAGTGATAAGACAAAGCCTTTCATGCTTGTACTGGCTTGCTTAGGGTTGGTATTTCTTCCCTACAAGTTGCCTTTGGTCTGTGGTACTTGTATGTACCAAGGGGATAAGTCCAATGCTCAAGATTGTGAAGTTTGCAAAAGTTGATCTTTTTCAAAATGGCAATGGTGACTTTTTGCCATAAATAGAATTGCAAGTTGGATAATGGTTCTAAGGCATGGATATAAGCTTTGTAAATTGAGTAAGAACTTAATTAAGGAGTATGGAACAAGTTTGGGACCTTTAAAGCATGGATTAGGCAGCATAGGTACTGATTGCATCTTTGTTCTTCATGAAATGACTTGGATAAAAAGTGAGAAATTGCCAACTTCTTCTCTTCAATTCTCCCTAATCAAAAATGATCTTGAGGAGTTCTTGGACATTTTGGAAATCTTGAAATGTTATCTATAATTCATCTTTTAAATGTATTTTGAGATACCTCTTGGAACTAGGTGAAAAGTTTCCATGAAGTTTGGTCCAAAATCTGCCTAAATTAGGGCAAAATTTCACTAAGTTACTTAGTTCATGACCATGTATTCACAAATTTATATCTTGAGATCCAAGCATCTTTATGGAAAAGTGTGTGAAGAAAAGTTGTAGATTTCATGGAGGTATACAACTTTCAAGTTGGGAACTTTCCTTGAATCATTATGCATCATGGTGAAAAAGTGGCTTAAAGTTGAGAAAAAATAAGAAAATTTTCTATACTTAGAAAATTTCTAAGTTAGAAAAATTTTCAAATTCAAACCCTAATTTTCAAATTTGGTTTTCTTGGTGAACAAGTTTCATATTTTGACATGTCTTGATGAATTATGACCCTTGGCACTTGATTTTGACCAAAAAGTCAAAGTTTGACTTTTCAGTATACAATTGACTTTTGATCAGTTGACTGCAAATTTCATCTGTCAATCCAATGAATTTGAAATGATTTGAGCCATGTAATTAAGTCAAGATGATGCAATTGAATCCTTGAAATCATGCTTGAACTCAATTGGTCATTTGCTAGGTTAAAAATCAGAAATTGCCCTTCCTCAACCAAAACCCTAATTTTGACCATTTTGCCCTTTTGTGATTTGACCAAACTTCTTGAGAAATTGTGAGCCAAACTTGACCAAATGATACCTATAAGCTTAAAATGTTTATGGGGATAAAAAATTATGAAGTTTGACTGTAAATTAGCCATGGTTGACTTTTTCCCCAATACAGCTGATTTTTAGGTCAACTGTCCAATTGATTGATCAAAAATGTGGTTCAAGGCTTGAAACTTGTCATGAGTGATCTTAGGGGTCTATAATGATGTTTTAAAGTCATATGAAGCATTGATAGTCCAAAAATCCTTGTGCAAACTCAAACCCTAATTTTGGGTTATCAGTGCAAGATGAGATGTCTTGAGCTGACCAAACCCTAATCCAGTCTTGAGTCAAAGAAATCTTATGAGAGAAGTCTTGATAAACGAGAGGGAAAATTTTGGGGTACAATAGTTGCCCCTGTTCAATCTTCTTAAACCTGAAGAGTTAGATTGGCGAGCTTTACCATTCGTGACTCGAAGGTGAAATATGATTGGACACTAAAGTGCCCATAAATTTGCACTCGGCGACGTGTAGTTGAGGGAATGGGCTTAAAGATGTCATTTGGAGAAGTGATAGAGTCTTGTTGGAGATGGGCTTGTAGATGACATCCAATAATGTTTGTTGAAGTGTAACTTATAAGCTGGAAGGACGAGCATCATAATGGTGTCCGTGTCTGGAACGTATCTGAGCTGTAAACTGAATGAGTATCATAACAATATCCGTGTCTGGAACGTATCTGAAATGTATCTAAACTTGAAATATGAATGAGTATTAGAATGGCATCCGTATCTGAAGCGTATCCGTACTGTATCTGAACTTGAAATCAGAATGAGTATCAGAATGGCATCCGTATCTGGAGCGTATCCGTACTGTATCTGAACTTGAAATCTGAATGAGTATCAGAATGGCATCCATGTCTGGAGCGTATCTGAACTTGAAATCTGAATGAGTATCAGAATGGAATCCGTATCTGGAGCGTATCTGAACTGTATCCGATAGTTGAAATCTAAATGAATAACATAATGGCATCCGTGTCTGGAGCGTATCTGGACTGTATCATGACTGCACATTGTTTAACAATAGCTGTTAATCTTATCCTAAAAAGGGTAAAATGCTAGCTAGAACACAAAATTATGTTGCATGAAATGTATGATGCAATATATGTGTTTTATCAATGTTTATGATATGTGGATGTAATGTATGCGCATGTAAGCTGATTTGCTGTATTGCTGAGGAAAATAAATCCTTGACTGCTGCTGAGGATATGTGGATTCTTCATGTCTTGAAGTTGGAGTATTTGACAAAAATTATGTTGTGAGAGCAATGCCATATACTGCTTGAGGAATCTGCTTGGGGAATCCAGAGAATTTTGACGATTTCTACTGGGGATTAATAATGGGAGTCTTTGTTCCGTTGGGGAGTATCAGAAGTCAATTATCACCCGGTTGGATTTCAGGCTTCAAAACAACTTGCTGGGGAATTTGGAGAAATTGGATAGTTTCCATCGAGGATTAATAGTTTGAAGTTTTAGCTCCGTCGGGAATCTAAGTGACGTACCGTGGGGATTGCTCATGGAATAGCCTAAAGACGTTTTCCTATTCTTTAAACCTGTCAGTAATTGTCTTTTTCATTTTGTTTATTTGTAAACAGTAATTATGTTCAAATGCATATGTTCATTAATGAATCATTGGACATTTTTGCAAATAAAACACAAGTGTAAAGGAAAAGGACAAATAGTTTTCTGTACTTTAAAGAGATATCTTTGTATTTACTTTGAATAAGTATTTTGTACAAAAGAGACATACATCCTAGTAAGAGGATGGTGCCGTAAAAGTAAGAAAAAATTTATACAAAGGAAGATAGTTATGTGTGATAATCCCATGGGGTTCCCATTCTGCTATAGCCTTCGTATCTCCGAATATCTCGTTTATTTGTTGCTTCGTCCGAAGATGATTGGATTGATCAGAAACTTTGAGTTTGTCATTGGAAGTCAAGATGTTGTCCTCAAAGTGATCCGACGGGACATAGTCATACGCTTTAATTCCCTAACTTTTTCCTGGACCGCCCTTTCGGGTTTTCAGTCCACCGGGAAACCCCTTTTTTTGCCCAAGCCGCCCTTTCGGGTTTTCAACTTGCCGGGTGTACATATTTTTTTATATTTTATCCCTAATTTTTTCCCGAACCTTTTGGTTCGCCGGGATGCCCTTTTTTCCCTAGGTGTGTCAACCTTGCAGATCTCTTATGCGTAGTATCTTTTGACTATGTCCGTGTTTGCAGGGTGTGGCAAGTCATCACCGTCCATGGTGGTTAAGATCATTTCCCCACCGGAGAAGATGTTCTTGATTACAAATGGTACTTCATAGGTAGGAGTCCATTTGCCCCTGGTATTACTTTGTGGTAAGATAATACCTTTGATCACTAGATCTCCAACTTGATATACTTGGCGTCTGACTTTCTTGTTGAAAGCCTTGATCATCCGTTTTTGATACATTTGACCATGGAAAATAGCAGTAAGTCTCTTTTCATCGATTAAGTTTAGTTGATCAAGTCGAGTCTGGATCTAATCGTCCTCATTCAAACCTGCATCTTTCATAATTCTCAAAGAGGGGATCTGAACCTCAATAGGCAAAACAACCTCTATGCCATAAACCAAAGAATAGGGTGTTGCCCCAGTTGATGTGCGAGCCATGGTACGATACCCGTGGAGAGCAAATGGTAGCGTCTCATTCCAGTCCTTGTAGGTGACTGTCATTTTTTGTATGATCTTTTTAATGTTTTTATTTGCTGCTTCAACAACACCATTCATCTTTGGTCGATAGGGGGATGAATTGTGATGTTGAATCTTGAACTGCTCGCACAAGGCGGTGATCATAGTATTGTTAAGGTTTGTACCATTATCGGTGATGATCCTTTCTGGGATACCATACCAGCAAATGAGATTCTGCTTGATGAAGCGGGCAACAACATTCTTAGTAACAGAAGCGAAGGAAGCTGCTTCGACCCACTTTGTAAAATAATCAATGGCCACTAGAATAAAGCGGTGACCATTGGAGGGTGTTGGCTTGATCTCCCCAATCATATCAATTCCCCACATAGCAAAGGGCCAAGGAGCCGTCAAGACATTCATAGGAACCGGAGGTACGTGGACCTTGTCAACATAAATTTGACACTTATGACAGGTTCGAGAGTGTTGATAGCAATCTGCTTCCATGGTAGACCAATAATAGCCTGCCCGTAGAATTTTCTTTGCCATCGTATGCCCACTGGAGTGAGTGCCAAAGGTACCTTCATGTAATTCAGCCATGATCTTTTCAGCCTCAATCTTATCCACACACCGGAGCATAATGGAGTCATGATTGCGTTTGTACAAGATGCCATTACTCAGGAAGAACTTAGCAGAGAATCTCCTTAAGAACTTTTTATCATTTATTGAATCTCCTTCTGGATATTCTTGAGCCTCGAGATACCTCTTGACTTCATGAATCCAAGGTTGGTCCACTACTTCTTCAGTATTAATCTCGTGACAGTGTGCTGGTTCATCCATCCGTTCAATGGTGATCTAGGGAGCCTCGTTATCCCAATTAAGTTTAAACATAGATGACATTGTGGCTAGGGCATCTGCTAGCTTATATTCTTCTCGCGGGAAATGCTCGAAGGTAACCTGCTCAAAATGTGGTAGCAATGTCAAGACATGTTCTTTGTAAGGGATAAGGATTGGATGCTTAGTGTCCCACTCTCCTTTGATCTGACTGATGACCAAAGCTGAATCTCCAAACACATCTAAAGATTTGATTCCCAAGTCTATGGCAGCCTTGAGACCAAAGATGCATGCTTTGTATTCCGCCATGTTGTTCGTATAGTTGAAGCAAAGTCTGGTAGTAAAGGGAGTATGACACCCTTTCGGAGATATGAGTACAGCGCCGATACCATTACCAAGTGCATTGGATGCCCAATCAAAGAACATGGTCCATCGGGATCCTTGTTCAGGTCCGTCATACGGTCCAGGTTTCACACAGTTGGTTATCGGCATGATGTTCTCATCAGGGAAGTCGAAGTTCATCGACTGATAATCTTCTATATCTTGATGAGCAAGATGATCCGCTAGCACACTGCCCTTTATAGCTTTTTGGATAGTGTACTGTATGTCATATTCTGTTAGGATCATCTGCCATCTAGCTATCCTTCCAGACAGAGCAGGTTTCTCAAAGATGTACTTTATCGGATCCATCTTAGATATCAGCAAAGTAGTATGAGTCAACATATATTGTCTTAGCCGGCGAGAAGCCCATACCAGAGCGCAACAAGTTTTCTCGGCCAGACTCGTCATGCTGCCACAATACACACCCCATTGAGTTCTTTAAAATGGTCAGATACATGATCAGTGGTCTTCCCTCGACTGGTGGCATCAAAACAGGAGGCTCTTGTAAGTACTCCTTGATCTTGTCAAAAGCAATATGGCATTTATCGTTCCATCTAACTACATGATCTTTCTTTAACAGTTTGAAGATTGGCTCACAAGTAGCCGTCAGATGAGAAATGAATCTGGCAATATAGTTCAGGCGTCCCAAGAATCCTCTAACTTCCTTCTCAGTACGAGGAGTAGGCATTTCTTGTATCGCTTTAACCTTGGCAGGATCAACCTCGATGCCTTTGTTGCTGACAACGAAACCTAAGAGTTTACCAGATCGAACTCCAAATGTGCACTTGTTTGGGTTCAACCTTAGTTTGTACTCCTTCAATCTTACAAACAACTTTTACAAGTGATCAAGGTTATCCTCTTCAATTTGTGATCGGGCTATCATGTCATCTACATAGACCTCTATCTCATGATGTATCATATCATGAAATAAAGCTACCATGGAGCGTTGATAGGTTGCCCCAACATTCTTCAGTTCGAATGGAATCACTTTATAGCAGAATGTTCCCCACTGTGTGACAAATGTAGTTTTCTCCATGTCCTCAGGTGCCATTTTGATTTGGTTATATCATGAGAATCTGTCCATGAAGGAAAACACTTTGTGCTGGGCCGTATTATCAACCAGGATGTCGATGTGGGGAAGTGGAAAATGATCTTTAGGACTGGCCCTGTTTAAATCTCTATAATCCACACACATTCTTACTTTACCGTCCTTTTTAGGCACGGGAACAATGTTGGTAACCCATTGAGGATAGGAAGTGACAACCAAGAACCCAACATTGAATTGTTTCATAACTTCCGCTTTGATCTTCTCCGACATGTCAGGTCTCATGCGGTGGACTTTTTGTTTCACTGGTGGACAGTCTTCTCTTGTGGGTAGATGATGTACCACGATGTCTATATCAAGTCCTGGCATGTCTTCGTATGACCAGGAAAAGATCTCAACATAATCATGCAATAGCTGAATTAGGCGCTCCTTGACACTCGACTCTAGATTGGCACCCACTTTGATTTCCTTTTTATCTTCCTCGGTACCCAAGTTGATTGTATCCAACAGTTCCTCATGAGGCTGAAAAGCTCTTTCCTCTTGTTGTAGTAGTCTAACCAATTCCCCTGGCACTTCACAATCTTCCTCACCTTCATCTTCGGCTTGGTAGATTAGATCTTCAGAGTCACTAAAGGTCATAGCAGTATCGTTACCCATGGGATCCGGAATGGAGGGGTACCTGTATTTGTGAGTGTGGGTGTGTGTAAGGGTATAGCCATCTCTAAACAATAAAATGTAAAAGAAAGACAATGAGCACAAAAGGTTTGTATATGGAAAAACGTGCATGATTCATTGAATGTCATATGAAGATGAAATAAAAACCCTTACAAATGGACCATTGTGCCTCGGGTAAGACACAAGGTTTTTAAAGTGTGAATTATTCGTGAATATTACAAATCCAACAGAAATGTAAAAGATAAATTACTGAGAGATGAAAGTTATCGGGACAAAGTCTCTGGCTTCCTAGTTGCGAAGTCCTCTGTTGACAGTAGGAAATATCCAATCTTACAAGCTGCCACCTTCTTCACCATCTTCCACTGCGTTGACCTCCCTGTTACTAATCTTCAAAGGTGGCCCTCCAGCACGGGCACGACGCACAGCCTTCTGGGAAGTTGAAGTAAACCCCAAGTGAAACTTGTCTGATTTATACGGAATGTCCGGAAGTTGCCCCCAGATGGTTCATCCACCCTCTTCTACTACCGCCTTGGCGTCCTTTAGAGATGACATCCGAAGCGATGTTCTTGTGATCTTGGGAATCGGGGATACCGCCTTGGTTACTGCTACTTCTTGAGAGACCTCTTCGAAATGTTGAAAAGGAGTTTCAATGAACTCGCCATCCAACTCCACATATCGGAAGGAATTTAGATGACTAATCATGTACTCTTCCTCTCCATGAACAGTTATGATCTTTCCTTGGACCGGGTACTTCAGCATCTGGTGTAGCATGGAAGTGACAGCACTGGCATTATGGATCCAGGGCCGTCCTAATAGACAGGAGTAAGAGGGGCGGATGTCCATCACATAGAAGGTTGAGCTGAAAGTCTGAGTTCCCACCTTTATCGGGATGTCCACCTCCCCGTGGACCATCCTCTTCGAGCCATCAAACGCTCTCACAACTATATTACTGGGTTTCAATGCCAGCCCTTCGCAATCCAATATGTCAAGGGCTTTCTTCGGTAAGACGTTCAAAGATGAACCTGTGTCCACCAAGACATGGGCCAGAGTCGTTCCTCTACACTCCACAGAGACATGTAATGCCTCGTTGTGCTTTCTCCCTTTGGGTGTCAAATCAGCATCAGAGAAGCCTAGGCCGTTATCAGTTGTCAAACTGGCCACACAGTCTTGGAATTGGTCAGCAGACGTCTCTTGTGGCACATGGGCTGTCTTCAAAAATATTACCAAAGCTTTTGCATGTGCCTCAGAGCACAGCAGTAAGGCTAGAATGGAGATCTTGGAGGGAGTTCGCCCTAACTGTTCAACCACGTCATAGTCACTCTTCTTTATTATCCTCAGGATCTCTTCCATTTCCTTGTTGGATGTTTCGGGGATAGCTAGTGATTGAGCCTTCGTCCGGACAGGCTCTTCTTGAATGCTTTTTCCTTGATTTTCAGTAGTAGAAGTATTGGTAGGGATTACAGCAGGGATTGTGTCGTCTTTGTCGGTAGGTAAACTTACAGGTATGATCACTGGTACATAGGTAATCTTCGGAACGGCCACGGGTCCAAAAACTGCCTTTGGAGGGGAAATTTCTGGAGAGAAGATTCTACCACTACGGGTGATCTTTCTAGTTCCGGCAATATTGCTAATGTCGGAGTTTTCTTCTTTGGAGCTCACTTCTTCGGTACTCCGTTCATCTTGTTTGATACCATGGTAGTAGATTTCTCCACCGTAATTCCATGGTACTGTTTTGTCTGACTCATACAGGACTGACCCGGGCATTGTGATCTTAAGAGGAGTAGTTTTTGGAACTGATGTAATACTAACGAGTCTTTTAGGGACCCTGGAAGGATTGGCGGAGATGATTATGATTGAAATGTCTTCAACAGGAATAGGTAAAATGGGAGCATTTTCAAACATAATTTCTTGATTGTTTATTAGGCGTTGAATGCCTGTCTTCAATAGGGGAAATCAATTGATGAGGATAAGCAAATATGGAAGTCTTTATTACAACCTGGGAATACACCAGCTTTCAACAAGTTCATCTTAATGATTGGGAGCGGAGTCAAAAGTTCATCCACTATGGCAATAAATAAATCTTCCTCGATAGCATTGGCGTTGTGACCATGTCTAGGCATAGGAGCGAAAATGACATTTGGTTTCTCTGGCGCCTCAAACTCAATCTCTTTTGCATCTATGAGTTCTTGAGTCTTGTTTTTTAAATCCCAATAGTTGTTGGTGTCGTGGCCCGGACTTTCGGAATGGTATGCGCATTTGGCATTTGGGTGATAATGAGGGGACGTTGTTGTACCCCAAAATTTGCCCTCCCTTTTTCACAAGAAATCACAAACCTAGGGTTTTTTAAGATTTTCAAGATTGACTCAAGAATCGATCAGACAGACTTTTCTATGGCAGTAAATCAAGAATTAGGGTTTCTCTCGCATTTCTCAGAAGAAACTGAATTCTCAGAAGTTCAATTAACTGTCACATGTTTTCACACTTTTTCGAGTTTGCTGAAAGTTTACTGGTTGTTCTCAAGGTCTTGTTTATCTGGGATAAGAGATTGGAACTGAGATGGTCATTTGGAATATTCAGGTTCTGTCTGATCCGGGTTAACCAGATAATGTGCGTCTGTTAAAATGTTTGCTTGTTAATAGAATGAAATGTTTGCTTGTTTATTGGAATACCCAGTGCGTATCTTGATTGGAATGCTGTTGCAAGGTTACGAGATTGCAGAGTTATTGGATTACTTAAAGTTTAAGTTATCTGTATTGAAATTATTGGAATGCAGTTTCAGTTATTTTAAATCAGGAATTTTAAATAATAAATGAAGACTTGAAGGAAGAATTGCGAGATATTGGACAGTAGAAGATTTTATTGGATGTCAGATTGCCTCACAAAGATTTTTCAGATGATTGATACAAAAATAATTTATTATTTGAATACTGTAGGTTTTTACAACTTATAGTACTTGGGAAAATAAATTGTTACAATTAATGGAAATCTATCTAATCTAAGCTTAAGCCTCCATTGATCCATTGCTCCCATGCTCGAAGTCTTATGCTTCCTCTGCTTTGTCATCACCCAATTTGTGCTCACATGAAAAAGACAAAGGAAAAGGGATTAGTACAGTCAGTTGAATATGAAAAGAATTTTCAAACAAAAAAGAAAGGGAATTTTTTCATCATTAAAGTTTGTCGTCTGGAATCAGAGTACTATTGTTCATCATGTTTTTATTTTTCTCTTTGCAAATCACAAGAAGATTGCTCTTCTTGGTTCACAAAGAGAAAAATAAAAAATGCAAAAAGAAGAATGCAAACAAAGCAATTTATTCAAAAACATAGCAAGGCGCCAAAACTGCAAAACAAGGCCAAATTGGATGCAAAACTGTACAAGGCAAGTTTCAAATGCCAACTAAGCATAACAACTAAACAAAATTGTACAAAGCAACCAAACAGTCAGCAAACCAAACATAACAACATTACAAAGCAAGGAAAACTGTACTAAGCAACTAAAACATTGCAACAAGTCACAAAAGAAAACTGGACGCAGCATACCAAAGCAACCAAGTACAATGCAGAAAGTACAATGCAGCAGGTAAACCAAATCACAAGTCAAAGACTTATCACAGCTTTTCATCATTTTCCAGATTTTAGGCAAAACGTTTCAGAAAATAAGGTGGAAAAGCAAAAGTGCTTTGTCATGGAGAGAGAAAGAGAGAAAAGATATCACCTTGGTGAGAGTGTACAGTTTGGAAAAACGTTGTCACAAGTTACAAAACACAAGCAAAAAGATATAAGACTATCAAATAAAACAAAGAAAAGAGAGAGAACACTTTGGTAAAAAAACCACAACAAAGCTGGCCAAACTGCATTGCTAAACTGCAGAGCCAAAGCTGCAAGACAACTCTCCCAAAATCACCAAAATCCTGAACATTCACAAATCACAAAACCCTGTGAACCAAATACCCCAAAACTGCATCAAGCTTGCAAAACTGTACACCAGTTCCAAACTGTCAACAAAAGCAAACCAAACTGCATAGCCCAAACTGCTAACATTTTCAAAATTCCAAACTGCACAACCAATCTCCAGGCCAACAAACTGTAATAAATCTTCAAGCCTGCCAAACAGTTTCAAGCTACACAAATCACACAACCTGCAAACTAGCCAAAACTGCAAACAAGCCAAACTGTAAAGCCCACAACAAAACCCTGTAAACCATAACCAGTTCCCAAACATATCAAACAAAACTGCAAACAAAACTACAAACAACTACAAACCTGTTATCAAACTACAAACTTACAGAACCAGCCTGTCCATTCAATCCACACCAACATAATAAGATTTCAATCAAAAAACCTTCAACTGTGAATCCAAATCATTATCCAACAAAGTTCCAGAAATAATCACAAACCATTACCCAAACAACAGAGTTTCAAACAAAGCCAACAAAGCCAACAAAGCCTGCATCTTTCACCATCAACCAACAAAAAGTTTCAGAAGAGAACAAAACAAGGTTTCAGAACTATCATCATTAACAAAAAACAACAATGAAACCAAGTTTCAGAATAGCATCATCATAAACAATCCATGCCAATATTCAAGTTTCCACAAATATTCACCATCAACCAACTTTCAAACCAGTTTCAGAACAACAAAATCTAAACTACAAACAATAACAGAGTTTCAGAGATCGTCATCATCAAGGTTTCCCCATCCTTATTAAAATTCAAGAGAGAGGAAGGAGTTTCAGAAAACATTTAATCATCATCAATATTCAACATTCAAGAGAGAACAATCAGTTTCAGAACAAGTATCATCATCAACATTCAAGAGAAATCAAAGTTTCAGAAAAGAAATGTCATAGTTTCAGCAACAACAGTCATCATCAACAAAAACAACAAAGTTTCAGAAGGAATCATCATCATTCAAGATTCAGAAGAGAATATACTAGAAAAGCTCATCGTCATCTCTTCCCCTCGCACCTCCGGCCACCAAGGAACGCCGTCACCTCCCTCAAGCCTCACCACTCTCTTTTGTCATAGAGAAAATCCCACAGGTATGCTTCTCAAACCCTTTACTGCATCTTAGATACATAGTACAATGGATTAAAAAAAAATTGTAAAGTCAAGCAAGCAAATCAAACGAAAGCTGTAAAACTCAAAACATAGACGAACCATACCGTTACAACGAAGCCATGGATCATTGTGAGGAGATGAGAGAGTGAGGGATGGCGTTCCGACAACCATGGGGAAGGGAAGATCAGAGTTTGTTTGAGTGAGAGAAAGATGAAGAAGAGAAAACGAGAGAGAGGCGCCGCTGTAAAGCAAAACTCACAAATCCTAAATTGTTCACAAACCCTAAATTGTTGAACCCTAACAAAATGCAAACAAATGCATTGGGCCTTTCCGCCCCACAAGCCTAAGCCCATAACGAATTGCTGATACCCCCCCTATTTCTTACCTCATTTTGTTTTACCACCTCAATTGGGCCTCAAACACACTTCAAACTCTTAAGCCCATTGTCCTTTTGTTCTAATTTACTTCTTCCTTTTTTTTAATAGATTCAAACTCAATATTTTTATTTTTTATTTATTATCAATTTAAAATTAGCTTAGTTCATTTTGTTTTTCTTAACTTATCTTTTTATTTCTTTTGTTAATAATAACAATAATAATATATTAAAACTTAGTTTTCTTTTAAGTTAGTTGTATTTTCTTCTTTATTAATTAAATCTTGTTCCATTTGATAAAATACCAACAAAAAAAAAATTTTAGCTTGATTTAATTAATTTTGATTTTCTTTAAACTTTTTTTATTGATTAACAAAAGTACAAAAGTAATGGAGATTTTGTTTAATTGAATTTTCTTTCTTTAAAAACATAATAAAAATGCAAAAAGAATAATAATAATAATCCTTAAATTTTTTAGAATAGAGTTTGCTTATCTCTTTTTAAAAAATACATGCATTTCATAATATTAATTGATTTCTTCATTTGTTATAACTTTATATTGAATTGCGACGATTCGATTTGGTTGTAATACTTGATATTTGGACATTATTATTCTTGTGAGACTCATCCCCATTTGTATTAATTTTACCCCCATCCCCGGATACTTCTGTAATAACTTAGACTTTTAATTCCCGCAATTTATTGCTTTCAATATACTGTATAGTAATTAGGCGTGTATGGCAAGATTCAAAATCAATCGCTAGATGACCTAATCCAAGAATAAATAACTTGAAATCAATACACAATGCACACTTGCACCCCTAGGGTTTCATCCACTTGTTGCCTTTAAAATTGGCCATGTTATGCATGTTAAGTACTTTGGCAAAACAAAAACAAAACAAAAGATCATAGTCCCTCGATGACGCTATCTTGGTTGCCTATACAAAAATGATCTAGTCCCTCAAAATTGCTAAAGATAATTAGCACAATTGCTATCATGGTCAATACGATGACCCGCGCCTGTCCCGTTTAACATCCTAATACAAGGTTATTTACCAAATGCAATGGTAAAACAACACTGTCAAAAGGGTTAAAAATGTGTAAGAAATACCTTTGAGTAAAATAGGGTAGATAGCTCTTAGTTACTTGATCAAAGCTTGCAAAAACATATTTGCTATTTTCAAACACACATCACAACAAAATTTTAAAATATTTCCCAAATCAAACTTTTAAAACTTTGAAATATCTTTTCAAAAGACAATACTTCTTTGTATACATTCTAACAAGAATCATTACAAAGGTTGGCACAACGATGGCCTCTTTTCAAAACATCTTTCAAAACCACACACAAAGCACCATTTCAAACAATTGAAAAGCAAAAGCAAGTGATCTAAACAAGTAACTAAGAGCCCATGGATAACCATGGATGAAAAGGGTGCTTGCACCTTCCCTTTTCATAATCTACTCCCCAAACCCAAGAAAACATCTCAAAGGTCTTTCCTGTGCTTTTTTGACCTTTCCTTTGGATAAAATAAAAAGTCGGTGGCGACTCTTGCTAAACTGAAACATTTGCAAACACAAACGCAAAACCCCAAGTCAGTTCTCCCACCGCATCACAGAACTGGCGACTCTGCTGGGGAAATTTCCAAAGTGGGGTTACCTTAGGGTTTTAGATCACCTTTACATGCTTATCTTTCTTGATTTGTATGCTTTACTTTTTTGGTTCCTTGCTTGGGTTTGTTTTAAATCCTACACCCGGATTTGGGGGCACCTTTTAGGTAAGTAGCAATAAACTGTGAGGGAACTGTGCGGGGTATACCGACATGGTTGAAGCAGTAGATACGTTAGTGCGACATATTTGTGGGTACCAGTAGCCTTTGAGTCAATCAAAGAGAATACGGGGCCGCTGAGTGATGTCATGAAGCACTAATGGACTTTTAGAACCTTTACTTGACTATCTTGGCCTTTTTAGGGGTAGTGAGATGACCGACTTTGGTGCAGTCCGAAGTTGGTAGATACTCGATAATACACTCATTGAGAGTTGTTTTCTTGGAATATTTCGGTCGCCAGTAAAGTGGCTAAACTGAAACAATGAACACAAACAATAATCCAGTGATATTGAGCTCCTTAGAACCCGGTTACTATTTCTAGGACAGGTTGAGCCAACTAACTTCAAGAGGGTACTTACCTATGAACTCCATGCAAGCCTAAACTTAAGGACTTGTCTGCTTTGTGTGAATGTGATTATTTGTATATACACTTGCTTACTTTTGCATATCTGTACATAGCATCATAAACATCATACCATAGCATTTTCAATAACCATTTCAAGGATCTCGAGGGTCTTTGATGCAGGGTCACGTTGAACCAGACGTCTACCAAAGGGAAAGAGGATTCATTTTCCTCTAAACAAACTCCGTTAAAAATCAAGTACAACAACTTGAATCGAGGGCTATGACCCACTTGACATGGTGAGCTTGATTCTCGTGGAAAGACATCCACCGATACAAAGTTCTCCAGTCAAAGATGTTGATCGAAGTTCAACCTCTAACATTTTCTTGTGTTTACCCCACGAGATCCTTGAAAACATGCATCCACATATCATGCATCGTATCATGACAGGTTTTCCCCTTTCAGGTCTCCTTACCTTCCTACTATTTATTTTAGTAGAGATGGCTCTAGAGAAGACTGTCAAGGATATCCAGGCTCAAAATGCTCAACTTCAAGAAATGTTCTTGAACCTATCCAAGGGACATGAAGAAGTGAAAGCTCTCCTCACAAGGGGCATGGTCACAGGGAATCCAGGGGGCATCAGGAATGATCAGTTGGAAGGGCTACAGATTGAGATGGCAACAATGAGAATTCAGATGATGGGACAACTGGTGGGCCAGATGGCTCTTATTCAAAACTTGGCTCAAGGACAAGAGGAGCTAAAGGTCCTCATCAACAAACTGCATCAAGATAGATGTAACCAAATGGGGAAAACAGCTAGGGTTGAGGATCAAGTCACCATTCAGCCTCCTTTGAGACAAGAAGCCAAGGGAAAGTCTCCCCACTTTGCTTCAGGGTCACAAGCCCAACAACAACCTCACTAGCATCAACAGGATAATCAGCGTGAGCAAAATACATCTGAAAAGCACTCCACTGAGATTAACATGCCATTATCCCAAGTGATACAACGCTTGTTAGAAGTCAAGCTAATTGTATTAAGGGACCCCCCTCGGCGTCCCAACACAGCCTCGCCATGGTACAATCCAAACGCGAGATGTGTGTATCACTCCAACAGTCCTGGACATGACACCGATAGCTGTTGGGCATTGAAAAACAAAATTCAAGATCTGGTTAAAGAAACAACGCTGGAGTTCACACAAGATGGCCAGATGAAAATCTTCCGCTGAGGGTTCTCCACCTGAAATGACAAGTTTGAACTAAGACGCTTTTGTTTCTTTTGAATTTTCAAGTTGTAATTTCTTTTGTTATTCCAACAATTATCTGTTGATGTCAAACTTTGTTTCATTAATGCATTGCATATGTTTGTCTTGAATTCATCCATTCATTTTCACTATACTTGAACTATACTTTCTACTTTCTTAATGACATTTAACTCTTGCTAAATTTTACAAGCCTTTAGAGGCTGGATGACAAAAACGATGCCATAATCTCATACAATATGCTTTTGGACAGACCTTGCTGACGATGTACAGGCGTTTCTTTCAAATCCTAAACACTGGAGTTATAAGGAAGATAATCCCTAGTCAACCCCTTCGAGCCAAAGAAGTAGAAGTTTTCTGTTTTTAACACAAATTGAAACCTTTAATCAAACCTGGGGCAGGGTAGTCTCTCAGTTAATTCAAAATGTGCGTTTAGCCGCAAACTCTCAGTTCGTAATACAACAAATGACATCAAAATTTCCTTTGGAACCAAAAGACAATGATGGTTCTTTATCGCGTAGGCAGTCACTATCTCTCAAAAAGAAAAGCCCACTGAGTCAAAACCTACAAAGGAGGCTTAAGAAAGCTGGGGCATCCCGCTGACTGCAATCTCGAAAATAAGAACAGTCAAGCAAAAATTAGGGATAACAAATCAAAAGAAAGAGGTCACTACAAATCCTCAACAACATGAAAAATGTTGCAAAAAATGACTGCCTTCCAACGAATTCAACTTGTGTGAACCATCACCAAAAACATCGTTCCAGACTCATTTGGAGTTCAAATGCATAATTAACTGAGTATAAGATTGAAGAACATCACGAAGAGCGGGTGGGTACAAATATACTTTGAGCCTTTATCCTTTGTTTCTTAAACCGTGAACCAAGCCACGTTACAACCCTTCAAAATTCCTAATTGAAGCATGGGTTAGTTCGAAAGCATACTGTTACAAAAGGTATCTTGACTCCTGTAAGGCTTTGCTCTAAATCTTGTGTTGAATTTGTCTTATAAAAGTTTTCTGCTAAAAAGCGCATTTTTCAAAATTTCAAGACAAGCATAAACTTTGCATTATTTGAATATCATCGTTTGCATATGGCTATTCGTTTGACAACAAAGAAATTCACACAGTGAATGTTCCGATGAACGAAAGCTCTCTTAGTGAACAAAATCACTTCAAGTGGGATGACACTTCCTTTGCAAAAATCTCATATCAACAAAAGGGGACTTGGCATGGCATTGCCCATTAAACCTGGGGCAGTCCAGTCAAGATTTCAGGAAATCTCTCAAAGTCCAGTAAACCTGGGGCAGTCCAGTCAAGATTTCAAGAAATCTCTCAATTGTAGAGTAACCTGGGGCAAGTCTCCATCTCTATCACTTGGGGCATTAAACGTCAATCTCATCAAAGGGTTGCGTACAGTCCAAATTTCCTGGCAGTGCCACAAACATTTGATACTCGGGGAAATGACGAATCTCTTTAAAATCCTTCTGAAAAGAAATTCAAGAATCCTCGAGAAGTTCATCACCTCTCTAGCAGACCAGCAGTCATGGGTTTATTTCCCTAACACTTGTCAAGGATTTATTCTCCAAAATAAAATTACATTTCAACAACATTCATAACATATACAGATTGATCGGCAGGTAAAGGTTATCATTACCTTTTGGAGTAGTAATCGTCCAAGATTACTTCATCACCTTTTGGGGTAGTAATCGTTCCAAGATTCCTTCATTACCTTTTGGAGTATAAGTCTTCAAAGATTCCTTCATCATCCGGTTGAGTAAAAATTAATCCAAAACCTTCTCTGGCTCAGTCAGATCGACACTAAGATCTCCCTGATTCTTATTCCAGTTGAAGATATTCCAAGACTTTCGTCTGGCTCAGTTAAATCGATTCTAAGATTTTTCTGATTCTTATCCAGTCAAAGTTGATTCAAGACTTTCGTCTGGCTCAATTAAGTCGATTCTAAGATTTTTCTGATTCTTATCCAGTCAAAGTTGATTCAAGACTTTCGTCTGGCTCAGTTAAATCGATTCTAAGATTTTTCTAATTCTTATCCAGTCAAAGTTAATTCAAGATCTTCTCTGGCTCAGTCAGATCGACACTAAGATCTCCCTGATTCTTATTCCAGTTGAAGATATGCTGTGATACGGTGGGAGAACTGACTTGAGGTTTTGCGTTTGTATTCGCAAATGTTGCGGTTAGCAAGAGTCGCCACCGACTTTTTATTTTATCCTAAGGAAAGGTTAAAAAGCACAGCAAAAACCTTTTGAGATGTTTTCTTGGGTTCGGGGAGTAGATTATAGAAAGGGAAGGTATTAGCACCCTTTCTATCCATGGTTATCCATGGGCTCTTAGTTACTTGCTTAGATCACTTGCCTTTTGTTTTCAATTGTTTTAAATGGTGCTTGAGTGTGTGGGTTTGAAAATGTTTTGAAAAGAGGTCAATGTGGTGGCAACCTTTGTAATGATCCATATGGGGATGTATACAAAGATGTATGTCTTTTTGAAAAAGTTTTCATTTGTTTTTGAAGGTTGTTTTGAAAGTGTGGTGATGTGTGATTTTGAAATTAGGCAAGTGTTTTGTTTTGCAAGTTAATTCAAGTAACTAAGAGGTTATCTACTCCTAAATTTCTCAAAAGATCATTGCTATACTTTAACCCTTTTAACAAGTTTGCTCCACCATTGTATTTGGTGGGCAACCTTGTGTTAGGATGTGAAAGGGACAGGCGCGGGTCATCGTTTTAGACCATAATCGCAACGGCGTTAAATGTCTTTGAGCAATTTCTTTAAGGGACTTGATCATTTGTTTTTGTTTGTTTTTGAAAAGTTTTGTCGAGGGACTATGATCATTCAAATTGTTTGCTTTGCCCAAAGAAGTTCAACATGCAATATGGCCCATTTATTTGAAGGCAACAAGTGGAAAACCCTAGGGGGTGCAAGTGTGATTTGTGTGTTCATTTTCATGCTTGTTTATCTTGTATTAGGTCAAGCTATTTTTTTATCGTTTTTTCGCATACAAACCCTAATTCTAACATGTTATCATTAGAAAGCAATAAAATGCGAAATTAAAATTACTAAGCTATTACAAAACCAAATATGGGAAGGGGGGTACAAATGTTCAAATGGGAATATTGACAAGAATTTAAATCTAAATTATTACATCATTTTGAATATTTGCAATTTAAATAATGTACAAAAATTAAATAAAGATGCAAGATGCACAAAAATGTTTTGTATATGTATGAAAAAATATTATTTATGTAAAAGAGAAAAGAAAATAAAAAATGTATTATTTTTTGGAGTATTTTGAACTTAGGGTAAAAACCCTAATTTTAAAGAAAAAGGTATTATTTTCTAATTTAATACAACTATTTATTCATTATTTATAAAAATAAAATAAAATGAAGTGTATTATGGAAAAAGGTATTTTTATATCAAATATTAATAAAAATGAAAAAATTCAAGTATTTTTATATTTTATCTTAAATATATTAATAATCACATATATATATATATTAAACCCTAAATATGTATTATACACAAAATAAGTATTTATTTAATATTTTAATAAAATAAATAAAAGAGTATTTTTTTTTGTGTGAAATATTTTCAGAAGGTAAATAAAAATAAAAATGTATTTACACCATTTTTTCTATTTTATTCTAATAATAGTATATATATATATATATTTATATGCAAACAAAAGAAATAAATCAAATAAATGCCATATATTCAAAAAATGATGGAAAAAATATTTTTAATTTTTTAATGCCATGAGAAAAAATAAACAAAGTCAACCAAAAAAAAGAAAAAGTCAAAAATGTTAAGAAATGAACAAATGGGCTCAGGGGGGTGTGAATCAAAAAAGATGGTGTGAAAAGTAAAATAACACAGGCCCAGCCCACTGATCATTGTCTTCAACCTCCAGCTCAAACATTTGAAAAAACGCGCGCCCCTGTTCTTCAATGTCTAACTCCTGATTCTTGGCTTTTCAGCAAAAACTCATAACACAAGAAATGTTCAGCATGAAGAGACGGTTTCAACCATATAAATAACTTGACCTATCTCTCTAAGATGAGAGAGAATTTCTCCTCCCCCAATTTCTGACCTAACTTTTCATCAATGTTCAGACATGAAATTCTCTAAGCACACGAAACATAAATGAAATCTAATCATATGAGCGTGTTCAGGGCTATGATTGTGACATGTTTTCTTCAAAAACCTAAAGCTAACAATGCCTAATAAGAGAGATAGAACTCCATGAATGTACCTGTTCAGTTGGAATCGAGCTTGGCAATGGAGGATGTTTCAGAGTGAAATGATGACTTGTACAGCTTCCTTGAAGTGTAAGGATGCTTTTCCAATTCCTACTTTGTCTTGAAACTCCCTGAATCGAGCTAGTGAACTCCAACTGCAAAACAGAAAATTAAAAATGGTGAAGTGGCTTGGAGGTGTTACAGGTATGATTTTAGGACATGGTTAGCTTGTATATATTGTAGGGAAGGTAGAGGAAAAGGTTTGGATCAAAATGCTCGAAGGGATTGGGAGTTTGCACTCAAACTGCAGGGGTTCCCCTGTTTGAGCAGTTTCAAGGTGACTTTGAGATGAAGGGTGCTTTAGATGTTCAGGACTCGTGCAAAAGCTTGGATGTGGTCTATGGAATGTGTTTGATAACTTTTCTCTTCTGTTCCTAAGCTGAGATGAGAGATGGCATAAGTTATGGACTTTTCTTCTATCTTAAGCAACAAAAGCAAGTTGGTGGTTTTAGGTTAGTAGGGGGCCTCCTAATGTGCTGCATAAACATCTCTTGATCAGTGTGTTATGCACATAAACTTGTGCCAAGCAGATCTTCCATGTACTTGTTGGATTTCTAATTTGACATAAAGCTAATCTTTTCAAAAATGGAAATTTCACTTTATCTAGTTTAGGATTAATCTTGCATACAATGCTTGCACTCAAAGAACAACACCTTAACACATTGAATATGCATTAAATTATTGAGTATGGAATGGTTCAAGGACCTGTAATCAAGCATAAAGCAAACTGATTTCAAATTGGCAAGATTATGAACATGTCTTGATGAAGAACAAAAGTGAATTTTTGCCAACTTGTGAAATTCGAATCTCTCAAGTTATGAGGTTGTTTGATGAGTTCTTGGACATTTTGGAAAGCTTGGAATGTGTACTACAATCCATCTTTGAAATGCAAATCAAAATTCCAAGTGGAAGGGTATGAAAAGTGGCCTTGAAGTAGGGTAGAAAACCTTGTCAAAATAGGTCAAATTTTACTAAGTTAAAAGATGGTTTAGTGCCCTTATTCAAAAAATTATAACTTGAGATACAAGCTTCAACTGAGAAAACTTTGTGAATCAAAGTTGTAGACTATGCAACAAGCTACAACTTTCATGTTTTGACTTTTGTTTGAATCCAAATGGATCATGGTGAAAAGATGGGGCAAAGTTGGGAAAAAATTAGGGTTTTTCATAACTTAGAAAAATTCTAAGTTATGAAAAATTCCATTTTCAAACCCTAATTTGCATTTTGAGATTTCTTGGTGAACAAGTTTCATGATTTGGCATGTTTTGATGAAAAATGAATCTTGACTCTTGATTTTGACCAAAAAGTCAAAATTTGACTTTTCAGTATACAGTCAAAATTGATCAATTGACTGGGAAATTCAACTGTCAATCTTGTGTACTTGGGATCTTTTGAGCTTGATGAACATGTCAAGATAATTACATTGAGTCCTTGAGGCCATATGTGAGCTTGGTTTACCATTGGCTAGGTCAAACAGTCAAAAATTGCCTTTGTGCAGTCAAAACCTTAAAAATGACCATTTTGCCCTTTTGGTGATCTGATCAAATTTCTTGGAGAATTGTGATCCAAACTTGATCAAATGGTCCATATGAGTTCATAATGTTGATGTGGATCAAATTTCATGAGGTTTGACTGTCAATTGGCCACAGTTGACTTTTTCCCAATACAGCTGATTTCTAGGTCAACTGTCCAATTGCCTGGGCAAAACTTGGAATCAGGACTTGAAACTTGGTATAGGTAAACTTGGGAGTCCAACATGAAGCATGAAAGTCATCTTAGGCATTTTAGGTCAAAACATCCTTAGGCAAACACAAACCCTAATTTGAGTCCACAGTGCAAGGAGAAGTCTTGAGCAGAGGAAACCCTAATTGGATCTTGATCTTCAAAGGTCTTGTGATGAGAAAATGTTGAGGAAATGGGAGGGCAAATTTTGGGGTACAACAGTTGCCCCTGTTCAATCTTCTTGAACCTGAAGAGTTAGATTGGCAAGTTTGCCTTTCGTGACTCAAAGGTAAAAGGAGATTGGACACTAGAGTGCCCGGAAATTTGCACTCGCATGCTGGAGTCTCAACGGTGTGATGTTGGGAATGGGCTTATAGATGCCATTTGGAAAGATGGTGGATAGGGAGATGGGCTTATAGATGCCATCTGGAGATGTGACAGAACCTTGTCGGGAATGGGCTTATAGATGCCACTTGGAAGTGTCGACCGCATAAGAGATTCCTTAGCGAGAACTTGTGTATTTGAGAAAGACAGATGTTTTCCTGGCTTGTTACAAGTGTTTGATCTTCAGTCTCCTTATGAAGATATGCCCTGGCTAGATACAGGTATCGAATCTACAATTGGTTGCTCAGATGTGCCCTGGCTGGATACAGGAGTCGAATCTGGAAATAGTCGTTAATAGATGTGCCCTGGCTGGATACAGGAATCGAATCTTCGAACTCTTCAGACGTGCCCTGGCTAGATACAGGAATCGAGTCTGGAAACGTGGTCAACAGATATGCCCTGGCTGGATACAGGAATCGAATCTGGAGATGTTGTAGTTGATAAATGTGCCCTGGCCGGATACAGGAATCGAATCTTCGAACTCTTCAGACGTGCCCTGGCTAGATACAGGAATCGAGTCTGGAAACTGATCACTCTCAGATGTGCCCTGGCTAGATACAGGTATCGGATCTGGAATTGTGACAGTTGAAGGTAGTTGTTTTTGGGATTGTCTTTTTCCCGAAAAGGCAAAAAAACGTAAGTTGTATGCAATGTCATGATGTATGATATGCATATTGTCATGATACTCAACATGAGATGTTGTATGCGTTCCATCATGTATGTAAGCAAGATGTATGAAAATGTAAAATGTTTATGAATGTAATTTCGTCTTGGGGAAAATAAATCCTTGACGAACGGCCGGAGAATTGCTCTGTGGAAGAGATATTTGGCCGAAGTTTTGATGAAAGGCCTGCTGAGGACTTTAACGATGGATTCCGCTGAGGATAATGATGATAAACTCCGCTGGGGAACTCCAAAGATAAACTCTGCTTGGGAATACCAAAGATAGACTTCGCTGGGGATTGAAGGAACTTTGCCGAGAGCGGTCTTCCGTGGCTTTTAGCTGAGGATAACCCAGTTATAAGTCCTTCTGAGGAAATAACTCTAAATAAAACTTGGGTGAGACGTCCGTTCTTCGCGGGGGATAAGCTTGCAGAATCTACTGGGGATGAGCTTTAAGACCTGCCGGGGAATGTTGGGTCCTTTCAGGATCGACGGGGAGCCAACTTTGCTTGGGGAAAGTATTGTCGCGTCCTGTTTTACTCTGCGGGGAATTGAGATGATTTGGCCACATTCTTCAGTTGAACCTACCTTGGTGCCTTGGCGGACAAAACAACCAGACTGCAATGGACAACTCCACATTGCCCCTGTCTTTGATGTCACCTGTAATTAATCTCTTGTTTCATATGCAAACATTTATGAATCAGCAATTTAATGTCAAATGCATATATCAAAAATGAACATTGGACGTTCTTCGCAAGACAAAACCAAAAAAAAGGAAAACAATGGTAATTTGTATGGACAAGTGAATTTGTATTGATTTAAACTTTGTCTGTGAATAGGCGTTTTTGTACAAGAGGCTGACATCCTAGTAAGAGGACATCGCCAAATAGTATAGAGTTTACAATTTGAAAAAGGAAACAAAACAGCTATGTGAACAATCCCACTGGGTTCCAACTCTGCTATCGCCTTTATGTCTTCGAACGTCTCATCGCTTTGCTGCCTAATTTGAAGATGAAGCTGATTGGTCAATGCCGAAATCTGGAGCCAGATAGTTGATGCCGAATTCCGGATGCGAAGTGATCCAATGAGACATAGTGTTACGCTTTTATCCCTAACTTTTGCCTGGACCGCCCTTTCGGGTTTGCAGTCCACCGGGATACCCATTTTTGCCCAAGCCGCCCTTTCAGGTTTTCGACTTGCCGGGTGTACAGATTTTTATTCATTTCATCCCTTATTTTGCCTAGGTATGTCAACCTAGCGGGTCTTTTATTTATGCGTAGTATTTTTTCACTATGTCTGCATTGGCGGGGTGAGGAAGGTCGTCACCATCCATGGTGGTTAGGATCATGGCTCCTCCTGAGAACACACGTTTAACCACAAATGGCCCTTCGTAAGTAGGGGTCCATTTGCCCCGGGGATCACTTTGAGGAAGGATGATGCGTTTGATTACCAGGTCCCCAACTTGATACTCTTGCGGTCTGACTTTCTTGTTAAATGCCCTGATCATCCGTTTTTGATACGTTTGACCATGACAGATAGCAGTGAGCCTCTTTTCGTTAATCAGATTTAATTGATCAAGTCGAGTCTGGATCCAATCATCTTCACTCAAGTCTGCATCCTTCATAATCCGGAGAGAGGGTATCTGGATTTCAATTGGCAAGACTGCCTCCATGCCATAGACCAAGGAGAAAGGAGTTGCCCCGGTTGATGTCCTTGCTGAGGTGCGGTACCCATGAAGAGCGAACGGTAACATCTCGTGCCAATCTTTATAGGTCACTGTCATCTTCTGCACAATTTTCTTGATATTTTTATTGGCTGCCTCTACAGCCCCATTCATCTTCGGCCGGTAGGGAGAAGAATTGTGGTGCTGTATCTTGAATTGTTCACAGAGTTCAGTGATCATTTTGTTATTGAGATTGGTACCATTGTCCGTAATGATTCTTTCTGGGACGCCGTACCGATAGATCAGATTATGCCGGATGAAACGTGCCACGACGCTCTTGGTTACTGTGGCATAGGAAGCTGCCTCAACCCATTTCGTGAAGTAATCAATCGCCACCAAGATGAAGCGATGCCCATTGGATGCCGTTGGTCGGATCTCACCGATCATATCGATGCCCCACATTGCGAAAGGCCAAGGTGCCGTCAGGACATTCAAAGGAACCGGAGGAATATGCACCTTGTCAGCATAGATCTGGCATTTATGACAAGTTCGGGAGTGCTGGTAACAATCGGCTTCCATTGTGGACCAGAAATATCCTGCCCGAAGGATTTTCTTAGCCATGGTGTGTCCACTGGAATGTGTTCCAAATGTACCTTCATGCAGTTCCATCATGATTTTCTCCGCTTCAGCCTTATCCACACAACGTAGCAGAGTTGAATCATGATTCCGTTTGTAGAGAATGTCGTTGCTGAGGAAGAATTTTGCAGCAAACCTCCTCATGAACTTCTTATCATTGACGGATGCACCTTCAGGGTATTCCTGAGCTTCCAAGTTCCTCTTCACCTCATGATACCAGGGTTTCTCAATGACCTTCTCAACCTCGAGCTCGCAGCAGTATGCCGGTTCATCCAACTTCCAGATTATGATTCGGGGAGCCTCATTGTCCCATTTAACTTTGAACATTGAAGACATCGTGGCTAGTGCGTCTGCTAGCTGATTCTCCTCTCTAGGGAAATGTTCGAAAGTTATCTCTTCAAAGTGAGGGAGCAAGGTCGACACATACTCCTTGTAAGGAATAAGATTCGGGTGTTTCGTATCCCACTCGCCCTGGATCTGATTGATCACGAGAGCGGAATCTCCGAAGACACTTAGGAATTTTATCCTTAAGTCGATTGCAGCTTGTAAACCCATGATACATGCCTCATATTCTGCCATATTGTTGGTGCAGCTGAAACATAATCGGGCGGTGAGGGGAGTATGAGTTCCTTTGGGAGATATGATTACAGCGCCGACACCGTTACCCAAAGCATTGGAGGCTCCATCAAAATGCATAGACCATCGGGATCCTTCCTCAGGTCCTTCATCCGGTCCAGGTACTTCATAGTCAGTTACTACCATGATGTCTTCGTCCGGAAAATCAAAGTTTAATGATTGGTAATCGTCCACAGGTTGGTGTGCCAAATGATCCGCCAGTACACTTCCCTTAATTGCTTTCTAAGTCGTATACTGGATATCATATTCTGTTAAGATCATTTGCCATCTCGCTATTCTTCCAGACAGAGCGGGCTTTTCAAATATGTACTTGATGGGATCCATCTTTGAAATCAATAAAGTAGTGTGAGTCAGCATATACTGTCTCAGCCGGCGAGCAGCCCATACAAGAGCGCAGAAAGTTTTCTCAAGCAGTGAGTAACGAGACTCACAGTCGGTAAACTTTTTGCTCAAGTAATAAATAGCGTGCTCTTTTCGGCCAGACTCGTCATGCTGCCCCAGCACACACCCCATTGAATTATCAAGTACCGTCAAGTATAGTATCAGAGGTCTTCCTTCCACCGGTGGCATAAGAATGGGTGGCTCTTGGAGATATTCCTTTATCCTTTCAAAAGCAGCCTGACATTCATCATTCCAGCGTACCACTTGATCTTTCTTCAATAATTTGAAGATTGGCTCACAAGTAGCGGTCAGATGTGAGATGAATCGGGCAATGTAATTCAGTCGTCCTAGGAAACCTCTGACTTCTTTCTCTGTTTTTGGAGTCGGCATCTCTTGAATAGCTTTAACCTTGGCAGGGTCCACCAGGATACCTTTATCACTTACAATGAAACCTAGCAATTTTCCGGACCTCACCCCGAAGGTGCATTTGTTGGGATTCAACCTCAGCTTGTATAACTTGAGTCGATCAAACAACTTCCTCAGATGGTCAAGGTGCTCCTCCTCAGTTTGAGACCTCGCTATCATGTCATCAACGTATACTTCAATCTCATGATGGATCATATCATGAAATAAAGCAACCATGGCACGTTGATAGGTTGCCCCAGCATTTTTCAATCCGAATGGCATGACCTTATAACAGAAGGTGCCCCACTGAGTCACGAAGGTAGTCTTCTCCATATCCTCTGGAGCCATCTTAATCTGATTATACCCTGAAAAACCATCCATGAAGGAGAACACCTTGTGTTGAGCTGTATTGTCAACAAGGACATCGATGTGAGGTAGGGGGAAGTCATCCTTGGGGCTGGCCCTGTTCAAATCCCTGTAGTCGACACACATTCTGACTTTACCGTCCTTCTTCGGTACTGGCACCACATTGGCAACCCACTGAGGGTAAGAAGTCACTGCGAGGAACCCGACATCAAACTGCTTCATAACCTCAGCCTTGATCTTTTCAGACATCTCTGGACGCATCCGTCGGACTTTTTGCTTTACCGGAGGGCAATCTTCCTTGGTTGGCAGATGGTGAACTACAATGTCGGCATCCAAACCAGGCATATCTTCATAGGACCAAGCAAAAATCTCCATGTAGTCTTGTAGCATCTGGATCAATCGTTGCTTCACGCTGAGCTCTAGATTGGCACCAATCTTGACCTCTTTCCTATCCGTCTCAGTACCCAGGTTAATTGTCTCCACAGGCTCTTCATGTGGTTGAATGGCTCTCTCTTCCTGGAGTAGCAGCCTTGCGAGTTCACCAGGCACTTCGCAATCATCTTCACCTTCGTCTTCGGCCAAGTTGATCGGATTTTCGAAGTCATAACTGGCGGTAGCAGAGCTGTTACCAGTGAGATCCAGAGTGGATTGAAACCTGTATAAGTGAGTGTGTGTGTAAATATAGCTGTTTTGCAATATATATAACACAGAAAGGAAAAGAGCAAAAGATTTGAAATGCAACAAACGTCCAATGTTTTGATTGATGATATATGAAAATGTCATACAAAAAGCCCTCACAAATGGAGCTACGATGCCCCGGGTAGGACACCGAGCCAACAAAGCTTTAACATATTGTTTGTTACAAATTTGGAAATCAAAAGAAATCAATTACTGCGTGACAAATGTGATAGGGGTAAAATCCTTTGCCGTCCAGTTGCTCGGTCCGTTGCTGGCAGTCGGGTAGATCCAACTGTCAAACTCTGCTTCCTCTACATCCTCCTCGATAGCATTCACCCTTGAGCTGGAGATAAACACCGGAGCCTTTCTGATCTTCTCTTTGCGCACAGCCTTCTGAGCCTCCGCAGTAAAGCCTAGCCCAAACTTGTCGTTCTTCTGAGTGAAGTCAGGAAGCTGACCCCAGTGTGCACAATTGCCTTTCTGAACCACAGCCCGGGCATCCCTTAGGGAAGCCATCTTCAAGGAATCATTCTCTTCGGCTATTGTCTCTGCAGCTGCTGAAATTGGATGCACCTCCTCGAAATGCTGAAAGGGGGTTTCAATAAACTCTCCGTCCATCTCAATGTACCTGAAGGAATTCAAATGGCTCACCATATACTCCTCTTCTCCTTGCACAGTGACGATCTTCCCCCTGACGGGATACTTCAGCTTCTGGTGCAAGGTGGAGGTCACTGCCCCAGCTTTATGGATCCAAGGTCGACCCAGCAGACAAGAGTACGATGGACGTATATCCATCACATAAAAGGTAGAGTCAAACACTTGGGAGCCCACACGAATAGGGATGTTAACCTCTCCATGAACCATCCTTTTGGAACCGTCAAAGGCCCTGACGATGATATTGCTGGGTTTCAACTCCAGGCCTTCATAATCCAGGCGGTCTAAAGCCTTTTTCGGTAGAACATTCAAGGAAGAACCAGTATCCACCAATACATGTGCCAGAGTAGTGCCCCTGCATTCAATAGAGACATGCAGGGCATCATTGTGGTCTCTCCCTTTCGCGGTCAGGTCAGCATCTGAGAAACCCAGGCCATTGTTTGCTGTTAGATTAGCTATGCAATCAGTGAACTGGACTGCAGACGTCTCCTGCGGCACATGGGCCGTCTTGAGAAATGAGATCAAGGCCTTAGCATGGGCCTCGGAGCATAGCAATAAGGAGAGCAGGGAGATCTTGGAGGGTGTATGCCCCAACTGCTCGACAACATTAAAATCACTTTTCTTTATTATTTTCAGAATCTCCTCCATTTCTTGTCGGGAGGCCTCAACATTTATGGGTATTGGTGCCTCCATCCGGGCAGGCTCTTCTTCAATCCCTTTGCCCCGAGCATTTGATGACTCGGCAGCAGGGGAAACAACTTGATCAGCAACAGTACCAGGTAAACTTGTAGGTTTTATGAGGAGGGGTTTTCGAATAGCGGGCGGTGCAATGTCAGGCGAGAAGAGCCTGCCACTGCGGGTGACCTTGGCTGGACCAGTGATATCGCAGATACTGGCACTAGCGTCGAATTCTTGTTTGATTCCATTTATATACACGTCTGCCCCATAATGCCAGGGGACAGCTTTATCAGACACGTAGGAGAGGGGCCCCGGAACAGTAATGATCACAGGCGCAACTGTCATGATTTGACTAGGCTTCTTCGGGGGAGCCTTGATTGGATTTTTGAAGATGGTAATCACAGAAACTTCTTTCATCGGAACCAATTGAACATCAGTCTTTTTGAATAGAATTTCCTTGCTATCCATTAGGCCTTGGATGCCTAACCTCAGCAAGGGACAATCAGATAGGGAAATAGCACAGAACAGGCAACCCTCACCGCAACCCGAAAATAAACCGGCCCGCAGTAGGTTCTTCTTAACAGTCTTCAGAGGGGTAACAACTTCATCTATCGAAACAGCATACGTTTCTTCCTCAATGGCATTTACCCTATGCTGGGGCATAGGAGCCGTTACAACATTTGGTCTTTCTGGCGCTTCAAACTGAATTTCCTTTGCGTCGATCAGATCTTGCACTTTGTTTCTCAAGGCCCAGCAATCATCAGTAGTGTGCCCGGGACTATCAGAATGATAAGCACACCGGGCATTTGGGTTATATTTAGGAGACGCAGTGTTGACGACCTTAGGAGCTTCTTTGAGGGTCACCAGGTTGGTGGATAACAGTTGGGGTAAAATTTGAGATAAGGTCATACTCAGTCGGGTATACTGCCTCTTGGGCCTTTCGCTTCTTTGTTGATTGTACTACTGAGGAGCAGCAACAGGTTTGGAGATGACCAAAGCATTGACAGCTTGGCGACTTTCGGGCTTGACTTGTCTTCTAGGACCATAGACGGCACTTGCTTCTTTCTTAAATGGCCTCTTCTCAGCACTTGTAGAGGCAGCCTTCTGTATCTTGCCTGACCTGATGCCAGCTTCAATTCTTTCTCCCGTTAATATCAAATCTGTAAATCCAGCGGAGGAGTTACCAACCAAATGATTGAAAAACGGACCAGACAACGTCCCCAGAAACATATCAACCAGTTCTCGATTAGTCAATGGAGGCTGCACCCTGCCAGCCAAATCTCTCCATTTTTGAGCGTACTCTTTGAACCCTTCACCCGTCCCTAGAGACATACCCTGAAGTTGGGTACGCGTAGGAGCGAGATCAGAATTGTATTAGTATTGTCTGTAGAATGCGGTTGCCAAATCCTCCCAGTGTCGGATGCTAGCTCCATCCAATTGGTAGAACCATTCAAGCTGTGACCCCGAGAGGCTATCTTGGAAGAAGTGAATCCAGAGGTTCTTATCCGCCGTGTAAGGTTGGATTTTCCTTACGTACGACCTCAGATGCAGCTTTGGGCAGGAGACCCCATCGTACTTGGCGAAGGCAGGCGCCTTAAACTTGTGTGGAATTACTACTCCAGAAGATAACCCCAAATCTCCGAAATCCAGCCCCGACACATTCTGAATTTCTATGGCGCTCAAGCGGTCCTCCAATTGCTTGTATCTGTCAGCAGCAGGTGGGTATTGTTCGTCGTTATAGTCCGTCTCGTTGTCGGAGACTGCGGGACTAGGAGCTCCTCCCCCTTGGGGACTGTTTTTCTCAGCAGAAGAAGTGGTTGGATCAGCTTCGTTGTGGAGTGTGTTCCCAAATCTGCGTCCGGTGTTGAACAATGCAGTCCTCTTTTTCTTCTTCTTCTTCATGAGTAGAGTCTTCAACTCTTGCTGACCTTGGGCTAGGCTTAGGACCATCTCTTGAAACTGTGCACTTTGGGCCTGAAGGGCCTTGATTGCTTGCTCACTGGATGATTCTGGATTCATGATGACTGTTCAAAATAAACAGCGAAGGAGATTAAGCAACCTGTGAAATAGGGTACCTGCTATGCATATGGTGTAATGGAATGCGTATGTTTTATGTTTTCAAAGACAAACAAGATTCAACTTTGTAGACAAAAAGGGAAACACACTTCATTAGATTAAAATTTTCAATTGTTCAACAACTTGCCCTTAGGCATTACAGGAATGAAAAGGAAATAAAACTACAAAAGGAAACATCAAAGCTCATCAATGCTCCCATGGCCTCCTCTTTTCAGTGCTGATGTAGTTGTTCAGGACCCGTTCTTCCTCCAATTGCTTAGTCAGCCTCTGGATCTTCCTTTCCTGCTCGTTGAACTTCTCCCGATAGAAATCCCGTTCTTCCTTTAGCTGTGCCCAAGATCTCTTCATTGTATCAAAATCAGTGGGTATCTGAGGAGGGAGGACAGTTGGAGGAATCCCATCTTCAACAGGAGACTCAAGAATGAGAGGTCTAACAGCTTCGTAGGGCATACCCAACTTCTGAGCACGGATGCGGACCCATTTGCAATAGGGCTCCATTGGTAGAGAAGTCTTTGGTCCTAACTCATGTGGGTCAGCTTTGTGAATTCTGTCCCAAGCTCTAATGAATCCCTGGCGTAGTTTGTCACTGTCTGCCTGAAACTCAAAATGGAAGTGAGGAACCAGCATCTCATGAGGCCCATCTCCTCTGGCTCTTCCAAACTGACGGAGAGCTAAACACGGATTGTAAGAGATTCCTCCTTGGATACCAATCAACGGGACATTAGGGTATTCTCCGCAACGGTCGATAACAACTACCTCATCCAAACCTCTGAGAGTCCAGGTGATGTCATTATCAGTGAGAGACATTAACCTCCGAGCCCAACCTTTTCCTTCTTCATTCTTCAGCACGAACTTAGGAAGGTGCGAAATAAACCACCTTACTAGCAAAGGAGTACAACACCACGGAGTTCCCCGTTTTCGGGCAGTACGAGCATAGAGTTGTTGTAGAATATCACCCAAAAGAGTGGGTACCGGATTCCGAGACATGAAGATCCTTATGACATGGATACTGATAAAGGTGTCAGGGTTGGGAAATAGCACCAGACCATAGATCAAAAGAGCTAGAATATCCTCATATGCCTTGAAGTCCAAGTCATTCCAGAAATCATTAGCCTTGCCAACCAGAAATTTGACCAACAAGCCCTTGATCCCATTTCTAGTTTCCCAGTTGGACAATACCTCTTCTTTGGTCAAGGGGAGAATTGCAGCAATCTCCTCAGGCCTAGGAGTCTTTTCCAAACCAGTGAATGGAGTTTGTTCCAAGACAGGAATCCCAAGCAAATAAGAAAATTCTTCCAGGGTAGGAACCAGCTGGAAGTCTTGAAAGGTGAAACAGTGATACAGAGGGTCATAAAACTGGGTCAGAACACTTATCAGTTGTTGGTCCCATTTTGTAGTGACTAAACTGAGAAGAGAACCATGCCTCTGAATGAAGGAAGTGGTATTTGGAATTCTGCTAACCAACTCATCAAGCAACTCAGGTGAACGAACAAAGTTGAACCGGATAGTATTCCTTCGCACAGGCATCATAATGTCCTACAAAACAGAGCAAAGATGAAACCTCTTTTGTCTTTGAAATGGGTTAGCCTTTTATACAGGATGCATGCAATGGTATGATGGAATGATGCTATGATGAAGCACACCACAAATATTCACATAGACAGGTAAGGCACACAAGTCACACAAGACACCCTTAGGTTTCAGGCCAGCATGAGTTTCAGGTATTACCGTCTTTTGGTTTTGTCGGTTAAAACCTGTCCTATCAAAAGTAACCGGGTTCTAGAGGATCTCAAATCATTGGCTACCCTCAATCGGTCATAACTCCAGCATCGCAATCTTTTCTCGCGGCCAGAACCATCTCGAGAGTTTAGCCTCAATGAGTGTAGCATACTGCTACTGTCCTAATAGCCAAGTTGGTCAATTTAGGGTTCTAAGGTTGGTTGGTGTTTAATGACCCCTTAGAAGACCTATATTCTCCCCGTTACAACACAAGGGATATAGGTACAGACTAAGTTGCCACACCAACGTAGCCACTGCTTCACCCATGTCGGTCTACGCCGGACAGGTCCCTCACAGATTATGCTACCTAAAAAGGGTACATCCCAGATCCGGGTTAGGATCTATGAAACTCCGATGCAAAGCCCACAAATATAAAAGCAAACAAAGCAAACAATTGAAAACAAAGGTGATCTAAACCCTAAGGTTACTCCACTTTTAGAATTTTCCCCAGCAGAGTCGCCAGTTCTGTGATACGGTGGGAGAACTGACTTGAGGTTTTGCGTTTGTATTCGCAAATGTTGCGGTTAGCAAGAGTCGCCACCGACTTTTTATTTTATCCTAAGGAAAGGTTAAAAAGCACAGCAAAAACCTTTTGAGATGTTTTCTTGGGTTCGGGGAGTAGATTATAGAAAGGGAAGGTATTAGCACCCTTTCTATCCATGGTTATCCATGGGCTCTTAGTTACTTGCTTAGATCACTTGCCTTTTGTTTTCAATTGTTTTAAATGGTGCTTGAGTGTGTGGGTTTGAAAATGTTTTGAAAAGAGGCCAATGTGGTGGCAACCTTTGTAATGATCCATATGGGGATGTATACAAAGATGTATGTCTTTTTGAAAAAGTTTTCATTTGTTTTTGAAGGTTGTTTTGAAAGTGTGGTGATGTGTGATTTTGAAATTAGGCAAGTGTTTTGTTTTGCAAGTTAATTCAAGTAACTAAGAGGTTATCTACTCCTAAATTTCTCAAAAGATCATTGCTATACTTTAACCCTTTTAACAAGTTTGCTCCACCATTGTATTTGGTGGGCAACCTTGTGTTAGGATGTGAAAGGGACAGGCGCGGGTCATCGTTTTAGACCATAATCGCAACGGCGTTAAATGTCTTTGAGCAATTTCTTTAAGGGACTTGATCATTTGTTTTTGTTTGTTTTTGAAAAGTTTTGTCGAGGGACTATGATCATTCAAATTGTTTGCTTTGCCCAAAGAAGTTCAACATGCAATATGGCCCATTTATTTGAAGGCAACAAGTGGAAAACCCTACGGGGTGCAAGTGTGATTTGTGTGTTCATTTTCATGCTTGTTTATCTTGTATTAGGTCAAGCTATTTTTTTATCGTTTTTTTGCATACAAACCCTAATTTTAACATGTTATCATTAGAAAGCAATAAAATGCGAAATTAAAATTACTAAGCTATTACAAAACCAAATATGGGAAGGGGGGTACAAATGTTCAAATGGGAATATTGACAAGAATTTAAATCTAAATTATTACATCATTTTGAATATTTGCAATTTAAATAATGTACAAAAATTAAATAAAGATGCAAGATGCACAAAAATGTTTTGTATATGTATGAAAAAATATTATTTATGTAAAAGAGAAAAGAAAATAAAAAATGTATTATTTTTTGGAGTATTTTGAACTTAGGGTAAAAACCCTAATTTTAAAGAAAAAGGTATTATTTTCTAATTTAATACAACTATTTATTCATTATTTATAAAAATAAAATAAAATGAAGTGTATTATGGAAAAAGGTATTTTTATATCAAATATTAATAAAAATGAAAAAATTCAAGTATTTTTATATTTTATCTTAAATATATTAATAATCACATATATATATATATATATATATATATATATATATATATATATATATATATATATATATATATATATATATATATATATATATATATATATATATATATATATATATATATATATATATATATATATATATTAAATCCTAAATATGTATTATACACAAAATAAGTATTTATTTAATATTTTAATAAAATAAATAAAAGAGTATTTTTTTTTGTGTGAAATATTTTCAGAAGGTAAATAAAAATAAAAATGTATTTACACCATTTTTTCTATTTTATTCTAATAATAGTATATATATATATATTTATATGCAAACAAAAGAAATAAATCAAATAAATATGCCATATATTCAAAAAATGATGGAAAAAATATTTTTAATTTTTTAATGCCATGAGAAAAAATAAACAAAGTCAACCAAAAAAAAGAAAAAGTCAAAAATGTTAAGAAATGAACAAATGGGCTCAGGGGGGTGTGAATCAAAAAAGATGGTGTGAAAAGTAAAATAACACAGGCCCAGCCCACTGATCATTGTCTTCAACCTCCAGCTCAAACATTTGAAAAAACGCGCGCCCCTGTTCTTCAATGTCTAACTCCTGATTCTTGGCTTTTCAGCAAAAACTCATAACACAAGAAATGTTCAGCATGAAGAGACGGTTTCAACCATATAAATAACTTGACCTATCTCTCTAAGATGAGAGAGAATTTCTCCTCCCCCAATTTCTGACCTAACTTTTCATCAATGTTCAGACATGAAATTCTCTAAGCACACGAAACATAAATGAAATCTAATCATATGAGCGTGTTCAGGGCTATGATTGTGACATGTTTTCTTCAAAAACCTAAAGCTAACAATGCCTAATAAGAGAGATAGAACTCCATGAATGTACCTGTTCAGTTGGAATCGAGCTTGGCAATGGAGGATGTTTCAGAGTGAAATGATGACTTGTACAGCTTCCTTGAAGTGTAAGGATGCTTTTCCAATTCCTACTTTGTCTTGAAACTCCCTGAATCGAGCTAGTGAACTCCAACTGCAAAACAGAAAATTAAAAATGGTGAAGTGGCTTGGAGGTGTTACAGGTCTGATTTTAGGACATGGTTAGCTTGTATATATTGTAGGGAAGGTAGAGGAAAAGGTTTGGATCAAAATGCTCGAAGGGATTGGGAGTTTGCACTCAAACTGCAGGGGTTCCCCTGTTTGAGCAGTTTCAAGGTGACTTTGAGATGAAGGGTGCTTTAGATGTTCAGGACTCGTGCAAAAGCTTGGATGTGGTCTATGGAATGTGTTTGATAACTTTTCTCTTCTGTTCCTAAGCTGAGATGAGAGATGGCATAAGTTATGGACTTTTCTTCTATCTTAAGCAACAAAAGCAAGTTGGTGGTTTTAGGTTAGTAGGGGGCCTCCTAATGTGCTGCATAAACATCTCTTGATCAGTGTGTTATGCACATAAACTTGTGCCAAGCAGATCTTCCATGTACTTGTTGGATTTCTAATTTGACATAAAGCTAATCTTTTCAAAAATGGAAATTTCACTTTATCTAGTTTAGGATTAATCTTGCATACAATGCTTGCACTCAAAGAACAACACCTTAACACATTGAATATGCATTAAATTATTGAGTATGGAATGGTTCAAGGACCTGTAATCAAGCATAAAGCAAACTGATTTCAAATTGGCAAGATTATGAACATGTCTTGATGAAGAACAAAAGTGAATTTTTGCCAACTTGTGAAATTCGAATCTCTCAAGTTATGAGGTTGTTTGATGAGTTCTTGGACATTTTGGAAAGCTTGGAATGTGTACTACAATCCATCTTTGAAATGCAAATCAAAATTCCAAGTGGAAGGGTATGAAAAGTGGCCTTGAAGTAGGGTAGAAAACCTTGTCAAAATAGGTCAAATTTTACTAAGTTAAAAGATGGTTTAGTGCCCTTATTCAAAAAATTATAACTTGAGATACAAGCTTCAAATGAGAAAACTTTGTGAATAAAAGTTGTAGATTATGCAACAAGCTACAACTTTCATGTTTTGACTTTTGTTTGAATCCAAATGGATCATGGTGAAAAGATGGGGCAAAGTTGGGAAAAAATTAGGGTTTTTCATAACTTAGAAAAATTCTAAGTTATGAAAAATTCCATTTTCAAACCCTAATTTGCATTTTGAGATTTCTTGGTGAACAAGTTTCATGATTTGGCATGTTTTGATGAAAAATGAATCTTGACTCTTGATTTTGACCAAAAAGTCAAAGTTTGACTTTTCAGTATACAGTCAAAATTGATCAATTGACTGGGAAATTCAACTGTCAATCTTGTGTACTTGGGATCTTTTGAGCTTGATGAACATGTCAAGATAATTCCATTGAGTCCTTGAGGCCATATGTGAGCTTGGTTTACCATTGGCTAGGTCAAACAGTCAAAAATTGCCTTTGTGCAGTCAAAACCTTAAAAATGACCATTTTGCCCTTTTGGTGATCTGATCAAATTTCTTGGAGAATTGTGATCCAAACTTGATCAAATGGTCCATATGAGTTCATAATGTTGATGTGGATCAAATTTCATGAGGTTTGACTGTCAATTGGCCACAGTTGACTTTTTCCCAATACAACTGATTTCTAGGTCAACTGTCCAATTGCCTGGGCAAAACTTGGAATCAAGACTTGAAACTTGGTATAGGTAAACTTGGGAGTCCAAAATGAAGCATGAAAGTCATCTTAGGCATTTTAGGTCAAAACATCCTTAGGCAAACACAAACCCTAATTTGAGTCCACAGTGCAAGGAGAAGTCTTGAGCAGAGGAAACCCTAATTGGATCTTGATCTTCAAAGGTCTTGTGATGAGAAAATGTTGAGGAAATGGGAGGGCAAATTTTGGGGTACAACATATGCCAAGACTTTCGTCTGGCTCAGTTAAATCTATTTTAAGATTTTTCTGATTCTTATCCAGTCAAAGTTAATTCAAGACTTTCGTCTGGCTCAGTTAAATCGATTCTAAGATTTTTCTGATTCTTATCCAGTCAAAGTTAATTCAAGACCTTCTCTTATTCAGTCAGATCAACACTAACATCTCCCTGATTCTCATTCCAGTGGAAGATATTCCGGGTTTTTCTGTTTCAGATAAATCTCTCAACGGTTTATTCTGATTCACTTCCAGATTTTTCACTATCAGAGACGAATAATCCAACTCTTTTCTCCATCACTAGTTCGGGATTTATTTTCTCCAGCGAGAGGTCGTCTTGAAAAAACATTACACGTCTGTACATCAGGACATCATGCAACGCAATCTCATTTATTTTGAGAACATCATTGTTTGATATATGTCATGCCACTAACTTTTACCTTGCAGGAAAGATGTAATCAATTTCTCACCAAAATTCGTATCATGAAGCCTGGACGTTGACCAGATAACGATACAAGACTGTGAAACCTGGACGTTGACCAGATAACAGTAAAGTATACTGTGAAACTTGGATGTTGACCAAATAACAGTTTACTCGGCCAATTACTTTGAAACCCGAATTCAACCGGATATTAGTAGGCCCCAAAATCAAAAGGAAAACCGGAGGCGACCGGATAACCATTTGATTTCTTTCTGAAGACTGGACGTTGACCAGATAGGAAGTAAGGTATTGTGAAACCTGGATGTTGACCAGCTAGCAATACAACACTGTGAAGCCTGGATGTTGACCAGATAACAGTTAACTGTTAACAAAATGAAGATTCTCATCCTCAAAACCTCAGAAGATTGGCATACTCCCAAGCTCCTGATACCATTAACAGAATGAAGATTCTCATCCTTAAAACCTCATAAGATTGGCATACTCCCAAGCTCCTGATACCATTAACAGAATGAATATTCTCAATCTTGAAACCCCAGAAGATTGGCATACACCCAACCTCCTGACCCAAACGCCTGAATGAAGATTCTCATTCTTGCTTCCCCAGAAGATTGGCATACTCCCAACCTCCTGACCCAATCTCCTGAATGAAGATTCTCATCCTTAAAACCTCAGAAGATTGGCATACTCCCAAGCTCCTGATACCCTTAATAGTATGAAGATTCTCATTCTTGAAACCTCATAAGATTGGCATACTCCCAAGCTCCTAATACCCTTAACAGAATGAAGATTCTCATTCTTGAAACCCCAGAAGATTGGCATACTCCCAACCTCCTGACCCAAACGCTTGAATGAAGATTCTCACTTTTGCTTACCCAGAAGATTGGCATACTCCCAACCTCCTGACCCAAACGCCTGAATGAAGATTCTCATTCTTGCTTCCCCAGTAGATTGGCATACACCCGAGCTCTTGATATTCCCGACAGAATGAAGATTCTCATTCTCAAAGTGGCATACAACCTAAACTCCTGAACTTCTTCCAAACAGGAATAAGCTTTTCCCCAGAGTCCTGAGCTTACTCTCCAGCAGGATAGCTACTCCCCAACAGTACAGCTATTCCCCACAGAGTTTTTACTCCCCGACAGAATGAAGATTCTCATCCTTGATTCTCCAGCAAAGTTGCCAGAACTTTCTTTACTCTCAGCATAAATTTATTAGAGTTTTTAATCCATTGCAGATCGAAGACTCTCGTTCTTGACTCCTCAGCACAAATTCCCCTAGCAGAATGAAGATTCTCATTTTCAATGCCCCACAGAGTTTTCAAATATTCCCCAGCGGATTTCTCCTCAAACAACAAAACAGGAATCCCTGGTAGAAGTATTCTAAGAAAAGCTTGAAGACACACATACTCTTCAATAGCGGTCCAAGGTTTATCTTCCCCGGCAGCAGTCAAAGATTTTATTATCTCTAGCTATCCAGGATTTATTTTCCTCAGTAAGACAGCTCATCAACTTAATTGCGCATATATTGCATTCATATATCATAAACATTTGATAAAACACATATATTGCATCATACATTTCATGCAACATAACTTTGTGTTTCAGCTAATATTTGACCCTTTTCAGGATAAGATTAACAAGCTACCAGTATTCAATCTGAAAACAGTTTACGAACGCTTCCAAACACGGAGGCTAATCTATCGCTTGTTCAGATTCAGCTCATGAAAACAGTTTACGGATGATCCAAACATGGATGCTAATCTATTGCTTATTCAAACTCAAGGATCATGAAAACAGTTTACGGATGCTTCCAAACATGGATGTTAATCTATCGCTTGTTCAGATTCAGCTCATGAAAACAGTTTACGGATGCTCCAAACACAGATGCTAATCTATTGCTTATTCAAACTCAAGGATCATGAAAACAATTTATGGATGCTTCCAAACACGGATGTTAATCTATCGCTTATTCAGATTCAGATCATGAAAACAGTTCATGGATGCTCCAAACACGGATGCTAATCTATTGCTTATTCAGACCCCCAGCTCAGAAACGTTCCAGACATGGATACCTTTCTGATACTCACCTACAACATACAATTCAACAAACATTATTGGATGGAATCTTTAAGCCCATATCTGACAAGATTCTGTCACATCTCCAAATGGCATCTTTAAGCCCATCTCTGACAAGATTCTGTCACATCTCCAAATGACATCTTTAAGCTCATTCCCTCAACTATGCTTTAACTAGTGCAAATTTATGGGCAATCTAGTGTCCAATCATCTTTTACCTTCGAGTCGCGAACGGCAAACTCGCCAATCTAACTCTTCAGGTTCAAGAAGATTGAACAGGGGCAGCTGTTGTACCCCAAAATTTACCCTCCCCTTTTCACAAGAAATCACAACCCTAGGGTTTTCTAAGATTTTCAAGATTGACTCAAGAATCGATCAGACATACTTTTCTATGGCAGTAAATTAAGAATTAGGGTTTCTCTCACATTTCTCAGAAGAAACTAAATTCTCAGAAGTTCAATTAACTGTCACATGTTTTTCACACTTTTTCGAGTTTGCTGAAAGTTTACTGGTTGTTCTCAAGGTCTTTTTTATCTGGGATAAGAGATTGGAACTGAGATGGTCATTTGGAATATTCAGGTTTTGTCTGATCCAGGTTAACCAGATAATGTGCGTCTTTTAAAATGTTTGCTTGTTAATAGAATGAAATGTTTGCTTGTTTATTGGAATACCCCGTGCGTATCTTGATTGGAATGCTGTTGCAAGGTTACGAGATTGCAGAGTTATTGGATTACTTAAAGTTTAAGTTATTTGTATTGAAATTATTAGAATGCAGTTTCAGTAATTTTAAATCGGGAATCTTAAATAATAAATGAAGACTTGAAGGAAGAATTGCGAGATATTGGACAGTAGAAGATTTTATTGGATGTAAGATTGCCTCACAAAGATTTTTCAGATGATTGATACAAAAATAATTTATTATTTGAATACTGTAGGTTTTTACAACTTATAGTACTTGGGAAAATAAATTGTTACAATTAATGGAAATCTATCTAATCTAAGCTTAAGCCTCCATTGATCCATTGCTCCCATGCTCAAAATCTTCTGCTTCCTCTGCTTTGTCATCACCCAATTTGTGCTCACATGAAAAAGACAAAGGAAAAGGGATTAGTACAGTCAGTTGAATATGAAAAGAATTTTCAAACAAAAAAGAAAGGGAATTTTTTCATCATTAAAGTTTGCCGTCTGGAATCAGAGTACTATTGTTCATCATGTTTTTATTTTTCTCTTTGCAAATCACAAGAAGATTGCTCTTCTTGGTTCACAAAGAGAAAAATAAAAAATGCAAAAAGAAGAAAGCAAACAAAACAATCTATTCAAAAACATAGCAAGGCGCCAAAACTGCAAAACAAGGCCAAATTGGATGCAAAACTGTACAAGGCAAGTTTCAAATGCAAACTAAACATAACAACTAAACAAAATTGTACAAAGCAACCAAACAGTCGGCAAACCAAACATAACAACATTACAAAGCAAGGAAAATTGTACTAAGCAACTGAAACATTGCAACAAGTCACAAAAGAAAACTGGACGCAGCATACCAAAGCAACCAAGTACAATTCAGAAAGTACAATGCAGCAGGTAAACCAAATCACAAGTCAAAGACTTGTCATAGCTTTTCATCATTTTCCATATTTTAGGCAAAACGTTTCAGAAAATAAGGTGGAAAAGCAAAAGTGCTTTGTCATGGAGAGAGAAAGAGAGAAAAGATATCACCTTGGTGAGAGTGTACAGTTTGGCAAAAGGCTGTCACAAGTTACAAAACACAAGCAAAAAGATATAAGACTATCAAATAGCACAAAGAAAAGAGAGAGAACACTTTGGTCAAAAAACCACAACAAAGCTGGCTAAACTGCATAGCTAAACTGCAGAGCCAAAGCTGCAAGACAACTCTCCCAAAATCACCAAAATCCTGGACATTCACAAATCACAAAACCCTGTGAACCAAATACCCCAAAACTGCATCAAGCTTTCAAAACTGTACACCAGTTCCAAACTGTCAACAAAAGCAAACCAAACTGCATAGCCCAAACTGTTAACAGTTTCAAAATTCCAAACTGCACAACCAATCTCCAGGGCAACAAACTGTAATAAATCTTCAAGCCTGCCAAACAGTTTAAAGCTACACAAATCACACAACCTGCAAACTAGCCAAAACTGCAAACAAGCCAAACTGTAAAGCCCACAACACAACCCTGTAAACCATAACCAGTTCCCAAACATATCAAACAAAATTGCAAACAAAACTATAAACAACTACAAACCTGTTATCAAACTACAAACTTGCAGAACCAGCCTGCCCATTCAATCCATACCAACATAATAAGATTTCAAGCAAAAAACCTTCAACTGTGAATCCAAATCATTATCAAACAAAGTTCCAGAAATCATCACAAACCATTACCCAAACAACAAAGTTTCAAACAAAGCCAACAAAGCCTGCATCTTTCACCATCAACCAACAAAAAGTTTCAGAAGAGAATAAAACAAGGTTTCAGAACTATCATCATTAACAAAAAACAACAATGAAACCAAGTTTCAGAATAGCATCATCATAAACAATCCATACCAATATTCAAGTTTCCACAAATCTTCACCATCAACCAACTTTCAAACCAGTTTCAGAACAACAAAATCTAAACTACCAACAATAACAGAGTTTCAGAGATCATCATCATCAAGGTTTCCCCATCATTATTCAAATTCAAGAGAGAGGAAGGAGTTTCAGAAAACATTTAATCATCATCAATATTCAACATTCAAGAGAGAACAATCAGTTTCAGAACAAGTATCATCATCAACATTCTAGAGAAATCAAAGTTTCAGAAAAGAAATGTCATAGTTTCAGCAGCAACAGTCATCATCAACAAAAACAACAAAGTTTCAGAAGGAATCATCATCATTCAAGGTTCAGAAGAGAAGATACCTGAAAAGCTCGTCGTCATCTCTTCCCCTCGCACCTCCGGCCACCAAGGAACGCCGTCACCTCCCTCAAGCCTCACCACTCTCTTTTGTCATAGAGAAAATCCCATAGGTATGCTTCTCAAACCCTTTACTGCATCTTAGATACATAGTACAATGGATTAAAAAACAAAATTGTAAAGTCAAGCCAGCAAATCAAACGAAAGCTGTAAAACTAAAAATATAGACGAACCATACCGTTACAACGAAGCCATGGATCATTGTGAGGAGATGAGAGAGTGAGGGATGGCGTTCCGGCAACCATGGGGAAGGGAAGATCAGAGTTTGTTTGAGTGAGAGAAAGATGAAGAAGAGAAAACGAGAGAGAGGCGCCGCTGTAAAGCAAAACTCACAAACCCTAAATTGTTCATAAACCCTAAATTGCTGAACCCTAACAAAATACAAACAAATGCATTGGGCCTGTCCGCCCCACAAGCCTAAGCCCATAACGAATTGCTGATACCCCCCCTCTATTTCTGACCTCATTTTGTTTTACCACCTCAATTGGGCCTCAAACACACTTCAAACTCTTAAGCGCATTGTCCTTTTGTTCTTATTTACTTCTTCCTTTTTTTTTAATAAATTCAAACTCAATATTTTTATTTTTAATTTATTATCAATTTAAAATTAGCTTAGTTCATTTTCTTTTTCTTAACTTATCTTGTTATTTCTTTTGTTAATAATAACAATAATAATATATTAAAACTTAGTTTTCTTTTAAGTTAGTTGTATTTTCTTCTTTATTAATTAAATCTTGCTCCATTTGATAAAATACCAAAAAAAAAACATTTAGCTTGATTTAATTAATTTTGCTTTTCTTTAAACTTTTTTTATTGATTAACAAAAGTACAAAAGTAATGGAGATTTTGTTTAATTGAATTTTCTTTCTTTAAAAAGATAATAAAAATGCAAAAAGAATAATAATAATAATCCTTAATTTTTTTAGAATAGAGTTTTTTTTATCTATTTTTAATAAATACATGCATTTCATAATATTAATTGATTTCTTCATTTGTTATAACTTTATATTGAATTGCGACTATTCGATTTGGTTGGAATACTTGATATTTGGGCATTATTATTCTTGTGAGAGTCATCTCCATTTGTAATAATTGTACCTCCATCCCCGGATACTTCTGTAATAACTTAGACTTTTAATTCCCGCAATTTATTGCTTTCAATATACCGTGTAGTAATTAGGCGTGTATGGAAAGATTCAAAATCAATCGCTAGATGACCTAATCCAAGAATAAATAACTTGAAATCAATACACAATGCACACTTGCACCCCTAAGGTTTCATCCACTTGTTTCCTTTAAAACTGGCCATGTTATGCATGTTAAGTACTTTGGCAAAACAAAAACAAAACAAAAGATCATAGTCCCTCGATGACGCTATCTTGGTTGCCTATACAAAAATGATCTAGTCCCTCAAAATTGCTAAAGATACTTAGCACAATTGCTATCATGGTCAATACAATGACCCGCGCCTGTCCCGTTTAACATCCTAATACAAGGTTGTTTACCAAATGCAATGGTAAAACAACACTGTCAAAAGGGTTAAAAATGTGTAGGAAATACCTTTGAGTAAAATAGGGTAGATAGCTCTTAGTTACTTAATCAAAGCTTGCAAAAACATCCTTGCTATTTTCAAACACACATCACAACACAATTTCAAAACATTTCCCAAATCAAACTTTCAAAACATTGAAATATCTTTTCAAAAGACAATACATCTTTGTATACATTCTAACAAGAATCATTACAAAGGTTGCCACAACGATGGCCTCTTTTCAAAACAACTTTGAAAACCACACACAAAGTACCATTTCAAACAATTGAAAAGCAAAAGCAAGTGATCGAAACAAGTAACTAAGAGCCCATGGATAACCATGGATGAAAAGGGTGCTTGCACCTTCCCTTTTCATAATCTACTCCCCGAACCCAAGAAAACATCTCAAAGGTCTTTCCTGTGCTTTTTTGACCTTTCCTTTGAATAAAATAAAAAGTCGATGGCGACTCTTGCTAAACTGAAACATTTGCGAACTCAAACTCAAAACCCAAGTCAGTTCTCCCACCGCATCACAGACGCCATGTTGGGATTCTTTGGAGCCTCCTTCAAAGTCGCCAAATTAGATTTCAGAAGATGTGGTAAAACCTGGGCTAGAGTCATATTAATTCTGGTGAATTTCCCGACTGGCCTTTCCACCTTTGGTTGGTTACTTCTTGGTTGATCAGATGTAGATTTTGGGATCATAACGGCCCCCACCATTGGTCGGCGTTCAGCTCTCCCTTGGTTCCTTTGTGGATAAACAACATATACCTCTTTCTTTCCAGTGAAAGGCTTTCTCACAGCTGTAGTGGCAGAAGAATCCTTCTGAATCTTCCCACTTTTTATGCCAACTTCTACCCTCTCTCCGGTTAATATTAACTCAGTAAATCCGGAAGATGAACTCCCAATCAAATGGTTGAAGAAAGGGCCCGATAGAGTGCCTAAGAACATATCCACCAACTCCCTTTCAGACAGAGGGGGTTGCACTCTCCCAGCTAGATCTCTCCATTTTTGCGCGTAACCTTTGAAACCTTCATTGGAAGCCATAGCCATACTCTGAAGTTGAGTACGGGTAGGCGCCAAATCTGCATTATACTGGTATTGTTTATAGAAAGCTGTGGCAAGTTCTTCCCAGTTGTGGACGTCGGCCCTTTCCAATTGGTAAAACCAATCGAGTTGTGTTCCGGATAAACTATCTTGGAAAAAATGGACCCACAAGTCTTTGTCGGCAGAGTGCAGCTGAATCTTTTTGACATATGATCAGAGGTGCATTTTAGGACATGACACCCCATCATATTTTGCAAATAATGGCACTTTGAACTTTGGTGGGATCACAATTCCTGACACTAGCCCCAATTCCTCAAAGTCTAGACCTGGTACTTTCAGTATTTCCATAGCATTTAGACGCTCTTCAAGATGTCGGTATTTATCATCCGCTGGAGGATACTGTTCCTCGGAGTAATCTTCCTCTTCCTCCTCTTCTTCAGATTCTGACGAAACCGCTGTTTCTTTTCCTTTTCTTTCTCCTTCATCAAATGTTGCTGAAAAATTCAAGGTTCTTCTAGCCTGTCCTTGAAACCTTCTCCCCATGATTACCACACCGGTTGGTTTCTTCTCTTTCTTCTTTTTCTCTTTTGCTAACAGAGTCTTCAGCTCCTCTTGTCCTTTGGCCAGGGTTGTGAGTAACTGTTGAAACTGCGTGTTCTGAGCTTAAAGGTCTTTGACCGTCTGTTCGAGATCCATCTTACTGAAATAAACAGTTAGAGAGATGAGGAAACTTGTTGCCAAGACTTGTTTATGTTATGATGAATGATATGTGCATATGTAATGTTTTCAAGGATTTTAAAAGATTCAAGTTCGTTTTAAACAAAAAAGAAACATACGTTATATTAATAAGATAGAGTTTGAGTACATCAATGCCCCTTGGGCAAAATAATACAATACTCTAAGACAGAAAAGTAGTGTGCATCCTCTTTGGCGCAATGTAGGCATTTAGAGTCCGCTCCTCATGAAGTAGCCTAGTGAGTTCCAAAACCTTCTTCTCGCTTGCGTAGAATTGGGCTTCGAAAGTATCTCGCTCTCCTTTGAGTTATATCCAATCTCTTTGTAGATCTTCTAGTGATTTGGGCATGTCAGGATGTAGGATAGTGTATGGAACTTCTTCTTCCTTAATAGGCTCAATAATCACTGGGAGAATGGAAGGATAAGGCATCATAATAATTTGAGTGTGGGTTCATACCCACTTGAGGTAAGGCTCAAGAGGGATGGAATTCTTGTCTCCTAAAGTCTTGCTATCCACCTTGTTTAGCATCCTCCAAGCTCGGATGAATCTCTGGCGAAGTCCTTGATCGTCGTTGTCGTAGTCGAATACCAGGCCTTCAATCAGCATATCATGTAGGTTATCTCTTCGGGCATAACCAAACTGTCTTAGAGCTAAGCATGGGTTGTAGGTGATGCCTCCCCTAATTCCATGTAGAGGGACATTAGGGAATTCCCCACAATGGTCAACAATTATAACATTCTCTTTGGATCGAGAGCACCAATGAATATCTGAATGTTTGAGTGTCATTAACCTTTATGACCACCTAGAACCTTGCTCATTCTTTAAAACTGATTGGGGAAGATGAGAAATAAACCATCTTGCAAGGAGAGGAGTGCAACACATAAGGACACCTCTTTTCCTCATTGTACGAGTGTGAAAAGAGTGTAAGATATCCCCAAGCAATGTAGGCACCGGGTTGCGTGACATGAAGATTTTGACAGCGCTCACATCTATGAGTTGGTCAAGATTGGGGAACAAGACCATTCCATAGATAAGAAGAGCCATAATCTCCTCAAAAGCTTGCAAGTCTAGGTAATTCCAACAGTTTTGGGCTTTCTCAAACAGAAACTTTGCTAAGAAACCTTTGACACCACTTATAGTTTCCCAATGAGTTGTGACATCAGATGACTACAAGTCAGGGCTTGAGCAATCTCTTCTGGCTTTGGATCTCTTTCCGTACCGTTGAAAGGTAGTTGAGTGAGAATAGGAATCCTTAAGAGTTGAGATAATTCTTCCAAAGTGGGCACAAGTTTATAGTCAGGAAATATGAAGCAATGATGCAAAGGGTCAAAGAATTGGAAGAGAGCCTTCATCATATCCTCCTTTGTGTTGGAGGTGACCAAGTTGAGTACACGACCATGCCTCTCAGTGAATGGAGAGTTCTCAGGGATTCTTAGAGCTAGATCCTTGAGTTGTGGAGGAATTCTTACAAGGTTGATTTGGATAGTTTTCCTGCGAAGTGAATCCATATCCTACAAAACAAGAACAAAGATGAATCTCCAAAATTCTTGAAATGGTTAGTGGATGCATATGATGTTTATGATGTCCATGATGTTATGTACAAGTATGAATATACAAGTAAATCAAACAAGTTCTTAGTTTAAGCTTGCATGGGGTTTTATAGGTAAGTATCCTCTTGAAGTTTAGTTGGCTCAACCTGTCCTAATAATAGTAACCGACTTCTAAGGAGCTCAATATCACCGAATTGTTTCCTTGGTCGTTGTTTCAGCTCAAGCATCTTTAATGGCGACCGAAATATCCCAAGAAACCAATCCTCAATGAGTGTAGTATCGAGTATCTACCAACTTTGGACTGCACCAAAGCCGGTCATCTCACTACATCCTAAAGGCCAAGTTGGTCAAGTAAAGGGTTCTAGAAGTTCATTAGTGCTTCATGACATCACTCAGCAGCCCCATATTCTCTTTGATTAACTCAAAGGCTACCGGTACCCACAAATATGTCACACTAACATAGCTATTGCTTAGACCAAGTCGGTATACCCCGCATAGTTTCCACAACGTATTGCTATTTACCTATAATGGTTCCCAAATTCGGGTGGAGGATTCAAACCCAAACAAAGAACCATAATGTAAAGAAAACAAGTCAAACAATATAAGCAAATAAATGTGATCTAAACCATAAGGTAACCCCACTTTCATATATTCCCCAGCAGAGTCGCCAGTTCTGTGATACGGTAGGAGAACTGACTTGAGGAGTTTTCATTTTATCACAAATGTTGCGGTTAGCAAGAGTCGCCACCGACTTTTCTTTTATCCAAAAGGAAAGGTGAAAAAGCACGGGAAAGACCTTTGAGATGTTTTCTTGAGTTCGGGGGGTAGATTATGAAAAGGGAAGGTGTTAGCACCCTTTTCATCCATGGTTTTCCATGGGCTCTTAGTTACTTGCTTAGATCACTTGCTTTTGTTGTTTGAAATTATGTTTGGTGTAGTTTTGAAAGTATTTTGTAAAAGAGGCCATTTGTTTAGGCGATCTTTGCAATGATTCTCGTTCGTAAGAATGTATACAAAGATGTTTGTCTTTTGAAATTTTTTTCAATGATTGTAAGATGATTTTGAAATGTGTGTGTGTTTTGAAAATAGCAAGGATTATTGTTTGAAATGGAGAAAGTAACTAGAAGCTATCTACCTACTCAAATGTATTTCTTATGCATTTTCTATTCCTTTGACATTGTTGTTCTACCATTGATTTGGTAAGCAACCCTATCTTTGGATGTAAACGGGACGGGCGCGGGTCATCGTATAACCATGATTAGCAATGTTTGCAAAGTATCTTAGCATTTTTGAGGGACCAAGATCATTTTGTAAGGCAATCTTTGAATAGCGTCATCGATGGACTATGATCTTATACTTGTTTTGTTTTGCTAAGAACTTCACATGCGTAACATGGCTATTTTGTTTTAGGCAACCAAGTGGGGAAACCCTAAGGGTGCTTGTGTGCAAGTGTATCATCTTCATGCTTTGATTTTGTCTTGTATTTAGGGTTTTCTATTTTTGCTTTGTTTTGTTCTTGTCATACAAACCCTAATTACTAATCATGGCATATAAAGCGATAAATTGTGTAATGTAAATATTTCTAAGCTATTACAACAATTTATGGGAGGGGGGAGTACAAATTTGAATGGGGATTTGCAAAAATATAAACCTAAATAAATTATTACAATCAAATCGAATTTGTACGAATTAGAATAAATACAATACAATATTAAAAGGAAAATGCAATGCAATGTATATGTAAAAAAAGATTTTTGTGTCTTGTTTTTATGTAAAAGAAAATTTAATCTAAACCTAAAAATAAAAAGGAAAGGAATTAATTTTTAAAAGGGGTTTAACCCTAATTATTATTTAAGAGAAAATAAAGTTTTTATAGGTATTATTCTGTGTATTTTCTTGTATAAAAATAATAAATAATATTGTATAAATATGAAATTTTATATGTGCAAAAATAAGTATTTATAAATATGAAATGAAAAATAAATTGAACTAAATATGTTTAATTATATTTACAAGTTTATTAAGAAACTAAAGGATATCCTATTAAAATAAAATATATATTTTTGTGAGAAATAAAAATAAAAATACAATAAAAGTGCAATATTATTAATTTACATTTTTTTTGGGATTTTTATGTATTAAAGAAAAATTTTAAAAAATATTAAATATGAAAATAAAAAAAATAATAAAAAAAAATATATGAGAAGTTAGCAAAGGGGGGGGGGGGTAATGTAGCAAAGCTGGTGGTAAGGTGTTAGCAAAAAAATCTGGCCCAAAAGACCAAGCCCAACCTGCAAAAATATAGAAATGGAAAAGGGAAAAATGTGAAAAATACAAAAGTAGCGCGCAGGTTCGAACCCAAGACATGTGTCTCACCAGCGCGCTACTTTGCCACTAGGGTGGCTATACTTCCATTGTCTTCAGGAAAGCAAAAACAATATAACACAAAACGCGCCCTTACCCTGTAGTTCGTCTTCTTCCTCAAGCTTGGCCAGACACCCTGTAACTCTCTCATACTTGAAAATAAAAACTTGTAACATGAAAATTGTAGTACTTGAACTCACGATTCCAACCATATAAGTTATGTGAACTATTAATCAAAGAACAAAGAGAATTTTAACAGCCCTAAATTTTAACCTAATATTTTCAGAAATTTCAAACTCCAAATTCTCTCAGCATAAGTAAAATCAATGCAAGATAAAGATATGTACAATTTCGTTATGATGAGGACTACACTTTTTATTCACAAATCGTGGCCTATGGTTGCCTGTACAAGGAGATAGAGTTTGAGATTTTACTTCCTTCAGTTGGAATCGTGGATGAAACTGGAGTGACTTTAATGGAGGCCTGATGCTTGATTGAGCTTCCTTGAGCTTCCTTGAATGTATTCCAACCTTTGTCTTGCTCTGAAAGTATCTGGAACTCCTTGGCCAAGTCAAACTGAAAGCTCTGAACTCAATAATGGCAGATGGTGGAAAAGTGATTACAGAACAGGGATGAAGGTTTGGATGGGTTTGATATCAAGTATGTAAGGTGTTTGAATGATCAAAACTCAAAACGCACGAGCCAAATGGAAGATGGGTGTGCTTGTCAAGAAACTGTAGGTTTGAACAAATTTTTGGTGTTTTTCAGCTTGGGAGTGTTTCAGGTCCTTGCTAATCGTGTATTGTGTTGTATATTGTTTGTATATTAGTATCGAAATGGTTTGATGTCAACTCTCTAGCAGTTGTGCCTTCCCTATCCTTTTTGCCACTTTTCTTGTATTTTAAGTAAAGTGATAAGACAAAGCCTTTCATGCTTGTACTGGCTTGCTTAGGGTTGGTATTTCTTCCATACAAGTTGCCTTTGGTCTGTGGTACTTGTATGTACCAAGGGGACAGGTCCAATGCTCAAGATTGTAAAGTTTGCAAAAGTTGATCTTTTACAAAATGGCAATGGTGACTTTTTGCCATAAATAGAATTGCAAGTTGGATAATGGTTCTAAGGCATGGATAGAAGCTTTGTCAACTGAGTAAGCACTTAATTAAGGAGTATGGAACAATTTTGGGACCTGTAAAGCATGGATTAGGCAGCATAGGTACTGATTGCATCTTTGTTCTTCATGAAATGGCTTGGACAAAAAGTGAGAAATTGCCAACTTCATCTCTTCGATTCTCCCTACTCAAAAATGATCTTGAGGAGTTCTTGGACATTTTGGAAAGCTTGCAATGTGCTCTATAATTCATCTTTGAAATTAATTTTTAGATACCTCTTGTAACTAGGTGAAAAGTTTCCATGAAGTTGGGTCCAAAACCTGCCTAAATTAGGGCAAAATTTCACTAAGTTACTTACTTCATGACCATGTATTCACAAATTTATATCTTGAGATCCAAGAATATTTAGGGAAAAGTGTGTGAAGAAAAGTTGTAGATTTCATGGAGGTCTACAACTTTTATGTTTGGAACCTTCCTTGAATCATTATGCATCATGGTGAAAAAGTGGCTTAAATTTGAGAAAAAATAAGAAAATTTTCTATACTTAAAAAATTTCTAAGTTAGAAAATTTTTCAAATTCAAACCCTAATTTTCAAATTTGGTTTTCTTGGTGAACAAGTTTCATATTTTGACATGTCTTTATGAATTATGACCCTTGGCACTTGATTTTGACAAAAAAGTCAAAGTTTGACTCTTCAGTATACAGTTGACTTTTGATCAGTTGACTGCAAATTTCATCTGTCAATCCAATGAATTTGAAATGTTTTGAGCCATGTAATTAAGTCAAGATGATGCCATTGAATCCTTGAAATCATGCTTGAACTCAATTGGTCATTTTCTAGGTTAAAAATCAGAAATTTCCCTTCCTTAGCCAAAACCCTAATTTTGACCATTTTGCCCTTTTGTGATTTGACTAAACTTCTTGAGGAATTGTGATCCAAACTTGACCAAATGATACATATAAGCTTAAAATGTTGATGGGGATAAAAAATTATGAAGTTTGAATATAAATTGGCCATGGTTGACTTTTCCCCAATACAACTGATTTTTAGGTCAACTGTTGAATTGACTGATCAAAAATGTGGTTCAAGGCTTGAAACTTGTCATGAGTGATCTAGGGGTCTATAATGATGTTTTAAAGTCATATGAAGCATTGATAGTCCAAAAATCCTTGTGAAAACTCAAACCCTAATTTTGGGTTATTAGTGCAAGATGAGATGTCTTGAGCTGACCAAACCCTAATCCAGTCTTGAGTCAAAGAAATCTTGTGAGAGAAGTCTTGATAAATGAGAGGGAAAATTTTGGGGTACAACAGACACCCTTCAGGAGATATGAGTACAACACCAATACCATTTCCGAGTGCGTTAGATGCCCCATCAAAAACCAGGGTCCATCGGGATCCTTGTCCAGGTCGGTCATACGGCCTGAGTTCTTCACAATTGTTTACCATCATGATGTCTTCATCCGGGAATCCAAACTTCATGGACAGGTAATCTTCCACAGCTTGGTGAGCAAGGTGATCAGCTAGTACACTTCCCTTTATTGCTTTTTGGGTAGTATACTGTATGTCATATTCTGTCAGGATCATCTACCATCTCGCTATTCTCCTAGAGAGAGCAAGTTTCTCAAAGATGTACTTTATTGGATCCATTTTAGATATCAACAAGGTAATATGGGTCAGCATATACTGTCTTAGCCGACAAGCAGCCCATGCCAGAGCGCAACAAGTTTTCTCGAGCAGTGAATATCTTGTTTCATAGTCGGTAAAATTTTTGCTCAGGAAATAAATAGCGTGCTCTTTGCGGCCAGACTCGTCATGCTGCCCCAGCACACACCCCATTGAATTTTCCAAAATAGTCAGATACATGATCAATGGTATTACCTCGACTGGTGGCATCAAAATAGGAGGCTCTTGCAGGTAATCTTTGATCTTGTCGAAATCAGTTTGGCACTCATCATTCCATTTGACTACTTGATCCTTCTTCAATAGTTTAAAGATTGGTTCACAGGTAGCTGTCAGGTGAGAAATGAATCTGGAAATGTAGTTCAAGCGTCCCAAGAATCCCCTGGCTTCCTTCTCAGTACGAGGAGAAGGCATCTCTTGTATAGCTTTCACCTTGGCAGGATCTACTTCAATACCTTTATTTCTGACGACAAAACCTAGGAGATTACCAGACCTTACTCCAAATATACACTTATTTGGGTTCAACCTCAGCTTGTATTTCTTTAGTCTCTCAAACAGTATATGTAAATGATCAATATGCTCTTCTTCTATTTGAGACCTTCTATCATGTCGACCATATAGACCTCTATTTCGTGAAGTATCATGTCGTGAAATAGAGCTACCATGACACACTGATAGGTTGCCCCAACATTCTTTAGTCCAAATGGCATCACCTTGTAGCAAAATGTGCTCCATTATGTGACAAAGGTTGTCTTCTCCATATCCTCAGGTTCCATTTTGATTTGGTTGTAGCCTGAGAAACCGTCCATGAAGGAAAACACCTTGTGTTATGCCGTATTGTCAACTAGGATATCAATGCGGGGGAGTGGAAAATCATCCTTAGGGCTTGCCCTATTCAAATCTCTGTAGTCCACGCACGTTCGTACCTTGCCTTCCTTTTTGGGTACGGGAACAACATTAGCAACCCATTGTGGATAGGAGGTGACGGCCAAGAATCCAACATTGAATTGTTTCATGACTTCTGCTTTAATCTTTTTTGACATGTCTGGTCGCATTAGACGAACCTTTTTCTTTACTTCTGGATAGTCCTCTCTTGTAGGTAGACGATGTACCACAATATCTGCATTAAGTCCTGGCATGTCTTTATACGAACAGGCAAAGACTTCAACATACTCGTGTAACAACTGAATCAGACACTCCTTGACACTGGGTTCCAGATTGTCACCCACCTTGACTTCTCTTTTGTCTTCCTCGGTACCTAGATTGATTGTATCCACGGGTTCCTCGTGGGGATGAATGGTTCTCTCTTCTTGTTGTAATAACCTGGCAAGTTCCCTTGGTACTTCACAATCTTCCTCACCTTCGTCTTCGGCTTGGTAGAGTCACAGAAAGCCATAGCATAATCGTTACCCATGGGATCCCGAATGGATGTAGACCTTCATTGTGAGTGTGAGTGTGTGTAAGGGTATAGCTATCTTTGAAAGAAATGAAAATGTAAAAAAGAAAAAACAACGAGCATAAATTTTGTATGCAAAACGTCCATGATTCATTTATGTCATATGGAAATGAGATAATGACCCTTACAAGTGGACCATTGCGCCTCGGGTAAGGCACAAGGTTTTAAGAGTTTGAATTGTTTTAATATTACAGGTCCAACAAAATGTAAAGACAAATTACTGTGGGATAAAAGTGATTGGGACGAAATCTCTAGCCTCCCAGTTGTTGAGCCTTCCACTGACAGTTGGGAAGATCCAATCCTCCAGGTTGCAACCCTCTTCATCATCCTCTACCATGTTGACTTCACGGTTGCTGATCTTCAGGGGTGGTCCTCTGGCACGAGCACGGCGTACAGTCTTCTGAGCACCTGAAGTGAAACCTAGGCCAAACTTGTCAAACTTGTATGGGATATCTGGGAGTTGTCCCCAAATAGTGCACCCACCTTCTTCTATTACTGCTTTTGCATCCTTCAAAGATGACATCTTGAGTGGAGGCCTTGTGATCTTGGGAACTTGAGACACAGCCTTGGTTATTTCCACATCTTGCGGGACTTCCTCAAAGTGTTGGAATGGAGTTTTAATAAATTCACCATCTAACTCCACATATCTGAAGGAATTGAGATGGATGATCATATACTCTTCTTCTCCATGAACGGTGATAATCTTCCCTTGAATCGAATACTTCAGCATTTGGTGTAACGTAGAAGTAACAGCGCCAGCATTGTGAATCCACGGTCTGCCTAACAAGCAGGAATACGAAGGGCGAATATCCATTACATAAAAAGTTGAGTCAAATGTTTGGGTTCCAACCTTTATGGGGATATCCACTTCCCTATGCACCATCCTTTATTAGCCGTCAAAATCCCTCACTACTATATTGCTTGTCTTTAATGTCAATCCCTCATAGTCAAGCCTATCAAGAGCCTTTTTAGGCAATACATTCAGATATGAGCCAGTGTCCACCAAAACATGAGCCAAGGTTGTGCCCCTGAATTCCATTGAGACATGCAATGCCTCATTATGCTTCCTTCCTCTTGGCGTTAAATCAACATCCGAAAAACCTAGACCATTATTTGCGGTCAAGCTGGCTACGCAGTCTTGGAACTGATTGACAGTGTTTCTTGGGGTACATGAGCATTTTTCAGGAATTTTACCAAGGCTTTTGCATGCGCCTCAGAACATAGTAGTAAAGCCATCTTGGAATTTTTGGATAGAGTTTTCCCCAGTTGCTCGACTACATCGTAGTCGCTTCTTTTTAAGGTCTTTAGAATTTCCTCCATCTCTTTTCGGGAGGTCTCAGGGATAGCCAATGTTTGTGCCTTCGTCCGGACAGGCTCAATAAGAATACTTTTACCTCGAGTTTCGGTTAACTCAGCAGTAGGAATGTCAGTAGGAGTGATAGCAGGGATTGTAACAGCTTTGTCGGTTGGAGTATTGGTGGAGATAATTGTAGGACTGCGGAATAGCCTTCGGAGGAGCAACAACAACATGAATGATTATGGGTCCAGAAACATCTTTTGGAGGAGCAGTTTATGGAGAGAATATCCTTCTGCTTCAGGTAATCTTGCTAGTCCCTGCAATATTACTGATCTCAGAGTTAACTTTCTCAGAACTGGAATCTTCGGCAGCTGGCCAATCTTGCTTGATACCGTGGTAGTAGACATCCCCTCCATAATTCCATGGTACGGTTTTGTCTGACAAATACGGGACCGGTCGAGGCATTGTAATTATCAAAGGAGCTACTTTTGGAACTGATGTAATTCTAACGGGTCTTTTGGTGGAGACCCTGGAAGAATTGTCGGAAATGGTCACAATGGAAACATTATTATAAGAAACAGGTGGAACAAAAGTCTTTTAGAACAAAATTTCCTTGTTATCTATTAGGCATTGAATGCCTGCTTTCAACAAAGGACAGCTGGTTGGTGAGGACAAACATAAGTGACAACTTTCATCACAGCCCGGGAAAACACTGGCATTCAATAAGTTCTTTTTGATGGTCAAGAGTGAGGTCATAAGTTCATCAACTGAAGTAACAAACATATCTTCTTCAATGGCGTTGTCATTATGGCCATGTTGGGAAGAAATGACATTGGGCTTTTCTGGCGCATCGAATTCAATCTCTTTGGCTTCAAGGAGGTCTTGTACTTTTTTCTTTAAAGCCCAACAATTGTTAGTGTCATGGTCGGGACTCTCAGAGTGGTATGCACAGCGGGCATTAGGATGATAGTGAGGAGAGGTTGTGTTAGGGTTCTTTGGAGCTTCTTTTAAAGTCACTAGGTTGGATCTTAATAGATGTGGTAATACTTGAGATAGGGTCATGTTAATTCTGGTGAATTGTCTTACTGGTCTTTCCATTCTTGGTTTCTTGTTTCTTTGCTGATCAGGCGCAAGTTTAGGAATCATAACAGCCCCCACCATTGGACGGAGTTCGGCCCTATCTTGATTTCTATGAGGATACACAGCAACCATTTCTTTATTTTCGATGAATGGCTTCCTTACAGCAGCAGAGGATGCATCTTTTTAAATCTTTCCATTCTTTATCCCGGCTTCTACTCTTTCTCCGGTCAATATTAGTTCGGTAAAACCTGCCGATGAACTCCCAATTAAGTGATTGAAAAAGGGACCAGACAAGGTGCCCAAAAACATATCTACCAACTCTCTTTCAGATAGAGGAGGTTGAACTCTTCCGGCCAAATCTCTCCATTTTTGCGCATAGTCCTTGAAGCCTTCATTTAAAACCATGGCCATACTCTGTAGTTGAGTACGGGTAGGTGCAAGATCAGCATTGTATTGGTATTGTTTGTAAAAGGCTGCAGCAAGATCTTCCCAGTTGTGAACATTGGCTCTTTCTAGCTGATAAAACCAGTCAAGTTGAGTTCCAGACAGACTGTCTTGGAAGAAGTGTACCCATAAATCTTTGTCAGCGGTATGGGGATGGATTTTCCTCACATAGGACCAGAGATGCACTTTAGGACATGTGACTCCATCATATTTGGCGAACACAGGTGCTTTGAATTTTGGAGGAATGACAATTCTTAATACTATTCCCAACTCCTCAAAGTCCAATCCAGGCACTTTTTGGATTTCCATTACACTCAATCGTTCTTCTAGATGCTTATACTTGTCGTCGGCTGGAGGGTATTGTTCTTCATAATAGTCTTCTTCTTCCTCTTCCTCTTCTGAATCAGACTGAACAACTGTTTCCTTGCCCTTCTCGTCTTGATTGTCTTTCTCGCCGGATGTCGTTGCAAAGTCTAAGGCCCTTCTTGTCTGCCCTTGGAATCTTCTTCCCATGTTCAGAATTCCGGTTATTTTCTTCATCTTCTTTTTATTCTCCTCAACCAGCAAGGTCTTCAACTCTTCTTGTCCTTTGGCTAGAGTTAAGAACAATTGTTGAAACTGTGCATTCTGAGCTTGGAGGTCCTTCACCGTTTGTTTGAGATCCATCTTACTGAAATAAACAGTAGAGAGATGAGGAGACTTGTTGCAAGAAACCTGCTTATGTTATGATGAATGGTAAATGCATATGCAATGATTTCAAGGATATTAAGATTCAATTTTGTTTTAGACAAAAAGGAAACACACGTTATATTAATAGATTAAAGCTCGAGTACACCGATGCCTTCTTGGGCAAAACAAATACAAGAAACTCTAAGATAGAAAGGTAGTACGCATCCTCTTTGGTTCAATATAGGCATTCAGAGTCTGCTCCTCATGAAGTAGCCTAGTGAGTTCCAAAACCTTCTTCTCGCTTGCGTAGAATTGGGCTTCAAAATTATCTCACTCCCCCTTGAGTTGTATCCAATCTCCTTGTAGGTCTTCAAGAGAGGTGGGCATGTCAGTATGTAGGATAGTGTATGGAACATCTCTTTCCATGACAGGCTCAATGATTACTAGGAGAATGGAGGGATAAGGCATCATCATATTTTGAGCACGAGTTCGTACCCATTTAAGGTAAGGCTCAAGAGGGATGGAATTCTTGTGCCTCAAAGTCTTGCTATCTACCTTGTTTAACATCCTCCAAGCTCGGATAAATCTCTGGCGAAGACCTTGATTATTGTTGTCGTAGTCAAATACCAAACCTTGAATCAGCATCTCGTGCGGGCCATCCCTTTGGGCATAACCAAACTGTCTTAAGGCTAAGCAGGGGTTGTAGGTGATACCTCCCCTAATTCCAAGTAAAGGGACATTAGGAAATTCTCCACAAAGGTCGACAATAGTAACATTCTCTATGGATCGGGAGCACCAATGGATGTCTGAATGTTTGAGCGTCATCAACCTTTGTGACAACCTCGAGCCTTGCTCATTCTTTAATACAGATTGGGGAAGATGCGAAATAAACCATCTTGCCAAGAGAGGAGTGTAACACATAAGGACACCTCTTCTCCTCATTGTGCGAGTGTGAAAAGAGTGTAGGATATCCCCTAGCAATGTAGGCACCGGATTGCAAGATATGAAGATTTTGACAGTGTTCACATCTATGAGTTGATCAGGATTTGGAAACAAAACCATCCCATAGAAGAGGAGAGCCACAATTTCCTCAAAAGCTTGCAGGTCCAAAGAATTCCAACAGTTTTGGGCTTTCTCAAACAAGAACTTTGCTAGGAAACCTTTACACCACTCCTTATTTCCCAATAAGTTGTGACATCAGATGAGTGCAAGTGTAGAGCTTGAGCAATCTCTTCTGGCTTTGGGTCTCTTTCCGTACCGTTAAAAGGTAGTTGATTGAGAATGGGAATCCTCAATAGCCGGGAGAATTCTTCCAAAGTAGGCACAAGTTGATAGTCGGGAAATGTGAAGCAATGATGTAAAGGATCAAATAACTGAAAGAGCACCTTCATTATGTCCTCATCTGTGTTGGAGCTGACCAAGTTGAGTAGGTGACCATGTCTCTCGGTGAATGGAGAGTTTTCGGGAATCCTTGAAGCTAACTCCTTAAGTTATGGAGGGATCCTCACAAGGTTGACTTGAATAGTTTTTATGCGAAGAGAATCAATATCCTACTAAACAAGAACAAAGATGAATCCAAAAATCCTTGAAATGGTTAGTGAATGTGTATGATGTTATGATGTTCATAATGTTATGTACAAGTATGTATATATAAACAAAGCAAACAAGTCCCTAGTAATAATGTTAAGATGTTCATAATGTTAAGTACCCTCTTGAAGTTTAGTTGGCTCAACCTGTCCAAGTAATAGTAATCGGGTTCTAAGGAGCTCAATATCAATGGATTGTTTCCTTGGTCGTTGTTTCAGCACAAGCCTCTTTAATGGCGACCAAAATATCCCAATAAACTAAACCTCAATGAGTGTAGTATCGAGTATCTACCAACTACGGACTGCACCAAAGCCGGTCATCTCACTACATCCTAAAGGCCAAGTTGATAAAGTAAAGGTTCTACAAGTTCATTAGTGATTTATGACATCACTCAGTGGCCCCGTATTCTCTTTGATTAACTCAAAGGCTATCGGTACCCACAAATATGTCGCACTAACATATCTATTGCTTAGAACATGTCAGTATACCCCGCACAGTTTCCACAATGTATTGCTACTTACCTATATTGTATCCCAAATCCGGGTAGAGGATTCAAACCCAAACAAAGAACCATAATGTAAAGAATTCAAATCAAACAATGAAAGCAAATAAATGTAATCTAGCCCTAAGTTAACCCCACTTTTAGAATATTCCCCAGCAGAGTCGCCAGTTTTGTGATACGGTGGGAGAACTGACTTGAAGGTTTTGCGTTTGATCGCAAATGTTGCGGTTAGCAAGAGTCGCCATCGACTTTTCTTTTATCTAAAAGGAAAGGTGAAAAAGCACATGAAAGACCTTTGAGATTATTTTTTGAGTTCGGGAGGTAGATTATGAAAAGGGAAGGTATTAACACCCTTTTCATCATGGTTATCCATGGGCTCTTAGTTACTTGCTAGATCACTTATTTTTGTTTAAAATTGTGCTTTGTGTGGTTTTTGAAAGTATTTTGTAAAGAGGCCATTGTTTAGGCAATCTTTGTAATGATTCTCGTTCGTAAGAATGTATACAAAGATGTTGATCTTTTGAAAAAAATTTCAAGTTTTGTAAGATGTTTTGAAAGTGTAGGTGTTTGTTTTTTTGAAAATAGCAAGGATGTTTGTTTTGAAATGGAGCAAGTAATTATGAGCAATATACCTAATCAAATGTCTTTCTTGTTCATTTTCTTTTCCTTTGACATTGTTGTCTTACCATTGATTTGGTAAGCAACCCTATCTTTGGATGTAAACTGGACGGGCGTGGGTCATCGTATAACCATGATTAGCAATGTTGCAAGGTATCTTAGCATTCTTTTTGAGGGACTAAGATCATTTATAAGGCAACTTAGATAGCGTCATCAAGGGACTATGATCTTGTATTTGCTTGGTTTTGCTAAGATATCTTGCATGCGTATTATGGCCATTTTGTATAAGGAAACCAAGTGGAATAACCCTAGGGGTGCTTGTGTGCAAGTGTCTTGTTTTCATTCTTGTTTTTGTCTTGAATTAGGGTTTTCTAGATATTGGTTTTATTCTTTCCATACAAACCCTAATTACTAGCATGTTATATAAAAGTGATAAATTGCGAAATTTAAAGTTTCTACGCTATTACAACATTTGTAGGGAGGATGAAAGAAGTGTACAATTTGTAAATGGGGATTGCAACAATTTAAACCTAATTAGTCTATTACAACCATATTGAATTGGTATGAATATACAAGGAATTAAATAAATACAAAGTATAAAAATGAATAAATGTACAAGGATGCAAAAATGTAAAGAAAATGAATTTTGTTTGGTTTTCATGAAAAAAAGATTTTTGTCTTAACCTAATTAAATAAAGAAAATAGTTAATTAAGTATGAATTTATTAAGAAAAGATTTTAAATGAAAACCTAGTTCTATTAATTAATCAAAAGAAAATAATTTTAAGAAAAATATTTTTGGTATTTTTTATCTTGAAAATATTTATAGCATTATAAATTATTTTTAGTCCTTTTTTATATAAAAAATAATGCATTTAAATTAGTATGAAAGAAAATAACTAATAACCTAATTTTATTTATATTTACAAGATAATAAGTAAAAAAATAAATAAGGTATAATTAATAAAAATATTTTTATGAGAAAAATAAAATGAACTAAGTCAAAATATAAATATATCAATTTTTTGTATTTTATGATTTTTTAGTTTTAGAAAATATATTTAAGAAAAATAAAAATGAGATAAATAAAAAAAACTAAACAAACTTGGGCCAGGGGCGCCATTAGTCAATAGGGAGGTTAGTAAGCAAAAACAATAACAAGTCAGGCCCAAAGGGCCCAGCGCCTGCCAAAAAACTAACAAAAATCAGAAAATGAAATGTGAAAAATGAAAAGGATACCACTGGGGCTCGAACCCAGGTCCCATAGGTTACAGGCGCGCGCTTCTACCATTGGGGTGGCTATACATCCTTTAATACAAATAAAACAATAAATATGTAAGGCAAAACGTGTTCTGAAGACTTCATCTTCAACCTCCAGCTAGACCAACTGTAACTTGCTTATTTCTCATAAAAAGTGAAAACTGTAAACATGAAACTTGTAGTAAATTTTCTCACGATTCCAGAAATGTAAAGTATTAAAACTATAGATCAAAGATAAGCAAGAATTTTAATGGCCCTAATATGAACCCTAAAATTTTTAGAAATTTCAGTTTCAAAATTCTCTAAGCTCAAGCAAAATTAATGGAAACTAAGGACATGGTTAGCTTCAGGGCAATGATATCTACATGTTTTATTCACAAATAAACTATTGATGATGCCTGTATGAAGAGTTCCAAGTTGAGAAAACTTACCTCAAAACTGGAAATTGTGTTTGGAGTTTGAGCTTGTTTCAAGTGATGGTGATGATCAGGTTAGCTTCCTTGAGGTCCTAGGAAGCTAATGCAATGGTTTGCTTGAGTTGAGAGTGGCTGAAATGACTTGGAGAAGTCAATGTGCAATGCTCTATTTTTGGTTATGGAAGATGGGGTAAATGACGTTACAGAAATGAAACAGGGACAGGGACAAGTTATATTTGATGTATAGGAGCTTTAGGAACTAAAAGGTCAAAGAACGCACGAGGGAAATATAAGATACAAGTTCAAGGTCATAACCTGCACAAAAATGGGTTTGTGTGCAATTTCTGGCTAGAGGGAATTTGAGAGAGTTCAGGCTTGCAAAAATCATATCCTAAGTTGCATAATAGTGTCTCAATGTACACGAAAAGGTTTTTGAGAGCTTGGGTGATCAGAAGTACAAGTTCACATGTTATGGCTTTTTGGCTTGTTTTTGAAGCAAGCTTGACAAGCATTGTTCCAAGGCAAGGTACAAGGCTATCTAAAGTGGTTAGGAACTTTAAACATGCTCATATGATTGTGTATAGGATGCTTGTGCAGAAAGAACAAATGCAAAGCTCAAGAGAAGTTGACTTTGTGATTAAATCCACTTTACTAGAATGGCAATGTTACTTTGTGCCATTAATGGAAATGCAACTTGGATAAAGCTTGAATCAAGTGGATAATAGCTCAAAATCAAGTGTAATCTTATAATTATGGAGAGATATTGAAGTTTAGAGGCATGCAAAACAAGATTGTGCAGCATAGGTTTGAAATTGAATACTTGTTCATCACAAAATGCCTTGTAATTCAAGTGACAAAACCCTAACTTCATCTCTCCGATTCTCCCTCCTCAAGAATGATCTCAAGGAGTTCTTGGAAATTTTGGAAAGATTGCAATAATCTCTACAACCCATATTTTAATTGCTTTTGAATATTCCCCTTGGAGCTATATGAAAAAGTGCCATGAAGTTAGGTCAAAATCCAGACCAAATTAGGGCAAAATTTCACTAAGTGTTTAGTTTCATGACCCTATGTTCATAAAATTATAACTTGAGATCCAAGCATTTTTGGAAGGAGTTGTGTAAAGAAAAGTTGTAGATTTCATGGATATCTACAACTTTCATGTTGGAAGTTTCTCTTGAATCATCTTGCATCATGGTGAAAATTTTGCTCAAAGTTATGAAAAAACATGAAATTTCCAACACTTAGAAAATTTTCTAAGTTTAGAAATTTTGACTTTTCAAAATGAAATCTTGACTTTTTGATTTCTTGATGAATAAGTTTCATATTTTGACATGTTTTGATAAATTGTGATCTTTGGCACTTGAATTTGACCAAAAAGTCAAAGTTTGACTTTTCAGTATACAGTTGACTTTTGATCAGTTGATTGAAAAATTCATCTGTCAATCCAATGGACTTGCAATGTTTTGAACCATGTTATTAGGTCAAAATGATGCACTTGGACTCTTGATATCATGCCTTATACCAATTTACCATTTGCTATGTCAAAAAATCAGAAATTGCCCTTTCCCAGTCAAAACCCTAATTTTGACCATTTTGCCCTTTTGGAGATTTAATCAAATTTCTTGAGGAATTATGGTCCAAACTTGATCAAATGGTACATATGAGTTTAAAATGTTTATGTGGATAAAAAATATGAAGTTTGACTGTGAATTGGCCATATTTGACTTTTTTTTCCCAATACAACTGATTTTTAGGTCAACTGCTCAATTGACTGATCAAAAATGTGATTCAAAGCTTGAAAATTGACATGAGTAATCTTGGGGGTCCATAATGATCCATGAAAGTCATATGAGGAATTGAAAGTTCAAATGTCCTTATGCAAACTCAAACCCTAATTTTGGTCATCAGTGCTTAAGGAGGTGTCTTGAGCTGATCAAACCCTAGTGCAATCTTGAGCCCAAGGAGATCTTGTGAGTAAATTATTGATAAGTGAGAGGGAAAATTTTGGGGTACAACACCAGTCTTTGTATGTGACTATCATTTTCTGTATAATCTTCTTAATATTCTTATTTGCGGCTTCGATAGCACCATTCATCTTTGGCCGGTAAGGGGAAGAATTGTGGTGCTGGATCTTGAATTGCACACACAGTGCAGTGATCATAATATTGTTGAGATTTGTACCACTGTCTGTGATGATCCTCTCCAGGATACCGTACCGACATATGAGATTATGTTTGATGAACCGGGCGACAACATTCTTGGTAACGAAAGCGAAATAAGCTGCCTTAACCCACTTTGTGAAATAGTCAATGGCCACCAAGATGAAGCGGTGTCCATTAGAGGCTGTTGGCTTGATTTCCATAATCATATATATGCCCCACATAGCAAAGGGCCAAGGAGCTGTCAGGACATTCAGAGGAGCTGGAGGTATGTGCACCTTGTCAGCATAAATCTGACACTTATGACAAGTTCGAGAGTGCTGATAGCAATCTGCTTCCATGGTAGACCAGTAATAACCTGCTCGTAGGATCTTCTTTTCCATCGTATGCCCACTGGAATGGGTGCCAAAAGTGCCTTCATGTAGATCAGCCATGATCTTTTCTGCCTCAACTTTGTCTACACAACGAAGTAACATAGAGTCGTGGTTGCGTTTGTAGAGAATGCCATTGCTAATGAAGAACTTAGCAGAGAATATCCTTAAGAACTTATTATCGATGACTGAAGCTCCTTCCGGATATTATTGAGCCTCGAGATACCTCTTAACTTCGTGGAACCATGTCTGGTCCACTACTTCTTCAGTATTGGTCTCATGATAGTGAGTTGGTTTATCCATTCGTTCAATGGTGATCTGGGGAGCCTCGTTATCCCATTTAAGTTTAAACATGGATGACATCGTGGCTAGAGCGTCTTCTAGCTTATTTTATTCTCGCGGGAAATGCTCGAAGGTAATCTTCTCAAAATGTGGGATTAATGTCAAGACATGTTCTTTATAGGGGATGAGGTTTGGGTGCTTCGTGTCCCATTCTCCTTTGATCTGGCTGATTACTAAGGCTGAATCTCCGAATACACTTAAGGAATTGATCCCTACATCTACGTGTGATACGGTGGGAGAACTGACTTGAAGGTTTTGTGTTTGATTGCAAATGTTGCGGTTAGCAAGAGTCGCCATAGGCTTTTCTTTTTTCCAAAAGGAAAGGTGAAAAAGCATATGAAAGACCTTTGGGATTGTTTCTTGAGTTCGGGGGGTAGATTATGAAAAGGGAAGGTATTAGCACCCTTTTCATCCATGGTTTTCCATGCGCTCTTAGTTACTTGCTAGATCACTTACTTTTGTTTTGAAATTGTGCTTTGTGTGGTTTTGAAAGTATTTTGTAAAAGAGGCCATTGTTTAGGCATTCTTTGTAATGATTCACGTTCGTAAGAATGTATACAAAGATGTTTGTCTTTTTTGAAAATGTTTTCAATGTTTGTAAGATGTTTGGAAATGTGTGTGTTTGTTTTGAAAAATAGCAAGGATGGTTGTTTTGAAATGGAGCAAGTAACTAGAAGTAATCTACCTACTCAAATGTCTTTCTTATTCATTTTCTTTTCCTTTGATATTGTTGTCTTACCGTTGATTTGGTAAGCAACCTATCTTTGGATGTAAACGAGACAGGCGTGGGTCATCGTATAACCATGATTAGAAATATTGCAAGGTATCTAAGCATTTCTCTTGAGGGACTAAGATCATTTGTAAGGTAACATTCGTAGCTTCATCGAGGGACTATGATCTTGTATTTTGATGGTTTTTGCTAAGATATCTCACATGCGTAATATGGCCATTTATAAGGATACCAAGTGGATTTTACCCTAGCGGTGCTTGTGTGCAAGTGTATTGATTTTCCTGCTTGTTTTGTCTTGTATTAGGGTTTTCTACTTGTTGATTTTATCTTGCCATACACACCCTAATTACTAACAATTATATTAAAGTGATAAGTTGCGGAAATTAAAATCCTACGCTATTACATCATTTAGGGGATGGGGATACAAATTTACAAATGGGGGGATGAAAGCAAATAAATCCTAATTTACTATTACAACCATATTGAATGAATAAATAATGTACAAAAATAAATAAATAAAAAAAGAAAATTATTTTGAATTTTTTTTATGTATTGACACATACACTTATGTATTGATACGAAAATAGTTTACGTATTGACGCATGCCATTATGTATTGATACGAAAACAATTTATGTATTGACGCATGCCATTACGTATTGATATGAAAACAGTTTATGTATTGACGCATGCCATTACGTATTGATACGAAAACTTCCTTGCTACTGAAAAATGAAATTTAACTCAGTATGAGTCGATGCATTCGCATTTCGTGTCAACGCATGGAACATTTTGTATCGACGCATAATGGTTTGCATCGGCTCATAACCTGTTTTGGACATTGTATGTGTCGACTCATAGCATTTTGTGTCGACGCATAACTGCTGTTTTTTGTTTTTATCACTATTTTGCTACATGTAAAGGTCAATTCTCAACACATGGTTAGTGAAAATGAAAAGCAAGCATATGGTTAGCTTTAAGGCAATTATATCTACATTTTATCTTCACAAATGAACCCTTAATGATGCTTGTATGAAGAATTCAAAATCAAGAAAACTTACCTTGAAACTGAAATTTGTGCTTTGAGTTTGAGCTGCTGTATGGACTGTTGTTGAGCTTGGGAGGTGATGATAGTGATGTTACATAAGTTTTTTATTGTGTTTGAATAACTTCTGTATGATGTATGTGGAGTTTTTAGATAGTTGGACAGAATTTGCAAGGTATGAGAGGTTCAAAGGTTTGGACTTTAAAACTCAAGAGTGGAAGTTTTATGGACTGTTATGGCTTTTGTGAATATGAGATTTTGAGGGTTTACCAATAAAACTTTTGGCGTTTCTCTCTATTTTTTCTAACCTCTTTGTCTTGCAAATGCTTCTTCTATTTATAGAGAAGGTTTGAGACTTGAGAAACTCAGACTTTTTGAAAATCACATGTTATGCCTTTTTTCAAATTCATAAAGACAAGTTGCTTCATGATGAAGAAAGGAGTGAATTAAGGAATTTAGCAATGCTTTGCAGGTCTTGTGGATTTCTTCTGATGTTGAGAGATTTTTCTGTCATCTTTGGAACAAATTTCAAGCTTTGGAAGAAGAGATTGGTTGGAAAAGTGAAGCTTTATGCAAATAGAAATGTTGCTTTTGCATTTCTAACCATAAATGGTATCAAGACTTGGACAAAGCTTCAAATGCTTGTGTAATAAACTTAGGGTTTATGAAATTTCTTGATTATGCATAGATTTGGAGAGAACATAGCCTGAAAAGAGAGATCTTGTAGCTTTGGTTGGAATTTCAGTCAAGTGTTCATCACAAATTCTGCTTTGTAATTCAAGAATGAAATCCTAACTTCATCTCTTCGATCCTCTCATCTCAAGAATGATCTCAATGAGTTCTTGGACTTTTTGGAAATATTGGAAGCTCCCCTACAACTTTCATGTTTTCCACTTTTGTTAAATCAATCTAGAACTTGATGAAAATTGGCCAAGAAGTTGGGACAAAAACCTAACTAAAAATTACTGAAAAATTCACTAAGTGCTTTAGTTTCAAGACCAAGACTTCATGGATTAATAACTTGAGATCCAAACATTTCTAGGAGAAGTTATGTAAATAAATGTGTTATATATCATGGATATATACAACTTTCATGTTGAAAGTTTCTTTTGAATCATCTCGCATCATGGTGAAAAATTGGCTCAAAGTTGTGAAAAAACATGAAGTTTTCAACACTTAGAAAAATTTCTAAGTTCGAAAACTTTGACTTTTCAAAATGAAATCTTGAATTTTTGATTTCTTGATGAATAAGTTTCATATTTTGACATGTTTTGATGAATTATGATCTTTGGCACTTGAATTTGACCAAAAAGTCAAAGTTTGACTTTTCAGTATACAATTGACTTTTGATTCGTTGGCTGCAAAATTCATTTGTCAATCCAATGGACTTGCAATGTTTTGAACTATGTCATTAGGTAAAAAATGATGTAATTGGACTCTTGAGATCATTACTTAAACTAATTGACCATTTGTTAGGTCAAAAATCAGGAATTGCCCTTTCTCAGTCAAAACCCTAATTTTGACCATTTTGCCCTTTAGAAGATTTAATCAAATTTCTTGAGGAATTATGGTCCAAACTTGATCAAATGATACCTATGAGTTTGAAATGTTTATGTGGATCAAAAATTGTGAAGTTTAACTGTAAATTGGCCATGGTTGACTTTTTCCTTAATATAGCTGATTTTTAGGTCAATTGCTCAATTGACTGAGCAAAAGTGTGATTCAAAGCTTGAAACTTGACATGAGTAATCTTGGGGGTCCATAATGATCCATGTAAATCATATGGGGCATTGGAAGTCCAAAAATACTTGTGCAAAAATCAAGCCCTAATTTTGGTCATCAGTGCTTAAGGAGGTGTCTTGAGCTGATCAAACCCTAATTCAGTCTTGAGTCCAAGAGATCTTGTGAGAAAATTCTTGATAAGTGAGAGGGCAAATTTTGGGGTACAACAGCTTCCCCTATTCAATCTTCTTAAATCTGAAGAGTTAGACTGGCGAGTTTTGCCATTCGTGACTCGAAGGTGGAAGATGATTGGACACTAGAGTGCCCAGTAATTTGCACTCGATGATGCGATGATAGAAGGAATGGGCTTTAAAGATACCATTTGGAGAGGAGATAGAAAGCTATGGGAGATGGGCTTAAAGATGCCATCCAAGAGTGATTTTTGAATTGTAATTTGTAAGCTGAAAGAATGAGTATCAGAATGGCGTCCGTGTTTAGAGCGTATCTGAACTGTATCTGAGCTGTAACTGAAAGTTAAGCCTAAATGAGTATCAGAATGGCGTCCGTGTCTGGAGCGTATATGAACTGTATCTGAAAGAAGTTCTGAATGAGTATCAGAATGGCATCCGTGTCTAGAGCGTATCTGCACTGTATCTGAAAGTTGAATTTGAATGAGCATCAAAATAGCGTCCGTGTCTGGAGCATATCTGAACTATATCTGAGAATTGATTTTGAATAAGTATCAGAACGGTATCCGTGTCTGGAGCGTATCTGAACTGTATCCGAAAGTTGTATCTGAATGTTGTATCTGAATGAGTATCAGAGTATCAGAATGGCATCCGTGTCTGGAGCGTATTTGCACTGTATCTGAATGTTGAATCTGAATGGTGAATCTGAATGAGTATCAGAATGACATCCGTGTTTGGAGCGTATCCGTACTGTATCTGAAAGTTGAATCTGAATGAGTATCAGAATGGCATCCGTGTCTGGAGCGTATCTGAACTGTATCTGATTGCATATTGTTAATGGTAACTGTTAATCTTATCCTGAAAAGGGTAAAATGTTAGCTAAAAGACGAAGTTATGTTGTATGAAATGTATAATGTAATGTATTTGTTTTATCAATGTTTATGATATGTGGATGCAATGTATGCGCATGTAAGCTGATTTGCTGTATTGTTGTTCGATTTAGGAAAATAAATCCTTGAATGCCGCTGAGGATATGTTGAATTTTCATGTCTTGTAATTGAAGTACTGACGAATTCTTGTTGAGAGAAATAAATTCATTTGTGAGGGTAATGCCATGTATTGCTTGTGAGATCTGCTTGGGGGATCCCGAGAATTTTGACGATTTCTACTGGGGATTAATAATTTGAAGCATAGTCTTGCTGGGGATTCAAATGACGTACTGTGGATATTTCTTGGGCAATAGCCTAGAGACATTTTCCTATTCTTTTAACCTATCAGTAATTGTCTTTCTCATTTTGTTTATTTGTAAACAGTAATTATGTTCAAATGCATATGTTCATCAATGAATCATTGGATGTTTTTGCAAACAAAACACAAGAGTAAAGAAAAAGACAGGTAGTTTTTGCACTTTCAAAGGGACATATTTGTATTGACTTTGGATAAGTATTTTTGTATAAAGGGAACAAACATTCTAGTAAGAGAATGCTGTCATAAAACAAGAAAAATTTATACAAAGAAAGATAGCTATGTGTCATAATCCCATGGGGTTCCCATTCTGCTATAGCCTTTATATCTCCGAATATCTTGTCTATTTTCCTTGTTTGAAGATAATTGAATTGATCAGAAACTACGAGTTTGTTAGTAGAAGCCAGAGGTTGTCCGTCAAATGATCTGACGGGGCATAGTCATACGCTTTAATTCCCTAACTTTTGCCTGGACCGCCCTTTCAGATTTTCAATCCACCGGGAAACCCTTTTTTGCCCAAGTCGCCCTTTCGGGTTTTCAACTTGCCGGGTGTACAGATTTTTTCATTTTATCCCTAATTTTTTCCCGAACCTTTTGGTTCGCCGGGATGCCCTTGTTTTGCCTAGGTGTTTAAACCTAGCGGGTTTCTTATGCGTAGTATCTTTTGACTATGTCCGCGTTCGCAGGGTGTGGCAGGTCTCCTCCGTCCATGGTGGTCAAGATCATTGCCCCACCGGAGAATATGCTTTTGATTACAAATGGTCCTTCATAGGTAGAAGTCCATTTGCCCCTGGGATCACTTTGTGGCAAAATGATGCGTTTGATCACTAGATCCCCAACTTGATATACTTGGCGCCTGACTTTCTTGTTGAAAGCCTTGATCATCCGTTTTTGATACATCTGACCATGGAAAACAACAGTAAGTCTCTTTTCATTAATTAAGTTCAGTTGATCAAGTCGAGTCTGGATCTAATCATTTTCATTCAATCCTGCATCCTTCATAATTCTCAGAGAGGGGATCTGAACCTCGATAGGTAGAACAGCCTCCATGCCGTAAACTAAAGAATAGGGTGTTGCCCCGGTTGATGTGTGAGCCGTGGTACGGTACCTATGGAGAGAGAATGGTAGCATACCATGCCAGTCTTTGTATGTGACTGTCATTTTTTGTATGATCTTTTTAATGTTTTTATTTGCAGCTTCGACAACACCATTCATCTTTGGCCGATATGAAGAAGAATTGTGATGCTGGATCTTGAATTGCTCGCATAAAGCAGTGATCATAGTATTGTTGAGATGTGTACCATTGTCAGTGATGATCCTTTCTGGGATACCGCACCGGCAAATAAGGTTTTGCTTGATGAAGCGAGCCACAATATTCTTGGTAACAGAGGCGAAGGAAGCTGCTTCAACCCACTTTGTGAAATAATCAATGGCCACTAGGATGAAGCGGTGTCCATTGGAGGTTGTCGGCTTGATCTCTCCAATCATATTAATTCCACACATAGCAAAGGGCCAAGGAGCCGTCAAGACATTCAGAGGAACTGGAGGTACGTGCACCTTGTCAGCATAAATTTGACACTTATGACAGGTCTGAGAGTGTTGATAGCAATCTGCTTCCACAGTAGACTAATAATAGCCTGCCCGTAGGATTTTCTTTGCCATCGTATGCCCACTAGAGTGGGTGCCAAAAGTACCTTCATGTAATTCGGCCATGATCTTTTCAGCCTCAATCTTATTCACACACCGGAGTAGAATGGAGTCATGATTGCGTTTGTACAGGATGCCATTACTAAGGAAGAACTTAGCAGAAAATCTCCTTAAGAACTTTTTATCATTGATTGAAGCTCCTTCTAGATATTCTTGAGCCTCGAGATACCTCTTGACCTCATGAAACCAAGGCTGGTCCACTACTTCTTCAGTGTTAATCTTGTGACAATGTGCTGGTTTATCCATTCGTTTGATGGTGATTTGGGGAGCCTCATTAACCCAATTAAGTTTAAACATAGATGACATTGTGGCCAGAGCGTCTGCTAGATGATTTTCTTCTCGCGGGAAATGTTTGAAGGTAATCTTCTCAAAATGTGGTAGCAATGTCAAGACATATTCTTTGTAAGGGATAAGATTTGGGTGCTTAGTGTCCCATTCCCCTTTGATCTGACTGATGACCAAAGCTGAATCTCCAAACACATCTAAAGATTTGATTCCCAAGTCTATGGCAGCTCTGAGACCAAAGATGCATGCTTCGTACTCCGCCATGTTGTTTGTACAGTTGAAGCGAAGTTTGGAAGTAAAGGGAGTATGACACCTGTTGTACCCCAAAATTTACCCTCATATTTCTCAAAACATGGCAAGGAAAATCTCCAAGTGGCTCAAGATTGCTCAAGAGTGGGACAATCAAGCTATCTCCTAAGGCAGTCAATCCCAAATTAGGGTTTTGTGTTGCATCAAGGTCTTTGAGTCCAAATTACCTCAAGTGCCCCCCAATGTCCTAATATGTTCTCAAGTTCATCCATGTCAAATTTCAAGCCTTGCAGAGGAAGTTTGCTCAGTCAATTGCTCAAAGGGTCCAAAAATCGATTGTGCAAGGGCAAAAGTCAACTGTAACCTATAAACAGTCAAAATTCAAGATTTTTTGTCAACATTCTCATTTTGAAGTATATTTCATCATTTTATCAAGGGTTGATCATAATTCATCAAGGATTGCTCAAAATTCATCAAGACTCAAAAGTTGCTAAATTAGGGTTTTGTAGGAAAAGTCAACTCAACTTTGACCAAGCTTAACTTTCTCAAACTTTATGAGAAATGACCCATCCAAATCTCATTTTGAAGAGGATGTAATTTCCTACAATCCATCTTCATACCGCAAGATCAGAAAGTGCACTCACAAGAAGTTACAAATTTGGACATTATAGGTCATTTTTGAAAGTCAACAAAAACACCTTTTTTGCCAAAGCTTATAACTTGAGCATGGAATATCAAAATTATATGAGACCAAAAGGGTTGGTTATAGGACATATCAAGATTTCTAAAAGTCCAATAACACTTCCAAAAGTTCAAAATTGGAGAAGTTATGCATTGTTGAAGTTGGGAATTTTTGCAAAATTGCCAAAAGTCAACTATCCCCAAAACTTCAAATTTTGTCAAATGGGCCCATTCTTTTCCACTTGAATTGAACTTTCCACATTTCACACGTGTCCTAGCTTCAGCCTTGTGTCCATTTATCAATTTTATTATTTTATTTGATTTTTTATTGAATTATTTCATTTTAAATCAATTTAAATCAAATAAAATCCCAAAACTTGATTACATGAGATCTCTTTCTATTTTCAGGACTTAATCATCATCAATATCATCATCAAACTCGTATCAAGCATTCCATGTGCAAAAATATTGGATTTTTGACAAATTAGGCAAGCTTTCAATGGTGGATCAAATCAAATCTCATGGCATTGATGTGCAAGGATTCAATCCACAAATGTTAACCTAATACATCCCACATTACATATACAAGTCAAAGGCACGAAATTGAGGGCTAGAGGCTGCAAGAATACTAAAAACAAAACTTGGAAAAAGTGGTGAAAAGTGCAAAACTGAAATCACACTTAGAAGCGTTTATAGAAGAAAAACTCAACATCAATCGATTGTTGGGTGTCTACTCAACCTTCTGCAATCCAAAGCAAGCTCTCATACGCATCAAAACGCACTGTAAGTATCACGTTTCTTGGCCCTGTTTTCAAAATCGTAGCTCTCTATTTTTGCATCATTCTGGTAAATCATAGACATATTTGTGATGCTTATTAGATTTCTGAACTGTTGGCAATATTTGATTTCATTTATATGGATTGTAACCCCATAGGAGAATCTAGGGTTTTGTGGTTTGTTTTTTGGGTGTTTCTTTTACAGGTAAAATTAGCTCCATTGATGGCCATAGACATGACCGGAAGAGAAGGACGAACACACCCATGGTCTTGGGAGGAATTTTTATGGCCTAGATTTAATTTTGGGATTGACCTACGAATTTAGCTGTGGATCTAAATCCACAGGTGAATTTACAGGGTTTGAAGGTCAGGGACGACAAACGTGTCTCCCTCTGAGTGGACCATTCAAACTTGGCGCATTTTTTTATATTTTCTGGCATATTAATCCGTTATCCCATATTATTATTATTGATTAATATATTGACAATTAGAACAAAGTGGCGCAGTGGTAGTGGCGTGCATCCAATATCCAACAAGACCTGGGTTCGAATCCCAGGTCCCCAATATGCCTTGTTATTTTTTCTCTTCATGTAATCAAGTGCAGATCCAGGTTAGTGGCACACCATACACCATCAAATATCAAACGCCAGATGGCCCAAGGCCAAATATGGAAATCTAGGGGTGATGGTCTACTATGGGATCTAGTCAACCAGCGCACACTGAATTAGGAAAGTCAACAAGGGACCAACTCAATTGGGCCATAGAATTGCTATCCAGACCTCCAAAAATGAGGCCCAAACACTCTCTTCTCTACATTTATTTTTGTTTTATTTAATTATTTTCTAACCAATCAATTTTCTTTGTTTTCTTTAATAAAATTAAAAACCAAAAAATATTTTCTTTATTAAAATTAAATTTTAGTATTTTCTTTTTATTAACAAATCAATTAATTAATTTATTTTTAATTAGGATAACTTTAATATATTTTATAAACAATTAAAATTAACTTAGACAATTAGGTTTTTATTAACATTGATTAAATTTATTTGTATTTCTTTAAATAACAAAAAACCAAAAATATTTATTTTCATTAATTAATTGATTTCATTATTAATTTAATAATTAACTTAGTTTAATTTCTAATAAAATTAAAAAATAACCAAAAAAATCTTTTCTTTAATAATTAAAGGGTCAAAACCCTAGAACTTGCGCCCGATTTAATTTCTCGCAGGCGATCCATTTTACTCAATATTGTACTTGTTCCCGGAATGTAATAGCTTAATAGGACTTTAAATATTTTTATTGCTTTATTTATTTTCCGCATTTAAATTTCAAAGGGTTGTTTTTGGTGATGTAAATACCCGACGCCTTGTAATTTAATTTCCGCAATTTATTTTCCGCAAAATATAATTGTTAGATGTTTGATAATAGGTATGCATGACAAGAATGAATGTTTAACCTAAAATCAACTTAGATCACCATTAACATGTACAAAGATAAAATTAACCGAAAATAACACACTCGCACATGCGCACTCTTAGGGTACACCCCACTTGGTTGCCTTCGTACGCGGTCATTGAGTATAGGTAGTTTTAGAGGTCGCCCTCTTGTCCAAAGATCAAAGTCGCCTCGAAACGGTTGCCTCGAATATTGTTGCCTCAAAACAAATTATCTAAGACATTAGGGTTACCGCTAAAGCGTCCTAACATTGCTTTAGTGGCCGCACGTCCCTAATTCGAATTGACCCTTAAACTCCAACGACGGTGCTACCTACTCATCAATAGTGGGATAACATTGTCTAAAGGAAGATAGCATAGAACGATTCCTTTTTCGAGTAGGTAGATGTTTCTTAAATACTTGCTCTTTCCAAAACAAAACAAAACTTTTCACACTTACACTCCTTTTCAAACAAAAAACTTCTTCAAACCCATAATCACAAAGAAAGCAAAATTTTGAAAACAATATGAGCAAGTACCTAAGAGCCCGTGAATAACCACAGATAGAAAGGGTGCTAACACATTCCCTTTCTATAATCTACCCCCTGAACCCGAGAAATATCTCGAAAAAGGAATTTTTCTGTGCTTTTTTTCTTTCCTTGTTGGATAAAATAAAAGTAGGTGGAGACTCTTGCTTACCGCGACATTTTGCGAAAACAAACGCAAAACGCAAACCAGCATTCCAAAAAACAGTCAGTTCTTTCCCACCGTATCACAGAACTGGCGACTCTGCTGGGGACGCTTATAAGTGGGGTGTACCTTAGGATTAGATCATTGTGTTTTCAATTGTTTGCTTTGTATGCTTTATATTTGTGGGCTTGTATCAGAGTTATTGTAGATCCTAACCCAGATCTGGGGGATACCCTTTAGGTAAGTAGCAATAAAATGTGAGGGAACTGTACGGCATAGACCGATACGGTTGAAGCAGTAGCTACGTTGGTGTGGAACTTTAGTTTGTACCGATATCCCTTGTGTTGGAACGAGGAGAATATGGGTCTTCTAAGGGGTCATTAAGAACTGACTGACCTTAGAACCTTTAAATTGACCAACTTGACCATAAAACAGTAGCAATATGCTACACTAATTGAGACTAAACTTTCGCGATGATTCCGGCTGCAAGAAAAGGTTGCTAAACTGGATTTATAACTGATTGAGGGTAGTCAGTGATATTGAGATCCTCTAGAACCCGGTTACTATTTTTAGGACAAGTTTAAACCAACTGAACTGAAATAGGGTAGTACCTAGACTCCTTGCCAGCCTAAAATCTAAGGGTTCTCTGTGTGACTGGTGTGCCTTTACCATGTTTGCTATTTGTGGATGCTTGTGGTGTGCTTTCTATCATGACATCATGACATCATAACATTGCATACATCTTGCATTGGACGAACCTATTTCAAAGACAGGAGGGATTCATCTTTGTTCTGTTTTGTAGGTCATTGCACCTATGCGTAAGAACACCATCCGGATCAACTTTGTCCAGGTTCCCACTATGCTTAAAGAATTGGTTGCAAAGATGTCTGATACTACCTCCTTCATCAGAAGACATGGGCATCTTCTTAGTTTGGTCACCTCCAAATTGGACGAACAGATGATGAGTGTCCTAGTCCAGTTCTATAATCCACTGTACATTGCTTTACTTTTCAGGACTACCAGTTGGTCCCCACCTTAGAAGAGTTCTCTGATCTGCTCGGTATCTCTATTCTGGAGCAGACCCCATTTACAGGTTAGGAGAGGATCCTTAGGCCGGAAGAGATTGCTTCAGCCCTTCATATGACAAAGGATGAGGTAATGGATAATTGGGAAACTAGAAGTGGAGCAAAGGGCTTTTTGACTAAGTTCTTGGTTGGTAAGGCTAATCATTTCTGGGATAGTCTAGACTTCAAGGCATTCGAAGATATTCTGGCTCTTCTGATATATGGCTTGGTATTGTTTCCCAACTCTGACTCCTTTGTTGATGTGAATGCGGTAAAAAACTTCATCTCTAGTAATCCGCTACCCACTCTCTTGGGTGACATTCTTCATCAACTTTATGCTCGTACTGCTCGGAAGCGGGGAACCTTGATGTGCTGTGCTCTATTGTTGGCAAGGTGGTTTATTTCTCACCTTCCCAAATCAGTTCTGAAGAACAAAGAAGGCATGGGTTGGGCTTATAGGGTTATGTCTCTCTCTCACAATGACATCATCTGGACTATCAAGGGTATGGACGAAGTGGCCGTTATTGATCACTGTGGGGAATACCCCAATGTTCCGCTAATAGGAACCCATGGAGGAATTACTTACAATCCATGCTTGGCCTTACGTCAGTTTGGGAGAGCTAGAAGGGAAGGACCTCATGAGCTGCTAATTCCTAGTATCACCTTTGATTTCCAAGGGGACAATGACGAGCAACGCCGCAGATTCATAAGGGCTTGTGATAGAGTTCACAGATCTGATCCACACGAGCTGGGCCCAAAGACTTCACTTTCGATGGAATCATATCTCCTATGGGTTCGCATACATGCCCAAAAGCTGAGAATGCCCTATGAAGCCGTCTTGCCTATTATTGTTGAACTTGCTGATGAGGAAGGGGTTCCTCCTACTATCTTACACCCTTAGATGCCTACTGACATTGGGGTATTGAAGAGGTCCTGGATGTAGCTAAGGGAAGAGCGGGATACTTATAGAGAAAAGTATCACGAGCAAGAATGAAAGATCCAGAAGTTGACTAGGCAGTTGGAGAAAGAGCAGATCATCAATGACTATGTCAACACTAAAGGCAAACGACCATGGGAGCGTTGATGTCCTTTGATTACTTCCAGTTTTTATTTACTTTTCAGTATTTCCTTTCTTGTAACGCCTTAAGGGCAATTTGTTGAACAATTAATTTCAAAGTTTATCTAATTAAAGTGTGTTTCATTTCTTGTTTACAAATTTGAATCTCTCAATGTCTTTGAAATCATATCATACACATTTCATTCCATGCACCTCATAACAGGTACCCTTACACGTTTTCTCATCTTCTTCGCTGTTTATTTCAGCATCATGTCTTCTGAACCATCGACTAAACAAGAAATCAAGATTTTGCAGGCTCAAAATGCCCAATTCCAAGAGTTGTTCATGAATCTAGCTAAGGGTCAGCAAGATCTGAAGACCCTTATTCTGAATGAGAAGAAGAAGAAGAAGAAGAGGACAGTCATGTTTAACACCGGTCACAGGTTTGGAAACAGGCTACGAGACGAAGTTGATTTGACCACTTCATCTGGAGGGAAAGATAGTCGGGAAGAAAGGAGGGCTCCTAGCCCTGTAGTTTCAGACAACGAGATGGACTTCGAAGAAGACCAGTATCCTCCGGCAGAGGATAGATACAAGCAACTGGAAGATCGTTTGAGTGAAATGGAAGTACAGAGGGTGCCTGGTCTGGACTTTGGTGATTTGGGTCTATCATCTGGGGTGGTGATTCCCCACAAGTTCAAAGCACCAGCCTTTGCTAAATACGACGGAATTTCTTTCCCGAAACTGCACCGCCGGTCGTATGTAAGGAAGATTCAGTCGTACACCGCTGATAAGAACCTATGGATCCACTTATTTCAAGAAAGTCTCTCAGGGACTCAGCTTGAATGGTTTTACCAGTTATAAGGAGCCAGTATCCGTAGTTGGGAAGATTTGGTTGCTGCTTTCTACAGGCAGTACCAATACAATGCCGACCTCGCTCCCACGCGTACCCAGCTCCAGGGTATGTCAATGGGTGCGGGTGAAGGTTTCAAAGATTATGCTCAGAAGTGGGGGGATCTCGCTGGAAGAGTGAAACCACCCTTGACTGATAGGGAGCTAGTGGATATGTTTCTGGGGACCTTGTCTGGTCCGTTTTTCAACCATATGATCAAAAGTTCTTTATCTGGGTTTAAAGAGATGATTATGATCGGTGAAAGGATTGAGGCTGGTATTAAGTCTGGTAAGATACAAAAGGGTGCTTCATCGAGCACCGAGAAAAAACCTTTTAAGAAGGAGTCCAGTGCTGTTTACAGTTTCAAAAGCCAGAATAGACCTAAACGCCGCTAAGATGTTAATGCAGTTGTTATTTCGAGACCTGTTGGGGCTCCTCAGCGCAACAATCAACAAAAGGCCGAGAGACCTCGAAGGCAATTCACCCATCTCAACATGACTTTGTCTCAGATTCTACCATAGTTATTGAAAACCAATCTAGTAAATCCAAGGGAGGCTCCGCAAAATCCCAACACTGCATCGCCTAAGTACAATCCTAATGCCCGCTGTGCTTTTCACTCTGATAGCCCGGGACATGATACAGATGATTGTTGGGCTTTGAAGAACAAAGTACAAGACCTGATTGATGCTAAGAAGATCGAGTTCGGAGCACCAGAAAAGCCTAAACAAGACACATGGTGAATGCTATCGGGGATGACGATGATGAAGAGTTTGATATTGACAGCTGGATATACCCAATCGCTGATGGAGGATTAAGCAACTGGACAGTGAAGGATTCTATGCCCATTTCTGTTATCACCCAATAATGAGACTTTTTGTTTTGATTTTGTAACAGACAATTTTTGAACTTTACGGCCCGGTGTCTTACCCGGGGCACTGTGGCTTCATTTGTGAGGGCTTCATGTGTGTCATTTTCATATATCATTAATAAAAGCATTGGACGTTTTCTTGCATTTCAAATTTTGCGCTCCTTGTTTTTCTTTTATTACATATTGCAAAACAGTTATTTTACACACACTCACATATACAGGTCTACATCCACTCTGGATCTCACTGGTAACGACTCTGCTACTGCCAGTTATGACTTCGAAAGTCCGATTAACTTAGCCAAAGATGAAGGTGAAGATGATTGTGAAGTGCCTGGTGAACTTGCAATACTGTTACTTCAGAAGAGAGGGTTATTCAGCCACACAAAGAGCCGGTAGAATCAGTGAATCTGGGTACAGAGATAGACAAGAAAGAGGTCAAGATCGGGGCAAATCTGGAGCTTAGTGTGAAGAAACGGTTGATTCAGATGTTGCGTGACTACGTTGAGATATTTTCCTGGTCTTATGAAGATATGCCTGGGTTGGATACCGATATTGTGGTTCACCGCCTGCCTACCAAGGAAGATTGTCCTCCAGTGAAATAGAAGGTCTGACGAATGCGCCCAGAGATGTCTGAGAAAATCAAGGCTGAAGTTATGAAACAGTTTGACGCCGGTTTTCTAGCAGTTACTTCTTACCCTGAGTGGGTGGCCAACATGGTTCCAGTGCCGAAAAAGAATGGTAAGGTTCGAATGTGTGTTGACTATAGGGATCTGAACATGGCCAGCCCCAAAGATGATTTCCCTCTGCCTCATATCGATGTTCTGGTTGACAACACCGTTCAGCACAAGGTATTCTCCTTTATGGATGGTTTCTCTGGTTATAATCAGATTAAAATGGCTCCCGAAGACATGGAGAAGACAACTTTTGTTACTCAATGGGGTACCTTTTGCTACAAGGTCATGCCTTTTGGATTGAAGAATGCTGGGGCAACGTATCAGCGTGCCATGGTTGCTTTGTTCCATGATATGATCCATCATGAGATTGAGGTACACGTCGACGACATGATTGCAAGATCTCAGACTGAAGAAGAGCATCTTGACCATCTTCAGAAGTTATTTGACAGGTTGAAATTGTACAAGCTTAGGTTAAACCCGAACAATTGCACCTTCGGGGTGAGATCTAGTAAGCTGTTGGGTTTCGTCGTAAGTGACAAAGGCATTCAAGTGGATCCTGCAAAGGTGAAATCTATACAGGAAATGCCAGCTCCTAGAATAGAAAAAGAAGTCAGGCTTTCTGGGACGTCTGAACTATATTTCTCGATTCATCTCGCACGTGACTGCTACTTGTGATCCAATCTTCAAGTTACTGAAGAAAGATCAAGTAGTATGTTGGAATGATAAATGCCAGGCCGCTTTCGAAAGGATCAAAGAGCATCTCCAAGAGCCACCCGTTCTGATGCCTCCAGTTGAAGGGAGACCTTTGATCTTATACTTGACGGTACTCGACAACTCAATGGGGTGTGTGTTGGGGCAGCATGACGAGTCTGGCCGAAAAGAGCATGCTATTTATTACCTTAGCAAAAAGTTTACCGACTGTGAGACCCGGTACTCGTTGCTCGAGAAAACTTGTTGCGCTTTGGCATGGGCTGCTCGCCGGCTGAGACAGTATATGCTGACTCACACTACTCTATTGATATCAAAGATGGATCCAATCAAGTATATCTTCGAAAAGCCTGCTTTGTCCGGAAGAATAGCGAGATGGCAGATGACATTGAATGATTATGACATCCAGTATACGACCCAAAAGGCAATCAAGGGAAGTGTGTTGGCAGACCATTTAGCACATCAGGAAGTGGATGATTACCCGTCTATGAACTTTGAATTTCCGGATGAGAATATCATGATAGTGACTGACTGTGAGACACTTGGACCGGATGAAGGACCTGAGGAAGGATCCAGATGGTCTATGTACTTTGATGGAGCTTCGAACTCTTTGGGTAATGGCATTGGTGCAGTGATCATATCTCCTAAACGCTCTCATACTCTGTTCACCACCCGACTATGTTTCAACTGCACCAACAACATGGAAGAGTATGAGGCGTGCATCATGGGTTTTCGAGCTGCAATTGACCTAAGGATTAAGTTCTTAAGTGTCTTCTGAGATTCTACTCTCGTGATCAGTCAGATCAAAGGAGAGTGGGATACGAAACACTTGAATCTTATTCCTTACAAGGAGTATGTGTTAACTTTACTTCCACATTTCTAAGAGATAACTTTTGAACACTTCCCGAGAGAGGAGAATCAATTGGCGAACACGCTGGCTACGATGTCTTCTATGTTCAGAATCAATTGGGACAACGAGGCTCCCCGGATTATCATTGAAAGATTGGACGAACCTGCACATTGTTGTGACATTGAGACTGAAGAGGTAGCAGATAAACCCTGGTTTCATGAGGTGAAGAGATACCTTGAGGCTCAGGAATACCCCGAGGGTGCATCTGTTAATGATAAGAAGTTTCTAAGGAGGTTCGCGATGAAGTTCTTCATCATTAATGGCATCCTTTACAAGCGTAACCATGATTCGACCTTACTGCTTTGTGTGGATAAGAATGAAGCAGAAAGGATCATGGCAGATTTACATGAAGGTACTTTCGAAACTCATTCCAGTGGACATACCATGGCAAATAAAATCCTTCGGGCAAGATATTTCTGGTCCACAATGGAAGCCGACTGTTATCAACATTCTCGGACATGTCACAAGTGCCAAGTCTATGCTGATAAGGTGCATATACCTCCAGTTCCTCTGAACGTCTTGACGACACCTTGGCCTTTTGTAATGTGGGGCATTGATATGATCGGCGAGATCAGACCTACAACATCCAACGGGCATCGTTTCATCCTGGTAGCAATTGATTATTTTACGAAGTGGGTTGAAGCACGTCCTTTGCTACTGTAACCAAGAACGTCGTGGCACGATTCATTCGACATAATTTGATCTGTCGATATGGTGTACCAGAGAGGATCATTACGGACAATGGTACTAATCTCAACAATAAGATGATCACTGAGCTCTGCAAGCAGTTCAAAATACAGCATCACAACTCTTCTCCCTACCGGCCGAAGATGAATGGGGTTGTCGAAGCGGATAATAAGAACATTAAGAAGATCGTGTAGAAGATGACTGACATACAAAGACTGGCATGAAATGTTACCATTTGCTCTCCATGGGTACCGTACCTCAGCACAAACATCAACAGGGGCAACGCCCTATTCCTTGGTTTATGGCACGAAGGCAGTCTTGCCCATTGAAGTTCAGATACCCTCTCTTCGGATTATGAAGGATGCAGGTTTGAGCGAAGATGATTGGATTCAGACCCGGCTTGATCAGCTGAACTTAATTAACGAAAAGAAACTTACTGCTATTTGTCATGGTCAGACATACCAAAAGCGGATGATCAAGGCTTTTAACAAGAAAGTTATACGACAAGAGTATCAAGTTGGGGACCTGGTTATCAAGCGTATTATCTTACCTCAAGGCGATCTCAGGGGCAAATGGACCCCTACTTACGAAGGGCCATTTGTGGTTAAGAACATTTTCTCAGGAGGAGCTATGATTCTAACCACCATAGATGGTGACGACCTTCCTCACCCCGTCAATGCAGAAATAGCGAAAAGATACTACGCATAATCAAAGACCCGCTAGGTTGACTGGCCTAGGCAAAAATAACGGCTTCCCGGAGAACGAAAAGGGTTCGGGCAAAAATAAGGGATGAAAATGAAAAAAAAATCTGTACACCCGGCAAGTCGAAAACCTGGAAAGGGGGCTTGGGCAAAAAAGGGTATCCCGGTGGACTGAAAACCCGAAAGGGCGGTCCAGGTAGAAATTAGGGATCAAAGCGTAATACTATGTCTCATTGGATCACCTTGCATCCAGACTTTGGTATCTACTGTCAAGCTCGGACGGCGTTAATCAATCTGATCTACCTTCAACCAATAGCAAAGTGATGAGATGCTCGAGAACATAAAGGCAATAGCAGAGTTGGAACCCAGTGGGATTATTCACACAGCTGTTTTGTTTAGTTTTTCACAAATTGTGTAAATTCTATTATTCGGCGGCGTTCTCTTACTAGGACGTCAGCCTCTTGTACAAAAACGCCTACTTACAGGCCAAACTTCAAAATCAATACAATTCATTTTCAAAGAAATTTCAAACTGTTTTTCCCTTTATCTGTTTTGATTTGCAAAGAACGTCCAATGTTCATTTTTGATATATGCATTTGACATTAATTGCTGCTCATGAATATTTACATGTGAAACAAAAGACGATTACGGGTAACATCAGAAACAGGGGCAATAAAAATTGTCCAAACTATACAGTTGCTCTATCCACCAGGTACAAAGGTAGATTCAGCTGAAGAATATGGCTAAGATGCATTCACTCCCCGCAGAGTAAGACAGTAATCATAGCTCTCCCCAACTAAGACCTGCAATTGTGAATGAATCGATAATATTCTCCCCAAGCAGAGTTTATCCACCATCAGCACTAAAAAGGCTTAATACCCCCGGCATTCTTAATATTCCACAACGGAATATAAGAATACTCTCAGGAAGGGTACAAGATATCCTCGGTGGAGTTAAAATTTTCCCAGCGCAGTCTGAAAAAGCTGCCACAACGGAGTTGGGAGAATCATCCCCAGTAGACTCTGGAAGTTTATCCCCAGCGGAGTACAAAAATAAATATCCCCAGCCGAGTTCAAAGGATCATTCCCAGCAGAAATCAAAGGATTATCCCCATAAGAGTCTAAAAAGTTATTCCCAGTGAAGCCGCAACTGAAAGATCATCCCCAGCGGAGTTCTTTCCTTTCATAAACAGGAATTTAATCCCCAACAGGATTCAATATCACCAGCAACGATGATTCATCCCCAACCGAATTTATCAACGGAATCCTACACAGAGCATCTCTTTCCCACCGAGTGATCTTTTCATCAGTTTATTCCCCTAACAGAGTCATCCTCTCCTGCAGGTTTATTCTCTTCGTTCGCCATCCCCAGCGGAAACGAAAAATCCAGCTCTATTCTTCAGCAGCTATCCGGGATTTATTTTCCCCAGCTAGAAACATTACATTTCCATACATCATGATACAGGCATATACGCATCATACCACACAATCTCATTTATTTTGAGAACATCATTGCTTGATATATATCATGCATTTCATACATCATGACATTGCATATGACTAACTCTTTACCTTTTCAGGAAAAGACAAATCAATAAACATTGTTGACTACTTATATGACCTGGTAGTCCCCTCAAAAACTACATCTATTGAGGGTTGTTTCAGCGGATTCCTCAGAAAGATGCTCTCACAAGATTTTTGTCTGGTTCAGTTAAATCGATTCTAAGATTTTGCTGATTCTTATCCGGCCAAAGTCAATCCAAGACCTTCTCTGGTTCAGTCAGATCGACGCTAAGATCTCCCTGATTCTTATTCCAGTTGAAGATATTCCAATACTTTTGTCTGGTTCAGCTAAATCAATTCTAAGATTTTGCTAATTCTTATCCGGCCAAAGTCAATCCAAGACCTTCTCTGGTTCAGTCAGATCGACGCTAATATCTCCCTGATTCTTATTCCAGTTGAAGATATTCCAAGACTTTTGTCTGGTTCAGCTAAATCGATTCTAAGATTTTTCTGATTCTTATCCAGTCAAAGCTAATCCAAGACCTTCTCTGGTTCAGTCATATCGACGCTAAGATCTCCCTGATTCTTATTCCAGTTGAAGATATTCCAAGACTTTCGTCTGGTTCATTTAAATCGATTCTAAGACTTTTCTGATTCTTATCCAGTCAAAATTATTCCAACACCTTCTCTAGTTCAGTCAGATCGACACTAAGATCTCTCTGATTCTTATTCCAGTTAAAGATTTTCCAAGACTTTCGCCTGGTTCAGTTAAATCGATTCTAAGATTTTTCTGATTCTTATCCGATCAAAGTTAATCCAAGACCTTCTCTGGTTCAGTCAGATCGATGCTAAGGTCTCCCTGATTCTTATTTCAATTGAAGATATTCCAAGACTTTCGTCTGGTTCAGTTAAATCGATTCTAAGATTTTTCTGATTCTTATTCCAGTCGAAGACCTCCTATCAACAATCTCCAAATGGCATATGTAAGTCCATCCCCGACATCACCAATGCTGATACCACTTCATGCGAGTGCAAATTTCTGGGCACTCTAGTGTTCAATCATCTTCCACCTTCGGATCACGAAAGGCACGAAAGACAATCTATATCCTCAGGCTTAAGATGATTGAACAGGGGCAGTTGTTGTACCCCAAAATTTTCCCTCTCATATTTCTCAAAACATGGCAAGGAAAATCTCCAAGTGGCTCAAGATTGCTCAAGAGTGGGACAGTCAAGCTATATCCTAAGGCAGTCAACCCCAAATTAGGGTTTTGTGTTGCATCAAGGTCTTTGAGTCCAAATGACCTCAAGTTCTCCCCAATGTCATAATATGTTCTCAAGTTCATCCATGTCAAATTTCAAGCCTTGCAGAAGAAGTTTGCTCAGTCAATTGCTCAAAGGGTCCAAAAATCGACTATGCTAGGGCAAAAGTCAACTGTGACCTATAAACAGTCAAACTTCAAGATTTTTTTTCAACATTCTCATTTTGAAGTATATTTCATCACTTTATCAAGGGTTAATCATGATTCATCAAGGATTGCTCAAAATTCATCAAGACTCAAAAGTTGCTAAATTAGGGTTTTGTAGGAAAAGTCCACTCAACTTTGACCATGCATAACTTTCTCATACTTTATGAGAAATGACCCATCTAAATCTCATTTTGAATAGGATTCAATTTACTACAATCCATCTTCATACCCCAAGATCAGAAAATGCACTCACAAGAAGTTACAAATTTGGACATTATAGGTCATTTTTGAAAGTCAACAAAAACACCTTTTTTTCCAAAGCTTATAACTTGAGCATGGAATATCAAAATTATATGATACCAAAAGGTTTGGTTAGATAACATCTCAAGCTTTCTAAAAAGTCCACGAACACTTCCAAAAGTTCAAAATTGAAGAAGTTATACATTGTTGAAGTTGGGAATTTTTGCAAAATTGCCAAAAGTCAACTATCCCCAAAACTTCAAATTTTGTCAAATGGGCCCACTATTTTCCACTTGAATTGAACTTTCCACATTGCACACGTGTCCTAGCTTCAGCCTTGTGTCCATTTATCAATTTTATTATTTTATTTGATTTTTTATTGAATTATTTCATTTTAAATAAATTTAAATCAAATAAAATCCCAAAACTTGATTACATGAGATCTCTTTCTATTTTCAGGACTTAATCATCATCAATATCATCATCAAACTCGTATCAAGCATTCCATGTGCAAAAATATTGGATTTTTGATAAATTAGGCAAGCTTTCAATGGTGGATCAAATCAAATCTCATGGCATTCATGTGCAAGGATTCAATCCACAAATGTTAACCTAATACATCCCACATTACATATACAAGTCAAAGGCACGAAATTGAGGGCTAGAGGCTACAAGAATACTGAAAACAAAACTTGGAAAAAATGGTGAAAAGTGCAAAACTGAAATCACACTTAGAGGCGTTTATAGAAGCAAAACTCAACATCAATCGATTGCTGGGTGTCTACTCAACCTTCTGCAATCCAAAGCAAGCTCTCATACGCATCAAAACGCACTGTAAGTATCACATTTCTTGGCCCTGTTTTCAAAATCGTAGCTCTCTATTTTTGCATCATTCTGGCAAATCATGGACATATTTGTGATGCTTATGAGATTTCTAAACTTTTGGCAATATTTGATTTCATTTATATGGACTGTGTGATCGGTGGATCTGGAACTGACTGTTTAACGCTGGTTCGCGAAATGTCGCGGAAGCAAGAGTCGCCACCGTCTTTTATTTTCTCCAAATGGAAAGGACAAAAGCACAGAAAAATTCCTTAAAGAGATTGCTCTCGGTTCGGGAGGTAGGTTATAGAAAGGGAAGGTGTTAGCACCCTTTCTATCCATGGTTATCCATGGGCTCTTAGATACTTGCTCAATGTGTTTTCAAAAGTGGTTTGTTTGCTTTTCAATTGTGGGTTTAAAAAAAAGTTTCTTTTGAAAATTTCAGATCGACTCGTGCGTCAGTCCTCAAGAGTGTTTGAAAAATTGCTTTCGAAAGCTTTTTGAAAATGTGTTGGTGTGAAAAGTATTTTGTTTTGTTTTGAAATTTAGAGCAAGTATCTAGAGTCGTCTACCTACCCTAAGGAATTCGTCTGTGTAAATATCCTTTAAAGTAGTGCCATCCCACCATTGAGAGGTAGGTAGCACCACCGTTGGAGGTGTTTGGGTCAATTCGAAGGTTCGGGATATGGTGATCACCAGAGCAATAGGAAGACACCTTAGAAGCTACCCTCATGCCAGGTTCCCGGATCATGAGGACTTACTAAGACATCCTCTACTCGACGATCACCTTTCGAGGCAAGGCAACAGTGAGGCGTACCCTAGGGGTGGTGTGTGCGATTCGTGTGTCGTTTTCATTGATATTTGTCTTGTCATGTTCATTGTGATCTACGCTTGATTTTATTTTAAGGCCATTCATTCTTTCATGCTTTTGTTAACAGTTTAAAAATATTTGCGGAAAAGTAAATCTAAAACTATTACAAATGGCGCGGGTCCACATCGCCAAAATTAAACCGGACCCGATTTGACAGAAAATAAATAAAGCAAATAAGGGTGCGAAAAGTAAATGTTACAAAGCTTTGGGAGAGATACATAATTATTTAAGCAAAATAAAAATAAATATGCGAAATTAAACAATTAAGTCGAAAGGAGGGCGTTGGACCCTTTTGCAAAATATTAAAATTAACGAGGAACTAAAATTAAAAATTAAAAGAGAATGTTTTTGGTATTTTGTGTTTTTTAAGATTTTTGATGAAAAAAGGAGTTAATTAAAATTAAACTAAAAGGCAAACCCTAATTCTAATAGCCTTTAAATTTATTATGAAAGTATCAAAATTTAACCTAAATTAAACCTAAGTTTTTATGTACAATTTAATTATAAAAATAAATAAATAAATATTATGGTAAAAAAGGAAACAAATTAAAGGGATAAAAATTAAACCTAATTCTATATTTTTGTATTTTTGTTATTAAAAGAATTAAAATTAAAACTCTAATCTAAATTAATTTATTTACATGAACATATTAAAATAAAAATTATTTATCATGTTTTTATCTTTTTTCTGATTTTTTAGGCATTTTATATATATGGTAAAAATAATTTATTAAATTAAAACAATAAAATAAATAAAATAAGAATTGAAAACAAAATAAATAAAAGAAAGGAAATTGCAAACCAGGGGGGGTGGAAGTCCTAATTTGGAGGTTTGAGCCCAGCAATCTAGCCCAGTAAAGCATGGCCCTTCTGACTTTTGCATGTCACGTGTGGCAACGTTGACTAGGGTTTATTGCGTGCTTCAGATCTAGGCCTTTGGTTTGATCTTCAGGGGGACGTGTCATGCTTGATTTGGAAGTGCATGGTGCATCTAGACATTAAGCGCTGTATGGGATTAGTTAAAGAAAAATAGCATGAGAAATTATACAGACCTGGGATTCGAACCCAGGTCACGTGTGTTACCAACACCATCGCCTGCCACTAGACCAACTCAACGCATTTGATTAATAAATATACAATAAATATTATAAAAGAACAACAAATAGTTAGTGGTTTAACGCGCCAATTTTCAAACCGGCCTATCGTTGATGGCCACGAGTTCATCTTCTTCACCTCTCCTGAAACATAAACAATCAGCCACGGTTTTGGACGCGTTGTGTTAGGCCGTTTTAGAAAAAATAGCGAATAACGCTATAGGGTCAATAAATTTGTCGCGAGGGCATATTTAGGATCGTCTAGGTCCACTGATTACAACCATGGCATTATGGTGGTCTGATTTTGCTTGGTCTGAAAACCCCCAATTCAAAAACCTGCAAACCCTAGAAAGCTAACATGGTAGAATCGCGTTGAGAGCACAAAAACACAATCAAATGGTACAGTTAGCATCAGAAAACATCAATGAGTAATAATCCATAACAAAAATGCAATGATTATACTTCAAAATCAAAATACGATTAAGCAATTTTCTTGATGCAGTTTACGTTCAATCTACCAATTCTTGGAGTTTTGATGGTGGTTAATGATTGAGAATCATTCAGTGAGACTTGAGGATGCTAATGAAACAAGTCTTGTCCTTTGAATCGACCTAGAACCTGCTTTTCAGTTTTGCTTTTTTTGACAAAAATTCCAAGTTTTCAATGTGTTCTTTAGCGCAGCTTTTTTAGTCTCTCAGGGTTAGGTTTGTGATCATGCTTATGTAGTGAAGGCATTAGGTCAACAAAACTCAATAAAATCCAATGCAATAATGGTTTTGCATATTTGATTTTCTTAAGATCTTTTCATATCTTTTTCAAGTGTATTTTGTGTCAATTATGCTCAAATCAATCCAATTCTTTCCTATTTGACCTATGCACGAAATCTTGATGGCAAAGCATGTATAAAAAGATTTGAAAGCTTAGATTAGTATTTTTCCTATATTTAATTTGATTTAAATGAATTAATGTGAATAAAAATTCAAATAAATAAATAAAACATAAGAAAATACTTCCCTTTGGGCCAAGTGGTCGTGCATATGCTTGGAGTGATGAATCATGGAAGAAAAATGGGCCCATTAGCAAATTTAGGTCATTTGAAGTAATGTTGACTTTTCAAAATATCCAAAAATTTCCCAACTTCCACAAGGCATAACTTGCTCAATTTTTAATCTTTTCTCATGTTCTTGGACATTTTGGAAAGGTCTTTGAGTCCTCTAACCCATGTCTTTGGTCCCATGTCATTTGGATTTACCAATCTCAAGTTATGGCCTTTGACTTAAAGTCCCTTTTTGTTGACTTTTGAAAATGACCTATAATGTTGAAATTGATAACTTTTTGTGAGAGCATTTCTTGGACTTGAAGTATGAAGATGAGTTGTAGGAAATTTCTTTCTCTTCAAAATGAGCTTTGGATGGAATTTTTCTGATAATCCATGTGAAAGTTATGCCCTGGTCAATTTCAGTTGACTTTTTCAACTGTCCAAATATAGTAACTTTTGCATCTTTGATGATTTCTGAGCCAAATTTTGAGAATCATGATCAAGCATTGATCAAATGATGTTTGTGGCTTCAAAATGATATGTTGACCAAAAATTTGAACTTTTGACTGTCAAATGACCATTTTGCCCCTACTGTTGACTGTAGTGCAATTTAGGGTTTTGACTGTGCAATTTTGAGCTGAATGCCTTGAAACTTGATGTGAGGATGCTTGACCATATTTGTAGGCATATGAGACTTGATTGGCCCTTTGAAAACTTCCTTTTCTTGATCAGAACACAAACCCTAGTTTTGACTGTATAGGGGACCTTTGCACTGTGCAACCCTTGGGGAATTTTGTGACTTGGCTTGGCAACTTCTTGGAGAATGTGGGAGGGCAAATTTTGGGGTACAACAGTTGCCCCTGTTCAATCTTCTTAGACCCGAGGATGCAGATTGGCTGACACGCCTTTCGTAATCCGAGGGTAGAAGATGATTGAACACTAGAGTGCCCAGAAATTTGCGCTCACATAGTAGCAGTGTGATGATGGAGGAATGGGCTTATAGATGCCATTTGGATGTTGATCGCATAGGAGATTCCTTAGCGAGAACCTGCATACCTGCAAAAGAAAAATGAGTACCTGGCACGTTGCAGGAGCTGGTTCTCAGATGCCTGGTATAGATGTGTCCTGACTGGTTACAGGAGCTGGATCTGGAGCTTCAAAAGATGATGAATGAACCAGGTATGGTTACTGCCTTAGCATGAATGGTAAGAGAACCTTGGGTGATTTTAACTTCAATAACGCTCGTTGAGAAAATCTTGGTGGGAAATACCATCTTCGCAGGATCGGAACGAGAACCATAGGCCATTATAATCTGAAAGGGAATCACCTCACTCGCCGTCGGAGAGGGAATCATAGGAAAAGGAATTGTCACCTCACTCACCGTCGGAGAGGGAAACATAAGAGACTATCACCTCACACTCATCGTCGGAGAGAGAAACATCTAAAAAAGGAATTACCACCTCACACGCCGTCGGAGAGGGAACCATAAGAGACTATCACCTCACACTCACCGTCGGAGAGGGAAACATCTGAAAAGGGATTACCACCTCACACTCACCGTCGGAGAGGGGACCACAAGACTATCACCTCACACTCATCGTCGGAGAGGGAAACATCTGAAAAGGACTTACCACCTCACACACCGTCGGAGAGGGAACCATAGGAGACTATCACCTCACACTCATCGTCGGAGAGGGAAACATCTGAAAAGGACTTACCACCTCACACACCGTCGGAGAGGGAACCATAGGAGACTATCACCTCACACTCATCGTCGGAGAGGGAAACATCTGAAAAGGACTTACCACCTCACACACCGTCGGAGAGGGAACCATAGGAGACTATCACCTCACACTCATCGTCGGAGAGGGAAACATCTGAAAAAGGACTTACCACCTCACTCGCCGTTGGAGAGGGAACCATAGGAGACTATCACCTCACACTCACTGTCAGAGAGGGAAACATCTGAAAAAGGACTTACCACCTCACTCGCCGTTGGAGAGGGAACCATAAGGATAACTTCTACTGAGTCTTCATCAGAAAAATCTGTTGGGAGTCGATTTAGCTGGACTAGCGAAGGCTTTGAAATATGTTTGAGCATTTTAACTGCGTCTTTCCTGAAAGGTAAAGGTCAGTCATATGCAATGCATGATATGGATAAAGCAATGATGTTCTCAACATAAATGGGATTTGTATGATATGATGCGTACATGCATGCTATAATGATGTATGTGATGTATGTGTTTTATGAATGTTTTCGTCTAGGAAAGTAAATCCTTGACGGGTGCCGGGAAGTCATATCCTGGGCTGATGTTTGAAGAATAGATTTTGCTTCCGCTGGGGATGATAACTGCAAGAACACCGGTAGGAGAAGATGACTCCGTTGCGGAATAAACTTGGCAAATGGAAGATTCTGCGGGGATAAAAGTAACTCTAGCGACCGTGCTGGGGAGTGATACTCTGTGGGGATAGAGATGCTTTTGCTGAATTGTTGATGGTAACTTGCTGGGGATACCATTGCTGTGGTGGAAGTGCTAATAGACTTCGCTGGGGATAACAAGACTTCGTCGAGGACGATCTTTCCGTGGCTTTTGGCTGAGGATAACCCAGTTATATCCTGTTACGGAAATAACTCTTTAAATAAAGCCGGACGACGCGTTCGTGCTCTGCGAGGGATAAGATTCCAAAATCTACTGGGGATAAGCTTACTGCTTGGGGAGATGAATTCCAATTTTCCCGGGGAACTAGATTGGACTCTTCTGGGAAGTTTTGAACTGCGGGGGAGGTGATTTCTTTGAATGTTGATATACCACCGGGGAACAATCTTTAGACCAAGACTGCCGGGGATGCTTGTTATGAGTGTGTATGCTGCTGGGGAATGTTGATATCTGCTGGAGGATACCCAACTTCCTTAAGATTTGATTGTAACTTTGCTCGGGGAGAGCATACTGTCTTGCTGACTTACTCTCTGGGGAATTGGGACATGCTGGTTATGTTCTTTAGCTGAGCCTACCCTGATACCTTGGAGGACGGAAACAATCAGATTGCTTAGACCACACGTTATTGCCCCTGTTTCTATGGGGGAGGCACATGTGGGATGCTGATAATTGTTGAGGGTCAAACCTTCTTTTGGTAGGCAGGTGACAAGATGACAGGACATATTCGTACACTTTGATCCCTAACTTTTGCCTGGACCGCCATTTCGGGTTTTCAGTCCACCGGGATACCCATTTTTGCCCAAGCCGCCTTTTCAGGTTTTCGACTTGCCGGGTGTACAAATTTTTTTCATTTCATCCCTCATTTTTCCCGAACCCTTTTGGTTCGCCGGGAAGCCCTTATTTTTGCCTAGGTATGTCAACCTAGCGGGTCTTTGATTGTGCGTAGTATTTTTTTCGACTATGTCCGTGCTCTCAGAATGTAGGGAGTTTCCCCTGTTAGAATTGTGTTGTCATGCCCCAGAAGATGTTTAATCAGGCAAGATTCGTTGTTGGAACACTCCAAGTGACTCAGGCGGAGATTTGCCCCAGGCTATTTGACCTTTGAGAGATTCTCCGAATCTTGACTTAACTGCCCCAGATGATAGACCATGATCATGCCCCTTGATTGGAGATGGTTCTGTTCACCGGATATTCGTTGCGCGAATTTCTATGCTGTTCAAACAAAAAGTCATATGCAAACAAAGTTATGTCAAAAATGAAAAGCTCATGTCTGTCTTGAAGATTTTAAGAATGCATATTTTTTTTCGTAAAACATGTGAATGTTTGTAAAACATGCTGTCAACTCTGTATTTACTGTAGGCCTTCAGGAGTCAGGATACCGTTCGTCACAGTATGCTTTCGAACTAACCCATGCTTCACCTAGGACTTTTAAGGGTTATAACGTGGCCTGGTTCACGGTTTAAGAAACAAAGGATAAAGGCTCAAATTTTATTTGTACCTACCCGCTCTTCGTGATGTTCTCCAAACCTAAACTCAATTGATCATACGTTAGACCTTGTTTGAGTCTTTGCTCTGATTTTCCGGTGATGATTCCGATATTGATGATTTATTTGGAATGGGCAGTCATTCCTTTTTGTTGAGGGTTTGTATGACCTCTTTCTTTTTGATTTTTGTTATCCCTTTCTTTTTTTTGCCTGAACTGTTTTCTTTTTGGAATTACAGTCAGCGGGATGCCCCAGTTTTGTAAGTCTCCTTCGTAGGTTTTGACTTATTGGGCTTTTCATTTATGATTTTTGATAACGACTGCCTGTCTCTATGATTGTAGGGAACCATCACTGTCTTTTGTTTTGTAAGGACTTTTTGGTGCCATTTGTTATGCACTTGGATCAACTGAGAGACTACCCTGCCCCAGGTTATGATAAAGGGTTTTAAATTTCGAAAAGAAAAAAACTCCTACTTCTTTGGCTCAGAGGGGTTGACGAGGGGTTATCATCCTTATAACTCCAGTGTTTAGGGATTGAAACAATGCCTGTACCTCATCAGCGGGGTCTGTTCAAACGCATACTGTAAAGATCGTGGTATCGTTTTCGTCATCCTCCCTCAAGAGGCTTAGAATTTTAGATCAAGAGTTGACATCAGAAAAAATATGAAAATAATTTGCATTTAGTGAATACGAATATATTGTTTCAAAATAGACATAAGCGATGCATTAATGTGATAACAATGTTTAACATGAATAAATGTTTGAACGAAAGGAAATTGCAACTTGAACATTCGAATGAACAAAAGTTTTCCAGTCTCAAGATTTGTCATTTCAAATGGTGAGTCTTGCAGGGGTAGTAAAAGAACTCAGCCTAGCCATCTTGGGTGAATTCCACAGCTCCTTCCTCAATCAGGTCCTGGATTTTATTTTTCAGAGTCCAACAGTCCTCTGTGGCATGCCCCGGACTGTCAGAATGATAAGCGCAGTGAGCGTTGGGGTCATATCTTGAGAGTGTCCTGTTGGGATTCTTAGGAGGATCCTTTAGAGTTACCAAATTCAACCTCAGCAGTTGTTGTAAGGCTTGAGGCAGCGACACGCTGAGCTTGGTGAATTGCCTTTTGGGCTTGTCCGGCTGAAGCTGGTGAGGTTGATACTGAATTGGCGATACTGGAGCCATATGAGGAGCTCTCTCCTCGCCTCTTTGTCTCAAAGATGGTTGAACGATGACTGGCTTTTTACCCTTAGATGTTTGCCCCAGTTGATTACCCTGAAGCAGTTGGTTGACGAGAAACCGGAGCTCATCTTGTCTTTGAGCTAAACCTTGAATGGCATTCCTCTGCCCCAGCATTTGGGCTTTCATAGCATCCATCTCAGCTTGTAGGTGTTTCAACCTTTCATCCTCAGCACTGTTCCTGACTAGAGTCTCCATGAGAAGTGTCCTTAGCTCCTCCTGCCCCTTGGATAGATTCAGGAGGATTTCCTCGAACCGAGTCCCTTGAGCAAGGAGGTCCTGGTTATCTTGTTGGGAAGCCATTGCTGAAATAAACAGCGGAGATGATAAGTGACTTGTTCAAAGGGTACCTGTTATGCAATGATATGTATGATATGCATGCAATGTTTTCAAGGACCTCGCGGGGTAAACAAGAAACTTTGTTAGCATTGGAATTTATAGCTTGATTGAAGGACACCCATGTTGCTGAGAGCTCTTCTTCAAGGGTCAAAGGCTCACCATATCCAGTGGGTCATAGCCCCTGACTTTAGTCATTCTGTCTGGCTTTGATTTCCAAACAACCTGGGTTGGGGGGAACCTTCTTCAAGTGTCAAAGCTCACCATATCTAGTGGGTCATAGCCCCTGACAACTTTGTCTAGAGGAAAATAAATCCTCTTCGCCCCTTGCTGGACAGTTGGTTCATCATGACCTGCATCACAAGCCCTTGAGATCCTTGAAATGGGTTAGGATGTATGCAATGGTATGATGTCATGCTATGCATGGGGTGATGTAGGTAAACCCTGTTATGAGTCCCAATTAAGGACTACAAACCAAAACCTGCAAGCAACTTAGGGTACTCTGTTATGAGTCCTGCAAGAAACAAGTGTCAGGTAACAAGCATGCAGATAGTCAAGTACGAAGGCACACGAGTCACACAAGAGAAGCCTTTAGAGTTTAGGCCAGCATGGGGTCTGGGTATTACCCTCTTGGAGTTGGTGGGTTCAACCTGTCCTACTAGAAGTAACCGGGTTCTAAGGTTCCCAATATCACGGGATTGCTTTCATTGTTCATCGTTTCGGTTTAGCCACTGAACTGGCGACCGAAATATTCCAGGAACGCAACCCTCAATTGAGTGTAGTATCGAGTATCAACCAACCTCGGACTGCACCAAAGTCAGTTATCTCACTACCCTAAAGAGGCCAAGATAGTTCAATTAAGGTTCCTAAGGTCTGTTGATGCTTCATGACACCACGCGGAGGCCCCGTACTCTTCTTGACTGAACTCAAGGGTTACCGGTACACACCAAAGTGCCACATCAACGTAGCAGACTGTTTCAACCATGTCGGTATACCCCGCACAGTTCCCTCACAGCCTTGTTGCTACTTTCTAAGAAGGTATCCCCCAGATCCGGGTTAGGATCTATAGAACTCCCAAGCAACCCACAATAATAAAGCAAGCAAAGAAGACAATTGAAAACACAGTGATCTTAATCCTAAGGTACACCTCACCTTAAGTTTAAATCCCCAGCAGAGTCGCCAGTTCTGTGATCGGTGGATCTGGAACTGACTGTTTAACGCTGGTTCGCGAAATGTCGCGGAAGCAAGAGTCGCCACCGTCTTTTATTTTCTCCAAATGGAAAGGACAAAAGCACAGAAAAATTCCTTAAAGAGATTGCTCTCGGTTCGGGAGGTAGGTTATAGAAAGGGAAGGTGTTAGCACCCTTTCTATCCATGGTTATCCATGGGCTCTTAGATACTTGCTCAATGTGTTTTCAAAAGTGGTTTGTTTGCTTTTCAATTGTGGGTTTAAAAAAAAGTTTCTTTTGAAAATTTCAGATCGACTCGTGCGTCAGTCCTCAAGAGTGTTTGAAAAATTGCTTTCGAAAGCTTTTTGAAAATGTGTTGGTGTGAAAAGTATTTTGTTTTGTTTTGAAATTTAGAGCAAGTATCTAGAGTCGTCTACCTACCCTAAGGAATTCGTCTGTGTAAATATCCTTTAAAGTAGTGCCATCCCACCATTGAGAGGTAGGTAGCACCACCGTTGGAGGTGTTCGGGTCAATTCGAAGGTTCGGGATATGGTGATCACCAGAGCAATAGGAAGACACCTTAGAAGCTACCCTCATGCCAGGTTCCTGGATCATGAGGACTTACTAAGACATCCTCTACTCGACGATCACCTTTCGAGGCAAGGCAACAGTGAGGCGTACCCTAGGGGTGGTGTGTGCGATTCGTGTGTCGTTTTCATTGATATTTGTCTTGTCATGTTCATTGTGATCTACGCTTGATTTTATTTTAAGGCCATTCATTCTTTCATGCTTTTGTTAACAGTTTAAAAATATTTGCGGAAAAGTAAATCTAAAACTATTACAAATGGCGCGGGTCCACATCGCCAAAATTAAACCGGACCCGATTTGACAGAAAATAAATAAAGCAAATAAGGGTGCGAAAAGTAAATGTTACAAAGCTTTGGGAGAGATACATAATTATTTAAGCAAAATAAAAATAAATATGCGAAATTAAACAATTAAGTCGAAAGGAGGGCGTTGGACCCTTTTGCAAAATATTAAAATTAATGAGGAACTAAAATTAAAAATTAAAAGAGAATGTTTTTGGTATTTTGTGTTTTTTAAGATTTTTGATGAAAAAAGGAGTTAATTAAAATTAAACTAAAAGGCAAACCCTAATTCTAATAGCTTTTAAATTTATTATGAAAGTATCAAAATTTAACCTAAATTAAACCTAAGTTTTTATGTACAATTTAATTATAAAAATAAATAAATAAATATTATGGTAAAAAAGGAAACAAATTAAAGGGATAAAAATTAAACCTAATTCTATATTTTTGTATTTTTGTTATTAAAAGAATTAAAATTAAAACTCTAATCTAAATTAATTTATTTACATGAACATATTAAAATAAAAATTATTTATCATGTTTTTATCTTTTTTCTGATTTTTTAGGCATTTTATATATATGGTAAAAATAATTTATTAAATTAAAACAATAAAATAAATAAAATAAGAATTGAAAACAAAATAAATAAAAGAAAGGAAATTGCAAACCAGGGGGGGTGGAAGTCCCAATTTGGAGGTCTGAGCCCAGCAATCTAGCCTAGTAAAGCATGGCCCTTCTGACTTTTGCATGTCACGTGTGGCAACGTTGACTAGGGTTTATTGTGTGCTTCAGATCTAGGCCTTTGGTTTGATCTTCAGGGGGACGTGTCATGCTTGATTTGGAAGTGCATGGTGCATCCAGACATTAAGCGCTGTATGGGATTAGTTAAAGAAAAATAGCATGAGAAATTATACAGACCTGGGATTCGAACCCAGGTCACGTGTGTTACCAACACCATCGCCTGCCACTAGACCAACTCAACGCATTTGATTAATAAATATACAATAAATATTATAAAAGAACAACAAATAGTTAGTGGTTTAACGCGCCAATTTTCAAACCGGCCTATCGTTGATGGCCACGAGTTCATCTTCTTCACCTCTCCTGAAACATAAACAATCAGCCACGGTTTTGGACGCGTTGTGTTAGGCCGTTTTAGAAAAAATAGCGAATAGCGCTATAGGGTCAATAAATTTGTCGCGAGGGCATATTTAGGATCGTCTAGGTCCACTGATTACAACCATGGCATTATGGTGGTCTGATTTTGCTTGGTCTGAAAACCCCCAATTCAAAAACCTGCAAACCCTAGAAAGCTAACATGGTAGAATCGCGTTGAGAGCACAAAAACACAATCAAATGGTACAGTTAGCATCAGAAAACATCAATGAGTAATAATCCATAACAAAAATGCAATGATTATGCTTCAAAATCAAAATACGATTAAGCAATTTTCTTGATGCAGTTTACGTTCAATCTACCAATTCTTGGAGTTTTGATGGTGGTTAATGATTGAGAATCGTTCAGTGAGACTTGAGGATGCTAATGAAACAAGTCTTGTCCTTTGAATCAACCTAGAACCTGCTTTTCAGTTTTGCTTTTTTTGACAAAAATTCCAAGTTTTCAATGTGTTCTTTAGCGCAGCTTTTTTAGTCTCTCAGGGTTAGGTTTGTGATCATGCTTATGTAGTGAAGGCATTAGGTCAACAAAACTCAATAAAATCCAATGCAATAATGGTTTTGCATATTTGATTTTCTTAAGATCTTTTCATATCTTTTTCAAGTGTATTTTGTGTCAATTATGCTCAAATCAATCCAATTCTTTCCTATTTGACCTATGCACGAAATCTTGATGGCAAAGCATGTATAAAAAGATTTGAAAGCTTAGATTAGTATTTTTCCTATATTTAATTTGATTTAAATGAATTAATGTGAATAAAAATTCAAATAAATAAATAAAACATAAGAAAATACTTCCCTTTGGGCCAAGTGGTCGTGCATATGCTTGGAATGATGAATCATGGAAGAAAAATGGGCCCATTAGCAAATTTAGGTCATTTGAAGTAATGTTGACTTTTCAAAATATCCAAAAATTTCCCAACTTCCACAAGGCATAACTTGCTCAATTTTTAATCTTTTCTCATGTTCTTGGACATTTTGGAAAGGTCTTTGAGTCCTGTAACCCATGTCTTTGGTCCCATGTCATTTGGATTTACCAATCTCAAGTTATGGCCTTTGACTTAAAGTCCCTTTTTGTTGACTTTTGAAAATGACCTATAATGTTGAAATTGATAACTTTTTGTGAGAGCATTTCTTGGACTTGAAGTATGAAGATGAGTTGTAGGAAATGTCTTTCTCTTCAAAATGAGCTTTGGATGGAATTTTTCTGATAATCCATGTGAAAGTTATGCCCTGGTCAATTTCAGTTGACTTTTTCAACTGTCCAAATATAGTAACTTTTGCATCTTTGATGATTTCTGAGCCAAATTTTGAGAATCATGATCAAGCATTGATCAAATGATGTTTGTGGCTTCAAAATGATATGTTGACCAAAAATTTGAACTTTTGACTGTCAAATGACCATTTTGCCCCTACTGTTGACTGTAGTGCAATTTAGGGTTTTGACTGTGCAATTTTGAGCTGAATGCCTTGAAACTTGATGTGAGGATGCTTGACCATATTTGTAGGCATATGAGACTTGATTGGCCCTTTGAAAACTTCCTTTTCTTGATCAGAACACAAACCCTAGTTTTGACTGTATAGGGGACCTTTGCACTGTGCAACCCTTGGGGAATTTTGTGACTTGGCTTGGCAACTTCTTGGAGAATGTGGGAGGGCAAATTTTGGGGTACAACAGACTGTAACCCCATAGCCGAATCTAGGGTTTTGTGGTTTATTTTTTGTGCGTTTCTTTTACAGGCAAAATTAGCTCCATTGATGGCTATAGACATGACCGGAAGAGAAGGACGAACACAACCATGGTCTTGGGAGGAATTTTTCTGGCCTAGATTTAATTTTGGGATTGACCTACGAATTTAGCCGCGGATCTAAATCCGCAGGTAAATTTACAGGGTTTGAAGGTCAGGGACGACAAACGTGTCTTCCTCTGAGTGGACCATTCAAACTTGGCGCATTTTTATATTTTCTGGCATATTAATCCGTTATCCCATATTATTATTATTGATTAATATATTGACAAATAGAACAAAGTGGCGCAGTGGTAGTGGCGTTCATCCAATATCCAACAGGACCTGGGTTCGAATCCCAGGTCCCCCATATACCTTGTTATTTTTTCTCTTCATGTAATCAAGTGCAGATCCAGGTTAGTGGCACACCATACACCATCAAATATCAAACGCCAGATGGCCCAAGGCCAAATCTGGAAATCCAGGGGTGATGGTCTACTATGGGATATAGTCAACCAGCACACACTAAATCAGGAAAGTCAACAAGGGGCCAACTCAATTGGGCCATAGAATTGCTATCCAGACCTCCAAAAATCAGGCCCAAACACTCTCTTCTCTACATTTATTTTTGTTTTATTTAATTATTTTCATTATTTTCTAACCAATCAATTTTCTTTGTTTTCTTTAATAAAATTAAAAACCAAAAAATATTTTCTTTATTAAAATTAAATTTTAGTATTTTCTTTTTATTAACAAATCAATTAATTAATTTAGTTTTAATTAGGATAACTTTAATATATTTTATAAACAATTAAAATTAACTTAGACAATTAGGTTTTTATTAACATTGATTAAATTTATTTTTATTTCTTTAAATAACAAAAAACCAAAAATATTTATTTTCATTAATTAATTGATTTCTTTATTAATTTAATAATTAACTTAGTTTAATTTCTAATAAAATTCAAAAATAACCAAAAAAATCTTTTCTTTAATAATTAAAGGGTCAAAAGCCTAGAACTTGCGCCCGATTTAATTTCTCGCAAGCGATCCATTTTACTTAATATTGTACTTGTTCTCGGAATGTAATAGCTTAATAGGACTTTAAATATTTTTATTGCTTTATTTATTTTCCGCATTTAAATTTCAAAGGGTTGTTTTTGGCGATGTAAATACCCGACACCTTGTAATTTTATTTCCGCAATTTCTTTTCCGCAAAATATAATTGTTAGATGTTTGATAATAGGTATGCATGACAAGAATGAATGTTTAACCTAAAATAAACTTAGATCACCATTAACATGTACAAAGATAAAATTAACCGAAAACAACACATTCGCACATGCGCACTCTTAGGATACACCCCACTTGGTTGCCTTCGTACACGGTCATTGAATATAGGTAGTTTTAGAGGTTGCCCTCTTGTCCAAAGATCATAGTCGCCTCGAAACGGTTGCCTCGAATATTATTGCCTCAAAACAAATGATCTAAGACATTAGGGTTACCGCTAAAGCGTCCTAACATTGCTTTAGTGACCGCACGTCCCTAATTCGAATTGACCCTTAAACTCCAACGATGGTGCTACCTACTCATCAATAGTGGGATATCATTGCCTAAAGGAAGATAACATAGAACAATTCCTTTTTCGAGTAGGTAGATGGTTTTTAAATACTTGCTCTTTCCAAAACAAAACAAAACTTTTCACACTTACACTCCTTTTCAAACAAAAAACTTCTTCAAACCCACAATCACAAAGAAAGCAAAATTTTGAAAACAATATGAGCAAGTACCTAAGAGCCCGTGGATAACCACAGATAGAAAGGGTGCTAACACCTTCCCTTTCTATAATCTACCCCCCGAACCTGAGAAATATCTCGTAAAAGGAATTTTTCTGTTCTTTTTTTCCTTTCCTTGTTGGATAAAATAAAAGTCGGTGGAGACTCTTGCTTACCGCGACATTTTGCAAAAACAAACGCAAAACGCAAACCAGCATTCCAAAAAACAGTCAGTTCTTTACCACCGTATCAAAACACCCTTCCGGAGATATGAGTACAGTGCCGATACCATTACCAAGTGCATTGGATGCTCCATCAAAGAACAGGGTCCATCGGGATCCTTGTTCAGGTCCATCATATGGTGTGATTTCTTCACCGTTGTCTGATGTCTTGATGTCTTCATCCGGGAATTCAAACTTCATGGACTGATAGTCTTCTACAGCTTGATGAGCAAGATGATCAGCTAGCACACTTCCCTTTATAGCTTTCTGGGTAGTATATTGTATGTCGTATTCTGTTAGGATCATTTGCCATCTAACTATTCTCCCAGAGAGAGCGGGCTTCTCGGAGATGTATTTTATCGGATTCATCTTAGATATCAACAAGGTATTATGAGTCAGCATATACTGTCTTAGCTGGCGAGTAGCCCATGCCAGAGCGCAACAAATTTTCTCGAGTAGTGAATATCTGGTTTCAGAGTCGGTAAACTTTTTGCTCAGGTAATAAATAACATGCTCTTTTCGGCCAGACTCGTCATGCTGCCCCATTACACACCCCATTGAGTTTTCTAAAACAGTCAGATACATGATCAGTGGTCTTCCCTTGACTGGTGGCATCAAAATAGGAGGCTCTTGTAAGTACTCTTTGATTTTTCCGAAAGCAGTCTGGAATTCATCATTCCATTTGACTACTTGATCTTTCTTCAATAGTTTGAAGATTGGCTTGCAAGTGGCTGTTAGGTGGGAAATGAATCTGCCAATATATTTCAAGCATCCCAAGAATCCTCTGACTTCCTTCTCAGTACGAGGAGCAGGCATCTCTTGTATTGCTTTAACCTTGGTAGGATCGACCTCAATACCTTTGTTTCTGACGACAAAGCCTAGGAGCTTACCAGACCGTACTCTGAATGTGCACTTGTTTGGATTCAACCTTAGCTTGTACTTCTTTAGTCTCTCAAACAACTTTTGCAAGTGCTCCAAGTGCTCTTCTTCTGTTTGTGATCTGGCTATCATATCATCTACGTAGACCTCTATTTCATGATGTATCATGTCGTGAAATAAAGCTACCATGGTGTGTTGATAGGTTGCCCCAATATTCTTCAGTCCGAATGGCATCACTTTGTAGCAGAATATGCCCCACTGTGTGACAAATGTAGTTTTCTCCATGTCCTCAGGTGCCATTTTGATTTGGTTATAACCTGAGAATCCATCCATGAAGGAAAACACTTTGTGCTGGACCGTATTGTCAACCAGGATATCAATGTGGGGGAGTGGAAAATCATCTTTAGGGCTTTCCCTATTTAAATCTCTATAGTCCATGCACATTCGTACTTTGCCGTCCTTTTTAGGTATGGGAACAATGTTGGAAACCCATTGAGGATAGGAAGTGACAACCAAGAATCCAACATTGAATTGTTTGATGACCTCCGCTTTGATCTTCTCTAACATATCAGGTCTCATGCGGCGGACTTTTTTTTTTACTGGTGGACAGTCCTCTCTTGTAGGTAGACGATGTACCACGATGTCTGTATCAAGTCCTAGCATGTCTTCATATGACCAGGCAAAGATCACAACATAATCATGCAACAGCTGAATCAGACGCTCCTTGACACTGGGCTCCAGATTGGCACCCACTTTGACCTCTTTTTTATCCTCCTCGGTACCCAGGTTGATTGTATCCACAGGTTCCTCGTGAGGCTGAATGGCTCTTTCCTCTTGTTGCAGTAGTCTGGCCAGTTCCTCTGGTACTTCACAATCTTCCTCACCTTCGTCTTTAGCTTGGTAGATTAGATCCTCAGAGTCACAAAAGGCCATAGCAGTATCGTTACCCATTGGATCCACAATGGAGGGGTACTTGCATTTGTGAGTGTGGATGTGTGTAAGGGTATAACCATCCTTTAAAAAAATAAAATGTAAAAGAAAAACAATGAGCACAAAATTTTGTATGTGAAAAACGTCCATGATTCATTGAATGTCATATAAAGATGAAATAATAACCCTTACAAATGGACCATTGTGCCTCGGGCAAGACACAAGGTTTTAAATGTGCGAATTGTTTGTGAATATTACAAGTCCAACAGAAATGTAAAGATAAATTACTGAGGGATGAAAGTTATTGGGACAAAGTCTCTGGCCTCCCAATTGCGAAGTCCTCCGTTGACAGGTGGAAATATCCAATCCTCTAAGCTGAAATCCTCTTCACCATCTTCCACCGCATTGACCTCTCGGTTGCTAATCTTCAAGGGTGGCCCTCCAGCACGGGAACGGCGTACAGCCTTCTGAGCACCTGAAGTGAACCCTAAGCCAAACTTGTCAGATTTATATGGAATATCCGGAAGTTGCCCCCAGATGGTGCATCCACCCTCCTCTACTACTGCCTTGGAGTCTTTCAGAGATGACATCCGGAGTGGAGGTCTTGTAATCTTGGGAATCTGGGACACAGTCTTGGTCACTGCTACCTCTTGGGGATCCTCTTCGAAATGTTGAAAAGGAGTTTCAATGAACTCGCCGTCCAATTCCACATACCTGAAGGAATTGGGGTGGATAATCATATTCTCTTCCTCTTCGTGGACAATGATAATCTTTCCCTGGACCATATATTTCAGCATCTGATGCAATGTAGAGGTGACAACACCAACATTATGGATCCACGACCGTCCTAGAAAACAGGAGTAAGAGGGGAAGATGTCCATTACATAGAAGGTTGAGTTGAAAGTTTGAGTCCCAACCTTTATGGGGATATCCACCTCCCCGTGCACCATCCTCTTTGATCCATCAAATGCTCTTACGACTATGTTACTGGGTTTCAACGTCAGTCCTTCGCAGTCTAGTCTGTCGAGAGCTTTCTTCGGTAAAACATTCAAAGATGAGTTGGTGTCCACCAAGACATGGGTCAGAGTTATGCCTCTACATTCCATAGAGACATGCAATGCCTCGTTGTGCTTTCTTCCCCTTGGTGTCAGATCAGCATCTGAGAAGCCTAAGCCGTTATCCGCCGTCAAGCTGGCCATGCAATCTTGAAATTGGTCAGTAGATGTCTCTTGAGGCACATGAGCTGTCTTTAGGAACTTTACCAGGGCTTTTGCATGTTCCTCGGAACATAGTAACAATGCCAGCATGGAGATCTTGGAGGGAGTTTTCCCCAACTGTTCAACTATGTCATAGTCGCTCCTCTTTATTATTTTTAGAATCTCCTCCATTTCCTTCTTGGAGGTCTCGGGGATAGTCAGTGATTGAGCCTTCGTCCGGACAGGCTCTACTTGAATACTTTTTCCTTGAGTTTCAGCAGCAGGAGTGTTGGTAGGAATGATATCAGGGGTTGTATCGTCTTTGTCAACAGGAGCACTTGCAGAGATGATTATTGGTACAGAAGTAACCTTTGGAGCAGCCACGGGTCCAAAAACTGCCTTTGGGGGGGCAATTTCTGGAGAGAAGATTCTACCGCTTCGGGTAACCTTACTGGTTCCGGCAATATTGCTAATGTCGGAGTCTTCTTCTTCGGAGTTTATGTCTTCGAAGGCCAGCCCATCTTGTTTGATTCCATGGTAGTAGATGTCCCCACCGTAATTCCATGACACAATTTTGTCGGATTCATACGAGACTGTCCCAAGCATTGTGATTATAAGAGGAGTAGTTTTTGGAACCGATGCAATTCTAACGGGTCTTTTGGGGACCCTGGGAGAATTGGAGGAGATGGTGATGATTGAAACGTCTTCAATAGGAACAGGTGAAACAGGAGTACTTTCAAACAGAATCTCTTTGTTGTTTATCAAGCGTTGAATGCCTGTTTTCAACAAAGGGCAAACAGTTGGCGAGGATAAGCAAAGATGGCAGTCTTCATTACAACCCGGGAATACACCGGCTTTCAACAAGTTTATCTTAATGATTGGGAGTGGATTCAAAAGTTCATCGATTGTGGTAACAAATAAATCTTCTTCAACAGCATTGGTGTGGTGACCATGTCTAGGCATAGGAGCAGAAATGACGTTTGGCTTCTCAAGAGTATAAAAATCAATCTCTTTCGCCTCTATAAGGTCTTGAATTTTGTTTTTCAAGGCCCAACAGTTGTTAGTGTCATGACCTGGACTTTCAGAATGATATGCGTAACGGGCATTTGGGTGATAATGAGGGGACGCTGTGTTGGGGTTCTTTGGAGCTTTTTTTAAAGTTGCCAAATTGGACTTCAGAAGATGCGGTAATACCTGAGACAGAGTCATATTGATTCTGGTGAATTCCCAGACCGGACTTTCCACCCTTGGTTGATTACTTCTTGGTTGACCAGATGTAGGCTTTGGGATTATAACAGCCCCTACCATTGGTCGGCGTTCAGCTCTCCCTTGGTTCCTTTGTGGATATACAGCAGCTACTTCTTTCTTCCCAATGAAAGGCTTCCTCACAGCTACAGAGGCAGATGAATCCTTCTGAAACTTTCCACTTTTTATGCCAGCTTCCACCCTTTCTCCGATCAATATTAACTCAGTAAATCCGGCATATGAGCTTCCAATTAAATGGTTGAAGAAAGGGCCCGACAGAGTGCCTTAGAACATGTCCACCAATTCCCTTTCAGACAGAGGGGGTTGCACTCTCCCAGCTAGATCTCTCCATTTCTGCGTGTAATCCTTGAAACCCTCATTGGAAGCCATGGCCATACTCTAAAGTTGAGTACGGGTAGGCACCAAATCAGCATTATATTGATATTGCTTATAGAAAGTTGCGGCAAGATCTTCCCAGTTGTGGATGTTGGCCCTTTCCAGTTGGTAAAACCAATCAAGTTGTGTTCCAAATAGGCTATCTTGGAAAAAATGCACCCATAAGTCTTTATCGGCAGAGTGCGGCTGGATCTTTCTCACATATGATCGGAGATGCATCTTAGGACATGACACCCCATCATATTTAGCAAACAAAGGGACTTTGAATTTCGGTGGGATCACAATTCCTAACACTAGTCCTAATTCCTCAAAGTCTAATCCTGGCACCTTTTGTATTTCCATAGAGTTCAAACGCTCTTCAAGATGTCTATACTTATCATCAGTTGGAGGATATTGTTCTTCAGAGTAGTCTTCCTCTTCTTCCTCCTCTTCAGATTCTGACGGTACTGCTGTTTATTTTCATTTCCCCTCTCCTTCACCGGACGTTGTTGCAAAATTCAAGGTTCTTCTAGTCTGCCCCTGAAACCTCCTCCCCATGTTTAAAACCCCAGTGAACTTCTTTGTTTTATTTTTTATTTCTTCAGCTAACAGAGTCTTCAACTCTTCTTGCCCCTTGGTTGTCTGTTCGAGATCCATCTTACTGAAATAAACAGTAGAGAGATGAGGAAACTCATTGCAAAAGACATGTTTATGTTATGATGAATGATATGTGCATATGCAATGTTTTCAAGGATTTTAAAGATTCAAGTTTGTTTTAGACAAAAAGGAAAACACACGTCATATTAATAAGATAAAGTTTGAGTACATCAATGTCCCTTAGACAAAATAATACAAAACTCTAAGATAAAAAAGTAGTGTGCATCCTCTTTGGTGCAATGTAGGCATTTAGAGTCTGCTCCTCATGAAGTAGCCTAGTGAGTTCCAAAACCTTCTTCTCACTTGCATAGAATTGGGCTTTGAAAGTATCTCTCTCTCCTTTGAGCCGTATCCAATCCCTTTGTAGGTATTCAAGAGATGTGGGAATGTCAGGATGTAGGATAGTGTATGGAACTTCTCCTTCCTTAACAGGCTCAATGATCACCGGAAGAATGGAAAGATAAGGCATCATAAGACTTTGAGCACGGGTTCATACGCATTTGAGGTAACGCTCAAGAGGGATGGAATTCTTGTGCCCCAAAGTCTTGCTATCCACCTTGTTTAGCATCCTCCAAGCTCGGATGAATCTATGGCGAAGACTTTGATCGTTGTTGTCGTGGTCGAATACCAAACCTTGAATCAGCATCTCGTGCGGGCCATCCCTTCGGGTGTAACCAAATTGTCTAAGAGCTATGCACAGGTTATAGGTGATGCCTCCCCTAATGCCAAGCAGAGGGACATTAGGTAATTCCCCACAACGGTCAACAATGATAACATTCTCTTTGGATCGGGAGCACCAATGAATATTTGATTGTTTGAGCGTCATTAACCTTTGTGACCATCTTGAACCTTGCTCATTCTTTAAGACTGATTGGGGAAGATGAGAAATAAACCATCTTGCCAGGAGAGGAGTGCAACACATAAGGACACCTCTTTTCCTTATTGTGCAATATGAAAAGAGTGTAGGATATCCCCTAGCAATGTAGGCACCGGATTGCATGACATGAAGATTTTGACGGCGCCCACATCTATGAGTTGGTCAGGATTGGGAAATAAGACCATCCCATAGATAAGAAGAGCCACAATTTCCTCAAAGGCTTGCAAGTTTAAGGAATTCCAACAGCTTTGGGCTTTCTCAAATAGAAACTTTGCTAAGAAGCCTTTGACACCACTCCTAGTTTCCCAATGAGTTGTGACATCAGATGAGTGCAAGTGCAGAGCTTGAGAAATCTCTTCTGGCTTTGGGTCTCTTTTTGTACTGGTGAAAGGTAGTTGATTAAGAATGGGAATCCTCAAGAGTTGAGATAATTCTTCCAAAGTAGGCACAAGATGATAGTCGGAAATGTGAAGCAATGGTGCAAAGGATTAAATAACTGGAAGAGCACCTTCATCATATCCTCATCTGTGTTGGAGGTGACCAAGTTGAGTAGACGACCATGTCTCTTGGTGAATGGAGAGTTCTCAGGGATCCTTGAAGCTAGCTCCTTAAGTTGTGGAGGAATTCTTACAAGGTTGACTTGGATAGTTTTCCTGCGAAGTGAATCCATATCCTACAAAACAAGAACAAAGATGAATTTCAAAAACCCTTGAAATGGTTAGTAGATGTATGTGATGTTCATGATGTCCATGATGTTATGTACAAGTATGCATATACAAGAAAAGCAAACAAATTTTTAGTTTAGGCTTGCATGGGGTTTTATAGGTAAGTACCCTCTTGAAGTTTAGTTGGCTTAAACCTGTCCTAGTAATAGTAACTGGGTTCTAAGGAGCTCAATATCACCAGATTGTTTCCTTGGTCATTGTTTCAGCACAAGCCTCTTTAATGGCGACCGAAATATCCCAAAAAACCAAACCTTAATGAGTGTAGTATCGAGTATCTACCAACTTCGGACTGCACCAAAGCCGGTTATCTCACTACATCCTAAAGGCCAAGTTGGTCAAGTAAAAGGTTCTAGAAGTTCATTAGTGCTTCATGACATCACTCAGCGGCCCCGTATTCTCTTTTATTGAATCAAAGGCTACCGGTACCCAAAAATATGTCACACTAACATAGCTATTGCTTAGACCATGTCGGTATACCCTGTACAGTTTCCACAATGTATTGCTATTTACCTATAATGTATCCCATATCCGGGTAGAGGATTTCAAACCCAAACAAAGAACCATAATATAAAGCATACAAGTCAAATAATGTAAGCAAGTAAATGTGATCTAGCCCTAAGGTAACCCCACTTTTACAAAAGTCCTCAGCAGAGTCGCCAGTTCTGTGATACGGTCGGAGAACTAACTTGAAGGTTTTGCATTTGATTGCAAATTTTGCGGTTAGCAAGAGTCGCCACCGACTTTTCTTTTATCCAAAAGGAAAGGTGAAAAAGCACAGGAAAGACCTTTGAGATTTTTTCTTGAGTTCGGGGGGTAGATTATGAAAATGGAAGGTATTAGCACCCTTTTCATCCATGGTTTTCCATGGGCTCTTAGTTACTTGCTAGATCACTTGCTTTTGTTTTGAAATTATGCTTTGTGTGGTTTTGAAAGTATTTTGTAAAAGAGGCCATTGTTTAGGCAATCTTTGTAATGATTCTCGTTCGTAAGAATGTATACATAGATGTTTGTCTTTTTTGAAAATGTTTTCAATGTTTGTAAGATGTTTGGAAATGTGTGTGCTTGTTTTGAAAAATAGCAAGGATAGTTGTTTTGAAATGGAGCAAGTAACTAGAAGTAATCTACCTACTCAAATGTCTTTCTTATTCATTTTCTTTTCCTTTGATATTGTTGTCTTACCATTGATTTGGTAAGCAACCCTATCTTTGGATGTAAACGGGACAGGCGTGGGTCATCGTATAACCATGATTAGCAATATTGCAAGGTATCTTAGCATTTCTCTTGAGGGACTAAGATCATTTGTAAGGCAACATTCGTAGCGTCATCGAGGGACTATGATCTTGTATTTTGATGGTTTTTGCTAAGATACCCCACATGCGTAATATGGCCATTTATAAGGCAACCAAGTGGATTTTACCCTAGGGGTGCTTGTGTGCAAGTGTATTGATTTTCATGCTTGTTTTGTCTTGTATTAGGGTTTTCTAATTGTTGATTTTATCTTGCCATACACACCCTAATTACTAACAATTATATTAAAGCGATAAGTTGCGGAAATTAAAATCCTACGCTATTACATCATTTAGGAGATGGGGATACAAATTTACAAATGGGGGGATGAAAGCAAATAAATCCTAATTTACTATTACAACCATATTGAATGAATAAATAATGTACAAAAATAAATAAATAAAAAAAAAAAATTATTTTGAAATTTGTTTATGTATTGACACATACACTTATGTATTGATAAGAAAATAGTTTACGTATTGACGCATGCCATTATGTATTGATAAGAAAACAGTTTATGTATTGACGCATGCCATTATGTATTTATACAAAAACAGTTTATGTATTGACGCATGCCATTACGTATTGATACGAAAACTTCCTTGCTGCTAAAAAATGAAATTTAACTCAGTATGACTTGACGCATTCACATTTCGTGTCGACGCATGCAACATTTCGTATCGACGCATAATGGTTTGCATCGGCTCATAACCTATTTTGAACCTGAAATTTGTGCTTTGAGTTTGAGCTGCTGTATGGACTGTTGTTGAGCTTGGGAAGTGATGATAGTGATGTTACATAAGTTTTTTCTTGTGTTTGAATAACTTCTGTATGATGTATGTGGAGTGTTTAGATGGTTGGACAGAATTTGCAAGGTATGAGAGGTTCAAAGGTTTGGACTTTAAAACTCAAGAGTGGAAGTTTTGTGGACTGTTATGGCTTTTGTGAATATGAGATTTTGAGGGTTTACCAATAAAACTTCTGGCTTTTCTCTCTATTTTTTCTAACCTCTTTGTCTTGCAAATGCTTCTTCTATTTATAGAGAAGGTTTGAGACTTGAGAAACTCCGACTTTTTGAAAATCACATGTTATGCCTTTTTACAAATTCATAAAGACAAGTTGCTTCATGATGAAGAAAGGAGTGAATTAAGGAATTTAGCCATGCTTTGCAGGTCTTGTGGATTGCTTATGATGCTGAGAGATTTTTCTGTTATCTTTGGAACAAATTTTAAGCTTTGAAAGAAGATAGTGGTTGGAAAAGTGAAGCTTTATGCAAATGGAAATGTTGCTTTTGCATTTTTAACCATAAATGGTATCTAGACTTGGACAAAGCTTCAAATGCTTGTGTAATACACTTAGGGTTTGTATAATTGCTTGATTATGCATAGATTTGGAGAGAACATAGCCTGAAAAGAGAGATCTTGTAGCTTTGGTTGGAATTTTAGTCAAGTGTTCATCACAAATTTTGCTTTGTAATTCAAGAATGAAATCCTAACTTCATCTCTTCGATCCTCTCAACTCAAGAATGATCTCAATGAGTTCTTGTACTTTTTGGAAAGATTGGAACCTCCCCTACAACTCTCATGTTTTCCACTTTTGTTAAATAAATCTGGAACTTGATAAAAATTTGCCAAGAAGTTGGGACAAAAACCTAACTAAAAATTGCTGAAAATTCACTAAGTGTTTTAGTTTCAAGACCAAGACTTCATGGATTAATAACTTGAGATCCAAGCATTTCTAGGAGAATTTATGTAAAGCAATTTGTTAGATATCATGGAGATCTACAAATTTCATGTTTAAAGTTTCTTTTGAATCATCTCTCATCATGGTGAAAAATTGGCTCAAAGTTGTGACAAAACATGAAGTTTTCAACACTTAGAAAATTTTCTAAGTTCAAAAACTTTGACTTTTCAAAATGAAATCTTGACTTTTTGATTTCTTGATGAATAAGTTTCATATTTTGACATGTTTTGATGAATTATGATCTTTGGCACTTGAATTTGACCAAAAAGTCAAAGTTTGACTTTTCAGTATACAGTTGACTTTTGATCCGTTGACTGCAAAATTCATCTGTCAATTCAATGGACTTGCAATGTTTTGAACTATGTCATTAGGTCAAAAATGATTCAATTGGACTCTTGAGATCATTCCTTAAATCAATTGACCATTTGTTAGGTCAAAAATCAGGAATTACCCTTTCTCAGTCAAAACCCTAATTTTGACCATTTTGCCCTTTTGGAGATTTGATCAAATTTCTTGAGGAATTATGGTCCAAACTTGATCAAATGATACCTATGAGTTTGAAATGTTTATGTGGATCAAAAATTATGAAGTTTGACTGTAAATTGGCCATGGTTGACTTTTCCCCTAATACAGTTGATTTTTAGGTCAACTGCTCAATTGACTGAGCAAAGGTGTGATTCAAAGCTTGAAACTTGACATGAGTAATCTTGGGGGTCCATAATGATCCATGGAAATCATATGGGGCATTGGAAGTCCAAAAATCCTTGTGCAAAACTCAAACCCTAATTTTGGTCATCAGTGCTTAAGGAGGTGTCTTGAGCTGATCAAACCCTAATTCAGTCTTGAGTCCAAGAGATCTTGTGAGAAAATTCTTGATAAATGAGAGGGAAAATTTAGGGGTACAACACTATGGCAGCTTTGAGGCCAAAAATACACGCTTCATATTCTGCCATGTTATTTATACAGTTGAAGCAGAATCTTGCAGTGAAGGGAGTGTGACGTCCTTCAGGGGATATGAGTACAATACCAATGCCATTACTGAGTGCATTGAACGCCCAATCAAAAACCAAGGTCCATCAGGATCCTTGTTCAAGTCTGTCCTATGGTCTGAGTTCTTCACAGTTGTTTACCATCATGATGTCTTCATCTAGGAATTCAAACTTCATGGACTAGTAGTCATCCACATCTTGATGAGCAAGGTGGTCGGCTAGTACACTGCCCTTTATTGCTTTTTGGGTAGTATACTGAATGTCATATTCCGTCAGGATCATCTGCCATCTTGCTATTCTCCTAGAGAGGGAAGGTTTCTCGAATATGTATTTTATTGGGTCCATCTTGGATATCAATAAGGTGGTATGGGTCAGCATATATTGTCTTAGCCGGCGAGCAGCCCATGCCAGAGCGCAGCAAGTTTTCTCGAGCAGTGAATATCTTGTTTCACAGTCGGTAAACTTTTTGCTCAGGTAATAAATAGCATGCTCTTTTCGGCCAGACTCGTCATGCTGCCCCAACACACACCCCATTGAATTTTCCAAAACAGTTAGATACATGATCAATGGTCTTCCCTCGACTGGTGGCACCAAAACATGAGGCTCTTGAGGTACTCTTTGATCTTGTTGAAGGAAGTTTGGCACTCATCATTCCATTTTACTACTTGATTTTTCTTCATTAATTTGAAGATTGGTTCACAAGTAGTTGTCAGGTGAGAAATGAATCTGGAAATGTAGTTTAAACTTCCTAAAAACCCTTTGACTTCCTTCTCAGTACGAGGAGCAGGAATTTCTTGTATCGCTTTCACCTTGGCAGGGTCTACTTCGATACCTTTACCGCTGACGACGAAGCCTAGGAGTTTACCGGACCTTACCCCAAATGTGCATTTATTCGGGTTCAACCTCATATTGTACTTCTTTAACCTCTCAAACAGTTTCTATAAATGATCAAGATATTCCTCTTCCATTTGAGATCTCGCTATCATGTCGTCCATACAGACCTCTATTTCGTGATGTATCATGTCGTGAAATAGAGCTACCATGGCACGTTGATAGGTTGCCCCAGCATTCTTCAACCCGAATGGCATAACCTTGTAACAGAATGTACCTCATTTTGTGACAAAGGTTGTTTTCTCCATGTCCTCATGCGCCATTTTGATTTGATTATAGCCTGAGAAACCATCCATGAAGGAAAACACCTTATGTTGTGTTGTATTGTCAACCAGAATATCGATGTGGGGAAGTGGGAAATCATCCTTAGGGCTTTCCCTATTCAAATATATGTATTCCATGCACATTCGTACTTTGTCATCCTTTTTAAACACGGGAACAACATTGGTGACCCATTGCGGATAGGAGGTGACGACCAAGAATCCGGTGTTGAATTGTTTCATTACTTCAGCCTTAATCTTCTCTAACATGTCTGGTCGCATGCGACTGACCTTTTGTTTTACCGGAGGGCAGTCTTCTTTTGTTGGTAGACAATGTACCACGATATCAGAATCAAGTCCTGGCATGTCTTCATACGACCAGGAAAAGACCTCAACATAATCATGTAGCAACTGAATCAAACGCTTCTTGACACTGGGTTCCAGATTGGCACCCACCTTGACTTCTTTGTTTTCCTCTTCGGTACCTAGATTAATTGTGTCCAATGGTTCTTTGTCGGATTGTACGGTCCTCTCTTCTTGTTGTAATAACCTATCAATTTCCCCTGGTACTTCAGAATCTTTCTCACCTTCGTCTTCTTCTTGGTAGATTAGATTTTTAGAGTCACAGAAGGCCTTAGCAGAATTGTTACCCATGGGATCCCGAATGGATGTAGATCTGCATTTTGAATGTGAGCGTGTGTAAGAATATAGCTATCTTTAAAAGAAATAAAAATGTAGAAAGAGAAAAAACAAAGATCACAAAGTTTGTATGCAAAAACATCCATGATTCATTGATGACATATGAAAATGAAGTAACAACCTTTACAAATGGACCGTTGTGCCTCGGGTAAGACACACGGTTTAAAAAGTCTGAATTGTTTAATTATTACAGGTCCGACAAAATTTAAAGAAAATTAATGTTGGATAAAAGTAATTGGGATAAAATCTTTAGCTTCCCAGTTATTGAGTCCTCCATTGACAATTGGGAAAATCCATTCCTCCAGGTCGTAGCTATCCTCATCATCATCCCCCACTGTATTGACTCTGTGGTTGCTGATATTCAAGGGTGGTTCCCTGGCATGAGCATGACGTACAACTTTCTGGGCTCTTGAAGTGAAACCCAAACCAAATTTTTCAGATTCATATGGGATATCTGGGAGTTGGCCCCAAATAGTGCACCCACCTTCTTTGATCATTGCCTTGGCATCTTTCAAAGAAGGCATCTTTAGCGGAGGCCTTATAATTTTTGGGACTTGGGAAACAGCCTTGGTTACTGCCACGGTTTGTGGGACTTCCTCAAAGTGATGAAATGGAGTTTCAATGAATTCACCATCCAATTCCACATATCTGAAGGAGTTTAAGTGACTGACCATATATTCCTCTTCTCCATGGACAATAATGATTTTCCCCTCGGTTGGATATTTCAGTATTTGATGTAACGTAGAGGTAACGGCACCAGTGTTGTGAGTCAATGGTCTGCCCAATAAGCAGGAGTAGGAAGGGTGAATGTCTATCACATAAAAAGTTGAATCAAAGGTTTGGGCTCCAACTTTTATGGGGATGTCCACATCCCCATGCATCATTCTCTTTGAACCGTCGAAGGCCCTTACCACTATGTTGTTGGGTTTTAAGGTCAAACCTTCACAGTCAAGTCTATAAAGAGCCTTCTTAGGAAACACATTCAAAGACGAATCGGTATCAACCAAGACATGGGCCAAAGTTGTGCCCCTGTATTCGACAGAGACATGCATTGCCCCGTTGTGCTTCCTCCCTCTAGGTGTCAAGTCAACATCTGAAAAGCCTAAACCATTGTCAGCGATTAAATTGGCCATGAAGTCTTAGAATTGATCAGCAAAGGTTTCTTGTGGTACATGGGCAGTTTTAAGGAATTTCACCAAGGCCTTCTCATGAGCCTCAGAGCACAACAATAAAGCAAACATGGAAATTTTTGACGAAGTCTGCCCTAGCTGTTCGACTATGTTGTAGTCGCTTCTCTTTATAATTTTCATAATTTCTTCCATCTCCTTTTGGGAGGCCTCAGGGATAGATACTGATTACGCCTTCATCCGGACAAGCTCAACCAGAATGCCTTTGCCCCGAGTCTCGGTCGACTCGGTGGTAGGAGTATCAGCATGTATAATTATAGGAATTGTAGTAGTAGTAGTGTCAACAGGAACATAAACAGGGATGATTACAGGACCGGTAATAGTCTTCAGAGGAGCAATATTGGAAGAGAATACTCTGCCACTTCGGGTTATCTTGCTGGTTCCCGCGATGTTGCTGATGTCGGGATCATCCTTCTCAAAAATCGAGTCTTCATCAGCCATCCAATCCTGTTTGACGTCGTGATAGTAGGCATCGCCCCCATAATTCCATGGGACAATTTTATCTGATGAGTACGGGACTAGTCCAGGCATAGTAATTATTAGTGGAGCTACTTTAGGAACTGATGTAATCCTAACGGGTCTTTTGGTGGAGACCCTGTAAGGATTGGCGAAAATGGTTACTATTGAAACATCATTGTAAGAAATGGTTGGAACAGAAGTCTTTTCAAACAAAATCTCTTTGTCATCCATTAGGCGTTGAATACATGCTTTCAATAAATGGCAGCCAGTTGGTAGGGATAAACAGAGGTGACAGCTTTCGTCATAGCCCAGAAATAAACTGACACTCAATAGATTCTTCTTGACAGTTAGGAGAGGAGTAACAAGTTCATCAACAGCAGTAACAAACATATCATCTTCTACAGCGTTAACACCACGGCCATGCTTGGGCATAAGAGCGGTGATAACATTTGGGATCTCAGGAGCATCAAACTCAATTTCTTTTGCTTCAAGAAGGTCTTGCACCTTATTTTTCAAACCCCAACAGTTGTTGGTATCATGGCATGGGCTTTCTGAATGGTCAGCACAACGAGCATTAGGATGGTAGTAAAGAGAGGTTGTGTTAGGATTCTTTGGAGCTTCTTTCAAAGTTACCAGATTAGATCTCAACAAATGTGGCAGGACTTGAGATAATTTCATATTAATCCGGGTAAATTATCTTACCGGTCTTCTGTTATAGGTTGGTTTCTCCTTTGTTGGGTAGGTGTAGGCTTATGGATCATGACAGCCCCATACCATTGGTCGGCGTTCAGTTCTATCTTGATTCCTTTAGGGATACACAACAACAACTTCTTTCTTCCCAATAAATGGTTTTCTTACAGCAGCTGAGGATGCGTCTTTTTGAATCTTCTCACTCTTAATCCCAGCTTCCACTCTTTCTCTGGTCAAGATTAATTCAGTGAAGCCTGCTGAGGAGCTTCCAATTAAATGATTAAAGAAAGGACCGGACAGGGTACCCAGAAACATGTCTACTAGTTCTCTTTCAGAAAAGGGAGGATGGACTCTTCCTGCTAAGTCCCTCCACTTTTTAGCATAGTCTTTGAAACCTTCACTTGAAACCATAGCCATACTCTGGAGTTGAGTACGGGTGGGAGAAAAATATGCATTGTACTGATATTGTTTATAAAAAGCAGCGGCAAGGTCTTCCCAATTATGGACATTGGCTCTTTCCAGTTGATAGAACCAATCTAGCTGAGTCCCGGATAGGCTGTCTTGAAAGAAGTGGACCAACAAATCTCTGTCAGCAGTGTGAGGCTGTATCTTCCTCACATAAGATCAGAGATGCATCTTAGGACACGAAACTCCGTCGTACTTAGAAAATACTGGTGCCTTGAATTTTGGTGGAATAACAATCCCAGACACTAAACCCAAATCCTCAAAGTCCAGCCCGGGCACTTTCTGAATTTCCATTGCACTTAGATGTTTTTCCAGATGTTTGTATTTGTCATCGGCCGGAGGATATTGCTCTTTAGAGTAGTATTCTTCTTCTTCCACTTCAGATTCTGGTTGGGCAACCTCTTCCTTGCCTTTCACTTCTTGATTATCTTTTTCACTAGATGACGTTGCAAAGTCTAGGGCCCATCTGGCTTGTCCTTGGAACCTTCTTCCCATATTCAGAACTCCTCTTGTCCTTTGGCTAGAGTCAAGAACATCTGTTGAAACTGAGCATTTTGTGCCTGGAGGTCTTTTACTGTCTGCTCGAGATCCATCTTACTGAAATAAACAGTAGAAAGATGATGAGACTTGTTGTGAGAAAACCTGTTTATGTTATGATGAATGGTAAATTCATATGTAATGATTTCAAGGAAATTAGAGATTTAAATTTTCTTTAGACCAAAAAGGAACACACGTTATATTAATAAATCAAAGCTTGAGTACATCGTGCCTCTTTTGGGCTTACAAAGAAATACTAAAACTCTAAGATAAAAAAGTTGTAAGGATCATCTTTGGTGCGATGTAGGCGTTCAGGCTGCGCTCCTCGTGAAGTTGCCTAGTGAGTTCCAAAACTTCTTCTTGCTGGCGTAGAATTGGGCCTCGAAAGTGTCTCGCTCCCTCTTAAGTTGTATCCAATCCCTTTGTAAGTCTTCAAGCGAGTTGGGCATGTCAGGATGCAGGATAGTGTATTGAACATCTCCTTCCACAACAGGCTCTACGATTACTGGGAGAATGAAGGGGTAAGGCATTATAATACTTTGATCACGAGATCGTACCCATTTGAGGTAAGGCTCAAGAGGGATGGAATTCGTATGCCTCAATGTCTTGCTATTTACCTTGTTCAACATCCTCCAAGCTCGGATAAATCTCTGGTGATGACCTTGATTGTCGTTCTCGTAGTCAAATACCAAACCTTGAATGAGCATATCATGTGGGTCATCCCTTCGGGCGTAACCAAACTGTCTTAAGACTAAGCAAGGGTTGTAGGTGATACCTCCTCTAATGCCAAGTAAGGGGACATTAGGGAATTCTCCATAACGGTCGACAATAGTAACATTCTCTATAGATCGGGAACACCAATGAATTTTTGAATGTTTGAGTGTCATCAACCTATGTGACCACCTTGAACCTTGCTTGTTCTTCAATACAGATTGGAGAAGATGCAAAATAAACCATCTTGCCAAGAGAGGAGTACAACACATAAGGATACCTCTTTTCCTCATAGTACGAGTGTGAAAAGAATGTAGGATGTCTCCTAGCAAAGTATGCATCGGGTTACGAGACATGAAGATTTTGACGGCGTTCACATCTATGAGTTGGTCAGGATTTGGAAACAAAACCATCTTATAGATGAGGAGAGCCACAATTTCCTAAAAATCTTACAAATCCAAAGAGTTCCAACAATTTTGGGCTTTCTCAAACAAGAACTTTGCTAGGAAACCCTTGACACCACTCCTTGTTTCCCAATTAATTGTGATATCAGATGATTGCAAGTGTAGGGCTTGAGCAGTCTCTTCTGGCTTTGGATATCTTTCTGTATCATTGAAAGGTAGTTGATTGAGAATGGGAATCCTCAAGAGTCGGGATAATTCTTCCAAAGTTGGCACAAGTTGATAATCAGGAAATGTGAAGCAAAGGTGTAAAGGATAAAAGAACTGGAAGAGCACCTTCATCATGTCTTCATCAGTGTTAGAGGTGACCAAGTTTAGTAGGCGACCATGTCTTTTGGTAAATGGAGAATTCTAAGGAATCCTGGATGCTAGTTGTTGTACCCCAAAATTTTCCCTCTCATTTTATCAATATTTGTCCTCACAAGACTTCTTGGACTCAAGACATGATTAGGGTTTGCTCAGCTCAAGACCTCTCCTTGCACTGATGACCTGAAATTAAGGTTTGAGTTTGCACAAGGATTTTTGGACTATCAATGCCTCATCTAACTTTCATACACTATCTTGGACACCTAATATTGCTCATACCAAGTTTCAAGCCTTGAATCACATTTTTGCCCAGTCAATTGGACAGTTGACCTAAAAATCAGCTGTATTGGGGAAAAAGTCAACCATGGCCAATTTACAGTCAAACTTCATAATTTTTAATCTAAAACAACATTATAGGCTCCTATGTACCATTTGATCAAGTTTGGATCACAACTCCTCAAGAAATTTGATCAGATCATCAAAAGGGCAAAATGGTCAAAATTAGGGTTTTGACTGAGAAAGGGAAATTTCTGATTTTTAACCTAGCCAAAGACCAATCGGGTTCAAGCATGATTTCAAGGACTCAGTAGCATCATCTTGACCTAATCACATAGTTCAAAAGATCTCAAATGCATAGGATTGACAGATGAATTTTCTAGTCAACTGATCAAAAATCAACTATACACTGAAAAGTCAAACTTTGACTTTTTGGTCAAAATCAAGTGCCAAGGGTCATAATTCATCAAGATATGTCAAAATGTGAAAATTGTTGACTAAGAAACCTAATTTTGCAAATTAGGGTTTTAATTTGAAATTTTTCATAACTTAGAATTTTTCTAAGTTATGGAAAATTTCTTATTTTTTCCCAACTTTCCAAAACTTTTTCACCATGATGCAATTTAATTAAAAGAAAACTTCCAACATGAAAGTTGTAGTCCTACATGAAATCTACAACTTTGATTCACAAAGTTTTCCCAAAAGATGCTTGGATCTCAAGTTATGATTTTGTGAATAGGGGTCCATAAACTTTTTAACTTAGTGAAATTTTGCCCTAGTTTAGGCAGATTTTTGACCTAACTTCATGGCAACTTTTCACCTAGTTCCAAGAGGAATATCAAGTTGAATTTCAAATATGGATTTTAGATCATGTTACAAGCTTTCCAGAATGTCCAAGAACTCTCCAAGATCGTTTATGGTTAGGGAGAATCAAAGGAATGAAAATGGCAATTTATCACTTTTGTTCAAGGCATTTTCCACAATGGTTCAAGTTGCAAATCTGTCCTAGCATGCTTGTACTTGGTATTACATGTCCTAATCCTTTCTACACTCCATAATTGAATTCTAATTCAGTGGACAATGGCTTTATTTTAATCTTTGGAGCATTGTACATTGAATTAATCCATTTATGGCATAAAGTTCACATTGCTACTTTGATAAAGCTTGCTTTTTCCAACTTTGCAAACCTTGAGCATTAAACCCGATCTTTGTTTGCAAACAAGATCCACAAACATCAGCAAAAGTTTACCAACTCCTTGCAGCCCTAAAACTAGCAAGTATAAGCTTTTGCATTGTCACTTCCAACTTTTCTTCAAAAGCAAGAAACTTGCAAAAGCCAATAGAGATCATCCATATGATAAAGGCAAGCCTTGGCCTCATTTGAACCAACTTCAGAACATTGTAACAAGCAAGAAACATGAATTCATAACCTCAAAAACACTCTAAAACACAAAAAACCCAAGTTCCTGCCCAAACAGGGCATCTTCTGCAGAACCATTTCCAAAACAATATTGGCTCGTGCGTTTTGCTTTGAAACACTTCAAACACATTCCCTACATCACACCTAAACTATCCAGGCCCCTGTCTTGCAACTGTAAGATCAGTTTCACACTTCACCATTTTCATTTTGCAAGGTTGCAGCTTAACTCGTGCAAGGAGTTTTAGCCATCTACAATACAAGCTGAGCATTGGAGAAGCTTGAGGGAACTTCAAGGAAGATCACAAGAACTTCAGGCCTCACTCAAAGTTCCCATATTGCCATATCCAAACTCAATAGAACAAGGTATTTGTCAAGTTTCTATCTCTCTATTTAGGCATCCTTAAGCATAGGTTTGTGAAGCAAAGATGTAGTCCTTAACATGCTTGAGCTGTACATATGCATAGTTTTTATTTATATTAACTGAGTAGTGAGAATTTGAAGCTTGAAGTTCATGAAAATTTTAGGTCAGAAATTACGGCTGATAAAATTCTCCTTGATCTTTGAGAGTTAGGTCATGATTTTTATATCATTGGAATCGTGAGTTAACATGCTACAAGTTTCATGTTGAAAGATTTTGTTTTTATGCACGTATGCAAGAGTTATAGGTTGAAGCACAGGGCGCGCGCGAAGGAGCATGGACAGGGATGAAGTGGTGTTATGGGCCTGGCGCCTTGGGCCTGTTTCTATTCACACACCCCATTTTGCTTTTGCACCCCCCTGATTCATATTTTGTTATTTTTCATATTTTCTTGTTATTCTTATATTTTTTACTTTATTTTTTTTCTGAACATTAAAAAATCTCAAAAATATTTTCGTAATTTTTTGCATTTTATTTTATTTTATTATTTTATTATTTTTATTATTTTTATGGCATAAAAATAGTTTATTGGGTTAAATAGAATTTATTTTCTTAAATAAACTTGTAAATAATATTAAAATACTTAAATATTTTATTTTATTATATTATACACATAAAATATTATTTTCTCACATATTTTAATTTTTTAATATTTATAAATAATATTATTATTATTTTTCTTAACAAAAGGACAAGAATATTAGAAAACATATATTTTTCTTTTAATAAAAAAAATTAGGGTTTCCCCTTTTTAAAATAATAATATTATTTTTCTTATTTTTTAGGACTTAGATAATATTATTTTCTCATGCATAAAACAATTACAAAGCATTTTTTTTGCATATTTACATTTTATTGCATATTTAAATAATGGTTTATTTATTTATTGTACAATAAATTCAATTGGGTTGTAATAGTGAATTAGGGTTTTATTTTGTGCAAATATCCCCATTCAAAACTTGTATCCCCCTGTGATACGGTGGGAGAACTAACTAGAGGTTTTGCGTTTCGTTCGCACTTGTGAGGTTAGTAAGAGTCGCCACCGACTTTTCTTTTATCCAAAAGGAAAGGTAAAAAAGCACAGGAAAGACCTTTCGAGAATTTTCTCGGGTTCGGGGGATAGATTATGAAAAGGGAAGATGTTAGCACCCTTTTCATCCATGGTTTTCCATGGGCTCTTAGTTACTCATTTTTAGATCACTAGCTTTTGTTTGATTGTGCTTGTGGTGTGGGTTTTGAAAGTATTTTGGAAAGTTCCTTTGTAATGGTTCTCGTCTCTATAAGAACATATACAAAGTTTTGTTTCGAAAAATAGTTCAAAGAGGTGTTTGTGAATCGTGTTTCAAAAAGTGTTTTGAAAAGAGGTTTTTCCATGGTTCTCGTCTCTATAAGAACGTGCGCAAAATGTTTTGTCTTTTGAAAGTGTTTTGAAATGGAGGTGTAAGTGTGAAGGTTTTTGTCGTGAGCAAGCGAGTAACTAAGAGAGAATCTATCTACTCAAAAGGTCTCAAGTTGTTCTTTTCTTCTTCCTTTTAATGGTGCTATCTTACCATTGATTTGGTAAGAAGCCCCATCATTGGATGTAAAGGGATAGGCGCGGGTCAATTTTACAATCATTGAAATCAACTTGTGAGACGCTCTAGCAATTTTGTAAGGGACGAGATCGTTTTATCGAAGGCAACATCGAGGGTCATCGAGGGACTACGATCTTTGTTTATCGAAGGGTCATTTGCTAGAGTGTCTCATATTCGAGGGACATGATTGTATTTCTGAGGCAACAAGCAAGGTTACCCTAGAGGTACGCGTGTGAGAAGTGTGTTGATTTCAAGTTATTTATTCTTGGATTAGGTCATCTAGCGATTGATTTTTGAATCTTGCCATACATGCCTAATTACTATACAGTATATAGAAAGCAATAAATTGCAAGAATTAGAAGTCTACGCTATTACAGAAGTATCCGAGAATTGGGATACAATTATTACAAATGGGGATGAATCACATAAAAATAGCAATGTCCAAATATTACAACCAAATCGAATTGTTGTGTGATTTAATACAAATCTATGACAAAATAAAATCAACAAAGTATGAGATGTATATATTTACTTGAAAATAAAACTTATTCTAAAAAGAAAAGATTTAAACTAAAAAATAAGATCTTTTTTATTACTCTCTTGTATTTTTTAATAATTTTGAAAGAAACGTTTAAAGAAAGAAAATTAACTAAACTAATTCTTTTGGTATTTTATTAAATGTAACAAATTAAAAAAGGTTATAAAAGAAGAAAATAGTAAAAAAAAGATTTCTAGGACTTAAAATAAAATTTATAGAAGCAAACTAAGTTTAATTAATAATTTTCAAAATAAAAAAAAAGTTTGAAGAAAGAAAAATAGGTTTAGGATATTTGAAGGTGTTAGGCCCAAAGATGCATTATCTGTTGAAACAAAAACAAAGCAAAGGGGGGAGGGAAACGCGCTGGGCCTAAGGTTTTGCAATGGAATTGGCCCAATGCTTAAGTTTGCATAATTGTTCTGATTAGGGTTTGTGAAAAATTAGGGTGAGTGTGAAGGTTTTTGTCGTGAGCAAGCGAGTAACTAAGAGCGAATCTATCTACTCAAAAGGTCTCAAGTTATTCTTTTCTTCTTCCTTTTAATGGTGCTATCTTACTATTGATTTGGTAAGAAGCCCCATAATTGGATGTAAAGGGATGGGCGCAGGTCAATTTTACAATCATTGAAAGCAACTTGTGAGACGCTCTAGCTATTTTGTAAGGGACGAGATCGTTTTATCGAATGAAACATCGAGGGTCATCGAGGGACTACGATCTTTGTTTATCGAAGGGTCATTTGCTAGAGTGTCTCATATTCGAGGGACATGATTGTATTTCTGAGGCAACAAGCAAGGTTACCCTAGAGGTGCGCGTGTGAGAAGTGTGTTGATTTCAAGTTATTTATTCTTGGATTAGGTCATCTAGCGATTGATTTTTGAATCTTGCCATACATGCCTAATTACTACACAGTATATAGAAAGCAATAAATTGCAAGAATTAGAAGTCTAAGCTATTACAGAAGTATCCGAGAATTGGGGTACAATTATTACAAATGGGGATGAATCACATAAAAATAGCAATGTCCAAATATTACAACCAAATCGAATTGTTGTGCGATTTAATACAAAGCTATGACAAAAAAAATCAACAAAGTATGAGATATATATATTTACTTGAAAATAAAACTTATTCTAAAAATAAATTATTTAAACTAAAAAATAAGATCTTTATTATTACTCTCTTGTATTTCTTAATAATTTTGAAAGAAACGTTTAAAGAAAGAAAATTAACTAAACTAATTCTTTTGGTATTTTATTAAATGTAACAAATTAAAAAAGGTTATAAAAGAAGAAAATAGTAAAAAAAAAAGATTTCTAGGACTTAAAATAAAATTTATAGAAGCAAACTAAGTTTAATTAATAAGTTTCAAAATAAATAAAAAAAAGTTTGAAGAAAGAAAAATGGGTTTAGGATATTTGAAGGTGTTAGGCCGAAAGATGCATTATCTGTTGAAACAAAAACAAAGCAAAGGGGGCAGGGAAACGCGCTGGGCCTAAGGTTTTGCAATGGAATTGGCCCAATGCTTAAGTTTTCATAATTGTTCTGATTAGGGTTTGTGAAAAATTAGGGTGAGTGTGAAGGTTTTTGTCGTGAGCAAGCGAGTAACTAAGAGCGAATCTATCTACTCAAAAGGTCTCAAGTTATTCTTTTCTTCTTCCTTTTAATGGTGCTATCTTACCATTGATTTGGTAAGAAGCCCAAAAATTGGATGTAAAGGGATGGGCGCGGGTCAATTTTACAATCATTGAAAGCAACTTGTGAGACGCTCTAGCAATTTTGTAAGGGACAAGATCGTTTTATCGAATGCAACATCGAGGGTTATCGAGGGACTACGATCTTTGTTTATCGAAGGGTCATTTGCTAGAGTGTCTCATATTCTAGGGACATGATTGTATTTCTGAGGCAATAAGCAAGGTTACCCTAGAGGTGCGCGTGTGAGAAGTGTGTTGATTTCAAGTTATTTATTCTTGGATTAGGTCATCTAGCGATTGATTTTTGAATCTTGCCATACATGCCTAATTACTACACAGTATATAGAAAGCAATAAATTGCAAGAATTAGAAGTCTAAGCTATTACAGAAGTATCCGAGAATTGGGGTACAATTATTACAAATGGGGATGAATCACATAAAAATAGCAATGTCCAAATATTACAACCAAATCGAATTGCTGTGCGATTTAATAGAAAGCTATGACAAAAAAAATCAACAAAGTATGAGATATATATATTTACTTGAAAATAAAACTTATTCTAAAAATAAATGATTTAAACTAAAAAATAAGATCTTTATTATTACTCTCTTGTATTTTTTAATAATTTTGAAAGAAACGTTTAAAGAAAGAAAATTAACAAAACTAATTCTTTTGGTATTTTATTAAATGTAACAAATTAAAAAAGGTTATAAAAGAAGAAAATAGTAAAAAAAAGATTTCTAGGACTTAAAATAAAATGTATAGAAGCAAACTAAGTTTAATTAATAATTTTCAAAAAAAAAAAGTTTGAAGAAAGAAAAATGGGTTTAGGATATTTGAAGGTGTTAGGCCCAAAGATGCATTATTTGTTGAAACAAAAACAAAGCAAAGGGGGGAGGGAAACGCGCTGGGCCTAAGGTTTTGCAATGGAATTGGCCCAATGCTTAAGTTTGCATAATTGTTCTGATTAGGGTTTGTGAAAAATTAGGGTGAGTGTGAAGGTTTTTGTCGTGAGCAAGCGAGTAACTAAGAGCGAATCTATCTACTCAAAAGGTCTCAAGTTATTATTTTCTTCTTTCTTTTAATGGTGCTATCTTACCATTGATTTGGTAAGAAGCCCCATCATTGGATGTAAAGGGATAGGCGCGGGTCAATTTTACAATCATTGAAAGCAACTTGTGAGACGCTCTAGCAATTTTGTAAGGGTCGAGATTGTTTTATCGAAGGCAACATCGAGGGTCATCGAGGGACTACGATCTTTGTTTATCGAAGGGTCATTTTCTAGAGTGTCTCATATTCGAGGGACATGATTGTATTTCCGAGGCAACAAGAAAGGTTACCCTAGAGGTGCGCGTGTGAGAAGTGTGTTGATTTCAAGTTATTTATTATTGGATTTGGTCATCTAGCAATTGATTTTTGAATCTTGCCATACATGCCTAATTACTACACAGTATATAGAAAGCAATAAATTGCAGGAATTAGAAGTCTAAGTTATTACAAAAGTATCCGGGAATTGGGGTACAATTAATACAAATGGGGATGAATCGCATAAAAATAGCAATGTCCAAATATTACAACCAAATCGAATTGTTGTGCGATTTAATACAAAGCTATGACAAAATAAAATCAACAAAGTATGAGATGTATATATTTACTTGAAAATAAAACTTATTCTAAAAAGAAATGATTTAAACTAAAAACTAAGATCTTTATTATTACTCTCTTGTATTTTTTAATAATTTTGAAAGAAACATTTAAAGAAAGAAAATTAACTAAACTAATTCTTTTGGTATTTTATTAAATGTAACAAATTAAAAAAGGTTATAAAAGAAGAAAGTAGTAAAAAAAGATTTCTAGGACTTAAAATAAAATGTATAGAAGCAAACTAAGTTTAATTAATAATTTTCAAAATAAATAAAAAAAAGTTTGAAGAAAGAAAAATGGGTTTAGGATATTTGAAGGTGTTAGGCCCAAAGATGCATTATCTGTTGAAACAAAAACAAAGCAAAAGGGGGAGGGAAACGCGCTGGGCCTAAGGTTTTGCAATGGAATTGGCCCAATGCTTAAGTTGCATAATTGTTCTGATTAGGGTTTGTGAAAAATTAGGGTTTGTGATTCCCCTCACAGTGGTGCCGCTTTGTTCCGTCTCTCTCATTTCTTTCCCTCATTCATCTTCCTCACTCAATCGTCCCTATCCTTCTTTGATTCAACTTGGTTTACATCTTTTCTGGAAATGCCTAAGTTTGAAATGAAACTCTCTAAAGGGTTTGAGACGCGTTTGATCTGATTTTCTCCTCAACCTCAAGTTGCTGGAGCACTCTCTCCTTCTCTCACCTCCTCACAATGATCAATGGTTTTGCTTTGAAAAGGTATGGTTCTGCTTTGGTTTTTGGACTTGACAGTTTCATAGATTTCGCATGCTTTGTTCATGTTTAGTTTGTTTAACCTATTGTGCTATGCTTGAGACGCAGGAAATGTTATGAGGGAGATAAAGTGGCCATAGCTGTGGGACTTTCTCTGTGAGAAGAGGAAAGGTGAGATGGAAAATTAAGCTCCCTGGTGGCCGGAGGCGTGAGGAGAAGAAATGAGGACGAAGCGTGAGCTTTTTTGGTAACTTATTTCTGTCCCTTGAGCTTTGAAGGATGTTGTACTTCTGATTGTTAGATTTCTTCGTGCTTTGTTGGATATTTTTGGTACTTTTCTGTTTCTTTGATTTGAACTTGTTGGAACTTGGTCTTGAACTGTTTGAGGACTTTGGAATATTTTTACTGGTTATTGAATGTTCTTGTTTACAGTTTGGCTTTGATATTGTTGTTGTTGGTTTTGATGATGTTGATGGAATGTTGGGATGTTGGAAGGGTTTTGAATGTTTTGCAGTTTGGCTTGATATTGCTGTTGTTGGTTTTGATGATGTTGATGGAATGTTGGGATGTTAGAAGGGTTTTGAATGTTTTGCGGTTTGGCTTGATATTGCTGCTGTTGGTTTTGATGATGTTGATGGAATGTTGGGATGTTGGAAGGGTTTTGAATGTTTTGCAGTTTGGTTATGCAGGTCTTTGGATCTTTGTGTATGTTTTTGTTGTTTGAAAAATGGCTTTGGTAGTATGGTATATTTTTATTCTGAGTTTTGTTGTGTTTTTTTGTATGTTTGAAACATGTAACAGTTTGCAATGGTTTTGAACTGTTTGGGACTGAGATATGCAGGTTTGGTGTTTTAGAATTGTTATGCAGGTTTGTGTGTTTTAGAATTGTTATGCAGGTTTGGGTGTTTTTGAAATGAGTTACAAGTTTTGAAATGTTTTGCAGCTTGGCTGTTGGGTCTTGATAACAGTTTTTTTTTACAGTTTTTGGAAGTTTGAAAATGTTTTGATACTTGGTTTTGTATGTTTGAACTGGGCTACAGGTTTGGCTGTTCTTGGTTTGATAACAGATTTTTGTTGTTGTGATGGAAGATGATAGTTTTTGATACTTTTGAACTGGTTGTGCAGTTTTTTGAGTTGTTTGAATGTTTTGTGAGTTTGAGTTGTGGAAGGTTGTTGGCTTTATAGTTTGCAGGCTTGTTTGGTTTGAGAACTGAGTTTGAAATTGTTCTGCAGGTTTTGTTATTGTCTCAGTTTGAAAAATGTTCTTTTTTATTCTTACAGTTTGATGGTATTATATCCTAGTTGCTTTTGTTTTACAACTTACTTTATGTAACTTGTGACAGTTTGTGGGCAGGATGGCCAAGTTGTACCTTTTGTGCAGTTCCAACAAAATAGGAGATATCTTTTCTCTCTCTCCTCTCTCAATGATAAAATCAAATTGCTTTTTCCCCTTTTTTCTGAAAAGTTTTGCCAAAATTTAGAAAATGATGAAAAGCTATATGAAACAAACCCCTTGCTTGTTATTTTGGTTTACCATACTGCTTTCTTTCTTCTTGCCTGCTGTTGCTTGTACTTTGTTGCAGCCTGTACTGCTATGCTACTGTCTAGTTACTGCCTTGTACTTTGTCCAATTTAGTTTGGCTTTGTTTAGTTTGCCTTGTTGCAATTTGCACGCCTACTGCTGTCTAGTTACTGCATTGTTTGGCCTTGTTGCAATTTGCGCGCCTGCTGCTGTCTAGTTACTGCATTGTTTAGCCTTGTTGCATTGTTTGGCCTTGTTTAGTTAGCCTGCTTAGACAACTTTGCTTAGACAGCTTTCTTAGACAGCTTTGCTTGCATTTTTATTTGGACAACTTTGCTTGCATTTTTATTTTTCTTTTTGTGAACCAAGAAGAGTAATCTTCTTGTGATTTGCAAAGAGAAAAATAAAAATGTGATGAATTAAAATAGCCCTTTGATTCCAAATGGCAAACTTTAATGATGAACACATTGTTTCTTTTTTTTAAAAAAATTCTTACCCATATCCAATTAACCCTGCTAATTATTTTTCTGTCTTTCTTTCATGTGAGCGCAAACTGGATGGTGGCAAAACAGAGGAAGCAAGAGATTCTTTGGCGAGCATGGGAGCAATGGAAGCTTAGTCATCCTTAGGCTTAGATTTTTTTCTTTGTAACTTAGACAGAAATACTCAAACAATTGTACTAATTCATTTTTCAAATACAATAAGTTGTAAAACTTAAAGCATTTAAGTAATAAATTATATTGTAACAATTTTTGAAATAAATGAAAAAGTCTTTATGAGATAATCTGATGTTCAATAAAATCCATTACTGTTAGTAACTTGTAATTCTCTCTTTGTGTCTTCACTGATTCTTAAGATTCCTGATTAAAATAACTGAAATTGTATTCCAATAATTCCAATCAAGATAACTTAAACTGCATTCCAATAATTCCAATCAAGATAACTTAAACTGCATTCCAATAATTCTAATCAAGATAACTTAAACTCCAAATAATCCAATAACTTTGTAATCTTGCAACTGTATTCCAATCAAAACATGCACTGTGTATTCCAATAAACAAGCAAATGTTTATTCCCTAAACAAGCAAATGTTTTGAAAAAACGCAAATTATCTGGTTAACCTAGATCAAATAAACACTGCCTTTTTTCAGTAAATTTGAAATAGCATGAAACCATATGACAGTCAATTGAATTTCTGAGAATTCAATTCTTTTGAGAAATGCAAGAAAAAACCATAATTCCTAAAATTAGGTTTCTTGGTGAACAAGTTTCATGTTTTGGCACATCTTGATGAAAAATGACCCTTGGCATTTGATTTTGACCAAAAAGTCATAGTTTGACTTTTCAGTGTACAGTTGATTTTTGATCAGTTGATTGGAAAATTCATTTGTCAATCCAAATGCTTTTGAGATCTTTTGAACCTTGTGATTAGGTCAAGATGATGCCATTGAGTCCTTGAATCCATGCTTGAACCCAATTTTCCATTGGCTAGGTGAAAAATCAGAAATTTCCCTTCTGTAGTCAAAACCCTAAAAATGACCATTTTGCCCTTTTGATGATCTGATCAAATTTCTTGAGGAGTTGTGGTCTAAACTTGATCAAATGGTTCATATGAGCCTATAATGTTGATGTGGATAAAAAATTATGAGGTTTGACTATAAATTGGCCACAATTGACTTTTTCCCCAATACAGTTGATTTCTAGGTCAACTGTCCAATTGACTGGGCAAAAATTTGATTCAAGACTTGAAACTTGGTATGAGCAATCTTATAAGTCCAACATGAAGTATGAAAGTCACATTGAGCATTGGAAGTCCAAAAATCCCTGTGCTAACTCAAACCCTAATTTTAGGTCATCAGTGCAAGGAGATGTCTTGAGCAGAGCAAACCCTAATCCTGTCTGGAGTCCAAAGAGTCTTGTAAGGGGAAATCCTGATAAAATGAGAGGGAAAATTTTGGGGTACAAAAACTGCCCCTGTTCAATCTTCTTGACTGAAGAGTTAGATTGGCGAGTTTGCCTTTCGTGACTTGAAGGTGAAAGAGGATTGGACACTAGAGTGCCCGTAAATTTGCACTCGTCAAAATGTAGTTGAGGGAATGGGCTTAAAGATGCCATTTGGATATGTGACAGAATCTTGTTGGAGATGGGCTTAAAGATGCCATCCAAGAAGGTTTGTTGAAAATCAGGAGAATGAACATCCGAATGGTATCCGTATATGGAACGTATCTGAGTTGTATCTGGAGATTGGATCTGTATGAGCAAGGGAATGGCGTCCGTGTCTAGAGCGTATCCGAGCTGTAACTGTATTTGAATCCGAATAAATAACAGAATGACTGCCATGTCTGGAGTGTATCTATATTGTATCTGAATCTGAAATCTGAATAGGCGACATAATAACATCTTTGTCTGGAGCATCTCTGAGCCGGGGAAAAAGTCAGAATAAGTGACATCATGGCTACCGTGTCTGGAGCGTATCTGGACTATATCTAAATCTTGTATTTGAATAAGCGATAGAATAGCATCCGTGTCTAGGGAATCTCTAAGTTGTTTCCGAATTCTGTATTTGAATAAGCAATAGAATAGCTTCCGTGTTTGGAGCATCTCTAAGTTGTTTTCATGATTGTATATTGGTAGCTTGTTAATCTTATCCTGAAAAGGGTAAAATGTTAGCTGGAACACAAAGTTATGTTGCATGAAATGTATGATGCAATAACATGTGTTTTATCAATATTTGTAATGTGTGCGCATGTAAGCTGATTCGCTGTACTGCTGAGGAAAATAAATCCTTGATAGTTGGAGATAATAAAATCTTTGACTGCTGTCGGGGAAAATAAATCCTTGACCGCTTTCCTGGGGATACAGGGATCCTTTAAGTCTTTGGAGTTGGAGTAATGACACAATTTGTTGTGAGACTAATATCAAACTGTTGTTTGAGAAACCTGCTTGGGGAATCTGAGAACTTTGATGACTATGGTTGGAGATTTCACAATGGGAATCCTTACTCGGCTGGGGAATAGGAAAACTCTGGCAATCTCTACCAGGGATCAGACAAAGGAAAACCTTGGTCTGCTGGAGAATTTGAATCCTTGTGGATTTCATGCTGAGGAGTTAAGAATAAGAATCTTCGATCTGCATGGGATAAAAAATTCTAAAAAATTCATGATGGAGAGTAATGAAGACTCTAGGAACTTTACTGGAGAATCAAGAATGAGAATCCTCATTCTGTTGGGGAGTAAAAACTCTGTGGGGAATAGCTATACTGCTGGAGAGTAAGCTCAGGACTCTAGGGAAAAGCTTATTCCTGTTTTGAAAAAAGTTCAGGAGTTCGAGTCGTATGCCACTTTAAGAATGAGAATCTTCATTCTATTGGAGATATCAGAAGTTTGGGTGTATGCCAATCTACTGGGGAAGCAAGAATGAGAATCTTCATTCAGGCGTTTGGGTCAGGAGCTTGGGTGTATGCCAATCTACTGGGGAAGAAAGAATGAGAATCTTTATTCAGGCGTTTGGGTCAGGAGCTTGGGTGTATACCAATCTACTGGGAAGGCAAGAATGAGAATCTTCATTCAAGCGTTTGGTTCAGGAGCTTGGGTGTATGCCAATCTTCTGGGAAGGAAAGAATGAGAATCTTCATTCAGGCGTTTGGGTCAGGAACTTGGGTGTATGCCAATATTCTAGGAAGGCAAGAATGAGAATCTTCATTCAGGCGTTTGGGTTAGGAGTTTGGGTGTATGCCAATCTTCTGGGAAGGCAAGAATGAGAATATTCATTCAGGCGTTTGGGTCAGGAGCTTGGGTGTATGCCAATCTTCTGAGGAGTCAAGAATGAGAATCTTCATTCTGACGGGGATATCAGGAGTTTGGGTGTATGCCAATCTACTGGGGAAGCAAGAATGAGAATCTTCATTCAGGCGTTTGGGTTAGGAGCTTGGGTGTATGCCAATCTACTGGGGAAGAAAGAATGAGAATGTTCATTCAAGCATTTGGGTCAGGAGCTTGGGTGTATGCCAATCTTCTGAGAATTATCCTAGGTTGGGGATAAAAGTTAACTGTTATCTGGTTGATTTTCAGGCTTTAAGATAACTTGCTGGGGAATTTGGAGAAACTGGATGATTTCCACTGTGGTTTGATAGTTTCAGCTCCGCTGGGGATTGGTAGTTGGTAGTCTCATCTCTACTGGGGATCTTAATGACGTGTTATAGAGATTGTGCATGGAAATGGACTTAAAGATTCCATTTGGAGAAACAGAGGAGAATCGTCGGAGATGGGCTTATAGATGCCATCCAAAGGTGATTATTGACGGAAAGTTAGAACTGGATCTGAACAGAGGATGAATCAGAATAAACTATTGAGAGATTTAATCTGTATTAGTAAAAGTATGGAGATGAATCAGAAAAAACTGTTGAGAGATTTATCTGAAACAGCAAAATCTGGAAGTGAATCAGAATAAACCGTTGAGAGATTTATCTGAAACAACAAAAAACTGGAGGTGAATCAGAATAAACCGTTGAGAGATTTATCTGAAACAGCAAAATCTGGAATATCTTCAACTGGAATAAGAATCAGGGAGATCTTAGTGTCGATCTGACTGAGCCAGAGAAGGTCTTGAATTAACTTTGACTGGATAAGAATCAGAAAAATCTTAGAATCGATTTAACTGAGCCAGACGAAAGTCTTGGAATATCTTCAACTGTAATAAGAATCAGGGAGATCTTAGTGTCGATATGACTGAGCCAGAGAAGGTCTTGAATTAACTTTGACTGGATAAGAATCAAAAAAATCTTAGAATCGATTTAACTGAGCCAAACGAAAGTCTTGGAATATCTTCAACTGGAATAAGAATCAAGGAGATCTTAGTGTCGATCTGACTGAGCCAGAGAAGGTCTTGAATTAACTTTGACTGGATAAGAATCAGAAAATTCTTAGAATCGATTTAACTGAGCCAGATGAAAGTCTTGGAATATCTTCAACAGATGTCGGGGAAAATAAACCCTGGACTGCTGTTGGATAGTATGTGTCTTTAAACTTTGCTTAGAATGTTTCCGCTGGGGATTCCTGTGTCGTTGTTTGAGGAGGACTCCACTGGGAAATGTTGATCTTTGTCTTAAGAGAAATAGAATTTTAGGAGCTTTAGTCATCCGTTATTCTACTGGGGTACCATCTTTGTTGAATTTTGGGAACTTCGGTCGTCCGTTATTCTGTTGAGGAATCATCTATGTTGAAGAGGAAAGTTAGATGAACTATTATCTGGTCGTGGTCCAGGCTTCATAGCTTGAATTTTGTGAGAATTTGATTGCATCTTTCCTGAAAGGTAAAGGTTAGTTGCATGACATATATCAAACAATGATGTTCTCAAAATGAATGAGATTGCGTTGTACGGTGTCTTGATGTACGGATGTGCAATGTTTTCAATATGATCTCTCGCTGGGGAAAATAAATCCCGAATTGGTGTTGGAGAAAAGAGTTGAATTCTTCGTTTCCGATAGTGAAAATTATAGTGACTTCAATGGGAAAAAATTCTCGGGAATTCTTGAGGTCGACTTAGTTGGGAAGAGGTCATCAAAGATTGAAACTCTGGCTGGGAGTCCTCTTATGAGAAGGATTTTAGAGAGATTTGTCACTGCCCCAAGTAGCGAGTGTTTATGGCTTTGCCATGTAATGTTCGACTGTATGCAACCCTTTGTTGGGATTGACGTTTAATGCCCCAAGTGACGGGGATAGAGGCTTGCCCCTGGTTACTCTGCATTTTGAGAGATTTCTTGAAATCTTGAATGGACTTCCCCAGGTATACTGGACAATGACATGTCATGTCCCTTTGTTGATAGGAGATTTTTGTAATGGAAGTGTCATCCCACTTAAAGTGATTTTGTTCACTGAGAGAGCTTTCGTTCATCGGATATTCACTGTGTGAATCTCTTCGCTGTCAAACAAATATCCATATGAAAACAACGATATTCAAATAATACAAAGTTTATGCTTGTCTTGAAATTTTGAAAATGCATTTTTTAGCAGAAAACTTTTGTAAGAAAAATTCAACTCAGGATTTAGAGCAAAGCCTTACAGGAGTCAGGATACCTTTTGTAACAGTATGCTTTCGAAATAGCCCATGCTTCAATTAGGACTTTTGAAGGGTTGTAACGTGGCTTGGTTCACGGTTTAAGAAACAAAGGATAAAGGCTCAAAATATATTTGTACCCACCCGCTCTTCGTGATGTTCTTCATTCCTAAACTCAGTTAATCGTGCGTTTGAACTCCAAATGAGTCTGGAACGATATTTTGGTGATGGTTCACACAAGTTGAATTTGTTGGAAGGCAGTCATTTTTGCAACATTATTTTTGTTGAGGATTTATAGTGACCTCTTTCTTTCGATTTATTATCCCTAATTTTTTCCTGATTGTTCCTATTTTTAAGATTACAGTCAGCGGGATGCCCCAGTTTTCTTAAGTCTCCTTTGTAAGTTTCGACTCAGTGGGCTTTTCTTTTTGAGAGATAATGACTGCCTATGTGATAAGGAACCATCACTGTCTTTTGATTCCCAAGGAATGTTTTTGATGTCATTCATTGTATTACAAGATGAGATTTTACGACTTTAACATGCTTTTGAATTAACTGAGAGACTACCCTGCCCCAGGTTTTGATTAAAGGTTTCAATTTGTGTTAAAACAGAAAAACTTCTACTTCTTTGGCTCGAAGGGGTTGACTAGGGATTACCTTCCTTATAACTCCAGTGTTTAAGATTTGAAAGAAACGCCTCTACATCGTCGGCAAGGTCTGTCCAAAAGCATACTGTATGAGATTATGGCATTGTTTTTGTCATCCTCCCTCTAAAGGTTTGTGTCATAAGAAGAATAAGAGCATAGTTTAAAAAATAGTGAAAACGAAAAGATGAATTCAAGACAAACATATGCAATGCATTAATGAAACAGAGTTTGACATTTAATAGATAATTGTTTGAATAACAAAGAAATTACAATTGGAAATTCAAAATGAACAGAAGCCTCTTAGTTCGAACTTGTCATTTAAGGTGGAGAACCCTTAGCGGAAGATTTTCATTTGGCCATCCTGTGTGAACTCCAGTGTTGTTTCTTTAATCAGGTCTTGAATTTTGTTTCTCAATGCCCAACAGCTATCGGTGTCATGTCCAGGACTGTTGCAATTATACGCACATCTTGCATTTGGATTGTACCCTAGAGAGGCTGTGTTGGGACGCCGAGGGGGGTCCCTTAATACAATCAGCTCGACTTCCAACAAGTGTTGCAGCACTTGGGATAATGACATGTTAATCTCAGTGAAGCGCTTTTCAGATGTATTCTGCTTACGCCGATTACCCTGTTGACGTTGGTGAGGTTGTTGTAGGGCTTGTAACCCTGAAGCAAACTGGGGAGGCTTTCCCTCGACTTCTTGTCTCAAAGGAAGTTGAATGATGACTTGATCTTCAACCTTAGTTGTTTGCCCCATTTGGTTACGTTCGCCTAGATGAAGCTTGTTGATGAGGACCTTTAGCTCCTCTTGTCCTTGTGCCAAGTTTTAGATGAGAGCCATCTGGCCCACCAGTTGTCCCATCATCTGGATTTTCATTGCTGCCATCTCAATCTGTAGCCCTTCCAACTGATCATTCTTGATGCCCCCCGGATTCCCTATGACCATGCCCCTAGTGAGGAGAGATTTCACTTCTTCCTTCCCCTTGGATAGGTTCAAGAACATCTCTTAAAGTTGTGCATTTTGAGCCTGGATTTCCTTGATAGTCTTCTCTAAAGCCATCTCTACTGAAATAAACAGTAGGAAGATAAGGAGACCTGAAAGGGAGAAACTTGTCATGATAAGATGCACGATATGTGGATGCATGTTTTCAAGGATCTCGCGGGGTAAACACAAGAAAATGTTAGAAATTGAACATCTTTGATTGGAGAAATTTGTATCGGTGGATGTCTTTCCACGAGAATCAAGCTCACCATATCAAGTGGGTCATAAACTTTGACTCAAGTTGTTGTACTTGATCTTTGACGGCGTTTGTTTAGAGGAAAATGAATCCTCTTGTCCTTTGGTAGACGTCTGGTTCAACGTGACCCTACATCAAAGACCCTCGAGATCCTTGAAATGGTTATTGAAAATGCTATGGTATGATGTTATGATGTTATGTACAGATATGCGAAGTAAGCAAGTTTATATACAAATAATCATATTCATACAAAGCAGACAAGTCCTTAGGTTTAGGCTTGCATGGAGTTTGTAGGTAAGTACCCTCTTGAAGTTTAGTCGGCTTAACCTGTCCTATAAATAGTAACCGGGTTCTAAGGAGCTCAATATCACTGGATTGTTTCCTTGTTCATTGTTTCAATTCAGCCTCTTACCGGCGACCGAAATATTCCAAGGAAAAACCCTTAATGAGTGTAGTATCGAGTATCTACCAATTTTCAGCTCTACACCGAAACCGGTCATCTCACTACGTCCTAATGGCCAAGTTGGTCAAGTAAGGTTCTAAGGTCAGTTGATGCTTCACGACACCATGCGGAGGCCCCGTACTCTCCTTGATTCAACTAAAGGGTTACTGGTACCAACCAAAATTCCACATCAACGTAGCTACTGCTTCAACCATGTCGGTATACCCCACACAGTTCCCTCACAGTTTAAAGCAAACCCAAACAAGGAACCAAAAATGTAAAGCATACAAATCAAACAAGATAAACATGTAAAGGTGATCTAAAACCCTAAGGTAACCCCACTTTTATTTCCCCAGCAGAGTCGCCAGTTCTGTGATACGGCGGGAGAACTGACTAGAGGTTTTGCGTTTCGTTCTCACTTGTGCGGTTAGCAAGAGTCGCCACCGAATTTTATTTTATCCAAAAGGAAAGGTAAAAAAGCACAGGAAAGACCTTTCGAGAATTTTCTCGGGTTCGGGGGGTAGATTATGAAAAGGGAAGGTGTTAGCACCCTTTTCATCCATGGTTTTCCATGGGCTCTTGGTTACTCGTTTTTAGATCACTTGCTTTTGTTTGATTGTGCTTGTGGTGTGAGTTTTGAAAGTATTTTGGAAAGTTCCTTTGTAATGGTTCTCGTCTCTATAAGAACATATACAAAGTTTTGTTTCGAAAAATAGTTCAAAGAGGTGTTTGTGAATCGTGTTTCGAAAAGTGTTTTGAAAAGAGGTTTTTCCATGGTTCTTGTCTCTATAAGAACGTGTGCAAAACTTTTTGTCTTTTGAAAGTGTTTTGAAATGGAGGTGTAAGTGTGAAGGTTTTTGTCGTGAACAAGCGAGTAACTAAGAGCGAATCTATCTACTCAAAAGGTTTCAAGTTGTTCTTTTCTTCTTCCTTTTAATGGTGCTATCTTACCATTGATTTGGTAAGAAGCCCCATCATTGGATGTAAAGGGACGGGCGCGGGTCAATTTTACAATCATTGAAAGCAACTTGTGAGACGCTCTAGCAATTTTGTAAGGGACGAGATCGTTTTATCGAAGGCAACATCGAGGGTCATCGAGGGACTACAATCTTTGTTTATCGAAGGGTCATTTACTAGAGTGTCTCATATTCGAGGGACATGATTGTATTTCCGAGGCAACAAGCAAGGTTACCCTAGAGGTGCACGTGTGAGAAGTGTGTTGATTTCAAGTTATTTATTCTTGGATTAGGTCATCTAGCGATTGATTTTTGAATCTTGCCATACATGCCTAATTACTACACAACATATAGAAAGCAATAAATTGCAAGAATTAGAAGTCTAAGCTATTACAAAAGTATCCGAGAATGGGGGTACAATTATTACAAATGGGGATGAATCACATAAAAATAGCAATGTCCAAATATTACAACCAAATCGAATTGCTGTGCGATTTAATACAAAGCTATGATAAAATAAAATCAACAAAGTATAAGATGTATATATTTACTTGAAAATAAAACTTATTCTAAAAAGAAATGATTTAAACTAAAAAATAAGATCTTTATTATTACTCTCTTGTATTTTTTAATAATTTTGAAAGAAACGTTTAAAGAAAAAAATTAACTAAACTAATTCTTTTGGTAATTTATTAAATGTAACAAATTAAAAAAAGTTATAAAAGAAGAAAATAGTAAACAAAAAGATTTCTAGGACTTAAAATAAAATGTATAGAAGCAAACTAAGTTTAATTAATAATTTTCAAAATAAATAAAAAAATGTTTGAAGAAAGAAAAATGGGTTTAGGATATTTGAAGGTGTTAGGCCCAAAGATGCATTATCTGTTGAAACAAAAACAAAGCAAAGGGGGGAGGGAAACACGCTGGGCCTAAGGTTTTGCAATGGAATTGGCCCAATGCTTAAGTTTGCATAATTGTTCTGATTAGGGTTTGTGAAAAATTAGGGTTTGTGATTCCCCTCACAGCGGCGCCGCTTTGTTCCGTCTCTCTCATTTCTTTCCCTCATTCATCTTCCTCACTCAATCGTCCCTATCCTTCTTTGATTCAACTTGGTTTACATCTTTTCTGGAAATGCCTAAGTTTGAAATGAAACTCTCTAAAGAGTTTGAGACGCGTTTGATCTGATTTTCTCTTCACCCTCAAGTTGCCGGAGCACTCTCTCCTTCTCTCACCTCCTCACAATGATCAATGGTTTTGCTTTGAAAAGGTATGGTTCTGCTTTGGTTTTTGGACTTGACAGTTTCATAGATTTCGCATGCTTTGTTCATGTTTAGTTTGTTTAACCTATTGTGCTATGCTTGAGACGCAGGAAATGTTATGAGGGAGATAAAGTGGCCATAGCTGTGGGACTTTCTCTGTGAGAAGAGGAAAGGTGAGATGGAAAATTAAGCTCCCTGGTGGCCGGAGGCGTGAGGAGAAGAAATGAGGACGAAGCGTGAGCTTTTCTGGTAACTTATTTCTGTCCCTTGAGCTTTGAAGGATGTTGTACTTCTGATTGTTAGATTTCTTCGTGGTTTGTTGGATATTTTTGGTACTTTTCTGTTTCTTTGATTTGAACTTGTTGGAACTTGGTCTTGAACTGTTTGAGGACTTTGGAATATTTTTACTGGTTATTGAATGTTCTTGTTTACAGTTTGGCTTTGATATTGTTGTTGTTGGTTTTGATGATGTTGATGGAATGTTGGGATGTTGGAAGGGTTTTGAATGTTTTGCAGTTTGGCTTGATATTGCTGCTGTTGGTTTTGATGATGTTGATGGAATGTTGGGATGTTAGAAGGGTTTTGAATGTTTTGCGGTTTGGCTTGATATTGCTGCTGTTGGTTTTGATGATGTTGATGGAATGTTGGGATGTTGGAAGGGTTTTGAATGTTTTGCAGTTTGGTTCTGCAGGTCTTTGGATCTTTGTGTATGTTTTTGTGGTTTGAAAACTGGCTTTGGTAGTTTGGTATATTTTGATTCTGAGTTTTGTTGTGTTTTTATTGTATGTTTGAAACTTGTAACAATTTACAATGGTTTTGAACTGTTTGGGACTGAGATATGCAGGTTTGGTGTTTTAGAATTGTTATGCAGGTTTGGGTGTTTTAGAATTGTTATGCAGGTTTGGGTGTTTTTGAAATGAGTTACAAGTTTTGAAATGTTTTGCAGCTTGGCTGTTTGGTCTTGATAACAGGTTTTTTTTACAGTTTTTGGAAGTTTGAAAATGTTTTGATACTTGGTTTTGTATGTTTGAACTGGGCTACAGGTTTGGTTGTTCTTGGTTTGATAACAAATTTTTGTTGTTGTGATGGAAGATGATAGTTTTTGATACTTTTGAACTGGTTGTGCAGTTTTTTGAGCTGTTTGAATGTTTTGTGAGTTTGAGTTGTGGAAGGTTGTTGGCTTTACAGTTTGCAGGCTTGTTTGGTTTGAGAACTGAGTTTGAAATTGTTCTGCAGGTTTTGTTATTGTTTCAGTTTGAAAAATGTTCTTTTTTCTTCTTACAGTTTGATAGTATTATATCCTAGTTGCTTTTGTTTTACAACTTACTTTATGTAACTTGTGACAGTTTGTGGGCAGGATGGCCAAGTTGTACCTTTTGTGCAGTTCCAACAAAATAGGTGATATCTTTTCTCTCTCTCCTCTCTCAATGATAAAAGCAAATTTCTTTTTCCCCTTTTTTTCTGAAAAGTTTTGCCAAAATTGGGAAAATGATGAAAAGCTATATGAAACAAGCCTCTTGCTTGTTATTTTGGTTTACCATACTGCTTTCTTTCTTTTTGCCTGCTGTTGCTTGTACTTTTTTGTAGTCTGTACTGCTATGCTGCTATCTAGTTACTGCCTTGTACTTTGTCCAATTTAGTTTGGCTTTGTTTAGTTTGCCTTGTTGCAATTTATGTGCCTGCTGCTGTCTAGTTACTGCATTGTTTGGCCTTGTTGCAATTTGCGCGCCTGTTGCTGTCTAGTTACTGCATTGTTTGGCCTTGTTGCATTGTTTGGCCTTGTTTAGTTAGCCTGCTTAGACAACTTTGCTTAGACAACTTTCTTAGACAACTTTGCTTGCATTTTTATTTGGACAACTTTGCTTGTATTTTTATTTTTATTTTTGTGAACCTAGAAGAGTAATCTTCTTGTGATTTGCAAAGAGAAAAATAAAAATGTGATGAATTAAAATAGCCCTCTGATTCCAAATGGCAAACTTTAATGATGAACACATTGTTTCTTTTTTTTTTGAAAATTCTTACCCATATCCAATTAACTGTGCTAATTATTTTTCTGTCTTTCTTTCATGTGAGCGCAAACTGGATGGTGGCAAAGCAGAGGAAGCAAGAGATTCTTTGGCGAGCATGGGAGCAATGGAAGCTTAGTCATCCTTAGGCTTAGATTTTTTTCTTTGTAACTTAGAGAGAAATACTCAAACAATTGTAATAATTCATTTTCCAAATACAATAAGTTGTAAAACTTAAAGCATTTAAATAATAAATTGTATTGTAACAATTTTTGAAATAAATGAAAAAGTCTTTATGAGATAATCCGATGTTCAATAAAATCCATTATTGTTAGTAACTTGTAATTCTCTCTTTGTGTCTTCACTGATTCTTAAGATTCTTGATTAAAATAACTGAAACTGCATTCCAATAATTCCAATCAAGATAACTTAAACTGCATTCCAATAATCCCAATCAAGATAACTTAAACTGCATTCCAATAATTCCAATCAAGATAACTTAAACTCCAAGTAATCCAATAACTTTGTAATCTTGCAACTGTATTCCAATCAAAACACGCACTGTGTATTCCAATAAACAAGCAAATGTTTATTCCCTAAACAAGCAAATGTTTTGAAAAAACGCAAATTATCTGGTTAACCTGGATCAAATAAACACTGCCTTTTTTCAGTAAATTTGAAATAGCATGAAAACATATGACAGTCAATTGAATTTCTGAGAATTCAATTCTTTTGAGAAATGCAAGAAAAACCCTAATTCCTAAAATTAGGTTTCTTGGTGAACAAGTTTCATGTTTTTACACATCTTGATGAAAAATGACCCTTGGCATTTGATTTTGACCAAAAAGTCCGAGTTTGACTTTTCAGTGTATAGTTGATTTTTAATCAGTTGACTGGAAAATTCATCTGTCAATCCAAATGCTTTTGAGATCTTTTGAACCTTGTGATTAGGTCAAGATGATGCCATTGAGTCCTTGAATCCATGCTTGAACCCAATTTGCCATTGGCTAGGTGAAAAATCAGAAATTGCCCTTCTGCAGTCAAAACCCTAAAAATGACCATTTTGCCCTTTTGATGATCTGATCAAATTTCTTGAGGAGTTGTGGTCTAAAATTGATCAAATGGTTCATATGAGCCTATAATGTTGACGTGGATAAAAAATTATGAGGTTTGACTATAAATTGGCCACAATTGACTTTTTCCCCAATATAGTTGATTTCTAGGTCAACTGTCCAATTGACTGGGCAAAAATTTGATTCAAGACTTGAAACTTGGTATGAGAAATCTTATAAGTCCAACATGAAGTATGAAAGTCACATTGTGATATCTTGATACAAGCATTTTCAGCACATACCAATAAAAGAAAAGATGTAGATATCATATCTAGGAAGCTGACCATGCTCTTAGTTTTGATTTCCATTGCTTATTGTGATGCAGTGGGAGAACTGACTTGGGTGTTTTGCATTTTATCGCAAATTTTATGGTTAGCAAGAGTCGCCACCGGCTTTTCTTTTATCCAAAAGGAAAGGTGAAAAAGCACAGGAAAGACCTTTGAGATTATTTCTTGAGTTCGGGGGGTAGATTATGAAAAGGGAAGGTATTAGCACCCTTTTCATCCATGGTTTTCCATGGGCTCTTAGTTACTTGCTAGATCACTTGATTTTGTTTTAAAATATGCTTTGTGTGGTTTTTGAAAGTATTTTTAAAAGGCGCCATCGTTTAGGCAAACTTTGCAATGATTCTTGTTCGTAAGAATGTATACAAAGTGTTGATCTTTTGAAAACGTTTTCAAGTTTGAAAGATTTTTTTGAAAGTGTTGGTGTTTGTTTTGAAAATAGCAAGGAAGTTTTATTTTGAAAGTGAGCAAGTAACTAGGAACATTCTACCTACTCAAAAGTCTTTCATGTTTATTTCCTCTTTTCTTTGACATTGGTATCTTACCATTGATTTGGTAAGTAACCCTATCTTTGGATGTAAACGGGACGGGCATGGGTCATCGTATAACCATGATTATCAATGTTGCAAGGTATCTTAGCATCTTTATTTAGGGACTAAGATCATTTTGAAAAGGCATCATAGATAGCGTCATCGAGGGACTATGATCTTGTATTTTTGCTTATTTTTTGCTAAGATACCTCACATGCGTAATATGGTCATTTTTTGTAAGGCAACCAAGTGGATTTACCCTAAGGTGTGCTTGTGTGCAAGTGTATTGTTTTTTATGCTTGGTTTTATCTTTGATTAGGGTTTTCTAATTGATTGGTTTTAGTCTTTCCATTCAAAACCCTAATTACTAGCATTTGTATATAAAGCAATAAATTGCGGAATTTAAAATTACTACGCTATTACAATACTTGTGGGAGGGGGTGTACAAATTACAAATGGAGATTGTAAGAAAATAAACCTAATTATCTATTACAACCATATTGAATTTGGATAAATAATGTATAAAATTGAATAAATATACAAGAATGTAAATGGAAAAAAAAAAGGATTTTTGTTTGGATTTTTTAGGAAAGGGTTTAGTTTTAACCTAATTAACTAAAAGAAAATAATTAATTAAATTAGTAAAAAGTAAACCTAAATTTACTAGGAAAAGAATTTAAGTAAAACCCTAATCTAAATATTAATTGATTAAAAAAGAAATTAAGTTTGTAAGAAGAATATTTTGGGTATTTTTGTCTTAAAAATAATTTAGTATTATAAAATATTTTTGGTCTTTTTTGGTTTTAAAATAATATATTTTAATTGTGTAAAATAAAATAACTAAAACCCTAGTTTTTAATTAAATTTATAAACCAATTAGTAAAATAAATAAAGTATGATTAAATAAAAATAATTTTTTTTTGTAAAAAATAAATAAACTATATCAAAATATAAATCTAATGTTTTTATATTTTTTCTGATTTTTTTTTTAATATTAGATAAAATATTAAAGAAAATAAATAAATGAAAAATGAGAAAGAAAATAAAATGGGCCAGGGGTTTGAATAGTCCAGGCGAATCAGAATAAGCAAAAAAGAATAGGCCCAAAGGAGTGAAGCCCAACGCTGCAAAAAAAGTCAAAAAAGTGTGAAAATGTGGAAAAAAAATCACAAAAGGTCATGCTGGGGCTTGAACCCAGGACCTCATAGTGACATGTGCGCGCTTTAACCACTGGGGTGGTGATACATCTGTTAACTTATGCAAAACCATAAATATATAACAAAAAATGCACCCTGATTACAATTCATCTTCAACCTCCAGCCAGACCACCTGTAACTTGTTCATTTCTCAACCATTTGCAACAAAGTAAACATGAAACTTGTGTAAAATTTTAACAAGATTCCAGAAATGTAAACAACTTAAACTAATTCTCAAGAATGAACACGAATTTTGAATGGTACCAAATTTTGACCTAATCTTTTCAGGATGTTCAGATTCAAAATTCTAACTACTCAAGCAATATAAATGAAATCTAAAGACATGGTTAGCTTCAGAACAATGATGTCTACATATTTTATTCACAAATTAAACATTAATGATGCTTGCATGAATAGTTCAAAGTTGATATATCTTACCTCAAAACTGGAAGTCGTGTTCTGCAAATTGAGCACTCCTCAAGGTGTTGTGATGATCAGAATAGCTCCACTGAGGTCCCAGGAAGCTAATGCAATGGTTACTGAGTTGTAAGTGCTTGAACTGGCCTGGAGAAGTCAAGATGCAGACCTCTGTTTTTGGAAATAGAGGATGGTGATGGAGGTGTTACAGAACTGTAACAGGATGAGGGATGACTTCTAAATGATGTTTAGAAGCTTTGGGAACAAAGAGGCTTGAAAACGCACGAGGGAGTTATGAGTTTCAAACTTTTGGTCAGGTTACATGAAAATGGAGGTATGAGATACAAATTTGAGTTCTTGGTGTTTTCAGGGATCAGACATGCGTGTGTTTTGTGACAAATTACTTATGTATGTATAAGCAAAAAGACTTGAGTGCTTGAGAGGGTCAGAAGTGTCAGTTCTAGATTGATTGCTATGTTACTTGATTTTGAAGAAAAGTGGGAAGTATGGTTCCAAGAGGAAGTACAAGCATGGGATGAGTGATTGTAAGTGTTTAGACAAGCTTCTCTTGAGTTATGGGACATGTATGATCAGAAGAGAGCAATTGCAAGGCTCAAGAACAAGTTTTGTGCAAAAAACTACTTTATCAAAATGGCATTGTGCACTTTCTTCCCAAAATGGATATAAAGCATGGCCTTGCATTGAATGCTTGAATTGAGACCTCTAACAGCTGTGCAAGAAATTAATTATGGAGTGCCTAACAAGTTTGAGGCCTGTAAAGTAGAGATTATGCAGCATGGGTTTTAAATTTGAATCTTGTTCATCACAAAATGACTTGTATTTTAAGTGTGAAAATCCTAACTTCATATATTCGATTCTCCCTGCTCAAGAATGATCTCAAGGAGTTCTTGGACATTTTGTAAAGCTTGAAATGTGCTCTACAACCCTTCTTTGAATCACTTTTGAAAAGTCTCCTTGGAACTATATGAAAAAGTTCCATGAAGTTAGGTCAAAATCCTGACCAAAACTAGGGCAAAATTTCACTAAGTGTCCATTTTTAAGACCATGACTTTAGGAATTAGTAAATTGAGATCCAAGCATTTTTAGGAGAATTTGTGTAAATAAATGTTGTATATATCATGGAGATATACAAATTTCATGTTAAAAGTTTCTTTTGAATCCTCTTGCATCATAGTGAAAAATTGGCCCAAAGTTATGAAAAAAATGAAGTTTAAACGCTTAGAAAAATTTCTAAGTTAGAAAACTTTGACTTTTCAAAATGAAATCTTAAATTTTTTATTTCTTGATGAGTAAGTTTCATATTTTGAAATGTTTTGATGAATTGTGATATTGGACATTGAATTTTGACCAAAAAGTCAAAGTTTGACTTTTCAGTGTACAGTTGACTTTTTGATCAGTTGACTGAAAATTCACTATCAGTCCAATTGATCTTGAGCAATGTTTTAGGTCATGCCATTAGGTAAAAATGATGAAATTTAAATCTTGGAATCATGCTTCAAACCAATTGACTATTTTCTAGGTCAAAAATCAGAAATTGCCCTCTTTCAGTCAAAACCCTAATTTTGACCATTTTGCCCTTTTGATGATTTGATCAAATTTCTTGAGGAATTGTGGTCCAAACTTGATCAAATTATACATATGAGTTTATAATGTTGGTGTGGATCAAAAATCATGAGGTTTAACTGTAAATTGGCCATAGTTGACTTTTTCCCCAATACAGCTGATTTTAGGTCAACTACTCAATTGACTGAGCAAAAGTGTGATCCAAAGTTTGAAACTTGACATGAGTAATCTTGGGGGTCCATAATGATCCATGAAAGTCATATGAAGCATTGAAAGTTCAAATATCCTTGTGCAATCTCAAACCCTAATTTTGGTCATCAGTGCTTAAGGAGGTGTCTTGAGCTGATCAACCCTAGTGCAGTCTTGAACCAAGAGAGGTCTCTGTGAAGAAATATTTGATAAATGAGAGGGAAAGTTTTGGGGTAACACAACTGCTTCTGTTCAAACTTCTTAAACTTGAAGAGTTAGATTGGAGGATCCGCCATTCGTGACTTGAAGGTGAAAGATGATTGAACACTAGAGTGCCCAGAAATTTGCACTCGAAGATGGATGGTGAATGGGCTTATAGATTCCATTTGGAGGAATGTTGGTAAACACTAGAAGAGCTATCAACATAAATCTCTTGTTGATTTATACTAAAACTTGATATTTTACCTGTGAGAAAAAGAGTTAATAAAATGCAGGTGCCTGCATGATGTTCACCAGATGTGGTATTATGCTAAATGCATATGTTATGTACATGATATGATGTATGAATATGAGATGTATGCTTTTGTTCGAGAAAATAAACCCCTGACTACTGCTGAGGAAATTCTGGGAGGATCCCTGATTGCCATTGGAGATGAAGAATATGCATATCTTTAAATTTTGTTGAAAGGATGCTTTCACTGGGGAATATCGCTTGAATGTCAGTTGTTATCTGGTTGGATCCAGGTTCAAAATTGTTGAGGATGAAGTATTCGACTGTTATCTGGTCGGATCCAGTCTTCACGGCAACTTACTGGAGGAGGAGACGAATTAATTGTTATCTGGTCGAATTTCAGGCTTTACAGAAAATTTCTTGAAATTGAATAGTTATCTGGTCGGATCCAGGCTTCACAACAACTTGTTGGGGATATGGAAGTTAACTGTTATCTGGTTGGATCCAGGCTTCACAATAACTTGAAGTGATAACTACTATCTGGTCGGGTACAGGTTTCATGGTTTTGGAAAGTTGTATTGTTATCTGGTCCAGTCCAGGCTTCATAGTGTATCTTTGGGGATCACAGTTAATTGTTAACTCGTCGGGCTCCAGGCTTCACAATAAAATATTTGAAAAATTGTTATCTGGTCGGGTCCAGGCTTTGCAGATTTCTGAGGTTGATGAGGTCAATTTCTATCTGGTCAGATCCAGGCTTCACAATAAACTATTTGGGGATTTAGTTGTTATCTGGTCGGTTTCCAGGTTTCACAATGAATCTCTGAGGGTAATTACTATCTGGTCAGATCCAGGCTTCACAACAACTTGCTTGAGAAGATGAAATTGAAAACTGATATCTCGTCGGATCCAGGTTTCACAGTAATTTATTGGGGAAGAGGCAAATTCTACTGGGGAAAAGAAGTTAAAGCTTGGTCGGATTGAGTCCAGGTTCTTCTAAATCTTTGAAGAGTTAGACTATTATCTGGGCGGGTCAAGGTTTCATAGCATCTTGAAATTGAGATCAACTGCTATCTAGTTGGATCCAGGTTTCAGGTATTCATACTGTTATCTGGTCGGGTCCAGGTTTAAGTAATTACTTGAAAATTGTGCTAATATCTGGTCGGGTCTAGGCTTCATAGTATCTTTTAGAAGTAGTAAAGGCTTTGCTGACGGCTTTACTGGGGATCAGGGGTTATGTCCCTATGATTTGCAATAACCCTAGAGGAAAATTCCAACTGGAGAGTGTGGACTCAGTCGGGTAGGACAAACTCAGCTTGCTGAGGATACACTCTATTGGGGAGGATAGACTCCATTTAGGGATAATAGCCTTGGCTGGGGAAAATATACTCAGCTGGGGAAGATAGGTTCAGCTGGAAAATTCGTGGTGTCTTGATTGTTGTATGTTGAGTAAATTTGAACTCGGCTAGGGAGCTTTTTGAGAAATAAAACTTGTTGGGGAAAGGTTTATTGCAGCCGTCTTCGTGGGGATAATGATAATAAGATAACTCTGTAGGGATATTTCATATACATTAAAGAGATGCTTATTGCTGCTTAGCAGGACACATGTGCCAAATAGTTTTAATTATGTTCATATGCATATGTTCATTCAATTTTAGTCATTGGACAAATTTGCATTTAAAACAAAGACAAAATTTTTGCACTTCAAAGTATATTTGTATTGATATTTTGCCCATGAATAGGAGTTTTTTGTACAGAGAGATGAAGATCCTAGTAAGAGGCATTTGTCGAAAGGAAAACAAAATTGAGAATAAAAACAAATAGCCATGTGAAATGATCTCATTGCCTTCCATCTCTACTATTGCCCCAATATCTTCGAATGTCCCTTGTCGTTGACAGAAGTTGGTTGGATTGATCTTGGACTGTTTGAACTTGGACCTTGGTGATAAAATTGATTGTGTTGATTCCACGGGACATAGTCATACGCTTTTAATCCTTAACTTTTGCCTGGACCACCCTTTTGGGGTTTCATCCCACCAAGATACCCTTTTTTTCCCAAGTCGCCCTTTCGGGTTTTCAACTTTCCGGGTGTACAATCTTTTGCATATATCCCTAATTTTTGCCTAAACCTTTTGGTTTGCCGGGGTGCTCTTATTTTTCTTAGGTGTGTCAACCTAACGGGTCTCTTATGCATAGTATTTTTTAACTATGCCCGCGTTTATAGGATGTGGGAAATCATCACCATCCATGGTAGTCAACATCATGGCACCACCAGAGAAAACTCTCCTAACAACAAATGGCCCTTAATAGGTGGGAGTCCATTTGCCTCTGGGGTCTCCTTGTGGTAGAATGACGCGTTTTATCACCAAGTCACCAACTTGATATACTCGAGGCTTAACCTTTTTGTTGAAAGCCTTGATCATCCATTTTTGGTACGTCTGACCATGGCAAACAGCAGCTAACCATTTTTCGTCAATTAAGTTCAGCTGATCCAATCTCATTTGAATCCATTCGTCTTTGCCTAGGCATGCCTCATTCATAATTCTCAGCGAGGGAATCTGAACTTCCACTGGCAAAACAACTCCCATGCCATAGACTAGAGAAAAGGGAGTTCCCGAGTTGATGTTCTAGCTGAAGTACGGTAGCCATGTAGAGCAAACGACAACATCTCATGCCAATCCTTATAGGTTACTACCATTTTCTGCACAATCTTCTTGATATTTTTGTTGGCCGCTTCGACTGCTCCATTCATTTTCGGTCTATACGGAGAAGAATTGTGATGCTTGATCTTAAACTGAGTGCAAAGCTCAGTGATCATTGCATTGTTGAGGTTAGTCCCATTGTCGGTGATGATCCTTTCAGGGATACCATAATGAGGTTGTATCTGATGAATCTGGCTACCACATTCTTGGTGACTGAGGCAAATGAGGAGGCTTCGACCCATTTGGTAAAGTAGTCGATAGCAACAAGAATGAAGCGATGTCCATTGGAAGTTGTGGGCTTGATCTCTCCAATCATGTCAATGCCCCATATTGCAAATGGCCACGGAGCGGTCATGACATTCAGAGGGATAGGAGGCACGTGGACCTTGTCATCATAGATTTGACATTTGTGACAAGTTCTTGAATGTTGATGGCAATCAGCCTCCATCATTAACCAATAGTAACCGGATCTTAAGATTTTCTTAGCAATCGTATGTCCACTTGAATGGGTACCGAAGAGACCATCGTGCATGTCTTCCATAATTTCCTCTGCCTCCTTCTTGTCCACACATCGGAGTAGAGTTAAATCATGGTTGCGCTTGTACAATATCCCGTTACTTAGGAAGAATTTGGCTGCAAATCTTCGCAAGAACTTTCTGTCATTGATAGATGCCCCCTCTGGATATTCTTGTGCTTCAAGGTATCTCATCACCTCATGGTACCATGGCTTTTCCACATCGGTGTCAAGCTCATAACAATGTGCAGGTTCATCGAATCTTTCAATTGTTATCATATGGGCTTCGTTGTCTCATCTGACCTCGAACATCGAAGACATGGTTTCCAAAGCGTCAGCCAACTGGTTTTCTTCCCTAGGGAAGTGCTCAAAAGTGATCTCTTCAAAGTGAGGAATTAGGGATAGCACAGACTCCTTGTAAGGGATAAGATTAGGGTGTTTATTGTCCTAATATCCTTTTACTTGGATGATCACTAGGGAGGAATCCCCGAACACATCCAAATGCTTGATCCTTAAGTCAATAGCACCTTTTAGACCTAAGATGCAAGCTTCAAACTCGGCCATATTGTTTGTGCAATCGAAGCATAGTCTGGCAGTGAAAGGAGTGTGGCAACCTTCAAGAGATATGATCACAACACCAATTCCGTTACCTAAGGCGTTGGAAGCCCCATCGAGTACCATAGTCCATCGGGATCCTTGTTCAGGTCCGTCATACGGTCCAGGTTTTGCACAGTCGGTTACCAACATGATGTTCTCATCAGGGAAGTCGAAGTTCATTGACTGATAATCATCCACAGCTTGATGGGCCAAATGATCTGCCAGTATACTCCCTTTGATGGCTTTTTGAGTCGTATACTGAATGTCGTACTCAATCAAGATCATTTTCCATCTGGCTATCCGTCCGGAAAGGGCAGGTATCTCGAAGATGTACTTGATTGGGTCCATCTTAGAAATCAACAAAGTTGTATGAGTCAACATATAGTGTCTTAGCCGGCGAGCAGCCCTTGCCAGAGCACAACAAGTTTTCTCGAGCAGTGAATATCTGGTTCACAGTCGGTAAACTTTTTGCTTAGGTAATAAATAGCATGCTCTTTTCGGCTAGACTCGTCATGTTGGCCCAAAACACACCCCATAGAGTTCTCTAGTACTGTCAAGTACATGATCAAGGGTCTTCCTTCAACTGGAGGCATGATAATAGGAGGTTCTTATAGGTATTCTTTGATTTTGTCAAAGGCAATCTGGCACTCATCGTTCCATCTGACTACCTGATCTTTCTTCAAGAGTTTGAAGAGGGGCTCACAAGTAGCAGTCAAGTGAGATATGAAACGGGCAATGTAATTGAGACGACCCAAGAATCCTCTGACTTCTTTTTCAGAATAAGGGACTGGCATTTCTTGGATGGCCTTTACCTTCGCAGTATCAACTTCAATGCCTTTGTTGATGATGATAAAACCTAGAAGCTTTCCAGATCGTACTCCAAACGTGCACTTGTTAGGGTTTAACCTCAGCTTGTACTTCTTCAGCCTCTCGAATAATTTGTACAGATGATCGAGATGTTCTTCTTCGTTTTGTGATCTGGAAATCATATCATCCATATATACCTCTATCTCATGATGAATCATGTCATGAAATAAAGCTACCATAGCCCTTTGATATTTTGCCCCTGCATTCTTTAATCCGAACGGCATGACCTTGTAGCAGAAGGTTCCCTATTGCGTAATGAAAGTAGTCTTCTCCATGTCTTCGGGAGTCATCCTTATTTGATTATAGCCTGAGAAGCCATACATAAATGAGAAGACTTTATGCTGAGCAGTATTATCAACTAATACGTCAATGTGTGGTAGAGGGAAGTCATCCTTGGGGCTCGCCCTATTCAGATCCCTATAGTCTACGCACATGCGAACTTTCCCTTCTTTCTTTGGCACTGGTACCACATTGGCAACCCATTGAGGATAAGATGTCACAGCTAGGAACCCCGTATCAAATTGTTTCACCACTTCAGCCTTGATCTTTTCAGACATATCAGGCCTCATGCGACGAACCTTTTATTTAACAGGAGGGCAGTCTTCTCTTGTCGGCAGACGATGAACTACGATGTCGGTATCAAACCCAAACATATCTTCATAAGACCAAGAAAATACTTCCACATAATCACGCAACATATGAACCAACCTGCTCTTAACACTGTGTTGTACTCCAAAATTTTCCCTCTCATTTTATCAAGAATCTCCTCACAAGACTTCTTGGACTCAAGACCAAATAGGGTTTGCTCAGCTCCAGACCTCATCTTGCACTGATGACCTAAAATTATGGTTTGATTTTGCACAAGGATTTTTGGACCATTAATGCTTCATGTGACTTTCATACTTCATGTTGGACCTCTAAGATTTCTCATACCAAGTTGCAAGCCTTGAATCACTTTTTTGCCCAGTCAATTGGACAGTTGACCTAAAAATCAGTCGTATTGGGGAAAAAGTCAAACATGGCCAATTTACAGTCAAACTTCATAATTTTTGATCCACAACAACATTCTAGGCTCCTATGAACCATTTGATCAAGTTTGGACCACAACTCCTCAAGAAATTTGATCAGATCTTCAAAAGGGCAAAATGGTCATTTTTAGGGTTTTGACTGAGGAAGGGCAATTTCTGATTTTTCACCTAGCCAATGGAAAATTGGGTTCAAGCATGGTTTCAAGGACTCAATGGCATCATCTTGACCTAATCACAAAGTTCAAAAGATCTCAAATGCATTGGATTGATAGATGAATTTTTCCAGTCAACTCATCAAAAATCAACTATACACTGAAAAGTCAAACTTTGACTTTTTGGTCAAAATAGAGTGCCAAGGGTCATATTTCATCAAAATGTGTCAAAACATGAAACTTGTTCACCAAGAAACTTAAATTTGGAAATTAGGGTTTAAGTTTGAAAAATTTTATCTTAGAATTTTTCTAAGTTATGAAAATTTCTTATTTTCCCCCAACTTTTCCCAACTTTTTCACCATGATTCAATTGGATTCAAAGAAAACTTCCAACATGAAAGTTGTATTTATCCACAAAATCTACAACTTTGATTCACAAAGTTTTCCCAAAAGATGCTTGGATCTCAAGTTATGATTTTGTGAATAGGGGTCCATAAACTTTTTAACTTAGTGAAATTTTGCCCTAGTTTAGGCAGATTTTTAACCTAACTTCATGGCAAGTTTTCACATAGTTCCAGGAGGAATCTCAAAATTCATTTCATATATGGATCATAGAGCATGTTACAAGCTTTCCAAAATGTCCAATAACTCTCCAAGATCATTTATGGTTAGGGAGAATCGAAGAAATGAAAATGGAAAATTATCACTTTTGTCCAAGGCATTTTTCACAATGGTGCAAGTTGCAAATCTGTCCTAAGCATGCTTGTACTTGGTTTTACAGGTCCTAATCCCTTCTAAACTCATTAATTTAATGCAAACACATTGGATAATGGTCTTATTCTATTCTATGAAGCTTTGCACAAAGAATTATTCCAAAAATGGCAAAAAGTTCACATTGCTACTTTGATAAAGCTTGCTTTTACAACTTTGTTTATCTTGAGCCATGGACCTAATCTCTTTTTGGAAACAAGATCCACAGTTATCAGGAAAATTTTACCAACTATGTGCAGCTAAGGAACTAGCAAGTACAAGCTTTTGGGCATTGTCATTTCAACTTTCTTCAAAAAATAAGTAAACTTGCAAAAGTCAAGGAAGCTTGTGTATCTGATAAAACCAAGCCTTTGTATCATTTCAAACAACCTCAGAATATTGTAGCAAGCCAAAAGCACGAATTTACAACTTCTCAAACACTAAAATACACCAAAAACACCATTTCTGCCCAAAATAGGGCAATCTCTACAAATCACAAGACATTTCCATATTGCCTCATGCGTTTTGCTTTGAATCACTTCAAACACATTCCATATCTCCTGCCTAAACTATCCAGGCCCTTATCTTGCAACTGTAACCCCTGTTTCAAGGATCACCATTTTCATTTTGAAGCTTTGCAGGTTGACTTCTACATGGAGATTAAGGGGATTTCAAGGCAAGCTGAGCATTGGGATAGCTTGAGGGAACTTCAAGCAAGCTCACACGACCTCCAGGCCTCACTCAGAACTCATACATTTCCATATCCAAACTCAACTGAACAAGTTATTTGTCAAGTTTCTATCTCTCTATTTAGGCATCCTTAAGCTTAGGTTTGTGAAGCAAAAATATAGTCCCTAACGTGCTTGAGCTGTACATATGCTTAGATTCCATTTATATTAACTGAGCTAAGAGTATTTGGATGTTGAACATGCTGAAAATTTTAGGTCAGAAATTAGGGCCATTAAAATTCTCTCTGATCTTTGAGAGTTAGGTCATGTTCTTTATATCATTGGAATCGTGTGATCATGAGCTGCATTTTTCATGTTATAAGTTTTTGATTTTATGCAAAGAATAGAGAGAACAGGATTTGAACTGAACCAGGGCGCGCGCGAAGACTAAGGACATGGATGAAGTGTGTTTTGGGCCTGGCGCTTGGGCCTGCTACTTTTTGCACCCCCTTTTACTTTTTGCACCCCCCTGGTCATTTTCTTTTATTTTTTTATATTTTCTTGTACAATTTATATTTTCTGACTATATTTATTTTTTCTGAACATTTAAAATCACAAAAAATATTTTCTTTATTTTTTGCATTTTATCATATTTTTTTATTTTATTTTTTGCATAATAAATAGTTTGTTAGGATTTTATACTTTATTTTCTAAAATAAAACTTGTAAATAATATAAATATTATATATTTTTATTTTTATTATTTATACACTTAAAATCATATTTTCATACATATTTCAATTTTTTAACATTTTGTATATATTAATATTATTTTTCTTAAACAAAAATGGACAAATAAATAACTAGAAAACAATATTTTTTCTTTTGAACAAAATTAGGGTTTTCACCCTTTTAAAAATAATCATTGTATTTTTTCTTATTTTTTAAGACATAAACAAGTTTATTTTCACATACATAAAATAAATACAAACATTTTTGCATACATACATTTAATTGCATATTTAAATAATGGTTTATTTATTTATTGTGCAATATTTCAATTTCGTTGTAATAATATTTTAGGGTTTAATTTGGGCAATATCCCCCTATTCAAAACTTGTATCCCCCTTCCCATAATATTGTTGTAATAGTCTAGATTTACTTTACGCATTTTATTTCTTTCATATACCATGATAGTAAACTAGGGCTTTGTATGCAAAGACCAAAAATCAAAACAAATAGCATGACCTAATGCAAGACAAAAATGCATGAAAAATGACAACAAATTGCACCCAAGCACCCCTAGGGTTTCACCCACTTGGTTGCCCTAAAACAAACATGGCCATGGTATGCATGCTAGGTATCTTGGCAAAATCAAAACAAAACAAAAGATCACAGTCCCTCGATGATGCTATCAAAATATTGCCTAAAAACAAATGACCTTAGTCCCTAAAACTTTTTAGGATACTTGGCACCATTGTTATCATGGTCATACAATGACCCATGCCCGTCCCGCTTAACATCCAAAGATAGGGTTGTTTACCAAATGCAATGGTAAAACAACAATTTCAAAGGAATACAAATATGTAGGAAAGACTTTTGAGTAGGTATCCAACCCAGACTACGATGAACTACGATGTCGGTATCCAACCCAGACATATCTTCATAAGACCAAGAAAATACTTCCACATAATCACGCAACATATGAACCAACCTGCTCTTAACACTGTGTTGTACACCAAAATTTGCCATCTCATTTTATCAAGAATCTCCTCACAAGACTTCTTGCACTCAAGACCAGATTAGGGTTTGCTCAGCTCCAAACCTCATCTTGCACTGACGACCTGAAATTAGGGTTTGATTTTGAACAAGGATTTTTGGACCATTAATGCTTCATGTGACTTTCATACTTCATGTTGGACCTCTAAGATTGCTCATACCAAGTTGCAAGCCTTGAATCACTTTTTTGCCTAGTCAATTGGACAGTTGACCTAAAAATCAACTGTATTGGGGAAAAAGTCAAACATGGCCAATTTACAGTCAAACTTCATAATTTTTGATCCACAAAAACATTCTAGGCTCCTATATTTGATCAAGTTTGGACCACAACTCCTCAAGAAATTTGATCAGATCTTCAAAAGGGCAAAATGGTCATTTTTAGGGTTTTGACTGAGGAAGGGCAATTTCGGATTTTTCACCTAGCCAATGGAAAACTGGGTTCAAGCATGGTTTCAAGGACTCAACGGAATCATCTTGACCTAATTACAAAGTTCAAAAGATCTCAAATGCATTGGATTGATAGATGAATTTTTCCAGTCAACTCATCAAAAATCAACTATACACTGAAAAGTCAAACTTTGGCTTTTTGGTCAAAATCAAGTGCCAAGGGTCGTATTTCATCAAGATGTGTCAAAACATGAAACTTTTTCACCAAGAAACTTAAATTTGGAAATTAGGGTTTAAGTTTGAAAAATTTTATAACTTAGAATTTTTCTAAGTTATGAAAATTTCTTATTTTTTCCCAACTTTTCCCAACTTTTTCACCATGATTCAATTGGATTCAAAGAAAGCTTCCAACATGAAAGTTGTATTTCTCCATAAAATATACAACTTTGATTCACAAAGTTTTCTAAAAAGATGCTTGGATCTCAAGTTATGATTGTGTGAATAGGGGTCCATAAACTTTTTAACTTAGTGAAATTTTGCCCTAGTTTAGGCAGATTTTTAACCTAACTTCATGGCAACTTTTCAAATAGTTCCAAGAGGAATCTCAAAATTCATTTCATATATGGATCATAGAGCGTGTTACAAGCTTTCCAAAATGTCCAATAAATCTCCAAGATCATTTATGGTTATGGAGAATCGAAGAAATGAAAATGGAAAATTATCACTTTTGTCCAAGGCATTTTTCACAATGGTGCAAGTTGCAAATCTGTCCTAAGCATGCTTGTACTTGGTTTTACAGGTCCTAATCCCTTATAAACTCATTAATTTAATGCAAACACATTGGATAATGGTCTTATTCTATTTTATCAAGCTTTGCACAAAGAATTATTCCAAAAATGGCAAAAAGTTCACATTGCTACTTTGATAAAGTTTGCTTTTACAACTTTGTTTATCTTGAGCCATGGAGCTAATATCTTTTTGCAAACAAGATCCACAGTTATCAGGCAAAGTTTACCAACTATGTGCAGCTAAGGAACTAGCAAGTACAAGCTTTTGGGCATTGTCATTTCAACTTTCTTCAAAAAAAAACAAGTAAACTTGCAAAAGTCAAGGAAGCTTGTGTATCTGATAAAACCAAGCCTTTGTATCATTTCAAACAACCTCAGAATATTGTAGTAAGCCAAAAGCACGAATTTACAACTTCTCAAACACTCAAATACACCAAAAACACCATTTCTGCCCAAAACAGTGCAATCTCTACAAATCACAAGACATTTCCATATTGCCTCGTGCGTTTTGCTTGGAATCACTTCAAACACATTCCATATCTCCTGCCTAAACTATCCAGGCCCTTATCTTGCAACTGTAACCCCTGTTTCAAGGATCACCATTTTCATTTTGAAGCTTTGCAGGTTGACTTCTACATGGAGATTAAGGGAATTTCAAGGCAAGCTGAGCATTGGGATAGCTCGAGGGAACTTCAAACAAGCTCACACGACCTTCGGGCCTCACTCAGAACTCCTACATTTCCATATCCAAACTCAACTGAACAAGTTATTTTTCAAGTTTCTATCTCTCTATTTAGGCATCCTTAAGCTTAGGTTTGTGTAGCAAAAATATAGTCTCTAACGTGCTTGAGCTGTACATATGCTTAGATTCCATTTATATTAACTGAGCTAAGAGTATTTGGATGTTGAACATGCTGAAAATTTTAGGTCATAAATTAGGGCCATTAAAATTCTCTCTGATCTTTGAGAGTTAGGTCATGTTCTGTATATCATTGGAATCGTGTGATCATGAGCTGCATTTTTCATGTTATAAGTTTTTGATTTTATGCAAAGAATAGAGAGAACAGGATTTGAACTGAAACAGGGCGCGCGCGAAGACGAAGGACATGGATGAAGTGTGTTTTGGGCATGGCGCTTGGGCCTGCTACTTTTTGCACCCTCTTTTACTTTTTGCACCCCCCTGATCATTTTCTTTTATTTTTTTATATTTTCTTGTACAATTTATATTTTCTGACTTTATTTATTTTTTCTGAATATTTAAAATCACAAAAAATATTTTCTTTATTTTTTGCATTTTATCATATTTTTTTATTTTATTTTTTGCATAATAAATAGTTTGTTAGGATTTTATACTTTTTATTTTCTAAAATAAAACTTGTAAATAATATAAAAATATTATATATTTTTATTTTTATTATTTATACACTTAAAATCATATTTTCATACATATTCCAATTTTTTAACATTTTGTATATATTAATATTATTTTTCTTAAACAAAAAGTGACAAATAAATAACTAGAAAACAATATTTTTCTTTTGAACAAAATTAGGGTTTTCACCCTTTTAAAAATAATCATTGTATTTTTTCTTATTTTTTAAGACATAAACAAATTTATTTTTACATACATAAAATAAATACAAAACATTTTTGCATACATGCATTTAATTGCATATTTAAATAATGGTTTATTTATTTATTGTGCAATATTTCAATTTGGTTGTAATAATACTTTAGGGTTTATTTTGAGCAATATCCCCCTATTCAAAACATGTATCCCCTTTCCCATAATATTGTTGTAATAGTCTAGATTTACTTTACGCATTTTATTTCTTTCATATACCATGATAGTAAACTAGGGCTTTGTATGCAAAGACCAAAAATCAAAACAAATAGCATGACCTAATGCAAGACAAAAATGCATGAAAAATGACAACAAATTGCACCCAAGCACCCCTAGGGTTTCACCCACTTGGTTGCCTTAAAACAAACATGGCCATGGTATGCATGCTAGGTATCTTGGCAAAATCAAAACAAAAAAAAGATCATAGTCCCTCGATGATGCTATCAAAATATTGCGTAAAAACAAATGACCTTAGTCCCTAAAACCTGCTAAGATACTTGGCACCATTGCTATCATGGTCATACGATGACCCATGCCCGTCCCGCTTAACATCCAAAGATAGGGTTGTTTACCAAATGCAATGGTAAAACAACAATGTCAAAGGAATAACAATATGTAGGAAAGACTTTTGAGTAGGTATCCAACCCAGACTACGATGAACTACGATGTCGGTATCCAACCCAGACATATCTTCATAAGACCAAGAAAATACTTCCACATAATCACGCAACATATGAACCAACCTGCTCTTAACACTGTGTTTTACCCCAAAATTTACCCTCTTATTTTATCAAGAATCTCCTCACAAGACTTCTTGCATTCAAGACCAGATTAGGGTTTGCTCAGCTCCAAACCTCATCTTGCACTGATGACCTGAAATTATGGTTTGATTTTGCACAAGGATTTTTGGACCATTAATGCTTCATGTGACTTTCATACTTCATGTTGGACCTCTAAGATTTCTCATACCAAGTTGCAAGCCTTGAATCACTTTTTTGCCCAGTCAATTGGACAGTTGACCTAAAAATCAACTGTATTGGGGAAAAAGTCAAACATGGCCAATTTACAGTCAAACTTCATAATTTTTGATCCACAACAACATTCTAGGCTCCTATGAACCATTTGATCAAGTTTGGACCATAACTCCTCAAGAAATTTGATCAGATCTTCAAAAGGGCAAAATGGTCATTTTTAGGGTTTTGACTGAGGAAGGGAAATTTCTGATTTTTCACCTAGCCAATGGAAAATTGGGTTCAAGCAAGGTTTCAAGGACTCAACGGCATCATCTTGACCTAATTACAAAGTTCAAAAGATCTCAAATGCATTGGATTGATAGATGAATTTTTCCAGTCAACTCATCAAAAATCAACTATACACTGAAAAGTCAAACTTTGACTTTTTGGTCAAAATCAAGTGCCAAGGGTCGTATTTCATCAAGATGTGTCAAAACATGAAACTTTTTCACCAAGAAACTTAAATTTGGAAATTAGGGTTTAAGTTTGAAAAAATTTATAACTTAGAATTTTTCTAAGTTATGAAAATTTCTTATTTTTTCCCAACTTTTCCCAACTTTTTCACCATGATTCAATTGGATTCAAAGAAAGCTTCCAACATGAAAGTTGTATTTCTCCATAAAATATACAACTTTGATTCACAAAGTTTTCTAAAAAGATGCTTGGATCTCAAGTTATGATTGTGTGAATAGGGGTCCATAAACTTTTTAACTTAGTGAAATTTTGCCCTAGTTTAGGCAGATTTTTAACCTAACTTCATGGCAACTTTTCAAATAGTTCCAAGAGGAATCTCAAAATTAATTTCAAACATGGATCATAGAGCGTGTTACAAGCTTTCCAAAATGTCCAATAAATCTCCAAGATCATTTATGGTTAGGGAGAATCGAAGAAATGAAAATGGAAAATTATCACTTTTGTCCAAGGCATTTTTCACAATGGTGCAAGTTGCAAATCTGTCCTAAGCATGCTTGTACTTGGTTTTACAGGTCCTAATCCCTTATAAACTCATTAATTTAATGCAAACACATTGGATAATGGTCTTATTCTATTTTATCAAGCTTTGCACAAAGAATTATTCCAAAAATGGCAAAAAGTTCACATTGCTACTTTGATAAAGTTTGCTTTTACAACTTTGTTTATCTTGAGCCATGGAGCTAATATCTTTTTGCAAACAAGATCCACAGTTATCAGGCAAAGTTTACCAACTATGTGCAGCTAAGGAACTAGCAAGTACAAGCTTTTGGGCATTGTCATTTCAACTTTCTTCAAAAAAAACAAGTAAACTTGCAAAAGTCAAGGAAGCTTGTGTATCTGATAAAACCAAGCCTTTGTATCATTTCAAACAACCTCAGAATATTGTAGTAAGCCAAAAGCACGAATTTACAACTTCTCAAACACTCAAATACACCAAAAACACCATTTCTGCCCAAAACAGTGCAATCTCTACAAATCACAAGACATTTCCATATTGCCTCGTGCGTTTTGCTTGGAATCACTTCAAACACATTCCATATCTCCTGCCTAAACTATCCAGGCCCTTATCTTGCAACTGTAACCCCTGTTTCAAGGATCACCATTTTCATTTTGAAGCTTTGCAGGTTGACTTCTACATGGAGATTAAGGGAATTTCAAGGTAAGCTGAGCATTGGGATAGCTCGAGGGAACTTCAAACAAGCTCACACGACCTTCGGGCCTCACTCAGAACTCCTACATTTCCATATCCAAACTCAACTGAACAAGTTATTTTTCAAGTTTCTATCTCTCTATTTAGGCATCCTTAAGCTTAGGTTTGTGTAGCAAAAATATAGTCTCTAACGTGCTTGAGCTGTACATATGCTTAGATTCCATTTATATTAACTGAGCTAAGAGTATTTGGATGTTGAACATGCTGAAAATTTTAGGTCATAAATTAGGGCCATTAAAATTCTCTCTGATCTTTGAGAGTTAGGTCATGTTCTGTATATCATTGGAATCGTGTGATCATGAGCTGCATTTTTCATGTTATAAGTTTTTGATTTTATGCAAAGAATAGAGAGAACAGGATTTGAACTGAAACAGGGCGCGCGCGAAGACGAAGGACATGGATGAAGTGTGTTTTGGGCATGGCGCTTGGGCCTGCTACTTTTTGCACCCTCTTTTACTTTTTGCACCCCCCTGATCATTTTCTTTTATTTTTTTATATTTTCTTGTACAATTTATATTTTCTGACTTTATTTATTTTTTCTGAATATTTAAAATCACAAAAAATATTTTCTTTATTTTTTGCATTTTATCATATTTTTTTATTTTATTTTTTGCATAATAAATAGTTTGTTAGGATTTTATACTTTTTATTTTCTAAAATAAAACTTGTAAATAATATAAAAATATTATATATTTTTATTTTTATTATTTATACACTTAAAATCATATTTTCATACATATTCCAATTTTTTAACATTTTGTATATATTAATATTATTTTTCTTAAACAAAAATGGACAAATAAATAACTAGAAAACAATATTTTTCTTTTGAACAAAATTAGGGTTTTCACCCTTTTAAAAATAATCATTGTATTTTTTCTTATTTTTTAAGACATAAACAAATTTATTTTTACATACATAAAATAAATACAAAACATTTTTGCATACATGCATTTAATTGCATATTTAAATAATGGTTTATTTATTTATTGTGCAATATTTCAATTTGGTTGTAATAATACTTTAGGGTTTATTTTGAGCAATATCCCCCTATTCAAAACATGTATCCCCTTTCCCATAATATTGTTGTAATAGTCTAGATTTACTTTACGCATTTTATTTCTTTCATATACCATGATAGTAAACTAGGGCTTTGTATGCAAAGACCAAATATCAAAACAAATAGCATGACCTAATGCAAGACAAAAATGCATGAAAAATGACAACAAATTGCACCCAAGCACCCCTAGGGTTTCACCCACTTGGTTGCCTTAAAATAAACATGGCCATGGTATGCATGCTAGGTATCTTGGCAAAATCAAAACAAAAAAATAGATCATAGTCCCTCGATGATGCTATCAAAATATTGCCTAAAAACAAATGACCTTAGTCCCTAAAACTTGCTAAGATACTTGGCACCATTGCTATCATGGTCATACGATGACCCATGCCCGTCCCGCTTAACATCCAAAGATAGGGTTGTTTACCAAATGCAATGGTAAAACAACAATGTCAAAGGAATAACAATATGTAGGAAAGACTTTTGAGTAGGTATCCAACCCAGACTACGATGAACTACGATGTCGGTATCCAACCCAGACATATCTTCATAAGACCAAGAAAATACTTCCACATAATCACGCAACATATGAACCAACCTGCTCTTAACACTGTGTTTTACCCCAAAATTTACCCTCTTATTTTATCAAGAATCTCCTCACAAGACTTCTTGCATTCAAGACCAGATTAGGGTTTGCTCAGCTCCAAACCTCATCTTGCACTGATGATCTGAAATTATGGTTTGATTTTGAACAAGGATTTTTGGACCATTAATGCTTCATGTGACTTTCATACTTCATGTTGGACCTCTAAGATTTCTCATACCAAGTTGCAAGCCTTGAATCACTTTTTTGCCCAGTCAATTGGACAGTTGACCTAAAAATCAACGGTATTGGGGAAAAAGTCAAACATGGCCAATTTACAGTCAAACTTCATAATTTTTGATCCACAACAACATTCTAGGCTCCTATGAACCATTTGATCAAGTTTGGACCATAACTCCTCAAGAAATTTGATCAGATCTTCAAAAGGGCAAAATGGTCATTTTTAGGGTTTTGATTGAGGAAGGGAAATTTCTGATTTTTCACCTAGCCAATGGAAAATTGGGTTCAAGCATGGTTTCAAGGACTCAATGGCATCATCTTGACCTAATCACAAAGTTCAAAAGATCTCAAATGCATTGGATTGATAGATGAATTTTTCCAGTCAACTCATCAAAAATCAACTATACACTGAAAAGTCAAACTTTGACTTTTTGGTCAAAATCAAGTGCCAAGGGTCGTATTTCATCAAGATGTGTCAAAACATGAAACTTTTTCACCAAGAAACTTAAATTTGGAAATTAGGGTTTAAGTTTGAAAAATTTTATAACTTAGAATTTTTCTAAGTTATGAAAATTTCTTATTTTTTCCCAACTTTTCCCAACTTTTTCACCATGATTCAATTGGATTCAAAGAAAGCTTCCAACATGAAAGTTGTATTTCTCCATAAAATCTACAACTTTGATTCACAAAGTTTTCTAAAAAGATGCATGGATCTCAAGTTATGATTTTGTGAATAGGGGTCCATAAACTTTTTAACTTAGTGAAATTTTGCCCTAGTTTAGGCAGATTTTTAACCTAACTTCATGGAAACTTTTCAAATAGTTCAAAGAGGAATATAAAAATTCATTTCATATATGGATCATAGAGCGTGTTACAAGCTTTCCAAAATGTCCAATAAATCTCCAAGATCATTTATGGTTAGGGAGAATCGAAGAAATGAAAATGGAAAATTATCACTTTTGTCCAAGGCATTTTTCACAATGGTGCAAGTTGCAAATCTGTCCTAAGCATGCTTGTACTTGGTTTTACAGGTCCTAATCCCTTATAAACTCATTAATTTAATGCAAACACATTGGATAATGGTCTTATTCTATTCTATCAAGCTTTGCACAAAGAATTATTCCAAAAATGGAAAAAAGTTCACATTGCTACTTTGATAAAGTTTGCTTTTACAACTTTGTTTATCTTGAGCCATGGAGCTAATATCTTTTTGCAAACAAGATCCACAGTTATCAGGCAAAGTTTACCAACTATGTGCAGCTAAGGAACTAGCAAGTACAAGCTTTTGGGCATTGTCATTTCAACTTTCTTCAAAAAAAACAAGTAAACTTGCAAAAGTCAAGGAAGCTTGTGTATCTGATAAAACCAAGCCTTTGTATCATTTCAAACAACCTCAGAATATTGTAGTAAGCCAAAAGCACGAATTTACAACTTCTCAAACACTCAAATACACCAAAAACACCATTTCTGCCCAAAACAGGGCAATCTCTACAAATCACAAGACATTTCCATATTGCCTCGTGCGTTTTGCTTTGAATCACTTCAAACACATTCCATATCTCCTGCCTAAACTATCCAGGCCCTTATCTTGCAACTGTAACCCCTGTTTCAAGGATCACCATTTTCATTTTGAAGCTTTGCAGGTTGACTTCTACATGGAGATTAAGGGAATTTCAAGGCAAGCTGAGCATTGGGATAGCTCGAGGGAACTTCAAACAAGCTCACACGACCTTCGGGCCTCACTCAGAACTCCTACATTTCCATATCCAAACTCAACTGAACAAGTTATTTTTCAATTTTCTATCTCTCTATTTAGGCATCCTTAAGCTTAGGTTTGTGAAGAAAAATATAGTCTCTAACGTGCTTGAGCTGTACATATGCTTAGATTCCATTTATATTAACTGAGCTAAGAGTATTTGGATGTTGAACATGCTGAAAATTTTAGATCAGAAATTAGGGCCATTAAAATTCTCTCTGATCTTTGAGAGTTAGGTCATGTTCTTTATATCATTGGAATCGTGTGATCATGAGCTGCATTTTTCATGTTATAACTTTTTGATTTTATGCAAAGAATAGAGAGAACAGGATTTGAACTGAACCAGGGCGCGCGCGAAGACGAAGGACATGGATGAAGTGTGTTTTGGGCCTGGCGCTTGGGCCTGCTACTTTTTGCACCCTCTTTTACTTTTTGTACCCCCCTGATCATTTTCTTTTATTTTTTTTATATTTTCTTGTACAATTTATATTTTCTGACGTTATTTATTTTTTCCGAATATTTAAAATCACAAAAAATATTTTCTTTATTTTTTGCATTTTATCATATTTTTTTATTTTATTTTTTGCATAATAAATAGTTTGTTAGGATTTTATACTTTTTATTTTCTAAAATAAAACTTGTAAATAATATAAAAATATTATATATTTTTATTTTTATTATTTATACACTTAAAATCATATTTTCATACATATTCCAATTTTTTAACATTTTGTATATATTAATATTATTTTTCTTAAACAAAAATGGACAAATAAATAACTAGAAAACAATATTTTTCTTTTGAACAAAATTAGGGTTTTCACCCTTTTAAAAATAATCATTGTATTTTTTCTTATTTTTTAAGACATAAACAAATTTATTTTTACATACATAAAATAAATACAAAACATTTTTGCATACATACATTTAATTGCATATTTAAATAATGGTTTATTTATTTATTGTGCAATATTTCAATTTGGTTGTAATAATATTTTAGGGTTTATTTTGAGCAATATCCCCCTATTCAAAACATGTATCCCCTTTCCCATAATATTGTTGTAATAGTCTAGATTTACTTTACGCATTTTATTTCTTTCATATACCATGATAGTAAACTAGGGCTTTGTATGCAAAGACCAAAAATCAAAACAAATAGCATGACCTAATGCAAGACAAAAATGCATGAAAAATGACAACAAATTGCACCCAAGCACCCCTAGGGTTTCACTCACTTGGTTGCCTTAAAACAAACATGGCCATGGTATGCATGCTAGGTATCTTGGCAAAATCAAAACAAAAAAAAAAGATCATAGTCCCTCGATGATGCTATCAAAATATTGCCTAAAAACAAATGACCTTAGTCCCTAAAACTTGCTAAGATACTTGGCACCATTGCTATCATGGTCATACGATGACCCATGCCCGTCCCGCTTAACATCCAAAGATAGGGTTGTTTACCAAATGCAATGGTAAAACAACAATGTCAAAGGAATAACAATATGTAGGAAAGACTTTTGAGTAGGTATCCAACCCAGACTACGATGAACTACGATGTCGGTATCCAACCCAGACATATCTTCATAAGACCAAGAAAATACTTCCACATAATCACGCAACATATGAACCAACCTGCTCTTAACACTGTGTTTTACCCCAAAATTTTCCCTCTCATTTTATCAAGAATCTCCTCACAAGACTTCTTGCACTCAAGACCAGATTAGGGTTTGCTCAGCTCCAAACCTCATCTTGCACTGATGACCTGAAATTAGGGTTTGATTTTGCACAAGGATTTTTGGACCATTAATGCTTCATGTGACTTTCATACTTCATGTTGGACCTCTAAGATTGCTCATACCAAGTTGTAAGCCTTGAATCACTTTTTTGCCCAGTCAATTGGACAGTTGACTTAAAAATCAGTTGTATTGGGGAAAAAGTCAAACATGGCCAATTTACAGTCAAACTTCATAATTTTTGATCCACAAAAACATTCTAGGCTCCTATGAACCATTTGATCAAGTTTGGGCCACAACTCCTCAAGAAATTTGATCAGATCTTCAAAAGGGCAAAATGGTCATTTTTAGGGTTTTGACTGAGGAAGGGAAATTTCTGATTTTTCACCTAGCCAATGGAAAATTGGGTTCAAGCATGGTTTCAAGGACTCAATGGCATCATCTTGACCTAATCACAAATTTCAAAAGATCTCAAATGCATTGGATTGATAGATGAATTTTTCCAGTCAACTCATCAAAAATCAACTATACACTGAAAAGTCAAACTTTGACTTTTTGGTCAAAATCAAGTGCCAAGGGTCATATTTCATAAAGATGTGTCAAAACATGAAACTTGTTCACCAAGAAACTTAAATTTGGAAATTAGGGTTTAAGTTTGAAAATTTTCATAACTTAGAATTTTTCTAAGATATGAAAATTTCTTATTTTTTCCCAACTTTTTTACCATGATGCAATTGGATTCAAAGAAAACTTCCAACAAGAAAGTTGTAGTACACCACAAAATCTACAACTTTTATTCACAAAGTTTTCCCAAAATATGCATGTATCTCAAGTTATGATTTTGTGAATAGGGGTCCATAAACTTTTTAACTTAGTGAAAATTTGCCCTAGTTTAGGCAGATTTTTGACCTAACTTCATGGAAACTTTTCACAAAGTTCAAAGAGGAATATTAAAATTAATTTCAAAGATGTATTGTAGATCATGTTACAAGCTTTCCAAAATGTCAAAGAACTCTCCAAGATCATTTATGGTTAGGGATAATCGAAGAAATGAAAACGGCAAATTATCACTTTTGTCTAAGGCATTTTTCACAATGGTGCAAGTTGCAAATCTGTCCTAAGCATGCTTGTACTTGGTTTTACAGGTCCAAATCCCTTCTACACTCATTAATTTAATGCAAACACATTAGATAATGGTCTTACTCTGATCTATGAAGCTTTGCACAAAGAATTATTCCAAAAATGGCAAAAAGTTCACATTGCTACTTTGATGAAGCTTGCTTTTAAAACTTTGTTTATCTTGAGCCATGGACCTAATCTATTTTTGCAAACAAGATCCATAGTTATCAGGCAAAGTTTACCAACTATGTGCAGCTAAGGAACTAGCAAGTACAAGCTTTTGGGCATTGTCATTTCAACTTTCTTCAAAAAACAAGTAAAGTTGCAAAAGTCAAGGAAGCTTATGTATCTGATAAAACCAAGCCTTTGTATCATTTCAAACAACCTCAGAATATTGTAGCAAGCCAAAAGCACGAATTTACAACTTCTCAAACACTCAAATACACCAAAAACACCATTTCTTCCCAAAACAGGGCAATCTCTGCAAATCACAAGACATTTCCATATTGCCTCGTGTGTTTTGCTTTGAATCACTTCAAACACATTCCATATCTCCTGCCTAAACTATCCAGGCCCTTATCTTGCAACTGTAACCCCTGTTTCAAGAATCACCATTTTCATTTTGAAGCTTTGCAGGTTGACTTCTACAGGGATATTGAGGGAATTTCAAGGCAAGCTGAGCATTGGGATAGCTTGAGGGAACTTCAAGCAAGCTCACACGACCTTCAGGCCTCACTCAAAACTCCTACATTGCCATATCCAAACTCAACTGAACAAGGTATTTGTCAAGTTTCTATCTCTCTATTTAGGCATCCTTAAGCTTAGGTTTGTGAAGCAAAAATGTAGTCCCTAACGTGCTTGAGCTGTATATATGCTTAGATTCCATTTATATTAACTGAGCTAAGAGTATTTGGATGGTTAACATGCTGCAAATTTTAGGTCAGAAATTAGGGCCATTAAAATTCTCTCTGATCTTTGAGAGTTAGGTCATGTTCTTTATATTATTGGAATCGTGTGATCATGAGCTACATTTTTCATGTTATAAGTTTTTGATTTTATGCAAAAAATAGAGAGAACGGGATTTGAACTGAACCAGGGCACGCGCGAAGACGAAGGACAGGGATAAAGTGTGTTCTGGGCCTGGTGCTTGGGCCTGCTACTTTTTGCACCCCCCTTTTACTTTTTGCACCCCCCTGGTCATTTTCTTTTATTTTTTATATTTTCTTGTACAATTTATATTTTCTGACTTTATTTATTTTTTCTGAACATTTAAAATCATAAAAAATATTTTCTTTATTTTTTGCATTTTATCATTTTTTTTTATTTTTTTTGCATAATAAATAGTTTGTTAGGATTTTGTACTTTATTTTCAAAAATAAAACTTGTAAATAATATAAAAATATTATATATTTTTATTTTTATTATTTGTACACTTAAAATCATATTTTCATACATATTTCAATTTTTTAACATTTTGTATATATTAATATTATTTTTCTTAAACAAAAATGGACAAATAAATAACTAGAAAACAATATTTTTCTTTTGAACAAAATTAGGTTTTCACCCTTTTAAAAATAATCATTTTATTTTTTCTTATTTTTTAAGACATAAACAAATTTATTTTCACATACATAAAATAAATACAAAACATTTTTGCATACGTATATTTAATTGCATATTTAAATAATGGTTTATTTATTTATTGTGCAATATTTCAATTTGGTTGTAATAATATTTTAGGGTTTATTTTGAGCAATATCCCCCTATTCAAAACTTGTATACCCCTTCCCATAATATTGTTGTAATAGTCTAGATTTACTTTACACATTTTATTGCTTTCATATACCATGATAGTAAACTAGGATTTTGTATGCAAAGACCAAAAATCAAAACAAATAGCATGACCTAATGCAAGACAAAAATACATGAAAAATGACAACACATTGCACCCAAGCACCCATATGGTTTCACCCACTTGGTTGCCTTAAAACAAACATGGCCATGGTATGCATGCTAGGTATCTTGGCAAAATCAAAACAAAACAAAATATCATAGTCCCTCGATGACGCTATCAAAATGTTGCCTAAAAACAAATGATCTTAGTCCCTAAAACTTGCTAAGATACTTGGCACCATTGCTATCATGGTCATACGATGACCCACGCCCATCCCATTTAACATCCAAAGATAGGGTTGTTTACCAAATGCAATGGTAAAACAACAATATCAAAGGAATAAAAATGTGTAGGAAAGACTTTTGAGTAGGTAGATAACTTCTAGTTACTTGATCAATTTGCAAACAATCCTTGCTATTTTCAAACAAACACACACACATTTCAAAAAAATTTCCAAACAACTTTCAAAACATTGAAACATTTTTCAAAAGACAAACATCTTTGTATACATTCTTATGAACGAGAATCATTACAAAGATTGCCAAAACAATGGCCTCTTTTCAAAATACTTTCAAAACCATACAAAGCACCATTTCAAACAATTGAAAAAGCAAAGCAAGTGATCTAAAACAAGTAACTAAGAGCCCATGGAAAACCATGGATGAAAAGGGTGCTAGCACCTTCCCTTTTCATAATCTACCCCCCGAACCCAAAAACAATCTCAAAGGTCTTTCCTGTGCTTTTTTACCTTTCCTTTTGGATAAAATAAAAGTCGGTGGTGACTCTTGCTAAACCGCAACATTTGCAAACACAAACACAAAACCCCAAGTCAGTTCTCCCACCGCATCACACACTGCTTTCCAAATTAGCATCGATCCTGATTTCCTTCTTATCTGACTCAATACCCAGGTTGATAACTTCAACTGACTCTTCATGTGATTTAATAGATTTTTCCTCTTGTAATAGAAGTCTGGCTAGTTCTCCCGGTATGTAACAATCTTCCTCACCTTCGTCTTCGGCTTGGTTGATAGGACATTCAAAGTCATAGTCGGCAATAGTAGAGTCATTGGCAATAGGATCCAGAGTGGATGTGGACCTGCAAGAGTGTGTGTGTGCGTGCATGTAAGATACATGGCTATTTTTTGAAAATGTATTTGAAAGAAAGGAAAGACAATGAACACAAATATTTAAATGCAAAAGAGTCCAATGTACTGAATGATCATATGATTAGATGAATATAAATAAAACCCTTGACAAATGGACCAAAGTGCCTCGGGCCAGGCACATGGCTTAAAAGTCATTGTTAAAATATTACAGACAACAAGTTCTTGAATTGAAATAACAGAAATAACAAGTAGATTACTCCTCAATAAAAGAGATGGGCACAAAGTCCTTTGTATGCCAATTCTTCAGCTCCGTTGTAGTTGGGTACACCTACTCTTCAAATGTAGCTTCTTCATCAGGACCCCCCACGGCGTTAACTTCATGGCTTCCAATGCGGAGAGGTGGCTTTCCAGCACGAGCACGCCTTACTTCCTTCTGAGCTCTAACGGTGAAACCCAGACCAAACTTGTCCGTTTTAAATGGGATATCAAGGAGTTGCCCCCAAGTATCACATTTACCTTCTTCAATTGCCGCGCGGGCATCCTTGACTGAAACCATCTTTGGTGTTTCCTTAACAGCTTTAGACTCATCGGAAGAACATTTAGTAGCAGCAATCATCGGTGGTACAACCTCAAAGGCTTGACATGGGGTTTCAATGAATTCCTCATCCATATCTATGTATTTGAAAGAGTTAAGGTGGATAACCTTAAACTCTTCTTCTCCGCAGACGGTGACTATTCTGCCCTTGACTGGATATTTAAGTTTCTGGTGGAGGGTTGAGGTTACTGCCCCAGCTTTATGGATCCATGGGCAAACTAACAGACAAGAATAGGTCGGCCGAATATCCATAATATAGAAGGTGGAGTTGAAGATTTGGGAGCCCACTTTGATTGGAAGATTCACTTCCCCATGAACAGTCCTCTTTGATCCGTCAAATGCTCTTACAATAATGTCGCTTGGCTTCAGGATTAAACCTTCACAGTTAAGACGGTCTAACGCCCCCTTGGGTAATACATTCATAGAAGAACCAGTGTTGACTAGAACATGTGTTAAGGTAGTCCCTTTGCACTCGATTGACACATGTAAAGCTTTATTGTGATTCTTTGAGAGGCGTTAAGTTAGCATCTGAAAATCCCAAGCCATTATTAGTTGTCAGGCTAGCTACACAATTCTCAAATTGATCTGTTGTTGTCTCATGGGGGACATGAGCTTTTTTCAGGAACTTGATTAATGTTCAAGCATGGGCATCATAGAAAAGCAACAATGACAACATTGAAATCTTAGAAGAGGTTTTCCCCAACTGTTATACAATTTTGAAGTCGCTTCTCTTGATGATCTTCAAAATCTCGTCCATTTCACGGGCGGAGGGTTCTTCATCAGCTAAGATCTTGGAGGGTACTTTAATCACAACTGGCTCGACAACCTTTTCCTTCCCTCTGGTATCGGTACTTGGCTTGGCAGCAGTAATGCGGATGGGTGTCCTTGTATCAACTGGTGGTGAGATATTGGGTGAAAATATTCTCCCAGTTCTAGTTACTTTGCTTGAGCCAGCTATATTGCCAACATTCTCATATTTTCCTTCCTCGATCCAGGCATCTTGTTTAATCCCATGATAGAACACTTCAGCACCGTGATTCCATGGTACCGCTTTATTTGAAGAGTAAGGAATCGGTCCGAGATTGGTAATTATTAAGGGAGAAACAGTGGGTTCATTTGAAATTCTAATAGGACCTTTGGAGGTTATTCTAAGAGGTTTGTTGGAGATAGTAATAATGGAGAGGTCTTCACATTTGTTCATCAAACTCTTGGCAGGTGGAGTCTTTTCAAACAGAATTTTGTGGCTATCCATCAGGCGTTGTATGCCTTTTTTCAGCCCTTCACATCCATTAAGTTGTCTTGTACAGCACACACAGTCTTTTTCACAGCCAGGGAAGATCCCAGCTTTCAACAAATTGTTCTTGACTACGTTCAGTGGAGTAGTCAATTCTTCAACAGAGGCAACAAAAATTGTATCTTCGACAACATTAACACCTTTGTCATGCTTTGGCATTGGAGCGGTAATTACATTCGGCGTTGGAGGAAGATCAAATTCAATAGTTTTATTGCAAATTAAATCCTGGATCTTGTTCTTCAAGGCCCAACACTGGTCAATCTCGTGCCCGGGGCTGCTTGAATGGTAAGCACACTTAACATTTAGAGTATACTTTGGTGACGAGGTGTCAGGGTTGGCGGGAGGATCACGCAATTTCACTAATTTAGCCTTGAGAAAATGTTGAAGGGCTTGAGACAGTGACATGCCTAACCTTGTAAATTGTCTTCTTGGAGTTTCAAAACATTGATGATTTGCAGATGGTCTTGGAGTAGGAGTTGGATTGGAGATTCGGACAATATTGACAGACGGACAATCATTCTTCTCGGTATGGGCCATTGACCCATACACAGCATTAACTTACTTCTTTGCAGCAAAAGGTTTCTTGATAGGATTGGCGGTGGAGGTAGATTCCACGAAGATCTTCCCACTTTTGATGCCACTTCCAACTCTTTCACCGGTTAAGATTAATTCAGTGAAACCAGAAGAAGATCAGCCAACCAACAGATTAAAGAAAGGGCCAGATAAAGTGCCCATGAACATGTCGATATGCTCCCTATTAGTCAAGGGAGGTTGGACCCTACTTGCAAGGTCTCTCCACTTTTTCACATATTCCTTAAATCCTTCGTTCTTCCCCATGGTCATATCTTGCAACTGAACCCTCGTTGGCGCCAAGTCGGCGTTGTATTGATACTAATGGTAGAAGGCAGTAGCTAGATCCTCCCAAATATTGATACGAGAACCATCTAACTGATAAAACCATTCAAGTTGTGTTCCAGCCAAGCTCTCTTGGAAAAAGTGAACCCAAAGCTTCTTATCAGCAGTGTGCGGCTGTATCTTGCGCACATAAGATTTCAAATGGAGTTTTGGACAAGAAACCCCATCGTACTTTGCAAAGAGTGGTACTTTGAATTTGTGGGGAATGATTACCCCAGAGATTAGACCCAAATCATCAAAATCTAAACCGGGGACAACTTAGATTTCAACAGCTCTCAATCTGTCTTATAATTGCTTGTATTTGATATCAGCGGGTGGATATTGCTCGTTGAAATAATCATCATCAGATTCTTGATCATTAGCACATTCAGACTTAGTACTTTTGACCTCACCGACCTGGTTCTCATCCTCTTCAGATGAGTTTCCTCCTACTGGGATTTGATGTATTTTCTCCTTGAACCTTCTACCCATGATGAGTAGAGCTTTCTTCTTTGGCTTCTTCTTAATGGCCAGCAAAGCCATCATATCTTGCTGCCCCTTGGCTAGGGCTAGTAGAGCTTCCTGAAACTTAGAATTATGGGCTTGGAGATCCGTCACAGTTTTCTCTAGATCCATCTTGCTGAAATAAACAGCAGAAAGATAAGGAAACTTGTTATGCGAAAACCTGTCATGTCATGATGCATGGAATATGTCCATGCAAATGATTTCAAGGATTAATGAAATTTAAATTTGTGTAGACAACAGAATAAACAAACGTTAATTTTCATTTAGACAAAACAAGAAAGGTTACATCATGCCTCTTGGGCTTACAAAATATCTTTCTAAGATAAAAAGACTGAGCGCATCCTCTTTGGTAAGAGATAAGCGTTCACACTTTGCTCTTCTTGTAACTGCTTTGTAAGCTCCAAGACTCTCTTCTCACTTACATAGAATTGGACCTCGAAAGTATCTCGTTCTTCCTTCAGCTGGACCCAACCCTTTTGTAAGTCTTCGAGGGAGGTAGGCATGTCCGGATAGAGGATAGTGTAGGGAACATCCCCTTCGACCACATACTCCACAATGACTGGTAAGATGGAGGGATAAGGCATCACAAGTTTCTGAGCACGAGCTCGCACCCATTTAAGGTAAGGCTCGAGGAGAATGGAATTCTTATATCCTATAATCTTCCTATCCACCTTGTTCAACATCCTCCAGGCTCGGATAAACCTCTGACGGTAACCTTGATAGTCGCTCTCGTAGTCAAATACAAAACCTTGAATAAGCATCTCGTGTGGACCATCCCTTTGGGGGTAACCAAACTGTTTTAAGGCTAAGCAAGGGTTGTAGGTGATACCTCCTCTAATTCCAAGTAAATGGACATTAGGGAATTCTCCACAATGGTCGACAATAGTAACATTCCCCAAAGAGTGGGAACACCAATGAATATCTGAATGTCTGAGCGTCATCAACCTATAGGACCATCTTGAACCTTGCTCGTTCTTCAATACAGATTGGGGAAGATGCAAAATAAACCATCTTGCTAGGAGAGGAGTACAGCACATAATGGTGCCTCTTTTCCTCATGGTACGAGTGTGAAAAGAATATAGGATGTCCCCTAGCAAAGTAGGCACCGGGTTACGAGACATGAAGATTTTGACGGTGTTCACATATATAAGTTGGTCAGGGTTTGGAAACAAAATCATCCCATAGATGAGGAGAGCCACAATTTCCTCAAAGGCTTGCAAATCCAAAGAGTTCCAACATTTTTTGGCTTTCTCAAACAAGAACTTTGCTAGGAAACCTTTGACACCACTCCTTGTTTCCCATTTAGTTATGATATCAGATGGTTGCAAGTGTAGAGCTTGAGCAATATCTTCTGGCTTTGGATCTCTTTACATACCGTTGAAAGGTAGTTGATTTAGAATGGGAATCCTCAAGAGTCGGGAGAATTCTTCCAAAGTTGGCACAAGTTGATAATCGGGAAATGTGAAGCAATGGTGTAGAGGATCAAAGAACTGAAAGAGAACCTTCATCATGTCTTCATCAGTGTTGGAGGTAACCAAGTTTAGTAGGCAACCATGTCTTTCGGTAAATGAAGAATTTTCAGGAATCCTTGTTGCTAGCTCTTTGATTTGAGGAGGGATTATTACGAGATTGACTTGAATGGTTTTCCTGCGAATAGAATCCATGTCCTACAAAACAGAACAAAGATAAATCCCAAAAATCCTTGAAATGGTTAGTGAATATGAGTATGATGTTATGATGTTTATGATGTTATGTACACGTATATATATACAAACAAAGCAAACAAGTCCTTAGGTTTAGGCTTGCATGGAGTCTCATAGGTAAGTACCCTCTTGAAGTTTAGTTGGCTCAAACCTGTCCTAGTAATAGTAACTGGGTTCTAAGGAGCTCAATATCACTGGTTTGTTTCCTTGTGCATTGTTTCAGCGCAAGCCTCTTTAATGGCGACCGAAATATCCCAAAAAACCAAACCTCAATGAGTGTAGTATCAAGTATCTACCAACTTCGGACTGCACAAAATTCGATCATCTCACTACGTCCTAAAGGCCAAGTTGGTCAAGTAAAGGTTCTAAAAGTTCATTAGTGCTTCATGACATCACTCAGCGACCCCATATTCTCCTTGACTACTCAAGGGCTACCGGTACCCACAAATATGTCGCACTAACATAGCTATTGCTTAGACCGTGTCAGTATACCCCGCACAGTTTCCACAATGTATTGCTACTTACCTATAAGGTATCCCAAATTCGGGTAGAGGATTGAAACCCAAACAAAGAACCAAAATATAAAGCACACAAGTCAAACAAAGAAAGCAAGTAAATGTGATCTAACCCTAAGGTAACCCCGCTTTTAGAATTCTCCCCAGTTGAGTCTCCAGTTCTGTGATGCAGTGGGAGAACTGACTTGTGTGTTTTACATTTTATCGCAAATGTTGCGGTTAGCAAGAGTCGCCGTCGACTTTTCTTTTATCCAAAAGGAAAGGTGAAAAAGCAAAGGAAAGACCTTCGAGATTATTTCTTGAGTTTGGGGGGTATATTATGAAAAGGGAAGGTATTAGCACCCTTTTCATCCATGGTTTTCCATGGGCTCTTAGTTACTTGCTAGATCACTTGCTTTTGTTTAAAAATATGCTTTGTGTGGTTTTTGAAAGTATTTTGAAAAGGCGACATCGTTTAGGAAAACTTTGCAATCATTCTTGTTCGTAAGAATGTATACAAAGTGTTGATCTTTTGAAAATGTTTTCAAGTTTGAAAGATGTTTTTGAAAGTGTCGGTGTTTGTTTTGAAAATAGCAAGGATGCTTTATTTTGAAAGTGAACAAGTAACTAGGAACATTCTACCTACTCAAAAGTCTTTCATGTTTATTTCCTCTTTTCTTTGACATTGTTATCTTACCATTGATTTGGTAAGTAACCCTATCTTTGGATGTAAATGGGACGGGCATGGGTCATCGTATAACCATGATTAGCAATGTTGTAAGGTATGTTAGCATCTTTCTTTAAGGACTAAGATCATTTTGAAAAGGCATCATAGATAGCGTCATCGAGGGACTATGATCTTGTATTTTTGCTTTTGTTTTTGCTAAGATACCTCAGATGTGTAATATGGCCATTTTTGTAAGGCAACCAAGTGGATTTACCCTAAGGGGTGCTTGTGTGAAAGTGTATTATTTTTCATGCTTGGTTTTATCTTTGATTAGGGTTTTCTAATTGATTGGTTTTAGTCTTTCCATTCAAAACCCTAATTACTAGCATTTGTATATAAATCGATAAATTATGGAATTTAAAATTACTACGCTATTACAATACTTGTGGGAGGGGTATACAAATTACAAATGGGTTATCTATTACAACCATATTGAATTTGAATAAATAATGTATAAAAATGAATAAATATACAAGAATGTAAATGGAAAGAAAAATGGATTTTTGTTTGGATTTTTTAGGAAAGGGTTTGGTTTTAACCTAATTAACTAAAAGAAAATAATTAATTAAATTAGTAAAAAGTAAACCTAAATTTACTAGGAAAAGAATTTAAATAAAACCCTAATCTAAATATTAATTTATTAAAAAAGAAATTAAGTTTGTAAGAAGAATATTTTTGGTATTTTTGTCTTAAAAATAATTTAGTATTATAAAATATTTTTGGTCATTTTTGGTTTTAAAATAATATATTTTAGTTGTGTAAAAAAAAAACTAAAACCCTAGTTTTTAATTAAATTTACAAACCAATTAGTAAAATAAATAAAGTATGATTAAATAAAAATAATTTTTATTGTAAAAAATAAATAAACTATATCAAAATATAAATCTAATGCTTTTATATTTTTTCTGACTTTTTTTAATATTAGATAAAATATTAAAGAAAATAAAGAAATGAAAAATGAGAAAAATAAAATAAAATGGGCCAGGAGTGTGAATAGTCCAGGGGAGTCAGAATAAGAAAAAAATAATAGGCCCAAAGGAGTGAAGCCCAGCGCTGCAAAAAAGTCAAAAAGTGTGAAAATGTGAAAAAAAATCACAAAAGGTCACGTTGGGGGGCTTGAACCCAGGACCTCATAGTGACAGGCGCGCGCTTTAGCCACTGGGGTGGTGATACATCCGTTAACTTATGCAAAACCATAAATATATAACATAAAATACGCCTTGATTACACTTTGTGATACGGTGGCAGAACCGACTGTTTGAAATACTGGTTTGCATTTTGCGTTTTGTGTTCGCAAAATGTCGCGGTAAGCAAGAGTCACCACCGACTTTTATTTCATCCAACCGGAAAGGAAAAAAGTACAGAAAAAATCCTTTTTCGAGATGTTTCTAAGTACGGGGGGTATATTATAGAAAGGAAAGGTGTTAGCACCCTTTCTATCCATGGTTTTCCATGGGCTCTTAGGTACTTGCTCATCTTTTTAAAATTACTTGTGTATTGTGCTTTGTTTTTGAAAAGTCTGACTTCGTGATAACCTTTGTATCAGTCCTCAAAGGCGTGACAAAGTTGTTTTGAAAAAGTGTAAGTGTGAAAAGTTTTGTCTTGAACAAGTACCTACTAGCCTCTACCTACTCGGAAAAAGATCGTTCATATTCTCGTTTCCTTTAGACAGCACTATCCTACTATTGAGAAATAGGTAGCACCATCGTTGGAGTTGTAAGGGTCAGTTCGAAAGGGACGTACGATCACTAAAGAAATGTTAGGACACCTTAGTAATAACCCTAGAGTCTTCAGATCATATTCGAGGCAACATTTCCGAGGCAATCTTTCAGAGGCAACATTCCGAGGCAACATCCGAACGGGACATTTGATCTTTTTTAGACAGAAGGGTAACCACTAAGACACCCTATACTTAATGATCGTTTATCGAAGGCAATCGAAGTGTGAGTATACCCTAAGAGTGATATGTGCGAATGATCTGTTTTCAATTATTTAGTCTTTGCACATTAGGGTTTTCTAACTGGATTAATTTGTCATGCATTCTTGTCATACAATCCTATTAGCATACATCTAAACAGTTAAAACAGTCAAATATTTGTGAGAATTAAAATGCGAGAAAGTAAATATACGCTATTACAAGGCTTCGGGGAGGGGGATTAATTACATAGCTAAAAACCCGGGAAAACGGTGATAAATAAAAAGCCCTAGATTAAACTATTACAAACCATGAACAATTACAACAATATCGTAAAAATAATAATACGCGCGCGATGAATCGAATACGAGATAACTAGGGTTTTGATCCTTGCCTAAACCTAATTGCGATTAGTTAAAAAAATGTTTTTGTTTTGTTTTGTTATTTTAAGAAACTAAAGAAATTATTACATTTAAAAAGAAAATCCTAATCCTAATTAATTTAAAATTAAGAAAAATAAATTAATTTTCTAAGGCCTTTTTTTTGTATTTTTATTTATTTGAGAAAAAAGAGCAAAATAAAATTAAAAGTTAACCTAATTTTTATTTTGATTTTATTTATGAAAATAAATTACAATTTTCCTAAGTTAAACTTAAATTAAATTAATTTTGATAAATAAAAAAACTAACCTTAATTTTGTGAATTATTGATTTTATGGATTTTGTGGAAAAAAATAATTAATTTGTGAATTAAAATAAATAAAGAAAATTCAAAGAATAAAAACAAAGAAAAAGAAATAAAATAAAGAAAAGTTAGTAAATGGGCCTGTATTAGCAATTATGGGGGTGTTGTTTGAGATTCTGAGCCTAAAAGATCCAGGCCTGTTTGACTTTGCCTAATCCAATGTGGCTGTTGACTTGAGGCGTATGGTGGTCGTTTAGGGGAAAGGCATTGGATCTGGAGTGTTGATGAATGGGGCGGCCAAATCTTGAGTTGCTTGGTAGATGCTTGGACGTGAGGTATACCTGATCATTTATTGAAAAATAACATGAAGCAAAAATGGGACCTGGGGATCGAACCCAGGTCCTTAGGCATATTCCCAATACACGCTTGCCAACTGAGCTATTTGGCTTGTTTGAATATACAATGAAAACAAAGCCTAATATATGAAAAAAGCATGGTTAATGGAAAAACGCGCTGAAATTTAAATAACCCAATCAGTGAATGCCACGCATCCACCTTCTTCCTCCCAAGCGTCATTTTAGGTAACAACATCTTTACCTACGGTTGTCTTGCAGTAGCTACAAACCTGCGTTTTTTAAAAACTCTCCACAGGCAATATAAATGGCCATGGCTGGTACCAATCAACTCGTCTCATCCTCACGAGTCTCATGGTACCAGAATCAATGTCTAATTTTACCTATCCTGCAAAGCCCTAAACTGAACAAGAAACCCTAGCCATGGTAGTTTTTCATACAATTATCAAAAACGCAATTGAATATAGTGATTAGCTTGCAAACATGTTAAGGAATAAGAATATGCAATCAAAACGTGCAAATAATGTATAAATTGATGAAAACGAAATACAAATTTTAAGATAACCGTGTGATTACTACAACGGGTTTCAGGACCTGGAGAGGCTTGCTAATGATTGGAATATGATCCTGAGACCTCCAGCAATTGATTGGCAAAGGAAAGATGGCACGATTTGGTCTCTAGTATGGAAATTGGATCACCACTTTTTATTGACTTTTTTTAGTTTTGTTTGCCTCTTTCACGACTTCTCCAACCTCCCTCATGCCTTGGCTTGCTTCTGTATATGTAATACAACCTAGTAGGTCAACAAAAATGACCTCAATCTTTCTCATCATGGAGATTTGATTTGGTCTTTCATGGCATATGATTTCTTTTCAATTTTTCTCAAATACAATCTTTTTCCAACCAAATTAGCCTTGCACGAGTTTATTCTCAATTGACAGCATATAAGATCTTCTTTCAATGCAAAAATCATCCCTAAAACACAATATATGATTTATTAGGATTTATTTGATTTTATTTGAATTTTAAATGAATAAAAATCAAAATAAATTAAATAAATGAATAAATAAATCATGGAGGGTCCCATAGGTCGTGGACTATGTTAGGAATGAGATGCAAGTATAAAAAGTTGGGCCCATTTAGCAAAAAATGCAAATTTGAGCATATTTGACTTTTGGCAATTTTGCAAAAAAGTTCAACTTGGCCAATGCATAACTCTCTTAATTCTGACCCTAGATAGGTGTTCTTGGACTTTTTATAAAGCTTAATATGTCCTCTAAGCAACCCTTTTGGTCTCATCTCAATTGAGTCTTCCATGTTCATGTATGGAGCTTTGACCCAAAAGGTGTTTTTGTTGACTTTCCAAAATGACTTATAATGTCAAAAGTCATATATTTTTGTGAGTGCATATTTTGAACTTGGGAGCTGAATATTAATTGTAGGGAATTGAATCCTCTTCAAAATGATATTTGGATGGTTCATTTTTTATAAAGTATGAGAAAGTTATGCTTGGTCAAAGTTGAGTTGACTTTTTCTACAAAACCCTAATTTAGCAACTTTTAGGCTTTGATGAATTGTGAGCAATCCTTGATGAATCATGATCAATCCTTGATCAAATGATTAATTATACTTCAAAATGAGGATGTTGACCAAAAATATTGAAGTTTGACTGTATGTGGGCCACAATTGACTTTTGACCTAGTACAGTTGATTTTCAGGCCTTTGAGCAATTGGCTGAGCAAACTTCTTCTGCAAGGCTTGAAACTTGACATGGATGATCTTGAGAACATATTAGGACAATGGTGAGAATTTGGGATCCTTTGGTCCCAAGCATCTTGATGAAAAATGAAACCCTAATTTGAGGTAGACTGCCTTAGGAGAGAGTTTGTCTGGTCAACTCTTGGACTTCCTTGAGCAATTTGAGGACCTCACTTGACATGTATTGAGAAACATGGGAGGGAAAATTTTGGGGTACAACACACTTCATCTTCAACCTTCAGCTATACCACCTGTAACTTGTTCATTTATCAACCATTTGCAACAAAGTAAACATGAAACTTGTGTAAAATTTTACCACGATTCCAGAAATGTAAACAACTTAAACTAATTCTCAAGAATGAACACGAATTTTGAATGGTACCAAATTCTGACCTAATTTTTTCAGGATGTTCAGATTCAAAATTCTAACTACTCAAGCAATATAAATGAAATCTAAAGACATGGTTAGCTTCAGAACAATGATGTCTATATTTTTTATTCACAAATTAAACATTAATGATGCTTGTATGAAGAGTTCAAAGTTGAGATAGCTTACCTCAACATTGGAAGTCGTGTTCTGCAAATGAGCACTCCTCAAGGTGTTGTGATGATCAAAATAGCTCCACGGAGGTCCTAGGAAGCTAATGCAATGGTTACTTTGAGTTGTAAGTGCTTGAACTGGCCTGGAGAAGTCAAGATGCAGACCTCTGTTTTTGGAAATGGAGGATGGTGATGTAGGTGTTACAGAACTATAACAGGATGGGGGGTGACTTCTAAATGATGTTTAGAAGCTTTGGGAACAAAGAGGCTTGAAAACACACGAGGGAGTTATGAGTTTCAAACTTTTGGTCAGGTTATGTGAAAATGGAGGTATGAGATGCAAATATGAGTTCTTGGTGTTTTCAGGGCTCAGGCATGCGTGTGTTTTGTGAAAAATTACTTGTGCATGTATAAGCAAAAGGCTTGAGTGCTTGAGAGGGTCAGAAGTGTCAGTTCTAGACTGATTGTTATGTTACTTGATTTTGAAGAAAAGTGGGAAGTATGGTTCCAAGAGGAAGTACAAGCATGGGATGAGTGATTGTAAGTGTTTAGACAAGCTTCTCTTGAGTTATGGGACATGTATATTCAGAAGAAAGCAATTGCAAGGCTCAAGAACAAGTTTTGTGCAAAAAGCTACTTTATCAAAATGGCATTGTACACTTTCTTCCCAAAATGGATATAAAGCATGGCCTTGCATTGAATGCTTGAATTGTGACCTCTAACAGTTGTGAAAGCAATTAATTATGGAGTTCCTAACAAGGTTTAGGCCTGTAAAGTAGAGATTATGCAGCATAGGTTTGAAATTTGAATCTTGTTCATCACAAAATGACTTGTATTTCAAGTGTGAAAACCCTAATTTCATCTCTTCGATTCTCTCTGCTCAAGAATGATCTCAAGGAGTTCTTGGACATTTTGTAAAGCTTGCAATGTGCTCTACAACACCTCTTTGAATCACTTTTTAAAATTCCCCTTGGAACTATATGAAAAAGTTCCATGAAGTTAGGTCAAAATCCTGACCAAAACTAGGGCAAAATTTCACTAAGTGTCCAATTTTAAGACCATGACTTTAGGAATTAATAACTTGAGATACAAGCATTTTTAGGAGAAGTTGTGTAAAGAAATGTTGTAGATATCATGGAGATCTACAACTTTCATGTTGAAAGTTTCTTCTAAATCCTCTTGCATCATAGTGAAAAATTGGCCCAAAGTTATGAAAAAAACATGAACTTTAAACACTTAGAAAAATTTCGAAGTTAGAAAACTTTGACTTTTCAAAATGAAATCTTGAATTTTTGATTTCTTGATGAATAAGTTTCATATTTTGACATGTTTTGATGAACTTTGATCTTTGACATTGAATTTTGACCAAAAAGTCAAAGTTTGACTTTTCAGTGTACAGTTGACTTTTTGATCAGTTGACTGAAAATTCACTATCAGTCCAATTGATCTTGAGAAATGTTTTAGGTCATGCCATTAGTTTAAAATGATGCAATTGAACTCTTGGAATCATGCTTCAAACCAATTGACCATTAGCTAGGTCAAAAATCAGAAATTGCCCTCTTTCAGTCAAAACCCTAATTTTGACCATTTTGCCCTTTTGATGATTTGATCAAATTTCTTGAGGAATTATGGTACAAACTTGATCAAAAGATACATATGAGTTTATAATGTTGATGTGGATCAAAAATCATGAGGTTTGACTGTAAATTGGCCATAGTTGACTTTTTCCCCAATACAGTTGATTTTATGTCAACTGCTCAATTGATTGAGCAAAAGTGTGATCCAAAGTTTGAAACTTGACATGAGTAATCTTGGGGACCCATAATTATCCATAAAAGTCATATGAAGCATTGAAATTTCAAATATCCTTGTGCAATCTCAAACCCTAATTTTGTTCATCAGTGCTAAAGGAGGTGTCTTGATCTGATCAACCCTAGTGCAGTCTTGAACCAAGAGAGGTCTTTGTGAAGAAATATTTGATAAATGAGAGGGAAAATTTTGGGGAACAACACTTGTGTTTTAATAATTTCAACTCTGACCAGTTAGATTCGTATTCAAATTTTAGGTAGGTTTGATGTTTACATTTTTCTGATTTGGTTGAGAAATGAAGATTTTAGAAGCTTAATAATGGAGTTATCATGGCCTGCGCGCGCAAGGAAGAAGATGTTGGGCATTTCAAATTTTCAGAAATGAGTTCATTTTATATTTAATGCAAGTTGGATAACTAACAGATGAAACATACCACCCCAGTGGTACAAACAGCGTGCACGTAAGGCATTTATGTATAAGGTCTTGGGTTCGAGCCCCAACAAGACCTTTTGTATTTATTTTGTCATTTTTTCCAAACTAACGTGCATGTTTATAATATATTGAGTGTTGGTTGTTTTCGTTCGTTGAAAGGTTTGGAGAACCTGGGTTCAAACCTTGGCAGGACCAAAACAAATTTCTATCACTTGTTTATTTTAATTTTTTTTAACAAACTTCAACATTTTTTCCAACCAATCAAAATAACTCCTTTTGAGTTGATTTTTTGCACACTATTTATTTACAATATCTATTTTATGAATATATAAAAATATCACAAAAAATATTTTATTTTCATATTTATTTTATTTCTTGATTAATTTTATTTCCTTTTAACTTAGGATTAATTTTTCTATTTTTTATTAATCACATCCCTTTAGGTTAATTAGGTCAAAACAATTTTTATAACAAATATCCAAAGCAAAATCCATTTCTTTTTGTATTCCTTGTACATTATATTCATGTCATTTCTTGTACAAATTCAATGTGGTTGTAATAGATAATTAGGGTTTAATTTCTTCCAATCCCCATTTGTAAATTTGTACACCCCATTCCCAAAATGATGTAATAGCGTAGGACAATTATTTTCCGCAATTTATCACTTTGCATATAAATGCTAGTAATTGGGATTTGTATGGAAAGATAAAATCAATGCTTAGAAAACCTTAATCCAAGACAAAATCAAGCATGAAAAATAAACACTTGCACACTTACACCTCTAGGGTTCACTCCACTTGTTGCCTTGATAAAATGGACATGATATGCATGTGAGACATCTTAGCAAAAATAATCAAAAATACAAGATCATAGTCCCTTGATGACGCTATGAATGTTGCCTTATAAATGATCTTAGTCCCTCAATAGAAATGCTAAGATATCTCACAACATTGTTATACATGACCATACGATGACCCACGCCCGTCCCTTCACATCCAAAGGTAGAGCTTCTTACCAATCAATGGTAAGATGGCAATGTCAAAGGAAGAGATAAATAAACAAAATACTTTTGATTAGGTAGAACGTTCTTAGTTGCTTGCTCACAATCCATCTTCAAAAACAAACATCTTTTCAAACACACCAAACACTTTCAAAAACATGAAATATTTTCAAAAGTCCAACACTTTGTATGCATTCTTATAGAGACGAGAATCATTACAAAGTTTTCCTAAACGAAGGCGCTTTTCAAAAATACTTTCAAAACCCACCACAAACACATTTCAAACAAAAGCCATTTCAAAAGTGATCTAGCAAGCAACTAAGAGCCCATAGATAATTATGGATGAAAAGGGTTCTAACACCTTCCCTTTTCATAACCTACCCCCCAAACTCAAGAAAATATCTCAAAGGTCTTTCCTGTTCTTTTCACCCTTTCCTTATTGGATAAAATAAAAGTTGGTGGCGACTCTTGCTATCCACAACAATTATGATCAAACGCAAAACACTCCAAGTCAATTCTCCCACCGTATTACAGAACTGGCGACTCTGCTGGGGAGTTTTAAATGTGGGGTTACCTTAGAGCTACATTACATTTACTTGCTTTCATTGTTTGATTTGCTTACTTTACATTTTATGGGTCCTTGTTTGGGTTTGTATTAATCCTCTACCCGGATCTGGGAACATCATTAGGTAAGTAGCAAAGATTGTGGAGATTGTATGTTGTAGACCGATATGATTGAGACAATAGCTATGTTAGTGTGACATATTTGTGGGTATCAGTATCCCTTCTGGAGAATTAAGAAGAATATGGGGCCGCTGAGTGATGTCATGAAGCACTAACGAACCTTAGAACCTTTAATTGAACAACTTGTCCATTAGGAAGTAGTTGGATAGCCGGTTTCGGTGGAAAGCTAAAATTTTGTTGATACTCGATACTACGCTCATTGAGATCAGACTTTTGGAATATCTCAACTGCAAGAAAGTATTGATTATGCTGAGACAATGCCCAATGAAGAAATATCAATGATATTGAGATTCCCCAGAACCCGATTACTTTCTAGGACAAGTTGAGCTAACTAAACTTCAAGAGGGTACTTACCTATAAACACCGTGCAAGCCTAAACCTAAGGACTTATTTGCTTTGTGTGTATATGTTTATATGTACATAACATCATCATACCATAGAATTTTCAATAACCATTTCAAAGGACTCAAGGGTATGTGATACAGGGTTATGTTGAACCAGACGTCTATCAAGGGGCAAGAGGATTTATTTTCCTCTAACCAAACACCGTCAAAAATCAAAGCACGGTAACTTGAGTCAAGGGCTATGACACACTTGACATGTTGAGCTTGATTCTAGTAGAAGGACATTCAATGATACGAAGTTCTTCAAAGTTGTGATTAAAATTCAACTTCTGACATTTTCTTGTGTTTACCTCGCGAGATCCTTGAAAACATCGCATCCATATAACATGCATGTCATCATAACAGGTTTCCCCATACGAGTTTTCTCATTTGCTTACTGTTTATTTCAGTAGAGATTGCTCTAGAGCAAATATTTAAAGATCTCCAAGCTCATAACGCCCAGTTCTAACAAGTGCTCCTGGACTTAGCCAAGGGGCAGAAATATCTGCAAGTACTCTTCACCAAACAGAGTAAGAAGAAGACTAAGAAGAAGGTTGTCATCCTCAACATGGGGAAGAAGTTCAAGGGCCCCGTTCAACGAGTCCAAGTTGAAGAGGATTCCCCCAAAGAGGATGAAAATCAAGATGAAGATGCTAGAAACACTCATGCTGGGGGTGGAGACAATCAAATCTCTGAAGACGAGGATTATTTTGATGAGAAATACTCGCCAGCTGACGACAGATATAAGTAGATAGAAGACAGATTAAAGGTTGAGGAGATCCAAGTTGTGTCTGGCTTGGACTTTGGAGACTTAGGTTTGGTTCCTTGGGTAGTCATTCCCTACATATTCAAGATCCCCGCTTTTTCCAAATATGATGGGGTCTCCTGTTCGAAGCTTCATCTAAGATCCTATGTCCGTAAGATTCAGCCGCACACTACTGACAAAAAGCTATGGGTCCATTTCTTCAAAGAGAGTCTAGCTGAGACTCAACTAGAATTGTTCTACCAATTGGAGGGTTCCTGCATCCACACCTGGGAGGATCTAGATGATTTTTCTGCAAGTAATACCAATACAACACTGATCTTGCACCAACTCGTGTGCAGTTGCAGAATATGACCATGGGTTCAAATGAAAGCTTTAAAGAGTACGCCCAAAAATGGAGAGACATGGTCGGTAGGGTGCAGCCACCCTTAACTGACAGGGAGATGATTGATATATTTATGGGAACTTTGACAGGACCTTTCTTCAATCACCTAATCGGAAGCTCCTCAGTGGGTTCACTGAGCTGATTATAACTGGGGAATGAGTCAAAAACGGAATTAAAAGCGGAAAAATACAGATGACTGCATCTTCAACTACTGAAAAGAAGATGTACAATGGGAAGAAAGAGTCCAATGTTGTGTACGGCCAAAAGGGTCATAACAAGAGTAACCACAATCAATATATGGGGGCAGTTTTAATTTCCAATCCTACATCTACTCAATCACAGCGAGAGGGTGGGCGTAGTACGAAATTTCAAGAAAGACAATACACCTAGATTGGTATGTACTTACCACAAGCCCTACAACATTTACTGAAAGCTGAGCTTATTTCACTAAGAGACCCTCCACAAAATCCCAATACATCATCATCTCAATACAACTCCAATGCTAAATGTACTTACCATTCAAATAGCCTCATACACGATACCAATGATTGTTGGACTCTAAAGAATAAATTCCAAGACCTAATTGATAACACGACAATTGAATTCGACCCTCTGTCAACTCCCAATGTGATCACTGCTCCCATGCCAAATCATTGAGATTGTCCAGTTCATTTTGAATTTTCAATTGTAATTTCTATTGTTCGTTCGAACACTTATCCATTATGTCAAACTTTATTCTCATTAATGCATTGCATATGTTTATCTTGAATTAATCCATTTGTTTTCACTATATTTAAATTGTGCTTTTTACTCCCTTTTGTGATATTCAACTCTCGTTAAAAGTTGTAAGCCTTTAGAGGGAGGATGACGAAAATAATGCCATAATAATCTCATATAGTATGCTTTTGGACAGACCTTGCTGGTGATGTATAGGCGTTTTTTCAATTCCTAAATAGTGGAGTTATAAGGAAGATAATCCTTAGTCAACCCCTTTGAGCCAAAGAAGTAGGAGTTTTCTTTTTCATACAAATTGAAACCTTTAATAAAAACCTCGTGCATGTTAGTTTCTCAGTTAATTCAAATGTGCGTTCAGTCGCAAGCTTTCACTTCATACATAATGAATGACATCAAAAACATCATTATGAATCAAAAGACGGTGTTGGTTCCCAGTAAAATAGGAAGTCATTATCTCTCAAAAGAAAAAGCCCACTGAGTTAAAACCTACGAAAGAGACTCAGGAAAAAAACTGGGGCATCTTGCTGACTGTAGTCTCACAAATGAAAAAAGTCAGGCAAAAAAAATCAGGGGTATTAAATCAGAAAAAGGTCACTACAAATCCTCGACAACATGAAAAATGTTGCAAAAATGACTGTCTTCTCAAACAAACTTCCAGTATCCGAACCATCACCAAAACTTCATTCCAGATTCAATTGGAATCCAAACGCGCAATTAACTGAGTATAGGACTGGAGAACATCATGAAGAACAGGTGGGTACAAATAAAATTTGAGCCTTATCCTTTATTTCTTAAACTGTGAACCAGTCTATGTTACAATCCTTTAAAAGTCCTAATTGAAGCATGAGTTAGTTTGAAATCATATTGTTACAAAAAGGTATCCTGACTCCTGTAAGGCTTACTATAAATCCTGAGTTGAATTCATATTCTTGCAAAATTCTTTTATTTTCTAAAAATGAATTTTCAAAACTTCAAGACAAACATGAGCTTCACATTTGTTTGAATATTGTTGTTTGCATATGGCTATTTGTTTGACAATAGAGAAATTCACACGACGAATATCTAATGAATGGAAGTTCTCTCAAGAAACAAAATCACTTCAAATTGGAAGACACTTCCAAGGACAAGTCTGCCATAATCAATGGGGCATGAAATGTTATTGTCCAACTCATTTGTGGCAGTCAGGTCGAGATTCAAAGAAATCTCTCAAGAAGCGATGAATAACCAGGGTCAGGTCTGCATCTAAATCACTTGGAGCATTGAACTTGAATTCCAGCAAAGGATCATGTACAACCAAGCACATGGTTTCTGGAAGCTCTACAACACTTACTACTATGGACGACAACAAGTCCCCACAGAGCCACCTCTATAAGTTTATCCTCACGGAATAATCTTCACGGATAAGGGTATAACCCCCTCAAGGCCAAATTCATGGATATCCCCATGAAATTGGATCCATGTAATCCCCATCTAGAGTTTCAGTCTCCGGAAAATCTCTCCCTAACTGAGTTGGTCTCAAGAAGAATCCTCGAGGAGTTCTACCAAAAGAAAACACCCCCCCAGCAGTTCGTCAAATATTTTCCTCAACATGGTTTATTTTCCCAACAGATTACAATCTCCCCAGTTTGAGTTTATTCCTCAAATTACTATGTATCAACTGAACAAATTTCTTTTCCCCAGCGGAGTTAATACTATCTCCTCAAAGTTGTTGTGAAGCATGGAATCCGATCAGATAACAGTTAACTTCATCCTCCCCCAGACAAGTTGAAATTTTAACCATTTCTTTTATCCCCTGTGAGGGTAAATAAGAATTAAATTCCCCAGTAGAGTAACGAACGACTAAGATTCCTGAACTCTACTCCCCAAAGCAGAAATCAATATCCCCTGCAGAGTTTCCTCAGAGCAAACAAGAATTCCCAGCGGAAGCACTCTAAGCAAGGTTGAAGATACACATACTCTTCATCTCCAGCAGTAGTCTGGGATTTGAGCTTCCCAAATCTCCCCAACAGTTGTCAGGGATTTATTTTCCCAAACATATACACATTTGAATAACATTACACATTCACACATCATGACATATGCATACAAAACACATATAACAGAATCTCATTTATTTTGAGAACATCATTACACAACGCATGCATTATGACATTGCATACAACTAACTCTTTAACTTTTCAGGAAAAGATCAATCAACAGATGAACGTCATCAACTATCTGTAAACTTCTCTGAGACAAAATCAAGCTTGGATTTTTCAGATACTTATTGAAGTAGTAGTCATCAAAGATTCCTTCATTACCTATTGCATTAGTAGTCGTCATATTCCTTCATTACCTTTTGAAGTAGTAGTAGTCAAAGATTCCTTTATTACCTGTTGAAGTAGTAGTCGTCAGATTCCTTCATTACATGTTGAAGTAGTAGTCATCATATTCCTTCATTACCTATTGAAGTAGTAGTCGTCAAAGATTCCTTCACTACTTGTTGAAATAGTAGTTGTCAGATTCCTTCATTACCTGTTGAAGTAGTAATCGTCAAAGATTCCTTCATTACCCTGTTGAAGTAGTAGTCGTCAGATTCCTTCATCACCTGTCGAAGTAGTAGTCATCAGATTCCTTCATTACATGTTGAAGTAGTAGTCATCAGATTCCTTCATTACCTGTTGAAGTAGTAGTCATATTCCTTCATTATCTGTTGAAGTAGTAGTCGTCAGATTCCTTCATTACCTATTGAAGTAGTAGTCATCAGATTCCTTCATCACTTGTCGAAGTAGTAGTCGTTAGATTCCTTCATTACCTGTTCAAGTAGTAGTCGTCAGATTCTTTCATTACCTGTTGAAGTAGTAGTCGTCAAGTTCCTTCATTACTTGTTGAAGTAGTAGTCGTCAGATTCCTTCATTACCTGTTGAAGTAGTAGTCGTAAGATTCCTTCATTACCTATCGAAGTAGTATCGTCAAAGATTCCTTCATTATACGTCGTAGTCAAGCTTTATACTTACTAGCAGTCACTTTGGATGGCATCTATAAGCCCATCTCTGATAGCTCTTCATCATTTCTCCAAATGACATCTCTAAGCCCATTCCTGATGCAATCAACACATTAGCGAGCGCAAATTTCTGGGCACTCTAGTGTTCAATCATCTTCTACCTTCAAGTTACGAACGGTGACATTCCATTCTCGCTTTTCAGGTTTAAGAAAATTGAACAGGGGCAGCTGTTGTACCCCAAAATTTGCCCTCTTATTTCTCAAGAATTTTCTCACAAGATTTCTATTGATTCAAGACTGCACAAGGTTTGATCAGCTCAAGATACCTCCTCAAATAATAATGCCTCAAAACTAGGGCTTAAGTTTGCAAAAGTATAATTGGACTTTTAATGCCCCATATAGTTTCCATGGATCATATTGGACTCTCAAGCATTAGGTAGAAGATGGAACTGTTGAATCCTCAAAAGGAGTAAGAGGAAACTGTCAAAAGGGAAAAGCAGATAAAAAAAGGTGTGCAGTTGCAGATGACCATGTCAAATTCAAAATCTGGTTCAGGCTGTTCGAACCACATGACTGATCGAAAGGAGTGGTTGGCAGATTTTGACAAGTCGAAGAAGAGCAAGCTTGCTTAGATCCCCAAGCTTCGACTGGGCAATTGCTTCTTCGAGCAACTTTCTTCGATCCATAAGCTTCGAATGGGCAATGGCTTCCTTCGACCAACCTGCTTCGATCAACCTCTAAACCCTTCGACACACATAGTTTCGACACTATGAATTACAAGTCTATCTTCAAGCTTGCTTCGATCTATAAGCTTCGATTGAACAATGGCTTCCTTCAAGCAACCTGCTTCGATCCACCTCCAAACCCTTCGACACACATAGTTTCGACACTATGAATTACAATTTAACAAAAACTTGCTGATAATAGTTCATTGCAAGAAGAAGGTATTGGCAACATAGTCTTTCAAATGAGTAATGAAAGAAAAGTTATGATTAAAGATGTGCTCTATGTGCCTGGAATAAAATGCAACCTGCTAAGTGTTTGACAACTAGTCGAAAAGAGTTTCTCAGTTGTCATGAAAGATGGAGTTTTGAGATTGTTCTACACCAAGAACAATTTGGTCTTAAAATCTTCGTTGTCAAAAAATAGGACATTTAAGACAATGATCAATTTGACAGAAGTTCAATGTTTGAAAACTGTTCGACCACAAGGATAGTTGGTTGTGGAATGTGAAGTTTGGACATTTGAACTTTCGACCACTTAATCAACTGATTACTCAAGATATAGTTACTGGTTTTCCAAGTTTTGAAATGCCTGAAAAAAACTTTGTGAAGTTTGTTTAGTGGAAAAGCAATCCATAAATTTTTTCATTTCGACTATGCCAATGAGATCATCTTGCATACTCAAAGTGGTACATTCAGATGAATGTGGTCCATTTGAAGAACATACAATTGGTGGAAACAAATATTGTTTTGTCTGTTGATGAGTTTGGTCGAAGGTTGTGGATCTATGTGATCAAAACAAAAGGATAAAGTATTCGACATCTTTAAGAGATTCAAGATGCTTGTCGAAAACCAGAGTAAGAAAAATATCAATAGTTCTACAGAGATTTAAGATTTTTGTAGAAGGAATCAAGTTGAAGACAAAATCTTGAAGAACATTGATCAAATCCATAGGCCATGCTACATAATCTTGTGTTGCAGGCCTTCTAACTTGCAAATCTCACCATAATTTAATGCTTACACCTACTCTTGAGCTATTACCCAAGTGTTTGAGCCATTGCCCAAAAGATCTTTCCATCTATGGCATAAAGGCATCATTGCTATTCTTGAAAAGTAAGCTTTTTGGTATAAAATTTGTCTTGAGCCCATACCTTACTTACTTCTGATTATACTCCACCGTAAATCATGGAAAGTATCCCCTATATACCAACAACTTTGGTACTTCATCTTGGGATCATGGAAAACTTGACATAACTTGATATTTGCATTCCAACCAAACCATAATTTGTTATCTTGCAAATCTGATTACTTCAACTTCCAAAACCTTTTCTCTATAAATGGAGAGACCATTTACAAGCTAAAGGGGCCAGATTTTGTGTGTCGAAAAATCCTCAAACACTCCCAAACTCTCAAAAACTCGGAATCTGCACACAAGCACAAAACTTGGCACATCCTGACTTTACACACAAAATCTCAAATCCCTTTGTGTGTTTTTTGGCCTTTCGATTCACTAAGCTTCCATATACCACATAGAAAATATCCCAACCCTTAAACCACTTTTGTAACTCCTCCTTCCATATCCATTATTTCCAAAATACTTCTAGCTTTCAAAGCAAAGTAGTGATCCCACTAGCTCAAGGGAGGTCCAGGCAAGCTTAATCCATCATTGAACCATTTCTGGAAGTCATATAGAGGTCATTCGAATTTCACTTCAAGAGGTAAAGTTACTTGACTGTGATATCTTGATACAAGCATTTTCAGCATATACAAATAAAAGAAAAGATGTAGATATCATGTCTAGGAAGCTTCCCATGCTCTTAGTTTTGATTTTCATTGCTTGTGTCTTAAGAATTTAAACTCTGACCAGTTAGGTTTTGATTTTGGTGTCAAACAAAATTCATGCTAACTGTGATACGGTGGCAGAACCGACTGTTATACTGGTTTTGCATTTGTATTTGCAAATGTTGCGGTAAGCAAGAGTCTCCACCGACTTTTATTTTATACAACAAAAGAAAGGGTGAAAATAACAGAAAAAGACCTTTCGAGATTATTTCTTAGTAAGGGGGTAGATTATGGAAAGGGAAGGTGTTAGCACCCTTTCCATCCGTAGTTATCTACGGGCTCTTATATGCTAGCTCATTTGAAAAAATACTTTGTGCTTTGTGTTTTTGAAAAGTATTTTTAAATGCCAATAGTAAGGCGATTTGCTTTATAATAACTCTTGTATCAGTCATCAAGAGTGTTGATAAAGCATTTTGAAAATGTTTCTGAAAGTGTTTTGTGTATGTGTAAAAGTTTGTTTTTATAGCAAGCATCTAATAGCCATCTACTTTTACTCGAAAGGGTCGTTCTTTTCCTCTTTTCCTTTAGACAGTGTTCTCCTATTATTAGTGAATAGGTAGCTCTATCGTTGGATGTTTGAGGGACATTCGAAGGGATGTTTTATAGTCACAAAGGAAACTGAGCAAGAAACCTTAGTAACTACCCTATGGTTTTAAGATCATTTTTATCAAGGCAACATTGAGAGGGTCGTCGAGGGACATATGATCTCTAAAACCAGAGGGTAGCCACTAAAATCTCTCATGTTTCGAGAGTTGTGACTATTTTTCCGAAGGAAACCAAAACGGGGATACCATAGAGGTGCACATGTGCAATTGTATTGTGTTTTAGTTATTTATCTTTGCATTTAGTTTTTCTAGCGTTTTGTTTTATTCTTGCCATACAATCCTAGTTAGCCATGCATCTAAACAGTTAATAATTCACAGTAATAAAAGTGAGGAAATGTAAATCTAGCTATTACAAGGCTTCGGGGAGGGGGATTATTACAAGTCCAAACTTGGGGGAAAATAGTAAATTTCTTAGTTATTATCTATTACATCCCAGTAGGTAGTTACAGAAAATATGAAAATAAAAATGCGAAAGGTAAAAAACGCGCGTGAATTGAAATGATGTCTAATCCTAAACTCACTCTAAGTTAAAAAGAGAACTCTTTTTGTTGTTTTTTGTTTCTTAAACTAAATTAAGTCAAATTATTAGATTAAAGTAAAACTAAAGGAAAATTATTAATTAGAAAAATCAATTCTAATACAACCTAATATTTTTGGTATTTGTTTGAGAAATAGAACTAAAATTAATTAGAATCTTAAGTCTATTGATTTTAAATTAAACAAAATATTGAAGTAATTTATTTATTTATTTACAAAATTAGCTTAATTAATAAAAATACTAACGTAATGTTTTTTTTGTGATTTTTATTTATTTTATACTAATTAAACAAATTAAAACAAATTAAGAAAAACGATAAAAGTAAAAACAAAAATTGGGGGGGGGGGGGGGGGGGGGGGGGGGTCTGAAAATAAACGCTAGGCCCAAGTTGTTGAAGCCCATGTTTCTTATGAATCCAGTGAGGAATGCCTTGGAGAGTGCATGGTGGTTTGCGCGTTTGGGTACATTGGATCTGGATCAACTATGATCTGATGGCTTAGATTGATGGTTCATGATGCACACGTGGGACATGCCAGCACTGGATCTGTAAATGAAATGTTAGAAAAGAAAAATGCATAACTTGGGTACCGAACCCAGGTTTCCTCCTTGCACACTCACATGCCTTACCACTCATCCACTTGTTCATTCGTTTATATAAACAACATCATAACATTATATTAGAAAACATAAGTCAAATATATTTGAAAACATAAAACGCACGCGCTGACCAAAAGGGCCAATGGGAGAGAGACATGTGCAGCGCCGGAGTCAGTATTTTGGACCAGGATGGAGTCAAAACTCTGCTTATCTTCTCTGATGGCTTAAAAAATTGAATCCTGCATAAATCAATGAAAACAAGTAAACTAATAACCCTACTAGACTAAATGGACCCTTGTGAATCTGATGGCATGATCAGTTTGGTCTGAAACTTATTGTATCAATGAGAACGAAACTCAACGGCCATGGATGCCCTAACAATGGCAGTTTGTGTTTTACACGTCAAAACTTGCATACAATACATCAAACCTATTCTAATGGTTCCCATGAACATGAATCAAACCATTAAATGTATCAACAATGTGTGCATATGAGACTTCGATTCTAACAAACCTTACCAAACGGTGATACACGATCCAAGTGTTTAAGGATGCTATGGGCTTTGGAAATGGCAGGGATAGGCCCCTGATATTCCCAGGAACATGATGGAGCCTTTGAATTGGATCAAAATAAGCTGGAAATGTGTTTTGAATTTTACAAATTTGATATATTTTTTTCGATTTTCGTGTGGCTCTTTGGGGTGATTTGTGCGTCTCTGGAGGCAATGTTTTCATCTATGGAGGCAGTGTTTCGTCTGGCTAATGCGTGTGTCCTTCTGCTTGCGCTTTAGCTCATATCTATAGGGGCACGGTGGTGAACGAAAATGGCAAGAATCAGCCATTAACCATGGCTTTGAAGGCAGAATCGGAAGCCTTAAAAGGTTGTCTTTTTTGATGATTTTTTACCCTTTTGGGTTTTGAATGAACCTGGACAGGTTTCTCATCTTGACTCTTTTGAATTCCTTCAAGCCCTATTCTTCGATGGCTCTGATTGGCTCCCTTCGATGGCTCTGGGCTTCAGTTTGATTTGCTCACGGTTTCATCCCCATGGCTTCTTCGATTGAGTCCATCTGCATTGGTTGTTTGACCTGGAAAATTCTCATAGTTGAACCCCATTCTTATTCTCTTTGATTTCCTTCAATTCGAACACCTCTTCCTCTTGGCCTGTCGAAGATTTTTTTTGTCATCTCCTTCGAATGTAGTTGTGCATGTGGCTCTTTGATTCTAACTCCCACCCTTTGCTCATGTCTGCAAAAATATCTTACTTGTTAATCACTAGATCACCTTCGATTGGTGAATATAGCTTATATGTGCCAATCGAAGGATAACTTATGAGAACCAAGCCTTTGCTTTGATTACCCAACTCCTTCCCTTTGCTCGCCTACAAGAAACAACTTTGTTACGCATTAGTCCACCTTCGATTGGTGAATACAGCTTGTATGCACCAATTGAAGGGTAACCTAAGAGCATGAGAACTTCTCTTCAAACATCCCACTTGTTCAGGTACATGCCAGAAGTTCTGAGGTGGCTCATACTTGGATGGTTCATCTCAAATTTTCCTTCGATCATGCCATGCTTGAAGATGGCATTTCCTTTGAATCATGAGACTTTCACATGTTTTCTTTGGATAAAATAAAAAGCCTTTCGATTCTAAAATGTTCTTCTTTTCAAAGTGCCCCTTTAGGAAACATGTCAATCGAAAGGTGTCTTCCTTGCAATGCTTTGAATGACTTCCATTTTATTGGTTCGAAAACGAACCTTTCGATGATGCCCATTACCATCTTTTCCAATCGAAGGCTTCAGAAAAAAACCTCCTCATGCTTTCTTTCGATCTAGCCTTCCTTGGATGTTTTGAATAACTTATATTTCAGTGGTTCGAAAACGAACCATTCGAAGCTCTTTATTAGCTCTTCCAATCGAAGACTTCTTAAAAGCCTCCTCACATATTCCTTTGAATTAGCCTTCCTTCAATCCTTCAAATTATCCTGCATACTGTTGTCGAAGCTTCTTCGACCCAAAAGCCCTTAGGCATATTTTCAACCTTTGACCTACACTTTTGTCATGCACACTTCTTTTCTTTCTTTCAGCTGTTCCATTATGCTAAGGCATATAGGGTACCATGAAAATAATTTGAATCTCTAGAACTCATACATCTCGGTAAAAAATGAAATTAGTTGAAAGGCCATTGCTTAGGAGGAGAATTTCTCTAATCAATTCTTGGTCAACCTTGAGCAATTGGGGACCTTAATGAGCATACCCTGAATAAAATGCGAGGGAAAATTTTGGGGTACAACACTAACCTTTGACCCATAACTTTTGAAAATTATGTGGTTAGATTCGTATTCAAATTTTAGGCAGGTTTGATGTTTACATTTTTTTATTGGGCTGAGAAATGAAGCTTTGGAAGCTTTTAGAAGCTTAACAATGGAGTTATCATGGCATGCGCACGCAAGGAATAAGAAGCTAGGAATTTCAAATTTTCAGAAATGAGTTCATTTTATATTTAATGTAAGTTGGATAACTAACGAATGAAACAGACCACCCCAGTGGTACAAACCGCACGCGCGTAAGGCATTTATGTATAAGGTCTTGGGTTCGAGCCCCAACGAGACCTTTTGTATTTATTTTGTTATTTTTTCCAAACTAACATGCATGTTTATAATATATTGAGTGTTGGTTGTTTTCTTTCAATGAAAGTTGTGGAGAACTTGGGTTCAAACCTTGGCAGGACCAAAACAAATTTTTATCACTTGTTTGTTTTCTTTTTTTTAACAAACTTCAACATTTTTTCCAACCAATCAAAACAACTCCTTTTGAGTTAATTTTTTGCACACTATTTATTTACAATATCTATTTTATGAATATATAAAAATATCACAAAAAATATTTTATTTTCATATTTATTTTAATTAACCAAAAGTCTTCCATAAAAAACCCTAAAAATGATTTATTGATTAATTTGATTTCCTTATAGCTTAGGATTAATTTTCCTATTTTTTATTAATCACATCCCTTTAGGTTAATTAGGTCAAAACAGATTTCCTAACAAAAATCCAAAGCAAAAACCATTTCTTTTTGTATTCCTTGTACATTATATTCTTGTCATTTCTTGTACAAATTCAATGTGGTTGTAATAGATAATTATGGTTTAATTTCTTGCAATCCCCATTTGTAAATTTGTACACCCCATTCCCAAAATGATGTAATAGCGTAGGACATTTATTTTCTGCAATTTATCGCTTTGCATATAAATGCTAGTAATTAGAGTTTGTATGGAAAGATAAAATTAATGCTTAGAAAACCTTAATCCAAGACAAAATCAAGCATGAAAAAATAAACACTTGCACACTTACACCTCTAGGGTTAACTCCACTTGTTGCCTTGAAAAAATGGTCATGATATGCATGTGAGACATCTTAGAAAACACAATAAAAAATACAAGATCATAGTCCCTCGATGATGCTACGAATGTTGCCTTATAAATGATCTTAGTCCCTCAAGAGAAATGCTAAGATATCTCACAACATTGCTATTCATGACCATACGATGACCCACACCCATCCCTTCACATCCAAAGATAGAGCTTCTTACCAATAAATGGTAAGATGGTAATGTCAAAGGAAGACAGAAATAAACAAAAGACTTTTGAGTAGGTAGAACGTTCTTAGTTGCTTGCTCACAATCCATCTTCAAAAACAAACATCTTTTCAAACACACCAAACACTTTCAAAAACATGAAATATTTTCAAAAGTCCAACACTTTGTATGCATTTTTATAGAGACGAGAATCATTACAAAGTTTGCCAAAACGAAGACGCTTTTCAAAAATACTTTCAAAACCCACCACAAACACAAGAAAAGTCGGTGGCAACTCTTGCTATCCGCAACAATTGCGATCAAACGCAAAACACTCCAAGTCAGTTATCCCACCATATTACAGGTGTACTGAATATCGTATTCTGTCAAGAACATTTGCCATCTTTCTATTCTTCCGGATAGAGCGGGCTTCTCAAATATGTATTTTATAGGATCCATCTTAGAGATAAACAAAGTGGTACGAGTCAACATATATTATCTTAGTCGGCGAGCAGCCCCATGCCAAAGCGTAACAAGTTTTCTCGAGTAGTGAGTATATTATTTCACAGTCGGTAAACTTTTTGCTAAGGTAGTATATTGCATGCTCTTTTCGACCAGACTCGTCATGCTGTCCGAATACACACCCCATCGAATTCTCTAACATGGTTAAGTACATGATAAGAGGTCTTCCTTCAACTGGTGGCATCAGAATTGGAGGTTCCTGGAGGTACTCGTTGATTTTGTCGAAAGCTATCTGACAATCATCGTTCCACTTTACTACTTGATCTTTCTTCAGAAACTTGAAGATCGGGTCCCAAGTAGGGGTCTAGTGAGAAACAAATTTGGAAATATAGTTCATTCATCCTAAGAAACCTCTGACTTCCTTCTCAGTACGAGGAGCAGACATTTCTTAAATAGCTTTAACCCTAGCGGGATCAACTTAAATACATTTACCACTGACAATGAAACCTTGGAGTTTACCAGATCTCACCCCAAAAGTGCACTTGTTCGGATTTAACCTCAACTTGTACTTATTTAGTCTCTCAAACAACTTGTGTAAGTGGTTCAGATGTTCTTCTTCAGTCTGAGATCTGATTATCATGTCATCGACATAAACCTCTAGCTCGTGATGTATCATGTCATGGAACAATGCTAACATAGAACATTGATATGTTGCATCAGCATTCTTTAACCCAAAAGGCATAACCTTGTAGTAGAAGGTGTCCCACTGTGTGAAAAAAGTAGTCTTCTCCATGTCTTCAGACACCGTCTTGATCTGATTAAAACCTGAGAAACCATCCATGAAAGAAAATATCTTATGTTGAACGGTGTTGTCAACCAGAACATCAATATGCGGCAGTGGAAAGTCATCTTTGGGGCTTTCCCTGTTAAGATCCATGTAGTCTAGACACATATGCACTTTGCCATACTTCTTAGGTAATGACACCACATTTGCAACCCAATAGGGATATGATGTAACAACTAAAAAACTTGTGTTGAATTGCTTCATAACCTCGGCTTTGATCCTTTTTGACATCTCAGGACGCATACGACGAACCTTTTACTTTACTGGAGAACAACCTTCTTTCATCAGCAGACGGTGAACCACAATATCAGTATCAAGCCCTGGAATGTCTTCGTATGACCAAGAAAAGATCTCAATATAGTCATGCAACATCTGAATTAATTTGTTCTTGACAATGTCCTCTAGGTTGACACCTATTGTTGCACGGTGGCAGAACCGACAGTTAATATACTGGTTTTGCGTTTTTTTGTTTGCAAATGTGCGGTAGGCAAGATTCGCCACCGTATTTTCTTTTATCCAACAAAGGAAAGGGTGAAAAGAATAGAAAAAGACCTTTTCGAGATATTTCTGAGTAAGGGGGTAGATTATGGAAAGGGAAGGTATTAGCACCCTTTCCATCTGTGGTTTTCCACGGGCTCTTAGAGGTTTTATCATTTTTAAAATGCTTTTGTGCTTTGTGTGTTTGAAAATGTTTTGAAAAGCCTTAGTGCGACGATTTGCTTTGTGTTTAACTCTTGTATCGGTCCTCAAGAGTGTTAATAAAGCAAATGTTTTTGAAACTTGTTTTTGAAAAGTAGTTTTATGTGTAAGTGCAAAAAAAGTAGTTTGAGCAAACTTCTAACAGCTATCTACTTTGTACTCGAAAAGGGTGTTCTTTTCCTCCTATCCTTTAGATAATGCTATCCTACTATTATTGAGTAGGTAGCCTTGTCGTTGGATGTTGAGGGACATCGAAGGGACATTTTTACAGTCATAAAGGAAACATATGAAGACGCTTTAGCAATTTTGTTTAACGAACGAGATCATTTACCGAAAGGCAACACCATAGGGTCATCGAGGGACTATGATTATTTTGATTTTTGCGGGTCTTTGCTAAAGCATCCCCATTCTCGAGGGACGTGACTGTTTGTTTTGAAAGGCAACCGAAGCGGGGATAACCTAGAGGTGCATATGTGCATGAGTTGAGATTCAGTTATTTTTTGTCTTTTTTATTAAGTTATCTAATGTTTTAATTTACAATCTTTCCATGAAATCCTAATTACTAACGGTAATATTGTACAGGAAATATAAAGTAAGGAAAATAAAAAGCAGAAGCAGAAACCCTAAGCTATTACAGCACTTTGGGACAATTACATAAAGAAATAGAAGAGATTAAGCGTGCGGAATTTTAAATCTAAAGCTATTACAACTGTGAGCAGTTACAAATAGAATAAACGCGCGCTAATTTGAAAATAACGTCTAATAATCCTAAGAATAAAATCTTTTTCATTTTGGGAAAATGATCTAAATCTACTTGATTTTAGTTTTTAAGAAAATGTAAAGATAATTAAGAATGATTAATTAATGAAATTAATTTAATAAGAAAAACTATCCTAATGTTTTTTTGGTTTTTGGATTGATTTTATGTCAAAGTAAAAAAAGGATTAACAAAGAAATAACAAAAAAGAACCAAAATAAAATATGAAGGAGTGGGGATCCTTAGATCCTGGGGGGAATCAATGCTTCGATTCAGGAAAAAGGGTTGCCTTCGATCCTGAGGAAGGCGGCTTTCGATTTAGAGATAGTTGGAGTTTTCGATCCAGGAGGGACGGGTGTCCTTCGATCCTGGGTAAGGTCTGGTTCTTTGACCCAGGGGAAAAGGTTTTTCGATCTTGGGCAAGGCTTAGTTCTTCGACCAAGGGGAAAAGGTCTTCTTCGATCCAGGGAAAGGGAGTTACTCCTTTAGATCTGGGGGAGGAATGGTTTTTCGATCTAAACCTGCAAGGCAAACATTAGCAACAAACCTGACCTGGGTGTCTAACCCAGGACCTTCTATCCTGCATACATTGGTTAATTTGGGCCAGATCTGCAGTGTTAGAGACAAAAGAAAACCAAAGTGGACCTGGTGTCGAAACCAGGCCCTCAGTTTTGAAACCAAATCGAACAAAGCCACATGATATCCTAGGCACGAATCAAGCACTGAGCAAACACTAAGACATTATGAAATTATAAACATGAATTTGAAAGTTTACCAACAAAGGGGATGCTTCGATCTGGAACTCTGCGGCGTGAATTGGAGTGTTGCTGACGATTCCTTCGATTGGGACCACCTATGAGGATTTTGATAATCTTTGGGGCGATTTAGGGGGGCAGCGTGTGCGTAGTATCTTCGTGTGCAGTATGTATCTGTCCTTTTCTTGAAGATAGACTGAATATTTATAGGAGATGAGGAGGGAGTCTTAACATGGAAAGAAACATCCTTAATCATATCCTTAAAAGCCAGCCATAGTCTCAAAGACAAAAATTGGACCAATTTAAATATTTTCTTTTTTTAAAATATCCATGCCTCTTTTGAAATTCTGGATGAACCTGGACACATGACCCCTTCGAATACCCTCCGGCACTTCTCTTCGATTGGCTTTCTGAATGCATCTTCGAATGTACTTCTGAATGCATCTTCAAATGGACCTTGTTACTTCCTCCAAATGTCTTTCTGAATGCATCTTCGAATGGACTTCTGAATGCATCATTCTTCGAATAGACTTCTAAATGCATCCTTCGAATAGACTTCTGAATGCATCCTTCGAATAGACTTCTGAATACGTCTTTCAAATAGACTTCTGAATATATCTTCGAATGGACTTATGAGTGCATCCTTCGAATGGACTTCTGAATGCATCCTTTGAATAGACTTCTGAATGCATGCTTCAAATGGGCCTCTTTTCCAGCTTCCAAGTATGTTCGTTTCGATGACTCTGAGTCCTGATTCGAAATACTCAAAACTTACCTATCGGAACTTCTTAGATTAAGTCAACTCTGTGTTGATTGCTTGATCTGGGAAGTTCTCAAATCCAATTAAACCTAAACTCGGTTCTTGTACTCTTCGATTTCCTTCAATTTGAAATAATCGAAATGTCACCTTGTTGATATGCCCATCCAAGGACACTTTGTTGTCATGCCATAGAAGTATATTCTAATGTTCCAATCGAAGGACTTGGCCATGAGGCCAATCAAAAACTTCATTCTGCTCTCTTTGATTTCCTTCAGTTGGGACCAATCGAAGTGACGTCAAAATGCCAATTGAAGACGCCTTTGTCCAGAGGCCAATCGAAAGACATTATTTAGATGCCAATTGAAAGACACCTCATCGAAGGACATTTTGACCAACTTCAAAAATTGTTATTTTTCTTCAAGAAAGTGTTTGTAACCACCCATGTAAGAGAAAATATTGTAAGAATGAGAGGGCAAATTTGGGGTATGTGATACGGTGGGAGAACTGACTTGAGGGTTTTACGTTTTATCGCAAATGTTGCGGTTAGCAAGAGTCGCCACCGACTTTTCTTTTATCCAAAAGGAAAGGTGAAAAAGCACAGGAAAGACCTTTGAGATTGTTTCTTGAGTTCGGGTGGTAGATTATGAAAAGGGAAGGTATTAGCACCCTTTTCATCCATGGTTTTCCATGGGCTCCTAGTTACTTGCTAGATCACTTGCTTTTGTTTTGAAATTATGCTTTGTGTGGTTTTGAAAGTATTTTGTAAAAGAGGTCACTATTTAGGCAACCTTTGTAATGATTCTCGTTCGTAAGAATGTATACAAAGATGTTTGTCTATTTGAAAATGTTTTCATTGTTTGTAAGATGTTTTGGAAATGTGAGTGTTTGTTTTTGAAAATAGCAAGGATAGTTGTTTTGAAAAGGAGCAAGTAACTAAAAGTAATCTACCTACTCAAATGTCTTTCTTTTTTATTTTCTTTTCCTTTGACATTGTTGTCTTACCATTGATTTGGTAAGCAACCCTATCTTTGGATGTAAACGGGACGGGCGCGGGTTATCGTATAACCATGATTAGCAATATTGCAAAGTATCTTAGCATTTTTGAGGGACCAAGATCATTTTGTAAGGCAACTTTGAATAGCGTCATCGAGGGACTATGATCTTATACTTGCTTGTTTTGCTAAGATACTTCACATGCATAATATGGCCATTTTTGTATAAGGAAACCAAGTGGAGTAACCCTAAGGGTGCTTGTGTGCAAGTGTGTTATTTTCATGCTTGATTTTGTCTTGGATTAGGGTTTTCTGTCTGATTGTTTTTATCTTTCCATACAAACCCTAATTACTAGCATGTTATGCAAAAGCGATAAATTGTGTAATTTAAAGATTACTACACTATTACAACATTTTATGGGAGGGGGTATACAAATTATGAATGTGGATTTGCAATTATGTAAACCTAATTTAATCTATTACAACCAAATCGAATTTGTACAAGTATTTGAATAAATAATATACAATATAAATTAAATATGCAATGTTATGTATATGCAAGAAAAAGATTTTTGTTTTATTTTTTATATGAAAAAAAAGTTTTTGAACTAAACCTAATAATTTAAGAAAAGGAAATTATTTTTTTAGAAATTTGGTTAATCCTAATTTCTATTTATTAAAATAAAATCAAGTTCTTTAAAAATTATTATTGTGTATCTTTGTCTTAAAATAATAAATAATATTTATGAAAATGTTTAGTCTTTTTATATGTCAAGATAAATATTTATAAGTATGAAGGAAAAGAAATAAAAATTAATCTAAGTCTATTTTATTTTACAAGTTTATTTAAGAAAAATAGTTAATGTATAATTTAATAAAAATATTTTTTATGTGAAAATCAAAATAAAATAAACAAAATGCAATATTTATCATGTTTTATATTTTTATGATTTTTTATGTTAAAGAAAATATATTTAATAAACTGAAAATGAAAATAAAAATAAATAATAAAATGATTGGGCCAGGGGTGTCCTGAGAAAATCAGGAGGTAGTGTGTTAGAGAAAAAAAATGAGGCCTAGTTGCTGAGCCCATGCTGCAAAAAATGTCAAAAAATGAAGCTGAAAAATAAGAAAAGTGCAAAAGGTAGCGCCAAGGTTCGAACCCATGACCTATGCATTTTCAGTGCGCTGCCTTGCCACTGGGGTGGCTGTACATCCGTTAGTTCAAATGAAACAAAAAACACATAACACATAACGCCTCCTTGTCCTGTACTTCATCTTCTTCCTCAAGCTAGCCGGACCCCCTGTATCTTTCTCATTTCACCATGAAAATGGAAACTTCAAACATGAAAATAGTAGTACTCTTTCCCACGATTTCAACCATATAACTCATGTAAACTAATAATCAAAGATCAAAGCTAATTTCAATGGCCATAATTTCAACCCTAATTTTTACATAAATTTGAAATCTAAAATTCTCTATACACAATGAATATAAATGAAATCTATGCACATGGTTGGCTTTAGCACAATAATATCTATATTTTACTTTCACAAATCGAGACCTATGGATGCTTGTATGAAGAGATGGAAGTTAGAGTTCTTACCTCTTTCAGCTGAGATCGTGAATGGAGTTTGAGTGAGTTTTGAGTTGGCATGGGGATTCCTTTAGCTTGCCTGAACCTCCCTGAGTGTGTTCCAATCCTTACCTTTCTTTGAAAGTGCCTAAATCTCTCTATCCAAGTCAACCTACAAGCTTGAAATGCAAAAATGGAAGATGGAGAAGGAGGAGTTACTGAAACCACCCCGGTCGAACCTGTCATCTGGATATAATGAAACATCAATGAAGTTGCCACCGAATGTATTTTATCCCGCCGAAAGGGAAAGGTAAACATCGAGAAAACCTGAAAAGGGAGAAATCACGGTCTTTTGACCGAGAGAACGGGTAAGGGAGTCTGTTACGCGAGGGGAACTTATTAGCACCCCACACGCCCGTAGTACTCTACGGTATCCACTCTTTTTGTCTAATCTAAATGGTGTGGTCAAAACCTATGTCTATGGCTTAAAGCTGAAAAGGGAATGCGTACGAAAGAAAAGAAGAAAATAATGTAGGGAAAATAAAAGTTTTGCTCGATTGGGCCCTACCCCAATGCCTATGTATCCCTTTTAAGGAATCAGAGCATCCGTAGTTCGACTTATATATTTTGGTTGGTTTGTGTTTTTTAGTTAAGACGACAAAAACAGTCAAGATGGCAAAACATCGAATAAAACAACAAACAAATGAAATGGTAAAACATCGGCTAAATAATAACAAAGTAACATGTCAAAGATGGCGAAACATCAATAAAACGGATGACAAAACGTCACACCTAACAATGATATTGAGAATCAAAGTAGGATAACAAACATGTGTGATGGCGAAACATCGGCTTCAAATAAGTATGCGATGGCGAAACATCGATAAAATGGATGACAAAACATCACACCTAACAATGATATTAAGAATCAAAGTAGGATAACAAACATGTGCAATGGCGAAACATCGACTTCAAGCAAATGTGTGATAGTGAAACATCGGCTAAAAGATAACAAGATATCATGGCAAAGATGGCGAAACATCAATAAAATGGATGACAAAACATCACACCTAACAATGATATTGAGAATCAAAGTAGGATAACAAACATGTATGATGGCGAAACATCGGCTTCAAACAAATGTGCGATGGAGAAACATCGGCTAAAAGATAACAAGATATCATGGCGAAGATGGAGAAACATCAATAAAACGGATGACAAAACATCACACCTAACAATGATATTGAGAATAAAAGTAGGATAACAAACATGTGCGATGGCGAAACATCGACTTCAAACAAATGTGCAACGGCGAAACATCGGCTAAAAGATAACAAGATATCATGGTGAAGATGGCGAAACATCAATAAAACGGATGACAAAACATCACATCTAACAATGATATTGAGAATCAAAGTAGGATAACAAACATGTGCGATGGAGAAAACTCGATTTCAAACAAATGTGAGATGGAGAAACATCGGCTAAACCAGATTTAAAGAAAAATCCAAGAGGCGCACAAACAAATAAGATTGATTTGTATCTTTTACCTTGAAGAAGGGTTTGAGTTTATTAGAGGTGTATTATGATTTTCCAAGAAAATAATTTTTGTTTTAAGGTGCAAAATGAAAAGGAAGGAAAAAACAACTAAGGGAAACTAGCCTAGCACTATCCCTAGTGTTATCATACAATGATTGATCCTAAGATTGAGGATAAAGGAAAATCATATCCTATGTTAGCATACATGGATTCCTACCTTAATTAACATGCAAAAGGAAGCTTAACAAAACTATCCTATAGGGAACAGGCAATGAGAGCGAAGTCATGATCTCAATTTCTAAATTGAGTGACTCATCGATCAACAATTAAAGAAGAAAAACAATAAACATCCTATAGGGAACATGCACTGAGAGCGAAGTCGTGATCTCAATTTCTAAATTGAGTGACTCATCGATCAACAATTAAAGAAGAAAAGCAATAAACATCCTATAGGGAACATGCACTGAGAGCGAAGTCGTGATCTCAATTTCTAAATTGAGTGACTCATCGATCAACAATTAAAGAAGAAAAGAAAACACAACACCTGTGTCAAACAAAAACAGAGGGCCTCCTGACATATATCAGCAACAGAGGTCCCATCATGCAACATAGGACTATACAAAATGAAAATAGAAGAAAGTAAATAGTGCAATACCAAACGGATAACTATTCGTAGCAACTGAGCAAGAATAAAAGAAACCTAGAGAACTTCAAGCAAGCTGGCATCAGTAGACAAATCAAGTCAGAAACTACGTCATTAGGATGTAAGTATTGAGATTATCATATATGAACAGATCCCATGGGCAATGTATATCACTCATAATCATATATACATATCCTGCATAGACTATCAAATATGCCAAGCGCAAGAGCAGTGCCAACATAATAAATTGTGTTCCACAAATAAAGTGAAACACAGTAGCCTCAAGTCAAAAAACGGAAAACTTTTCTCAAAGTACCTCGCACATTCAACAGCCAAGTTAGTATTCCACAAATTGAATGATGACTCACATTAGGGATGGATGAAACATGATAGAAATTATCAAAACATTAGATATGATAGACAAAAGGAAACAGGCATATGCACAATTTGGTCAATAGCTAGAGGAATGTTGCTCCTTTATATCACCATGTTGAGTTGAAAATTGAATATCAATCAAGGATTATGGGAGCTTGATAAGAATACAATCAAAGACCATGAAGGTCAGTAGCAAACACAATTCAATCATACTCAATTACTTCATCACAACTCACAAGCATAAAAGAAGAGGAATCCCACACAATGCATCAAAAGGTTCAATCATTCAAACATGGGGCATTAAGTGAAATGACTTGAGTTTATATGGATAAAAAGGACCAACATGATCATTAGGTGCCCAATCATAGGCCTCACTCAAGTTCATTGGCCATCAAACAAATTGCAACAAGATATGCAACATTAATTGGGTACCTTCACTTCAAAAATACATCAAAAATAGAAACAAGGATCAATAATTCACACAAAAAATTTATTAGCATCTTTGAAGTGTGTAGAAGTCAAAAAGCAAGTCTTAAGTTCATGAATAGTTGAGGAGGGGATCAAATGAGGCCCAAAGTTCAAAACTAGTTGGCCAAACTATCAAAACTAGACAAGTTTTAAAAATAATTTATGGAAAAATATCAAACCAAGTCAAATAATTCAAGAAAAATGGTTTTTAGATCCTCAATACATCCATTAACCATAATCAAGACCTAAATTCATTGAAAATCTAGGGCATAATGGTTTTTGAATTGAAACTTACACAATAAGCAACAAAACCCTAATTATTTGACTTTTAATCTTAAATATCAATTAGATAAGATCAAAATTCAAAAAAATCAGAACAAAAATACATCAAACATGAAAAAACTCAAGAGATCAAAATACCTATTTTTCCATATTTTTTGAATTAAAGAAAAGTCAAAAATAAAATCAAATTCAAACAATTAATCAATTAAAGAAATAATCACATCTCAAAATAAAAATCTAATCAAAAATCAGAAAAATATCCAACCAAAATTATATTCAAATGTTAGAATTAAAACACACATCCCTGATTTTTTTGTGGAATTTTTAAATTAAAGGAAATATTAAAATAAAATCAAACAAACAATTAAATAATTAAACTATTATTTAATGACAAAAATGCAAACCCTAGCCAAAAGTCATAAAAAGGTCAAAATAAAATTATATTCATACTCTATGATTAAAAACAAACTTATGTGATTTTTTTGAGGATTTCTGGATTAAGAAAAATATTTAAAATAAAATTGCGAAACAAAAGAAATCAAAGAAAAATCACAAATTAATATTCTAATCAAAAATAGGAAAAAATACCAAAAAAATTTCAGAATCAAATTCTAAATAATTTTAAGAGTTCAAAACATTTTTTGTGGAATTTTTAGATCAAAAGAACTATTAAAATAAAAATAATCTTTAAACAAATAATTATTTAAACTTATGAAATTTTAAACCAATTAAAACATTTTTAAAAATTCCAATAAAATTACACAAAATAGTATAAATTATTTTGGACTTGTGATAATTTTTTCATAATTTTTTGAATTGTTTTGATCAAGAAATAAAAATCAGAAAATCAATTAAAATCAAATAATATGAAATGCATTGAAATTTCAAACAAGCCAATCACAGTGCGCCACCTCACTTCTTCTTGAACCTCCAGCATAGGGCAAAATGCGTGCAACAAAACAGGTCATGAGCTTATGTTCAGATCCATCAATCATGCCTGTTTCTTAACCAAAATCTATGAAATCAAGTGCAAATTAAAGCTAACATATCATACTACACTATGCAATTTGAATCACTCTCAAAGATCAAGCATGGATCAAGAAATAAAGTCTCAAAAACTGAAAAAACTCACTGCAAACATCAAAAATCAAGAACACGATTTCATCCATTCTGCTTGAATCAAAGCTCAAATATACATCAATCTTAATGATTGGCCAGCTAGCAACTCAATGGACATGGTTTACATCTTTAATTCAAGCTGAAACACATAAATCAAAGTTCAAAAAACTCACATGGATGTGAAAATTGGAAACACGATTCTTTCACTCCAGAAGCAATCCAATGGTGGAGGCTTGATCTCCTTACTTCACTGAAGCTGAAACACCAAGAATTTTGAAGAATGATCCAAGGAGAAGAGAGATTCGAAGCAATTTGCAGAGATGCTTCAAAATTTTCAGATTTGCAATGTAGCAATTATGAGCCTCCCCCCCCCCCCCCCCACACACACACAAATGAGCCTTGATTCTTCTTATATAGCACGAGAGGAAGAGGATAGAAGTGGTATTTGGCACTCTAAACCGTTGGAGGGCAAGTTTGGTAGTTTTGGCCAAAAATGAGGATGCACATGGGGCATGTGTTTCACTCGTGCATTTGCTTGCCTTTTGTGCATTTTGTGAGCCAAATGAAGTCAGAAATACATGCTCAAAATTCTAGCTCGTGATTGTTTGAAATGAGAGAGTGTTGGTGAATTTGCAAAATTGAGCAAGTTTGTCATTTTTTCAATCCAACATGTGCAATACCATATGGGGCACGAAATGGTGAGTGTAATGGGCCTCAGCATGTCACAAATTGTTCATGGGCTTGATTAGAAGTGAAGAGAATAGCTGAAAATGAAGCTCTCATGAAATGGCCATTTTGCATACTTGTCAAATTTCAATAAAATGCCTCAAAATTCCAAAGTTCATAACTTGCTCATACTTTTGAATTTGGACACAAATGAGTACAATTTGGAAAGGTATTGAAAATATCTACAATCCCTTAGTTTTGAATTTTTGCAATTGAATCCATTAAGGTCCTCAAATTTTGACATGAAATTCACTAAATTTGGAAAATGACCTATAATTTTAACTTGAGGCATGAACTTCCAAAGACCAAAACTCTTGACTCTTTGCCTATTTGGACATGAAACCAAAAGGAGATGACATATCATCCTCTTATCTTTCCAAGCATGTTTCATTTGCATTTTTTTGATCAAAGGTGAATAAAATATGAATTTTTGAAGTTAAGTCCTTATTTTCTTAAATTAGAAACTTTTAGGGTTTCTTCATGAGCAAGTTTCAACCCTAACCTCAATCTTTTTTATCCAATGATCAAAATGGACTTGAAATATGAAAAGTACATCCTTGAATTGATGGTTGGCCAAAATTTCCCTTGGTCAACCTTGACTTTGACTGATTTTGACCAAAATGACCATTTTGCCCCTTTGAATCAATTGATCCACTTCCCTTCAAAAATTGATGATCAAAACTTTAATCATATGATCTTCCAAGTATATAGAGGCCATGTACAAAGTTTCACTTCAAAATTATCAAGAAATCTTGATGAAATCCTAAACCCTAGTTTTGGTTAACACCTTAGGAGACTGATGAATCATCTTCAAAACTTCAAATCCTCTGGGCTTCTTGACCAATTTCTTGTACAAAGACTTTTCAAATACCAATGAGATGTTGTAGCTTCCAAATCAAGACTTGTACATTGATCAATAGCCTTGATTAAACAAAACCCTAAATTGACTTGTGAATCAAAAGAGTGATTCTTCTTATAATCAAACACAAACTTCAATCCTCTGATGATCCAAAGAGATGGATAAAATATCTTGATATATGCAATAACTTTTGAGCTTGAAAGATCCAGAGGTTTAGATGACAAGGTTCTACTTGAGCAACTTACCAATGCAATCAACCTTCAAAGCTTGAGAAAGACTTGATAACCAACGTATTTTGATCCCATCATAATGTATGAATGCAATGCAATATGATATTCATGATGAAACATAAGCCTAAGTCAAGAGGGTAAATTTTGGGGTGCAACAGCTGCCCCTATTCAAATATCTTCAACATGATAAGTGAGAAAAGTGATAACTTTCGAGCGTTTAGAGTTGAAGATGATTGAATACAAAAGAATCCGAAAATTTACATTCTTGAAGAAGAGAGAAAAAGAAGCAGAAAACCCAAGACATGCGTCAGAATGAAGCTGTAACGCAGGTTGAAACAGAACAAAAACAAAGAAGAGTAGACACAACTAAACTTCCGGACAAATGTGCCCGGGAAAAACTGGGCTTCAAGAAAAGGTGAGATAAAACCCAAACCACATAGTATAGGAGAAACTAAGCTCTGGAAAAGAAAACGTACGCGGGTGAGGGGACGAAACTCTGAGCTTGACCCAAAGCAAAAGTGGCTGGAGTGCGTGATTCTAGGAACACTTGCTAATCTCAACTAGGATAGACAGTATGAAGGAATTGAAAGAAACCCAGAAATGAGGAACAAAAGCGAGACGAAACTCGACTCAATAACCAGTTAGACGAAACTAAACCAGATGAGTACCAGGACGAAACTGGATTTCGCGCACGGGTAATGAGGCGAAACTCGACCCAAAGCAAAGTGATGAGAGTGCATGTTTCTCAGAGAACCTGCTGGTCTCAGATCAGTGGATAAACAGTGACGAAAACTGATAGAAGAATCCAAGGAAGAAAGGAGACTGATTTCAAACCAGGGACGCAGTACGAACACTACACTCGGTAAACGAACACCGTCAAAGGATCCAAGGTATGAAAGCAAAAACGAGACGAAACTCGACTCAATAACTAGTTAGGCAAAACTAAACTAGATGAGTACCAGGACGAAACTGGATTTCATGAACAGGCGACGAGGCGAAACTCGACCCAAAGCAAGAGTGATGAGAGTGCATGTTTCTCAGAGCACATGCTGGTCTCAGGTCAATCGATAGATAGTGACGAAAACTGATAGAAGAATCCAAGGAACAAAAGAGACTGATTTCAAACCAGGGACGCAGTACGAACATTACACTCGATAAACGATCACCGTCAAAGGAATCAAGGTATGAAAGCAAAAACGAGACGAAACTCGACTCAATAACTAGTTAGGCGAAACTAAACTCGATGAGCGCCAGGACAAAACTGGATTTCATGCGCAAGGCGAGGAGACGAAACTCTGAGCTCAACCCAAAGCAAGGAAATTAGGGCATACACCTAAAAACCTGCTGAAAGCTAATATCAGGACGAAACTGGTATTCGGAAGGTGTATCAATAGACATTGGAATGAACGGGTGAGGGTAGTGAAGCCTAAACTTGAGAAGACCGCATCAGGGAGAAACTGAACTACAGTCAAGAATATACACTCAGACAAACAAAGGATTAACATCAAAAGGATATTGGTATGGGGAGGAAACTGATATAATAAGGACGAAGACCTCGCCGGGGATTTAATCCAAAGTATTAGCAAATTCACTGGGGACAACAAAAACAATAATGGCTTATGTTCTGATGCATGTTTGAATTCTTTTTTTTTTTTTGTATAGCGCAATGTTCCATATAATGGAAATGCTACGCATTTTGGTAGATGCAATGTAATGATGCATGTTTAAAAGTTTCGCTGGGGAATGGCCAATTGAGAAGCCAATAACCAAGAAGTCAGAATCTGACACGACTTGCAAAAATAAATTGCAAAATCCAAAGGAGAGGAGAAAATATGGGGAACCGCTAGAGAGGGATCCTCGAAGAGACGAAGCTTTGTGGGGAATAACAACCGAGCAACCAGTAGAAACGGGCCACAAACATCGAGGGGAGCTACAAAAATAAATTGCAAACTCCTAGAGAAGATCAGATCAACACTATAGCTTCTGGAGAGGGACGTCATCCGAAGATTAGACATTGAGGGAGAAGATCAGGGCAAGACTGTAATCTCTGGAAAAGATAGTGTGCGGCCGTGTTAAGGATGATACCAAGACAACAAACCCGACGTGAGAGGTGAAAACCTTTGTTGGGGGAACAAAGCTCTGCTGAGGAGACGGGACTTCACCGGGGAGACAGAACTCTGTTGAAGATTTTTGTTGGAGAGAGATTTCTTTTAGAATGCAACCATTGGACGGATCAAGCAGATAGTCACACAATATCGACCTTGCTGGGGATAAGGAAAGATATTAACATAAGGATGCCTCAGTCAACAGATCAGCTGGGAAATGAGAGGTCATGGCGAGGGATCTCTGTTGGCAACTCCGTTGGGGATATGCAACATCCTCAAATCCGGGGTCTCAGAATGAAGCCTTTAAAAGGAGATTCCTGGGGCAACAAAACTTCTCTGCATAAACGCAACTTCACTGGGGATAGGTAAAGTCCTATTCATTCATGGGCTCTGTCTAACAGAAGAAAGCCAAATATTCCCTTCCTGGCAATCATTAAGCTCTTTACAGGCGTTCAACGCGTAAACTCTTTTTTTGATGTCAAACAAATGTTTTGCATGCAGAAAGATGTTCATTTTGGGAATAGTAGATCTGATGCGACGATTATTTAAGCCTTGAAGTTGAAAAAATTAACAAAGTGTCGCATCTCTATTGTGAATGAATCACTGGCTAGAGTGCAAAAAAAAAATTCAAAACTTTTCTTCCCCCCTTCTTTTTTTTTAAGAAAACGAGTCAAGATGCGGGTGGTAAGATACCAACATGTATATGCAACACATATTTGGGAGTTTAGGAAATGTCATCCTATTGTAGTATGCTTTCGAGTTAAACCCTTGTTTCAGTTAGGACTTTTAGAGGTTGTAACGTTTCCTGGTTCGAGGTTTTTAGAAAAAAGTTTTTCAAGGCTCAAGTTATTTGGTGCCCACCCCCTTCGTGATATTCTCCTGTCCTAAATTCAGCTGACTTATCACAAGCATTCATCCTTCAAAAGGATTCATAATGGTTGAGTGATCACAACAAGTTCTCCAACATGATTGTCACTTAACTTTTGCTGCTTTTGTTTTTAATATTATTGTTCCTCTTCTTTTGATGAAAATTTTATTGAATAATCTCTTTTTTTTTGCCTTTTAGGCTCTTCTTTTCCCTAACTTTTGCCTGGACAACATCTTTTGAATTTCAATTTTGGGAGTCCAGCGGGACACCCTAACTTTTGCCTAAGCGACTTGTTTTCAAGTTTCGACTTAGCGGGGCTTTTTGTTTCTTTCTTATTCACACTTTTCACTTCGAACAAGTCAATGTGACTTTAGGTCTTTGAACTTTTTCTTTCTTTCTCTCTTTTTTTTTGAAGAAAACAAATGCCTCATTCCTTGGTCGGCGAGGGATAGCCATTATTGTATCGATTCGATCTCGACCTCAAGACTTTGTGAGGAAATGAACATTGTGGTTTTGACATGGTCTGATCTCATGATGCGAAAAATGCGGTGATCCTCAGATGGGACATTCCTTCTGAAATTTGAACGCTTGGTCAAATTAAACTGAACATCTACCCTGCCCCTGGTTTAAAAAAAAAATTAATGGAAAAGAAACTCCTACTTCGAAGGCTAAAAGGGGTTAACGAGGGTCTAACTCCCTTATATCTCCGGTGTTTGGGGATTGAAACAATGCATGTACATCGTCAACGGGGTTCTACTCAAAAGCATACCACTACAGTCATTGTTTTTAGCTAAACTCCTTCCTCTAAATTCTTGGCTAAGCAAAAAAATTGGCACAGTTGGTATCAAAATGCCCGAAAAATCGATTAAAGAGTGATACTGGACGGATTAAGTAAAATGAAACAATTTCTTCAAGGCAAAAATATTCAACGCATCAAGACTGACATTCGGCCATAAACAAAATCTTATATGCAGACAAATGTTAAAACAATCAATCAAGATAACACATGAAAGTGCGGCAAAGAAACGTAATAAAAGCCATTATGGGGAAGAAATATCTCCAACTAGGTTCGCCGATCTCTCCGACCTGCCATAATCTTTATATTACCCTGACCCAAGACTTTTACCAACAGCACGGAGCTGTGAAACAAACATGGCAAGGCATCCGCCAGTAAAGTGAATGAGAATCCTATCAAACATAGAACCAAACACGCCCCTTGCATAGTAGTAGTTATGTTTGTTATCCATATTTCAAGCGATCAATTGACCATGACTTAGATTACCATTTCCGTCTAAGGCCCACGAAGTTTATATGCACATGCTTATCAAAATATTGGACGTTTTTTGCAAACAAAATAGTAAAAAAGGAGAAAAGAAACATATATGTATACTTGAAAGAAGATATTCTATTAATTTTGAGAAATCAGCCTGTGAAAAAGGCATTTACATTTGGAAGCAAGTAATTACAACATCAAAGCAAACAAGTGTTTACAAATGGCTATGTGAATGTGAATATCCATCAAGTCTCGACTCTGCTATGACTCTTATGACTCTTACGCCTTCATCTTCCTATTTTCAGACAGATCATTCTTGGATTAGCTTCGAGCTTATGCCAGGTGACAAAACGAAGGAAAGAAACAAAGGATCTCATGTCGAGCGTAGTTACTTGCTTTAAGTCCCTAACTTTTGCCTGAATCTCCCTTTCGGGTTTTCGATTCACCAGGACACCCTCTTTTTGCCTAAACTGCCCTTTCGGGTTTTCAGTTTAGCGGGTTGTTTTTTTGTTTTTTTTTGTTTTTTATGTAAAGTATTTTTTAACTACGTCAGCATTCACCGGGAGAGGGAAGTACTCTCCATCCATAGTTGTGAGCATCATCGCTCCTCTAGAGAAAACTTTTCTTACCACGAAAGGACCTTCATAACTCGGAACCCACTTGCCCCTGGGATCTCCCTGGGGGAGAATTATCCTTTTTAGCACAAGGTCCCCTGGCTTGTAACACTAATGTCGTACCCTTTTATCAAAAGCTTTCCTCATCCTTTGTTGATATACTTGACCATGACATACAACCGTCAACCTCTTCTCGTCAATAAGTTCCAACTGATCCAGCCAATTTTGTACCCATTCACTTTCATCCAGCTCAACATCCCTCATGATCCTAAGAGAAGGAATCTCGACTTCTACCGGCAATACTGCTTCCATGCCGTAAACCAAAGAAAATGGGGTTGCCCTAGTCAAAGTACGCACAATGGTGCGATAACCATGTAAAGCGAAAGGCAGAATCTCATGCCAATCTTTATAGGTCATCACCATCTTCTGTATGATCTTCTTAATATTCTTGTTGGCCACTTCGACAACATCGTTTATCTTTGGTCGGTATGGGGAAGAGTTATGATGCTCGATTTTGAAGGACTCACAAAGCTCATTCATCATTTTGTTGTTCAAATTAAACCCATTATCGGTAACCATCTTTTCAGGCACTCCGTAGTGACAGATAATATTGTTCTTAATGAACCGAGTTACCATCTGCTTGGTGACATTGGCATAGGATGCAGCTTCGACCCATTTTGTAAAATAATTGATGGCAACCAGAATGAAACGGTGTCTGTTGGACGCAGTCGGTTCAATTTTTCCGATCATATCAATTACCCACATCGCAAACGGCCAAGGGGAAGTCAAGACATTCAAAGGTACTGGCAGCACATGCACTTTATCAGCATAGACTTGAAATTTGTGGCAAACCCGTGCATGATTGTAACAGTCAGTCTCCATGGTGGACCAATAATAATCTGCTCGCAAAATATTTTTAGCCATGGTATGCCCGTTGGAATGGGTCCCAAAATCACCTTCATGTATCTCCTCAATGATTCTAGCTGCTTCTTTCTTATCAACACATTTGAGCAGTATGCTGTCATGATTCCTTCTATACAACACACTGCCACTGAGAAAGAACTTGGCTGAAAATCGTCTCAAGAACTTCTTATCTGTGACGGATGCCTCTTCAGGGTACTCTTGTGTTTCAAGATATCGTTTAACATCATAAAACCAAGGATTACCGTCTGATTCCAAACTAGCCTCAAAACAGAAAGTTGGCTCACTCAAACTTCTGATGGTAATGGAAGGTGCCTCATTAGCCCACTTAACCTTGAACATGGAGGACAAAGTTGCCAGTGCATCAGCTAGATTGTTTTCTTCTCTAGGAATGTGTTCAAACGTGATCTCTTCGAAGTACAGAATCAACTTCATAACATGCTCACGATAGGGAATTAGGTTCTGATGGCGAGTCTCCCAATCTCCATTAATCTGGCTGATAACAAGATTGGAATCTCCGTAAACTTTCAAGAATTTGATGCGCGGGTCAATCGCCGCTTCAATGCCATAAATTCAAGTGATAACGAGAAATCATATCATATAATTACTATGCTTTTTACCGATTTTATAATACATTAAGTTGTCTAACTCCCGATTATCCCGAGTTTTTGTATGTTTTCACAGGTACAACATTTGTCAGCTCAAACCAATGAAAAAGGACTACATGAAGGAAGCTAGACAATAAACAGAAGAGAAAAGAACCAAATCTGCAAAGTTTGGAGATTTTAGAGCAGTGACGACTGTCACACCTTGTGACGACCGTAATGACCCCCCAACTTGAAACAATGCTCGTCACACATCATAGACGAGCGTAATGTGCTATTTAAGCGCATTACGACCGTCACACACCTGTGACGACTGTCACGCGTGTAAAGATGGACGTTGTGAATTGGTGGAGACGTGGGCAACGTGAGGGCAGAAGTGTTCTCCTATATTCCCTCCACTCAGTAACCGTGCACCCTATATTTCCCCCATTCAAGCCTTTTTCCAGGATTCTTTCAACTGCTATATTTTCTCCTATATATATGCGTGGTAGCGCAAAGGGAAAAAGGTCGAAGGAATTCTCCCAGAACAAAATTACTACTTTTTGCAATTATTTCTATTTCCTTGTTTTTGAGCATTTTTTACGTACTGTAATTTCTACTTCCAGCACTATTTCAAGCATTAATTTTAGGGTGTTAATTCTTCATTTAAGAATTAACACAATTTGTTGATTTCGATCAAGCTGCAAGGAATATTGTAACATTTCAAGATTACCATAGCAACGTTATTTCCAGGTTTTTTTATTGCAATTAATATTTATTCATTCTTGTATTATGCCAATTATTTTTATGGATTATATTTTGAATTGCATTGTTATTAAATATATTATGTCCAGCTAAATTATTTGTACCGGTATGTGACTCTTAAGAACCGAAAGAATTCAGTGATACCTTGGCCAAAAACATTTATAAAACAATTTCTGGTTTCCAATTTCCATGTTTAATTTAACTAACCTTGTCACGAGAGTTAGAGGATAATTAACACAATTTTGCCACGAGAGTGGGAAATTAATTAAGGCAAGAACCTGCATGCGAGAGTTGGGGTTCAACCCAGATAGTGGTAACGAAACATTAATTTTTAAATACACGAGAGTGTTTTAATAAATTAATTAAACTCAAATTGTTTTCAAAAAGTGTTATTAAATTTAAAGTGCATCCACTAGGTTTTGTAGCATGATTTATTTCATGAACACGAGAGTGTATGTCTCAGGTTTTTAAACAATTAGTTTTTACCGAAATACTTTATAGGCCAAGCGATTCACCGAATTCCCGAAGTCCGACTATCACATACCAGTATAACTATTACTATTATTTTTAATTAAACTATTTCTCCCCTAAAATCAAATATTCATCACTTAGTTAAACAACTGTAGCATTAGATCGTATGCGATTGATCCTCAGTCTCTGTGGGTTCGATAATCATTTAAAACTAGAACGACTAAACTGTATACTTACAGTTAGTATCCCAATAGACTTATAAAGTCCGACGATCAAGTTTTTGGCGCCATTGTCGGCGACTGATTTGTCAATTAATTACGATTCTTCTGTTGCACATTTAGACTAGGCAACAGAAAACCCTTTTTTGATTTGTATGCCAAGGACTCGCTCACAAGGCGAACCACTTGACAAATCGATAGACGAACCTGAACGCATTCTTTCCGTAAGACGTGCAGTCAGGGATTACTGTTTAAATCACGCTATTCCTTTACCTAAACCCGAAATCAAGATTGATTCTGAAACAGATTCTAATTCTTCCTCTGAGACCGAAACTAATCCAGAATTAGACATGGCCGAAGAACAAAGGACCCGTCCACTGAAGGAGTACGCAGCTCCATCACAACAAGAACCCCACAACAGCATTGTTGCTCCAGCAATAAATCGAAACGATTTTGAGTTGAAACCGTCATTGATATCAACTATCCAACAATTCCAATTCTCTGGAGATCCTTCCGAGGATCCAAATGAACATCTTACAAAATTAGTTCAATTTGCCGACACAGTTATAGCAAATGGTGTTAGTAAAGATGCAATAAGATTACGTCTTTTCCCTTTCTCGCTAAGAGATAGAGCTTGGGCTTGGTTGCAATCCTTGCCATCAAATTCCGTCACTACGTGGGAAGGACTTAAGATTGTATTTTTAGCATGATACTTTCCCCCAAGCAAGACTGCTGCACTAAGAGCCCAAATTAACAGATTTAGGCATAAGGATACTGAATCGTTATTCGATGCATGGGAATGCTACAAAGATATGATGCGAATATGCCCACATCACGGACTAGAAAAATGGCTGATCATCCACACGTTTTATAATGGACTCTTGTGCAACACAAGAATCTCTATAGATGCCGCCGCAGGTGGTACACTAATGGACAAGCCTTATGACGAAGCTAACCAACTCATTGAAAATATGGCTCAAAACCACTATCAGTGGGGAGGAGAAAGAACATCTATGGAGAAAACTCAAACCAAAGGTGGGATGTACGAGATTAGTAGCCTAGATAAAGTTAATGCTAAGGTAGATGCTCTTACCCAAAAGATAGAAAGCTTGACCTTACCTCCTGCAGCCACCGTGGCTGCACTTACCCCAAACTGCGAAGTTTGTGGAGTCCCTGGTCATGTTGGAACCGAATGTCAAATCTTAGCAGGAATATCAGTTGATCAGGTAAATTACGCTCAAGGTAATCCTTATGTTAATACTTATAATCCTGGTTGGAAGAACCATCCTAACTTCTCGTACAAGAGCAATAACGCTTTATATGCACCTGGCCAAGCACCTGCTGTACCTCCAGGTTATCAAAAACCCGTTGTTAATGTTCCTAACATTCCTAAGAAATCTAACCTTGAAATCCTAATGGAAAATTTTATCGCTAATCAAGCTCAACAAAACAAAGAATTCCTCAATCAAAACGTTCACACCGGTGAACAGTTGAAGCTATTAGAAAATAAGGTAGATGCCCTAGCAACTCACAATAAAATGTTAGAAACCCAAATCTCCCAAGTAGCACAACACCAAGCTAGTTCTGTCGCACCTGCTGGTACATTTCCTGGACAGCCACAACCCAATCCTAAAGGACATGCAAATGCTATCACATTACAAAGTGGGACAACCCTTGATGGACCGGTAGATCCTAGACTCCAAAACCCGACCATGTATCAGAAACCTGAAAAAGAAGTAGAGAAGTCGAAAGATCAATCTGAGAATGTAGAGGAAGACGCGAATGAGAACAGAGAGGCTTCAGAAAAACCTTACGTGCCTCCACCACCATATAAACCACCAATTCTATACCCCCAAAGACTTGCAAAATCCAAGAACGAGGGGCAATTCAAGAAATTTGTAGAACTTGTGAAACAATTAAACATTACTATTCCGTTTACAGAAGCTATAACCTAAATGTCGTCATATGCTAAATTCCTAAAAGAAATATTGTCTAATAAGAAAAAAATCGTTGAAAACGAAACCGTTATGCTAACTGCCGAATGTAGCGCCATAATTCAAAATAACATGCCTCCAAAGCTAAAAGATCCTGGTAACTTCTCCATACCATGTGTAATCGGAAAATCTGTCATAGACAAAGCTCTATGCGATTTAGGAGCAAGTGTTAGTCTAATGCCCTTATCTATTTGTGAGAAGATCAAACTAGGCCACATGAGACCTACCAAGATGTCCCTACAACTAGCTGACAGATCAGTCAAATTCCCTGTTAGTATGCTAGAAAACATCCCTGTCCGAATAGGATAGTTTTACATACCGACTGACTTTATAATAATGGACATCAAGGAAGATTCAAACATTCCCATCATACTAGGAAGACCATTTTTAGCTACTGCAGGAGCCATCATTGATGTTAAGAAAGGAAAGCTTACCTTCGAGGTAGGAGAAGAAAAAGTAGAATTCATTCTTTCCCAATTCTTTAAAGCCCCTGCTATAGATGACTCATGCTGTCTCCTAGATATTATTGATGAATGTGTCAAAGAACTAGAAAGCCAAGAAGACACCTATTCTGAGATGCTGAAAATTCCGACACCGACTATCCTCAAGGATGACGACTAGAAACAAGAACATCTAGATGTCAACCTAAGCGAATGTTTCGCCTTAACACCCGATCCTGCCCCAACTGATAAGAAAACTGGTATAGAACTTAAAACATTACCTGAAGATCTTATGTATGAATTTTTAGATAAAGAACTCGAACGGCCAGTTATAGTTAATGCCAAATTAGGGAAGATCGAAACTGAAAAACTTCTTAGTGTGTTAAGGAAATATCCAACCGCGTTAGGCTATAATATATCAGATCTAAAGGGAATAAGCCCTTCTCTCTGTATGCACCGCATTATGTTAGAGGAGGACTGCAAGACTTCTAGAGAACATCAAAGACGAATAAATCCTATCCTAAGTGAAGTCGTTAAGAAAGAAGTGCAGAAACTACTAGAGGCAGGCATCATATACCCAATATCAGATAGTAACTGGGTCAGCCCAGTTCACGTGGTGCCTAAGAAAGGAGGTGTTACGGTTATAACAAACACGAAAGGCGAATTGGTAGCACAACATACTCAAACAGGATGGAGAATGTGTATTGATTACAGAAAACTAAACAAAGCTACGCGCAAGGACCATTTCCTATTACCATTCATTGATCAAATGCTCGAGCGCTTAGCCAAACATTCCCATTTCTGCTATCTTGACGGATACTCAGGATTCTTCCAAATTCCCATTTATCCTGATGATCAAGAGAAAACCATGTTCACATGTCCCTATGGTACCTTTGCATACCGAAGAATGCCATTTGGACTATGTAACGCACCTGCAACTTTCCAACGATGCATGATGGCGATTTTCGCAGACTTTTTAGATGGAATTATGGAAGTATTCATGGACGATTTCTCTGTCTGTGGAGAAAGTTTTGACAGATGTTTATCAAATCTTGAATTAGTACTGAAACGTCGTGTCAATGTCAACCTAGTGCTCAATTGGGAAAAATGTCACTTCATGGTGAGACAAGGAATTGTGTTGGGTCACATTGTATCGAACAGAGGGATTGAAGTCGACAAAGCAAAAATTGAAATTATTAAAAACCTTTAACCACCCAAAATAGTTAGAGAAATAAGAATTTTTCTCGGACACGTTGGTTTTTACCGACGTTTTATAAAAGATTTCTCTAAAATCACTAAGCCACTAAATGAATTATTGATGAAAGAAGCTGAGTTTATTTTCGACGATAAATGCTTAAACGCATTTGAGACGCTTAAAGAAGCCTTAATTTCAACACCTATTATGCAACCTCCTGATTGGAACCTACCATTTGAAATAATGTGCGATGCGAGCGATTATGCTGTAGGCGCAGTCCTAGGACAACGCAAAGATAAAAAGCTTCACGCTATCTACTACGCAAGCAGAACACTCGACCCCGCACAAATGAATTACGCCACTACAGAGAAGGAACTCTTAGATGTTGTATTCGCATTGGATAAATTTTGTTCCTACTTAGTAGGCGCCAAAATCATTATTTACACAGATCATGCTGCATCCGATACTTACTAAGTAAGAAGGACGCCAAACCGCGACTACTCAGATGGATCTTACTCCTACAAGAGTTTGACTTGGAAATAAAAGACAAAAGAGGGACTGAAAACATGGTAGCTGACCATTTATAAAGATTAGATGGAATCCAAACCGAGAGTGTTCCCATAAATGAAGATTTCCCTTATGAACGCCTTATTGCTAAGCTAGAGATAGCTCCTACCGACAGTTTAGATCAACACAATGAACCTTTAACAACTGCGGTAGTAAAATCCATTTGTACCAACACCAGATTACCATGGTACGCTGATTTCGTCAACTATTTAGCTGCCGGTGTCATACCACCTGATTTAACGTACCAACAGCCGAAGAAATTCTTCCATGATCTTAAACACTACTTTTGGGATGAACCATTACTCTTTAAAAGAGGCGCCAATGGTATCTACCGTTGCTGCGTACCTAACGATGAAATAGACGACATCATTTCCCATTACCATTCCGCCCCTTATGGTGGACACGCTAGTACATCGAAAACTTGTGCAAAAATGCTTCAAGCTGGCTTCTTTTGGCCTACTTTATGGAAAGACGTCCACGTAGTAATTATGAACTGCGATAGATGTCAACGCACAGGAAATATATCTAGACGCGACGAAATGCCGCAAAAAGGAATCCTCGAAGTAGAAATTTTCGATGTATGGGGAATTGATTTCATGGGACTGTTCCCTGCATCTTTTGGAAATAAGTATATATTGGTAGTTGTTGACTACGTGTCAAAATGGATTGAAGCCATCGCTGCACCCACAAACGATACACGAGTGGTACTTAAACTATTCAAGCATGTTATCTTCCCACGATTCAGTGTACCAAGACTAGTAATCAGTGATGGCGGTTCCCATTTTATCTCTAGAATTTTCGAAAAATTACTTTCAAAATATGGCGTTAAACATCGCATAGCCACACCATACCATCCTCAAACGAGTGGACAAGTGGAAGTGTCAAATAGGGAGATAAAACAAATCCTTGAGAAAACCGTAGCCACATCCAGGAAAGATTGGTCCTCCAAGCTAAATGATGCTCTTTGGGCATATCGGACAGCTTTTAAAACCCCTATCGAAACAATGCCGTTTAAATTAGTTTATGGAAAATCTTATCATTTGCCAGTAGAATTAGAACATAAAGCTTATTGGGCCATTAAAACCCTTAACTTAAATTACAAGATTGCTGGCGAGAAACGAGTATTAGATATCCATGAATTAGAAGAATTGCATTTAGACGCTTATGAAAATGATAGCATCTATAAGGAAAGAACAAAAAAATGGCACGATAAGCATATCTCGCGGAAAGAATTTAAGGAAGGAGACATCGTAATCCTATTCAACTCTAGACTAAAACTTTTCCCGGGAAAATTACGTTCCAAATGGTCAGGACCATTCGAAATTAACAAAGTTTTCCCAAGTGGTGCGATAGAAATTAAAGGAAATTCTATCGAACCATTCATAGTTAATGGCCAGCGCTTAAAGCACTACTTTAACGTCGGAAATATCAACTATTCGGCTTATCTTCAGTTAAGTGAGCCACCTACCCCGATACCTAACTGAATAGGTATTATCTGTCGAGCCGTCGACATAAAACAAAGGCGCTTCGTGGGAGGCAACCCATGTTTTATTTTAATTATTTTTATTGTTTTAACATGTTTTTATTTTTCTTTTCTTTTTTCTTAACCTTTAAAACTTTCATGTTGCATCTCTTACTCCTTTTCGTTTTCTTTTTCTTCTATTTTTATTTTCCCTTTAAACTTTCTTTTTCTTTTGGATTTAACTTCGGCAATTTTTAACCTGAAAATACTAACTTAGTTTTTCCAAACATTTATTAAATATTTTCAGGGGGTAATTCTTTTGCTTTCATATTTAGCTCCATGGCACGTGTAAACTTCATGAATATCACTTTGAGAAGCAGACACCAAAGAAGACACTTTGAGGATCTGGCTGAGCGGGAAATGTGCCCTACAATCTACACTGATGACCATGTTATGACTGCTCTTGGCATTCGTGAGAGTGTCATGTATTTGCTACACCAGATTGGTTGGGACACTGCTCTTATTCGGAGACGGTATTGTACCTACAGGAAGCTGACCCTTGAGTTCCTGAGCACCCTGAGCTACATTCCAAATCACGGGTTAGGATTCAACAGTGGGTTGATCACTTTCAGGTTGTTTGACATGGACTACCTCTATAACCTTAGGGAGTTTTCCCACCTGCTAGGATTCCCTTTTGGCCCTGATGTTATCACTATGACCCAGGAGGACCTCTTGCTTGATTCTGACCTTGATTTTTTCTGGGGAAGCATTGCTGGCAATAAACATCCAGAGCCGTCTGACCTTTATTCTGAGTGCATCCACAACCCGGCTATCAGGTACTTTCATAAGATCATCGGCCATACCCTTTTTGGTAAACAACAGAATGTTACATCCGTGTCCCGCGATGAGCTCTTCATTATGTACTGCGCCTCCCAGAGTCGTCCGATAAACGGTGCCGCTTATATGCTAGCTAACATGGAGCGTATTATCCAGACTCTGAATGCACCAATCCGGTTGGGTAGTTTAGTCACTATGATATCAAATGCAATTGGACTCCGAAGGCCTATGCTAGGATCAGCCTCGCATTATGGAATAAAGCCGATGAACATTGAATTTTGATTCAACACTAGCTTTATCGGGAATCTTGGGCCAGATCAATTTGAGTGTTAATTAATCATGAGACTGTCCACCAGTTTATGCTCCCGAACCCTATCACTAGTGTGCATAATAGAGCAAACTGGCTTTTTGACCTCCACCATCCTGCTACACCGCCTTCGTCTCCTTCTACTGTTGACATTTACGAAGTACCCAACACCTCTCACGATGCTGAAGACCCTGCCACACCACCGGGATACCATCAGTTCCCCGATCCATGGGAACAGCAGGTAGCTTCTACTGAGACCGCCACCCAGGCTCCAGAGATCCCACCACCGCCTCTACCTACTGTACCCTGCACTCTTTGCATGAAGAAATTACTGAAATACGGGGCGAGCTTATATCTCTCCGAGTGGACTTCATCGCTTTCATGGATTTGGTGACCGACCAGCTGGATTTCATGCACCAGCATATGTTCCCTACTCCCCGTGGCTAGAGTTATCGTTGTTATCTTGATCTTTTCTCTCGCATTTGTACATACAGTGAGGACACTGTTTAGTCTTAGTGTGGGGGAGGATTCTAGTTGTTCTAGCATTTTATCATTTTTTACTTTAGTTATTTCGAAACAATTTATATGGATTAATTCAATTATTTATCAAGTACCAAGTTTCTATTATTTTATTTTTTCATTCATTTTCATTTTCAGTATATTTTTTATTTCTTTTAATTTACTGTTTATATTTCACGCAACTATTATTTCATTATGTGTTAGTAAATAATATTTCAGAACTTTAATTATTAGAATATTTCAAAATATTTCAAAACTTTAATTATTAGAATATTTCAAACTTAGAATATTAAGAAAATAATAAAAAATTATATAAACATCTCTAACGGTCTTGTAACGGTCTTCTCATTAATGACATTGAACGTGTTACGACCGTCACACCCTCGTGACGAGCGTAACACGCATTTTTGCCGTGTTACGACCGTCACACCCTCGTGACGACCGTCACGCGCACAATATATCAGAATGGCTATTACAAAACCATTCCAACCATTGTCTTCTTAACCACATTTCCTCCATTGTTAATGAACCACACGAAAAATACCCACTCCACTCCATTTTTTTCTCAAACTTCCAAATTTCCAACACTAAAATACTATCCACCCACTACCCCAATTTCATTCCAAACCTTTTGCAATCAGTTCTACAAACACCATGTCCAACAATCAACAAGCTCCCGCTCTCACTTTCAGATCCGACGAACACGGAGAAAACCAACGGATCAAATTTCAGAAGTTTCAACGCCGAGGTCTCCAACCTACACGGTATGTTGATCTTGACTGCTTGAGGAGTTTGGGACTACTTGACAGTGTCTGCAAATTGTTGCAGAGTGTGTATTTATGGAACTTATTCCGCGAACCAAGACCGATTTATGAAACTCTTACTCTTGAGTTTTTGAGTTCCTTTGTTTACATCACTCCGCCAGGTGCCACGAACCAACTGTTAGGCCTGGCCAAATTTCGCATGTTTGGCATTGAGCACGAGTTGCCCCAATCCGACATCGCATGACTTTTAGGCTTCTGTTCGGACGAAGGTGTCCATCTCCGGGTGCCGGATAATTTTGGTGAGGAAGCCTTCAACTTATGGCACAGTTTGACGAATATCCGTGTCGGATCCTACGACCACCTAAATGCCACCCACATTCATAATCCGGCCATCCGCTATTTCCACCGCATCCTTAGCAACACAATCTTCGCCCGTGACAGCAACCACAAGCTCAACTCCAAGGAGCTCTTCTTTATGCATTGCGCGTTCACAGGGCAAAAGATCAACGCCGCCCCGTTCTTACTAGCTCACATCCACTCTATTTGTGCTAGAGGCGGAAAACCCTTTTATTTCGGAGAACTGGTCACTTCACTTGCCATAGGTCTGAACTACGGTGCTGCTCTCGCGACTATGCCTTCTATGGCACCGGCTTTGCTAACTTTGGATCACTGCAAAGCCGCACATCTCATTTATGAGCGGAAGGATGGCAGATTCCACCCTGTGATCAGGAACACTGTTTATCAGAACATCGTTTTGCCTTGCAGGGACCGAATCGATCCACGAAACCGAGCAAACTGGTTGTTCGATCCTGTAGCTCCTGCGGGGTGTGAACCTACTCATGAAGACCAACCTGCAGCCCGCGCAGACGAAATGCAAGAAGAGCTGGATAGTGCTCCTCCCGTCCATGACATTCCAGGATCCTCATCTGCACCACCTCCTATTACTCTTGAAGAGGTCCTTCGTGCCATTCATATGCAAAATCAAATGAGCGCAACGCTTGAAAGAAGGCAACATGAGCAATATGAGTATCTATGCGCTCAAAACGCTCAGATCTTGACTGGACAGCGGAACATGAACGAGAGGTTGGATGAGGCCCTGTCAGAGCTCAACGCCTTAAGGCTGGACGTCAGCACCCTTGGTTTCCAAGATACTGACACAGAAGCCACTCCTACCAGACGCTCTCGCACTTGGAGTAGAGGACGTGGCCACCAGTAGTTTTTCTTTATTTTTTATGTAGTTTATTATTTTTTCTGTTTCATTTCCTTTCCGTTTGTTTTTGTAATTGTACTTCCCCGCCTATATACCGCAACATTGAGGACAATGTCGGATTTAGTATGGGAGAGGTACCTTTCCTTCCTTTATAAACTAGTAATTTTTATGATATGTCTCAATTTAAATTCTTCACTTTATTTAGCCATACCAAAAATTTTTTTTATCTTCGCATTAGCCCAACATACCTATTTTAACGAAATCCCAGTTAGGGAAGCCGAAAATGACATAATAAGATCGATACGGTTATGACACCGTAGACTTCCTACTTACGCGATTTGTTTCAATAACCATTATACCGATATCTAGAGTTTTTAGTTCTATAGTAACCCCTAGTAGTTTATACTAGCAATCAGCACCGTCTTGACACAAACCACGTGGAGAATCGATGAATATAAGTGTTTGATTCCTGATCATTAAAAATATCCTTCCTATCTCGCTGCTAAAAGAAAATAAATTTTGTGCACCAAAATATACGGTCACATATAAGAGTTGAGAAAATAACGAAGGAATCCAGTGTTGGTTGGTTCAGAGGTATCTGGTTTTGAACTCGGTAGGGCGTGCTACGGCCCGATCCCCCACAACCTCCAACTTGGATAACATATGTAGGGTTTCCACATTCGTGTACCAGACCCCGTGCTAAAAAGATCAAAGTCACTAACCGGTTACTCCACTACGTGCGTGCTAAGACAAAGGGCTTAATGTGATTGCACCAGAACGAAACCGGGTGAAATAGACACGAGGAACTCTGGGCAGAATTATAATGGAACTTTTGGATAGCTCGTTTGAAATGGAAGCCTACGACTAAGCTTATTGCTTGTGTCATTAGCATATCTTTAGTGTTTCACTCAAGTATTGGCCAAACCGACGAGGATTTCCCGAAATTGCTTTAAAAATCCAAGGTATGTCATTCATTTGCGCTTGACAAAACTTGTCCGACCTTTCGAATGATTATTTGCTTGAGGACAAGCAACAGTTTAAGTATGGGGGGATTTGATAACGAGAAATCGTATCATATAATTATTACGCTTTTTACCGATTTTATAATACATTAAGTCATCTAACTCCCGATTATCCGGAGTTTTTGTGTCTTTTCATAAGTACAACATTTGTCAGCTCAAACCAATGAAAAAGGACTACATGAAGGAAGCTAGACAATAAAAAAAAGAGAAAAGAACCAAATCTGCAAAGTTTAGAGATTTTGGAGCAGTGACGACCGTCACACCCTGTGACGACCGTAACGACCCCCCAACTTGAAACAATGCTCGTCACACATCATTGACGAGCGCAATGCGCTATTTAAGCGCATTACGACCGCCACCCACCTGTGACGACTGTCACGCGCGTAAAGATGGACGTTGTGAATTGGTGGAGACGTGGGCAACGTGAGGGAAGAAGTGTTCTCCTATATTCCCTCCACTCAGTAACCATGCACCCTATATTTCCTCCATTCAAGCCTTTTCCCAGGATTCTTTCAACTGCTATATTTTCTCCTATATATATGTGTGGTAGTGCAAAGGGAAAAAGGTCGAAGGAATTCTCCCAGAATAAAATTACTACTTTTTGCAATTATTTCTATTTCCTTGTTTTTGAGCATTTTCTACGTACTGTAATTTCTACTTCCAGCACTATTTCAAGCATTAGTTTTAGGGTTTTAATTTTTCATTTAAGAATTAACATAATTTGTTGATTTCGATCAAGCTGCAAGGAATATTGTAACATTTCAAGATTACCATAACAACGTTATTTCCAGGGTTTTTTTATTGCAATTAATATTTATTCATTCTTGTATTATGCCAATTATTTTTATGGATTATATTTTGAATTGCATTGTTATTAAATATATTATGTCCGGCTAAATTATTTGTACCGGTATGTGACTCTTAAGAACCGAAAGAATTCAGTGATACCTTGGCCAAAAACATTTATAAAACAATTTCTGGTTTCCAATTTCCATGTTTAATTTAACTACCCTTGTCACGAGAGTGAAAGGATAATTAACACGATTTTTCCACGAGAGTGGGAAATTAATTAAGGCAAGAACCTGCATGCGAGAGCTGGGGTTCAACCCAGATAGTGGTAACGAAACATTAATTTTTAAATACACGAGAGTGTTTTAATAAATTAATTAAATTCAAATTGTTTTCAAAAAGTGTTATTAAATTTAAAGTGCATCCACTAGGTTTAGTAGCATGACTTATTTCATGAACACGAGAGTGTATGTCTCAGGTTTTTAAACAATTAGTTTTTATCGAAATACTTTATAGGCCAAGCGATTCACTGAATTCCCGAAGTCCGACTATCACATACCGGTATAACTATTACTATTATTTTTAATTAAACTATTTCCCCCCTAAAATCAAATATTCATCGCTTAGTTAAACAACTGTAGCATTAGATCGTATGCGATTGATCCTCAGTCTCTGTGGGTTCGATAATCATTTAAAACTAGAACGACTAAACTGTATACTTGCAGTTAGTATCCCAATAGACTTATAAAGTCTGACGATCAGCAAGCCTCATATTCGGCCATGTTGTTAGTGCAATCGAAACAAATATGAGCCGTGAAAGGAATGTGGTATCCCTCAGGGGAAGTGATAATAGCTCCAACGTCGTTGCCCATGGCATTGGAGGCACCATAAAAAACAAGCGTCTAACGCGATCCTGGCTCGGGTCCTTCGTCCGGGTCTGGCATGTTACAATCTCGAATATACACAATTTCCTCATCTGGAAAATCAAACTTCATTGGTTCATAATCGTTCAATGGCTGATGAGCAAGATGGTCGGCCAGTACACTACCCTTAATTGCTTTTTGAGTAGTGTATTGGATATCATATTCGGTAAGTATCATCTGCCAACGGGCTACCCTTCCTGTAAGAGTTGGCTTCTCAAAAATGTACTTGATTGAATCCATTTTGGATATCAAGTAGGTGGTGTGAGTTAACATGTATTGCCTCAAACGTTTAGCGGCCCAGGAAAGTGCACAACAAGTCTTTTCCAGCAATGAGTACCTCGACTCGTATTCCGTAAACTTCTTACTCAAATAGTAAATAGCATGCTCTTTCTTCCCTGTCTCATCGTGCTGACCGAGGACACAACCCATTAAGCTCTCCAACACAGTTAGATATATGATTAGTGGCCTTCCTTCCACTGGCGACATGAGTATCGGAGGTTCCTGCAAATACTCCTTTATTTTTTCAAAGGCCTTCTGAAAATCCTCATTCCATTTTACTGTCTTACTTTTCTTTAACAACTTGAACAAAGGTTCACAGGTGGCTGTGAGATAAGAGATAAATCTAGAAATGTAGTTTAACCTTCCCAAGAAACCACGTACTTCCTTCTCTGTCCTTGGCTCAGGAGTTTCCTGTATCGCTTTTACCTTGGCCGGGTCTACCTCGATACCTTTTTCACTTACAATAGAACCGAACAGCTTGCCGGATCTCACCCCGAAGGTGCACTTATTCGGATTCAACCTCAGTAAGAACTGCCTCAGCCTCTCGAACAATTTTTGCAGATGAATAAGATGTTCCTCTACCGTGTCAGACTTAGCAATCATATCATCCACACAAACCTCAATCTCTTTGTGAATAAAATCATGAAAGAGAGTGACATGGCGCACTGATATGTTGCCCCGGCATTTTTTAAACCAAACGGCATCACTTTATAGAAGAAGGTTCCCCAAGGCGTGATAAATGTTTTCTTCTCCATATCCTCCGGAGCCATCTTAATTTGATTGTAACCCGAAAAACCATCCATGAACAAAAACACCTTGGAATGAGCAGTATTATCGACCAACACATCAATATGCGGAAGAGGGAAATAATCTTTAGGGATGGCCCTGTTCTAATCCCTATAATCCACACACATCCTGACCTTATCATCCTTCTTGGGCACAGGCACAATATTTGCAATCCATGGCAGATAATTGATGACTTTTAAGAAATTCGCATCCAACTTCTTCTGAACCTCCTCTTTGATCTTCTTGGACATCTCAGGATGAGTTCTTCAGAGCTTTTGCTTGACAGGGGAACAACCTTCTTTGAGCGCTAGTCGATGCACCACTATGTTTGTATCCAACCCAGGCATATCCTCATAAGACCAAGCAAAGATATCAGAATACTCACGGAGTAGCTCAATCAATCTGACCTTTATACTTTCCTCGAGATCTGCCCCTATCTTGACTTCTCTTATTACCTCTTCTGTGCCAATATTCACCACCTCAATCAAATCCTGATTCGGCTGGATAACCTTCTCCTCTTGTTTTAACAATTTTGCTAATTCCTCAGTGTGATACGGTGGGAGAATTGACTTGAGGTTTTGTGTTTGTGCTCGCAATTGTGCGGTTTAGCAAGAGTCACCACCGACTTTTTATTTTATCAAAAGGAAAGGTCAAAAAGCACAGGAAAGACCTTTGAGATGTTTTCTTGGGTTCGGGGGGTAGATTATGAAAAGGGAAGGTGTAACCACCCTTTTCATCCATGGTTTTCCATGGGCTCTTAGTTACTTGGTTAGATCACTTGCTTTTGCTTTTCAATTGTTTGAAATGGTGCTTTGTGTGTGGTTTTGAAAATGTTTTGAAAAGAGGCCTATGTTTAGGCAACCTTTGTAACAATTCTTGTTTGAATGTTTTACAAAGGTGTTTGTCTTTTGAAAAGATGTTTCAATGTTTGAAAGTTTGTTTTGAAATTGTGTTGTGAGGTGTGTTTGAAACTAGCAAGGATGTTTTTCAAGTTTTAATCAAGTAACTAAGAGTTGTCTACCCTATTTTACTCAAAGATCTTTCCTATGTTTTTAACCCTTTTGACAGTGTTATTTCACCATTGCATTTGGTGAACAACCTTGTGTTAGGATGTTAAACGGGACAGGCGCGGGTAATCGTATACAATCATTGAAAGAAACTTGTGAGACGCTCTAGCAATTTTGTAAGGGACGAGATCATTTTATCGAAGGCAACATCGAGGGTCATCGAGGGACTACGATCTTTGTTTATCGAAGGGGCATTTGCTAGAGTGTCTCATATTCGAGGGACATGATTGCATTTTCCGAAGCAACAAGCGAGGTTATCCTAGAGGTGCAAGTGTGCATTGTGTTTGTCATTTTCATGCATTTGGATCTTGTATTAGGTCATCTAGCGATTGATTTTAGATTTTCGCATACAAACCCTAATCTCTAGTCATGGCATATTTGAAAGCATAAAGTGCGAGAATTAAAATTCTAAACTATTACAAAAGAATCCGGGGATGGGGGTACAAATTATTATAAATGAGGATGAATCTCACAAGGATAACAATGTCCAAATATCAAGTGTTACATCCAAATCGAATTGTCGCAATTTAATATAAAATTATAACAAATTATAAAATAAGGAAAAATAATAAATTATGAGATGCATGTATAAACAAATAAAAATCTATTCTAAAAAAGAAAGATTAAATATTATTATCATTTGTGTATTCTATTAATCACGTAAATAAAAAGTTTAAAAGAAAAATTAATTAAACAAAGTTTCTATTATTCTTGTATTTTATTAATGTGTGTGAAAATAAAAAAACTATTTAAAACAATTAAGAAAAATCAAATTATTAGATATTATTAATATTATTATTAACTAAAAGAAAAAACAAAATGAATTAATAAAAAAAGTTAACATTTGTTATTAAAAAAGAAGAAATGGGCTATGGGTTGAATTTGGCCCAAAACAAACACAAAAACAAATGGACAGTGCAAAGGGAGGGGGTTAGCCAGCAATTTCGTGTGAGCTTTGGGATGGGGCGGACAGGCCCAATGCCAAGTTTGTGTACAATTTGTTAGGGTCTCAGCATTTTTAGGGTTTGTGTGACAAACAGTGGCGCCGCTTGCTCATTCTTCCTCTTCATCTCTCTCAGGCCACAATGCTCTGACCTCCTCCTACCTAGGCCACCGGAGCGCCACCCCACTCTCTCATCTCCTCACGATGGTCAAAGGCTCTGGATTGAACGGTATAGTTCTTTTCTCTTTTTAGGGTTTTACAGTTTCATTGTTTATGTGATTTTACAGTTTGTTTGATTTAGCTTGCTTTGCATGTCCTAGTTTGATTAACCTATGGTCTTTACATGCTTTGAGATTCAGTAAGGGTTTGAGAAAAAACGTACCTTGGGATTTTCTGGAAAGTGGAATGGAGAGGAGAAAAGGGTGAGACGGAGGCGCTTTCTTGGAGGCCGGAGGTACGAGGAAGAGAGTGATGACGGCCAAGCGTTTTTCTGGTATCTCTTTCGTCCCTTTAGCACCTTGAATGTTGATGATGATTCTGATTCTGAGACTTTATTTGTTGTTGGTATTTTTGTTGATGATGAGTATTCTGAAACTTGTTGCCTTGGCTTCTGAAACTCTCTTCCTCTTTGTTGATGATGATGTTCTGAAACTGATTTTTTGTTGATGTTTGTTGCTTCTGAAATTATCTTCCTCTTTCTTGGCTTTGAAGGTTAATGATGACAAAAGTTCTGAAACTTGTTGATTTTTGTTGTTTTTCGTTGATGATGATGTAGCTCTGAAACTTTAATTTTAATGGTTTGACTGTGCCTGCAAGTTTGTTGTTTATGCAATGGTTGCAGTTTGGCTTTGTTTTGGCTATGCAGGTTGTGCTGTTTGAAAGCTTTGCAGCTTGTTATGTTTTGTTCACAGGGTTGGGAACATTGTAGTTTTACAGGCTTGGCTATGTAGGTTTGGCTAGTTTGTTTTGGCAAGCTTGGCTTGTTTGCAGTTTTGAGAGTTGTAGTTTTTTGAAACTTGCAGCTTGGTATAGGTTTGATAACAGGTTGTGTTTTTTTTTGTTCTGAGTTTGAAACTCTGTAGGTTTTGGAGTTTGTTTGGGAAGCTTGGCTTGTTTGCCGTTTGGCCAAAACGGTTTACAGTTTGTATGGTTGTTGCTAGCAGGCTTGGGTTGATAGCAGTTTTGCTAGCTTTGCAGTTTGTAGAGTTTGATAGCAGGTTGGCAGTTTGGTTAACTTGTCGTTTTGCTAGGCTTTTGTGTTTTGGAAATTGTTGTGTGATTGTTGGCCTGGCAGTTTGGTTAGCTTGTTACAGCTTGGCTATTTGTTGTTTACAGTTTTGTTGTAGTTTGGGCAAGCTTTGTTATGTTTTCTGTTTGATAACAGGTTGGAGAGTTTTTGTGAACTGCTGAGTTTGACTTAGCTCTAATGCTCTCTCTTACTTGTGCTCTTTGATAGCTCTTATATCTTTTTGCAATTTGTGACAGCCTCTTTTAGCCAAACTGTAAAACCTCACCCAAGGTGATATCTTTCTCTCTTTCTCTCTCCATGAAACAAGCATTTTTGCTTTTTTTTATTATATTCTTAAAAGTTTGCTTTTGTCTGGAAAATGATGATAGCTTATGACAAGCTTTGACTTGTAAATTGGTTTTCCTGCTGCATTACCTGCTATTTACTTTTGGCATGCTATACTTTCTGCAATGCATACTTTTTGCCTTTGTACAGTTTGCATCTAGTTGGCTTGTAACTCAGTTTGCTTAGTACAGTTAGCTTTGCTTGCAAATGTTAGACAGTTTGCATCTAGTTTTCTTAGCTTGCAATGTTGGACAGTTTGCATCTAGTTTGCTGCAAGTTTACTTTCTATGCCATGTTTTGCAGTTTTGGCGCCTTGCTATGTTTGCATAACAATTTTCCTTAGCTGCTGCAATATTTGCCTCTGTATGCTTGCTTTTGTACAACATGTTTCAGTTTGGCCCATGTTGGCATTTGAACCAATTGCTTTTGTATGCTTGCACTTGAATTTTTTACTTTTCCCTTTGTGAACCAAGAAGAGCAATCTTCTTGTGATTTGCAAAGAGAAAAATAAAAACATGATGAACAATAGCATTCTTATTCCGGACGGAAAACTTTAATGCTGACTTTTTTCTTTCTTTGTCATTTGAAAATTCTTTTCAATTAACTGTACTAATCTTCTTTTCCTTTGTTTTTTCATGTGAGCATCAATTGGATGATAGAGGAAGCAGAGGAAGCAAGAGACCTTGAGCATGGGAGCAATGGCAGCTTAGGAGGCTTAGATTAGATAGACTTTTTCCATTAATTGTAACATTTATTTTTTAAATACTATAAGTTGTAAAACTTACAATATTCAAAATAATAAATTATTTTTGTAACAACATTTGGAATGAATGAAGAAAACTTTTTATGAGATCATCTGATAATCTAATAAAACCTTCTACTGTCAAATAATCTTTCCATTCTTTCTTCAAGTCTTCACTGATTATTTAAGATTCTCAAATCAAAATAATTGAAACAGCATTCCAATAATTCTAGTCCAGATAACTTAAATTCTAAGTAATCCAAAAACTTTGCAGTCTCGTAACCTTGCATCAGTATTCCAATCACAATACGCATTGTGTAATAAACAAGCAAGCATTCCATTTACCGGCAAACCTTCCATTCCATTAACAAGCAGATGTCTTGATATTCCAAATAACAGTCTCAGCTCCTATTTCTTATCCCAGATAATCATGCCTTGAGAACAATCAGTTAACCTTTCAGCAAACTTGAAAAAGCGAGAAAACAATGTAACAGTAAATTGAATTTCTGAGGATTCGATTTCTTCTGAGAAATGCGAGAGAAACCCTGATTCTTGATTTACTGCCAAAGAAAAGTCGGTTTGATCGATTCCTGAGCCAATCTTGAGAATCTGAGAAAACCTTAGGGTTGTGATTTCTTGTGAAAAAGGGAGGGCAAATTTTGGGGTACAACAGTTGCCCCTGTTCAATCTTCTTGAACCTGAAGAGTTAGATTGGCAAGTTTGCCTTTCGTGACTCGAAGGTAAAAGATGATTGGACACTAGAGTGCCCATAAATTTGCACTCGTCAAAGCATAGTTGAGGGAATAGGCTTAAAGATGCCATTTGGAGATGTGATAGAATCTTGTCGGAGATGGGCTTAAAGATGCCATCCAAGAATGTTTGTTGAACTGTATGTTGTAGGTGAAAGGATGAGTATCAGAAAGGTATCCATGTCTGGAACGTCTCTGAGCTGGGGGTTTGAATAAGTAATAGATTAACATCCATGTTTGGTGCATCCATAAACTGTTTTCATGACCCTTGGGTTGAACAAGCAATAGATTAACATCCATGTTGGGAAGCATCCGTAAACTATTTTCAAAAGTTGAATCTGAACAAGCGATAGATTGACATCCATGTTGGGAAGCATCCGTAAACTGTTTTCATGATTCTGAAGTTTGAAGCTTGCTAATCTCATTCTGAAAAAGGTAAAATATTAGTTGAGGCACAAAGTTATGTTGCATGAAATGTATGATGCAATATATGTGTCATATTAATGTTTATGATATATGAATGCAATGTATGCGCATGTAAGCTGATGAGCTGTCTTGCTGAGGAAGATAAATCCTGGATAGTTGGAGATAATAAAATCTTTGACTGCTGTCGGGGAAGATAAATCCTGGACCATTGTTGTGTGTCTTCAAGCTTTTTGACAACCTCTGCGGGGAGAAGCTATACTGTTGGGGAAATCAGGAGTTTGGGGTTGTATGCCAATCTATTGGGGATTCATGTTTTTTTGTTTGAGGAGAACTCCGCTGGGGAATATCTGAAATCTCCGTGGGGAATTGAGAATGAGAATCTTCATTCTGCTAAGGGAAATTGTGCTGAGGAGTCAAGAACGAGAATCTTTGATCTGCAGGGGATTAAAAACTCTGGTAAATTTATGCTGAGAGTAAAGAAGGCTATGGCAACTTCACTGGAGAATCTTGATTTTGTTGGGGAGTAAAAACTTTGTGGGGAATAGCCCTACTGCTGAAGAGTAGCTATCCTGCTGGAGAGTAAGCTTAGGACTCTGGGAAAAGCTTATTCCTGTTTGTAAGAAGTTCAGGAGTTTAAGTTTTATGCCACTTTGAGAATGAGAATCTTCATTCTGTCGGGAATATCAGGAATTCAGGTTATATGCCACTTTGAGAATGAGAATCTTCATTCTGTCGGGAATATCAGGAATTCAGGTTATATGCCACTTTGAGAATGAGAATCTTCATTCTTTCGGGAATATCAGGAGCTTGGGTGTGTGCCAATCTACTGGGGAAGCAAGAATGAGAATCTTCATTCAGGCGTTTTGGTCAGGAGGTTGGGAGTATCCCAATCTTCTGAGGAAGCAAGAATGAGAATCTTCATTCAGGCGTTTGGGTCAGGAGGTTGGGAGTATGCCAGTCTTCTGAGGTTTTAAGGATGAGAATCTTCATTCTTGAGAGAAACAAAATTTTAGGAGCTTCAGTTGTCCATTATTCTGCTGGGGAATCATCTCCATTGAATTTTGGGAACCTCGATCGTCCGTTATTCTATTGAGAAATCATCTTTGTTTGAAGATGAAAGTTGGACGCACTACTATCTGGTCGTGGTCCAGGCTTCACGATGTATCATACCATTATCTGGTTGAATCCAGTCTTCATGGCGTTCGGAGATATCAAGATATTATCCGGTCGAATCTGAACTTCATAACTTGTATTAAGGATATACCACTATCTGGTCGACTCTAGGCTTCGTAGTATTCTTGGCTGCTATCTGGTCGTAATCCATGCTTCACAGAAACTTGCATTGCTATCTGGTCGTAATCCAGGCTTCACCATAACTTGTTAGGGATTAAACTATTATCCGGTCGAATATGGGCTTCATAGCTTGCTTTAAAGAGATACCACTATCTGGTCGTAATCCAGGCTTCGCGGTAAACTGGTACTGTTATCCGGTTGTAATCCGGGCTTCACAATATGCCGTAGAGATCAAGATGCTATTCGGTCGTACCCGAGCTTCATAACTTGAATTTTGTGAGAATTTGATTGCATTTTTCCTTTGGTGGGGAAAATAAATCCCAAACTGGTGATGGAGAAAAGAGTTGGATTCTTCGTCTCTGATAGTGAAAAATATAGAAGTGAATCAGAATAAATTGTTGAGAGATTTATCTGAAATAACAAAACACGGAATATCTTCCACTGGAATAAGAATCAGGGAGATCTTAGTGTCGATCTGACTGAGCCATAGAAGGTCTTGGATTAACTTTGACTCAACCGGATGATGAAGGAATCTTTGACGACTGCAACTCCAAAAGGTGATGAAGGAATCTTGGACGATTACTACTCCAAAAGGTGATGAAGGAATCTTGGACGATTACTACTCTAAAAGGTGATGATAACCTTTACCTGCTGATCAATCCGCATATGTTATGAATGTTATTGAAATGTAATTTCGTTTTGGAGAATAAATCCTTGACAAGTGTTGGGGAAATAAACCCATGACTACTGGTCTTCTAGAGAGGTGATGAACTTCTCTAGGATTCTTGAATTTCTTTTCAGAAGGATTTTGGAGAGATTCGTCATTGCTCCTAGTGTCAAATGTTTGTGACACTGCCAGGAAACTTGGACTGTACGTAACCCTTTGATGAGATTGGCGTTCAATGCCCCAAGTGATGGGGATGAAGAATTGCCCCAGGTTATTCTGCAATTGAGAGATTTCTTGAAATCTTGACTGGACTGCCCCAGGTTAACTGTACTTTGAGAGATTTATTGAAATCTTGACTGGACTGCCCCAGGTTTAATGGACAATGCCATGTTATGTCCCCTTTGTTGATAGGAGATTTTTGCAAAGGAAGTGTCATCCCCCTTGAAGTGATTTTGTTCACTGAGAGAGCTTTCGTTCATCGGAACATCCACTGTGTGAATTTCTTTGCTGTCAAACAAATAGCCACATGCAAACGATGATATTCAAATAATGCAAATTTTATGTTTGTCTTGACATTTTTAAAAAAAATGTGCTTTTTAGCAGAAAACTTTTGTAAGAAAAATTTAACTCATGATTTAGAGCAAAGCCTTACAGGAGTCAGGATACCTTTTGTAACAGTATGCTTTCGAACTAACCCATGCTTCAATTAGGACTTTTGAAGGGTTGTAACATGGTTGGGTTCACGGTTTAAGAAACAAAGGATAAATGCTCAAAGTATATTTATACCCACCCGCTCTTCATGATGTTCTTCCATCCTAAACTCAGTTAATTGTGCGTTTGAACTCCAAATGAGTCTGGAATGACGTTTTTGGTGATGGTTCACACAAGTTGAATTTATTGGAAGGCAGTCATTTTTGCAACATTTTTCATGTTGTTGAGGACTTGTAGTGACCTCTTTTTTTTATTTGTTATCCCTAATTTTTGCCTGACTGTTCCTGTTTTTGAGATTTACAGTCAGCGGGATGCCCTAGCTTTCTTAAGCCTCCTTTGTAGGTTTTGGATCATTAGGGTTTTCTCATTCATTTTTTTAGAGATAATGACTGCCTATGAGATAAGGAACCATCACTGTCTTTTAATTCCAAAGGAATGTTTTTTTTATGTCATTCGTTGTTTTACGAAACGAGAGTTTGCGGCTAAACGCACATTTTGAATTAACTGAGAGATTACCCCGCCCCAGGTTTGATTAAAGGTTTCAATTTGTGTTTAAAACAGAAAACTTCTACTTCTTTGGCTTGAAGGGGTTGACTATGGATTATCTTCCTTATAACTCCAGTGTTTAGGATTTGAAAGAAACGCCTATACATCGTCAGCAAGGTCTGTCCAAAAGCATACTGTATTAGATTATGGCATTGTTTTCGTCATCCTCCCTCTAAAGGCTTATAACTTTTAGCAATAGTTTAAATGTCATCAAAAAAGTAGAAAGCATAGTTCAAGAATAGTGAAAATGAATGGATGAATTCAAGACAAACATATGCAATGCATTAATGAAACAGAGTTTGACATCAACAGATAATTGTATGAATAACAAAAGAAATTACAACTTGAAAATTCAAATGAAACAAAAGCCTCATAGTTCGAACTTATCATTTCAGGTGGAGAACCCTCAGCGAAAGATTTTCATCTGGCCCTCCTATGTGAATTCCAGCACTCCTCTGTCAATCAAGTCTTGGGTCTTGGTTCTCAAAGCCCAACAGTCGTCGGTGTCATGTCCAGGACTATAGGAGTGGTATGCACAAAATGCATTGGGATGATATCTAGGAGCAGAGGTATTGGGATTCCGAAGAGGATCCTTTAATACAGTCAGATTGACCTCCAACAAGCGTTCCAGTACTTGTGATAATGGCATATTAATCTCAGTGAAGTGCCTTCCAGATGTATTTTGCTTACGCCGATTACCCCGTTGATGTTGGTGAGGTTGTTGTTGGGCTTGTGACCCTAAAGCAAGCTGGGGAGACTTTCCCTTGGCTTCTTTTCTCGAAGGAGGCTGAATGATGACTTAATCTTCAACCCTAGTTGTTTGGCCCACTTGGTTACATCTATCTTGAAGCAGTTTGTTGATGAGGACCTTTAGCTCCTCTTGTCCTTGAGCCAGGTTTTGAGTGAGAGCCATTTGGCCCACCAGTTGTCCCATCATCTGGATTTTCATCGTTGCCAACTCAATCTGTAGCCCTTCTAACTGATCATTCCTGATGCCCCCTGGATTCCCTAGGACCATGCCCCTTGTGAGGAGAGATTTCACTTCTTCCTGCCCCTTGGACAGATTCAAGAACATCCCTTGAAGTTGAGCATTTTGAGCCTGGATATCTTTGACAGTCCTCTCTAGAGCCATCTCTACTAAAATAAATAGTAGGAAGGTAAGGAGACCTGAAAAGGGGAAACCTGTCATGATAAAACGCATGATATGTGGATGCATGTTTTCAAGGATCTCACGGGGTAAACACAAGAAAATGTTAGAGGTTGAACTTCGGTCAACATCTTTGATTGGAGAACTTTGATTGGTGATGTCTTTCCACGAGAATCAAGCTCACCATGTCAAGTGGGTCATAGCCCTCAATTCAAGTTGTTGTACTTGATCTTTAACGGCGTTTGTTTAGAGGAAAATGAATCCTCTTGCCCTTTGGTAGACGTCTGGTTCAACGTGACCCTGCATCAAGGACCCTCGAGATTCTTGAAATGGTTATTGAAAATGCTATGGTATGATGTTTATGATGTTATGTACAAGTATGCAAAAGTAAGAAAGTGTATATACAAACAGTCATATTCACACAAAGCGGACAAGTCCTTAAGTTTAGGCTTGCATGGAGTTTGTAGGTAAGTACCCTCTTGTAGTTAGTTGGCTTAACCTTTCCTAGAAATAGTAACCGGGTTCTACGGAGCTCAATATCACCGGATTATTTTCTGTGTTCATTGTTTCAGTTTAGCCACTTTACTGGCGACCGAAATATTTCAAGAAAACAACCCTCAATGAGTGTAGTATCGAGTATCTACCAACTTCGGACTGCACCAAAGCCGATCATCTCACTACCCCTAGTAAGGCTAAGATGGTCAAGTAAGGTTCTAAGAGTTCATTAGTGCTTCACGACATCACTCAGCGGCCTCGTATTCTCTTTGATTAACTCAAAGGCTACCGGTACCCACAAATATGTCGCACTAACGTAGCCACTGCTTCAACCATGTAAGTATACCTCGCACAGTTCCCTCGCAGTTTATTGCTACTTACCTAAAAGGTGCCCCCAAATCCGGGTGTAGGATTTAAAACAAACCCAAACAAGGAACCCAAAAGTAAAGCATACAAAGAAAACAAGATAAGCATGTAAAAGTGATCTAAAACCCTAAGGTAACCCCACTTTTTAGAATAAATCCCCAGCAGAGTCGCCAATTCTGGGATACGGTGGGAGAACTGACTTGAGGTTTTGCTAAGTGTTCGCAATTGTGTGGTTTAGCAAGAGTCGCCACTGACTTTTTATTTTATCCAAAGGAAAGGTCAAAAAGCACAGGAAAGACCTTTGAGATGTTTTCTTGGGTTCGGGGGGTAGATTATGAAAAGGGAAGGTGTAAGCACCCTTTTCATCCATGGTTTTCCATGGGCTCTTAGTTACTTGGTTAGATCACTTGCTTTTGCTTTTCAATTGTTTGAAATGGTGATTTGTGTGTGGTTTTGGAAATGTTTTGAAAAGAGGCCTATGTTTAGGCAACCTTTGTAACAATTCTTGTTTGAATGTTTTACAAAGGTGTTTGTCTTTTGAAAAGATGTTTCAATGTTTGAAAGTTTGTTTTGAATTTGTGTTGTGAGGTGTGTTTGAAAATAGCAATGATGTTTTGCAAGTTTTGATCAAGTAACTAAGAGTTGTCTACCCTATTTTACTCAAAGATATTTCCTATGTTTTAACCCTTTTGACAGTGTTATTTCACCATTGCATTTGGTGAACAACCTTGTATTAGGATGTTAAATGGGACAGGCGCGGGTCATCGTATACAATCATTGAAAGCAACTTGTGAGACGCTCTAGCAATTTTGTAAGGGACGAGATCGTTTTATCGAAGGTAACATCGAGGGTCATCGAGGGACTGCGATCTTTGTTTATCGAAGGGGCATTTGCTAGAGTGTCTCATATTCGAGGGACATGATTGCATTTTCCGAAGCAACAAGCGAGGTTATCCTAGAGGTGCAAGTGTGCATTGTGTTTGTCATTTTCATGCATTTAGATCTTGTATTAGGTCATCTAGCGATTGATTTTAGATTTTCGCATACAAACCCTAATCTCTAGTCATGGCATATTTGAAAGCATAAAGTGCGAGAATTAAAATTCTAAACTATTACAAAAGTATCCGGGGATGGGGGTACAAATTATTACAAATGGGGATGAATTTCACAAGGATAACAATGTCCAAATATCAAGTGTTACATCCAAATCGAATTGTCGCAATTTAATATAAAATTATAACAAATTATAAAATAAGGAAAATCAATAAATTATGAGATGCATGTATAAATAAATAAAAATCTATTCTAAAAAAGAAAGATTAAATATTATTATCATTTGTGTATTCTATTAATCACGTAAATAAAAAGTTTAAAAGAAAAATTAATTAAACAAAGTTTCTATTATTCTTGTATTTTATTATTGTGTGTGAAAAGAAAAAAACGATTTAAAACAATTAAGAAAAATCAAATTATTAGATATTATTAATATTATTATTAACTAAAAGAAAAAAGAAAATGAATTAATAAAAAAAGTTAACATTTGTTATTAAAAAAGAAGAAATGGGCTATGGGTTGAATTTGGCCCAAAACAAACACAAAAACAAATGGACAATGCAAAGGGAGGGGGGTTAGCCAGCAATTTCGTGTGGGCTTTGGGATGGGGCAGACAGGCCCAATGCCAAGTTTGTGTACAATTTGTTAGGGTCTCAGCATTTTTAGGGTTTGTGTGACAAACAGCGGCGCCGCTTGCTCATTCTTCCTTTTCATCTCTCTCAGGCCACGATGCTCTGACCTCCTCCTACCTAGGCCACCGGAGCGCCACCCCACTCTCTCATCTCCTCACGATGGTCAAAGGCTCTGGATTGAACGGTATAGTTCGTTTCTCTTTTTAGGGTTTTACAGTTTCATTGTTTATGTGATTTTACAGTTTGTTTGATTTAGCTTGCTTTGCATGTCATAGTTTGATTAACCTATGGTCTTTACATGCTTTGAGATGCAGTAAGGGTTTGATAAAAAATGTACCTTGGTATTTTCTGGAAAGTGGAATGGAGAGGAGAAAAGGGTGAGACGGAGGCGCTTTGTTGGAGGCCGGAGGTACGAGGAAGAGAGTGATGACGGCCAAGGGTTTTTCTGGTATCTCTTTCGTCCCTTTAGCACCTTGAATGTTAATGATGATTCTGATTCTGAGACTTTATTTATTGTTGGTATTTTTGTTGATGATGAGTATTCTAAAACTTGTTACCTTGGCTTCTGAAACTCTCTTCCTCTTTGTTGATGATGATGTTCTGAAACTGATTTTTTATTGATGTTTGTTGCTTCTGAAATTCTCTTCCTCTTTCTTGGCTTTGAAGGGTAATGATGACAAAAGTTCTGAAACTTGTTGATTTTTGTTGTTTTTCGTTGATGATGATGTAGCTCTGAAACTTTGATTTTAATGGTTTGACTGTGCCTGCAAGTTTGTTGTTTGTGCAATGGTTGCAGTTTGGCTTTATTTTGGCTATGCAGGTTGTGTTGTTTGAAAGCTTTGCAGCGTGTTATGTTTTGTTCATAGGGTTGGGAACTTTCTAGTTTTATAGGCTTGGCTATGTAGGTTTGGCAAGTTTGTTTTGGCAAGCTTGGCTTGTTTTCAGTTTTGAGAGTTGTAGTTTTTTGAAACTTGCAGCTTAGTATAGGTTTGATAACAGGTTGTGTGTTTTTTTTGTTCTGAGTTTGAAACTCTGCAGGTTTTGGAGTTTGTTTGGAAAGCTTGGCTTGTTTGCCGTTTGGCCAAACAGGTTTACAGTTTGTATGGTTGTTGCTAGCAGGCTTGGGTTGATAGCAGTTTTGCTAGCTTTGCAGTTTGTAGAGTTTGATAGCAGGTTGGCAGTTTGGTTAACTTGCAGTTTTGCTAGGCTTTTGTGTTTTGGAAACTGTTGTGTGATTGTTGGCCTGGAAGTTTGGTTAGCTTGTTACAGCTTGGCTGTTTGTTGTTTATAGTTTTGTTGTAGTTTGGGCAAGCTTTGTTATGTTTTCTGTTTGATAACAAGTTGGAGAGTTTTTGTGAACTGTTGAGTTTGACTTAGCTCTAATTCTCTCCCTTACTTGTGCTCTTTGATAGCTCTTATATCTTTTTGCTATTTGTGACATCCTCTTTTAGCCAAACTGTAAAACCTCACCCAAGGTGATATCTTTCTCTCTTTCCATGAAACAAGCATTTTTGCTTTTTTTATTATATTCTGAAAAGTTTTCTTTTGTCTGGAAAATGATGATAGCTTATGACAAGCTTTGACTTGTAAATTGGTTTTCCTATTGCATTACCTGCTATTTACTTTTGGCCTGCTGTACTTTATGCAATGCATACTTTTTGCCTTTGTATAGTTTGCATCTAGTTGGCTTGTAACTCAGTTTGCTTAGTACAGTTTCCTTTGCTTGCAAATGTTAGACAGTTTGCATCTAGTTTGCTTAGCTTGCAATATTGGATAGTTTGCATCTAGTTTGCTGCAAGTTTACTTTGTATGCCATGTTTTGCAGTTTTGGCGCCTTGCTATGTTTGCATAACAGTTTGCCTTAGCTGCTGCAATATTTGCCTTTGTATGCTTGCTTTTGTACAACATGTTTCAGTTTGGCCCATGTTGGCATTTGAACCAATTGATTTTGTATGCTTGCACTTGCATTTTTTTGCTTTTCCCTTTGTGAACCAAGAAGAACAATCTTCTTGTGATTTGCAAAGAGAAAAATAAAAACATGATGAACAATAGCATTCTGATTCCGTACGGAAAACTTTAATGATAACTTTTTTCTTTCTTTTTCATTTGAAAATTCTTTTCAATTAACTATACTAATCTTCTTTTCCTTTGTTTTTTCATGTGAGCATCAATTGGATGATAGAGAAAGCAGAGGAAGCAAGAGACCTTGAGCATGGGAGCAATGGCAGCTTAGGAGGCTTAGGCTTAGATTAGATAGACTTTTTCCATTAATTGTAACATTTATTTTTTAAATACTATAAGTTGTAAAACTTACAATATTCAAAATAATAAATTATTTTTGTAACAACATTTGGAATGAATGAAGAAAACTTTTTATGAGATCATCTAATAATCCAATAAAACCTTCTACTGTCAAATAATCTTGCCATTCTTTCTTCAAGTATTCACCGATTATTTAAGATTCTCAAATCAAAATAATTGAAACTGCATTTCAACAATTCTAATCCAGATAACTTAAATTCTAAGTAATCCAAAAACTTTGCAGTCTCGTAACCTTGCATCAGTATTCCAATCACAATATACATTATGTTATAAACAAGCATGTATTCCATTAACCCGCAAACCTTTCATTCCATTAACAAGCAGATGTCTTCATATTCCAAATAACAGTCTCAGCTCCTATTTCTTATCCCAGATAATCAGGCCTTGAGAACAATCAGTTAACCTTTCAGCAAACTTGAAAAAGCGAGAAAACAATGTAACAGTAAATTGAATTTATGTGGATTCGATTTCTTCTGAGAAATGCGAGAGAAACCCTGATTCTTGATTTACTGCCAAAGAAAAGTCTGTTTGATCGATTCCTGAGCCAATCTTGAGAATCTGAGAAAACCTTAGGGTTGTGATTTCTTGTGAAAAAGGGAGGGCAAATTTTGGGGTACAACACTCAGGAAGATCACAATCCTCATATGCTTCTTCTTTAGCTTGATAAATAGGAGTATCAAAGTCATAATGAGCCATAGCAGAGTCGTTATCAATAGAATAGGTGGTGGAAGTGCATCTGCATGAATGACATTTTGGCATTTTTTAGTGACCGTGTGTGAAAAGAGAAACATCTCCATTCAAATAAAAAATAAAGAAATGGAGCAAAATTTTGAATGCAAAAAAACGTTCTTTATTTCATGATAAACTTTTGAAAATAAACATGGTGGCCCTACACAAATGATCCATCACGCCTTGGGCAGAGCGTAGGAATTATGATATGATAATAAAAGAAACAAGAAAATTACTCCTCAGCGCTTGAAACTTGGATAACATCCACCGAAGTCCAATTCTTGAGTGTCTGGCCTGGAATACTCAGACGAATCCAATCCTCGATATTGTAGCCATCAACCTTATTGTCGCCAACTGCATTGACGTGTCCTTCTTCAGCAGCACAAGGACGGGAAAACTTCACAGGAGTAGATAAACTAGATGCTCTGGGAGTTGTACTCTGCTGACCTGGGCTAAAACCAAGACCAAACTTATTAAATTTTGGGGTAACGTCCAACACCTGACCCCAACCTTCAGGGTTTCCATTTTCCACCATAGCTCTCGCATCCTTGAGAGAAGACATAACAATTTCAGGTTTCTTTTTCTGTTCTGGAGGAGGAAAATTGACAGAGTGAACTGTCTCAAATGCCTGAAATGGAGTCTCATGTATCTCGCCTTCAACTTCAACATAGCGGAATGATGTCAAATGACTCACGATGTACTCTTCCTCGCTGCACACGGTTATCACCTTTCCCTCTGCAGGATACTTGAGTTTCTGCTGAAGAGTAGAAGTGACTGCCCCTGCTTTATGAATCCACGGCCTCCCCAACAAACAAAAATACGATGGTTGTATATCCATCACAAAAAATGTAGCCGTGAAGGTGTAAGGACCAACCTTGATTGGTAACTCCAACTCCCCAAACAATGACCTTCGAGACCCATCAAACACCTTCACCATCAAATCACTAGGGCGCAGCTCCAGTCCAGAATAATCAATTTTCATCAACGTTGACTTAGGCAATACATTCAAAGACGATCCTGTATCCACCAAAACCCGGGATAAAGTAGTGCCCCTACACTCCATTGAAATATGCAACGCTTTGTTATGGTCTCGCCCCTCCGGAGGAAGATCAAAATCTGTGAAGCCCAGACCGTTCCCGACAGATATGTTAGCACAAACATTCTCAAACTGACTGAATGTTATTTCATTTGGCACGAACGCATTCTTTAACAATTTCATCAAAGCATTTCGGTGAGGTTCTGAATAAATCAACAGAGACAAGATAGACATCTTATAAGGAGTATGGCTCAGATGATCAATTATGATATAATCACTCTTTCTGATAATTCGCATTAACTCTTCAACCTCATCGGGAACTGAAGAAGCTTCTGGTATCAGAATTGGTTGAGTTACATTGGTTGGTGTAACCCTTGGATTACCAATCATGGCCTGCTGTTTTCCTTTTTCTCTTGCAAAAGCATCTGCTGCATCTTGCACATTTGAAGGACCAAATACTCTCCCGCTTCTAGTCATTCGACCCACACCAGAAAAATTATGAACCTCCCCTTCATTATCTTCAGCACGTTCTTCCTCAGACAAACGAGTACTTACTTCCTGCTTCACCCCATGGTAATAAACATCAGCACTGTAATGCCATGGAATGGCCTTCTCACTAGTATACGGCATAGGACCAGGTACCGTAATCATCAAAGGAGGTGCCCTAGATGGGGTAGGAATGCGCACAGGGGTGTAAGGAATAGATACCACAACAACATCTTCTTCAGTAACCTTACGGTAGCTCGGTTTTCTGTCGAACTGTAGGGAACCCTCCTTTATCATCAACAGTATACCAGCTTTTAAATCATCACAGCCCTTCGGTTTCTCTCTACACTTGGCACACTCTGAAGTATAACCCAGTAAAATAGAATTGTCAAGCAAATACCTCTTAACATACCACAACAGAGTAGTTACTTGTTCCACATTCATGATTAAATTCAACATTTCACCATTATCATCAATCATATTAACAAAACCCCCTTCATGCCTAGGCATTGGATTCTGAGTGACATTCAGACCAATCACTGGAGTAAACTCAATTGCCTTAGCATCCAACAAGTCTTGTATTTTGCACTTCAACGCAAAGTAATTGTCAGTAGAATGACCAACTCCTTCTGAATGGAATTCCCATCTTGCGTTAGCATCATAGTTAGGAGGAAGTCTTGCGGGGGGTGGTGGCATATTTCTCAAATCGATCAACTTCAAATCGAGCAAATGGTGGAGTGCTTCAGTAAGAGATACCGGCAAGGGATCGAATTTTCTCATCTGTCTCTGTTGTTGATTATTATACTGATGGGGAGCATCTTGTTGTCTCTGTTGTTGCGGCACTTTATTCGGTCTCTGTTACGGAGGAGCATCAATAGGAATAGAAACAACATTGATTTGTTGGTGCTGACGATCCTCTATTCTTCCTCTATGAGAGTAAACCGCGCTTGCGTCGCCTTCCCTTTTCTTAGGGTAAGTGTTGAATGGTTTCTTACTGTCCCCTGATGAGCCACTAGAACCTCCTATCTGAATTTTCCCTAATTTCAAACCTACCTCAATTCTTTCACCAGCCATAACTAAGTCTGCAAATCCTGCCGAAGTACTTCCTATCATGTGCTCATAGAATGGCCCTTGCAGGGTATTCATAAACATATCAATGAGTTCTCTCTCCATGAGTGGAGGTTGAACCCTCGCAGCCAACTCACGCCACTTCTGAGCGTATTCCTTGAATGATTCTATTGGTCCCTGTAACAAATTCTATAACTCAGTTCGATTAGGCGCCATATCCATATTGTACTGATAATGTTTGACAAAAGCCCGAGCAAGATCATTCCAGCAACGAGTATGAGTTTTCTCCAACTTCATGTACCACTCCAGGGATGCCCCAGATAGGATATCCTAGAAAAAGTGAATCAAAAGCCCCTGATCCTCAGTATGCACTGATATCTTTCGGAAATAAGCAGTTGCATGAGTAACAGGACGTGACGTTCCGTTGTACTTTTCAAATACAGGAGGCTTGAACTTTGGATGAGCTTTCACCCCAGACACCAACCCGAGATCATTAGCATCCATACCAAGGGCTCTTTGCCCTTCCACAGCCTTCAAACGTTCTTCCAACAACCGATACTTCCTATCCTCAACCTGAACTTCCGGCTCTGAACGCCGAACAGAAAACTGATCTTCATCCTGGTCAAAGTCATAATCCTGTTCCTGATAGTTCCTTACACCACCTTGATTATCTCTTATATTCCCCACAAGACGAGGCCCCGGAGACGGGGGAAACTTCCCTACGTTATGCACAAAAGGATTTCCGAGCATCCCGTGAAAACTTCCAACAGGCTGATCTTGCACATCCCCCAATCCTACAGAAATGTCCTGATAAAGCCCTTGATTTCCACTATCCCCTGGATAACGGCGCTGGTTGTTGACAATGGCAGCCAGTTCCTCCTGTCGGCGATTCACATTGGTGATGACCTCCATGAACTGAGTCATCTGAGTGGCCATCTGGGCCCTCATTTCAGCGAGTTTAGCTTGAACCTGTTCCATTTGTCTTGGCAAATTGTTTCTGGTAGAATACCAATGAGTAGTCGTCTTGAATTATGAATAAGGAAAGTAGAAGAATAAGAATACCGTCTTGAGATAACCTGCAGTGTTATGAAATGCATGATATGCATGATATGTTTGTCATTTCCCGGTATTCAAGAGTCCTTTTAATCATCAGTCACGGAGCACAACCAATAATCAAGCATATAATCAAAGGAAAAAGGACAATAAGACAAACACTACAATTATTTACAAACAAAAGAAACGATGTTCAAGTGACTTCGGACATTTAAGAGTGTAGCTATAAACAACAAAATATGTGTTTCAAAGTAAACTTAACAAAAAACTGAATAATAAAAATAAACAATGGTCCCCTCCAACAATCCTGGGGGTAACCAAATACACCAAAGGTAAGTAACAAAAACTAAATCTCCGGAACAAGACACGCTTCAAGGTGTCGACAATACTCTTCAAGCCTAGATTTCTCCTTCAAAAGTTGTGATGCGACTACTTTACTTTCTTGAAACTGATCCTCTGTGAAACGCCTCTAGGCTACTACCTTCTTAAGCTGAGCATCTTTGTCTTTGAGTTATTTCTCCAAGTTTTGAATCTTCTTCCTGTAGATATTCTCTGATGCCTGAAGCTTTTGGCACTCTTGCTGGGTATTACTCAACTCTTCTTCCATTTCAGCATGAGATCTCTTCCTAAAACTGGTTGCATCCGAATTTTCCCCTTGAGCTTCTCTGAGTTTGCGAACTAAGTCGGCCCTTTCTTGATTTACCCAATAGAGTTTCAATCATGCCTCACGGTCTTTTGCACGAAGTTGAATGTTCTCAACATGAACCTGGGTGAACAACTCGGTAGGCACCGTGTTACTCAAAACAGTAGAAGGTTGCTCACATATAGGAGCCGACCTTGCAAATGGTAACCGTAAAATCTTAACCCTGGCTCTAATCCATTCCAAGTAAGGAACCCTAGCAATAGGAACTTTCTTGCCCAACGTGGTTCTATCCTTCTTGTGAATTTCCTTCCAAGCACTTGTCACTCTTTTCAACATCACAGGATCACTTCCTCTAACAAAATACACTGATTCAGACACCTCTTCAACCTTTGGAGGTCCATCCATTGCATATCCCAATTGAAGATAAGCAAGCACAGGATTATAGTTGATACACCCCTTAGTTCCTATGAGGGTAACATTAGGGAAATCTCTGCAGCTAGTGATAATACTTCGTACTTCCCCCATGTCATAATTCCACTGGATATCAAATGAAGTGAGGTTGACAAGTCTTGATGACCATCGGAGAGAATGCCTGGTATCCACAAAAGGACCACTTACCGGTATGTGCAATTTAAACCATTGATACAACATTGAATGACATAAACTTACATTACCTCCTTTTCCATGCCTGAAATGAATGGTGTAAAGAGTATCTGCCAAGAGTGTCGGTACCAGGTTCTTATTTCTAAAAACACAAATAGCCGTCAAATCCACAAAATTTCTCTTGCGAGGGAAGAGGATGATCCTGTATATCATGAGAGCAAACAGAGTGCTGAAATCATTCCAATTCCTTTTCTTTGCCCAGTCTTCAGCTTTCTTCACTAAGAAATACAAATAAAACCATTTAGTATCCTCACTTGATTTCCAATTGTCTTTCACCTCTTTCCAACTCAAATGAAGAATTTTAGCAATAAATTTGAACTTTAGCTTCTCCGAAATTTGGACAAAAGGAACTTCATCGGACAACTTGATATTAAGTAGGTACGCGTACTCTTCTAGTGTGGGAACTAGTTGATAATCTTGAAAATTAAAACACTGTAATTCCTTGTCATAGAACTGGAAGAGGGTAATCAAAGCCATTGGGTCAACTGGAGTGTTAAGGATTAGTAACAAATTGCCATAATTTTTGTTGAAATTATTCAGAACATCACCCTTCAGATAAGAACTCAACCTCTTCAATTCGGACACATTAATAGTAGGAATATGATAAGTGAATGTATGCATGTTGGGTTCTTTAACACGAACTGAATCAAACTCATCTGACGGGAGGCCATCCATTTCTGATGGAAAGAAGACTCTCGAATGTCCCTGGGATATGACATGCACATGCTAGTTTTTTTTTGTACATCATTTTTTTAAGAAATAAATATGCTATGATGCAACATGACAGGATCAAAGTTTCACACTGGATCATGGCTTGACCAATACAGAACAACACCACTCAAGATCAAAAGAAAATCCCAAAGCTTCAAAACTATCATGGGAACCTGAGTCACCTTCGCAACACAAAGTCACCAACAGTACCTGTACCTGTAAGAAAAGTTTTCCCTCCCCCCTCACGGGTGTAGTCTAGGTTAAGGTAAGGTTAAAAGACAAATCAGAGTACGAGAGCTCGACTGTCGGTATCATCATACGATAACACCTATCTGAACTACCTCTGAAGTCATGGGTCTCATGGTCAGGTCTACAAAGCATCCGCCTCATAGCTTCCATGGCCACTCTATTCCTAGTTCCTATGGAATTCACTCATAGCCTGGGTATGAGGCCTTTTACCTCATGGAACAACCCACCCACCAAGAAACCCAAAATCCAAACAGTCCAGCCAAATCTAGTATGCAGAAAGTAAAGCGCACATAGGATGCAATGCAAACAGATAAATATGCAAAGCGGTAAAATAAACACCCAAAAAGAAAACAAACAAGAATTAGGACCAACTCCGGGATGGACCAGCAAGAGGTCAATCTGTCCCCAGTGAAGTCGCCAGCTGAAACCACTCCGGTCAAACCTGTCATCTGGATGTAATGAAACATCAATGAAGTCGCCACCGAACTTCTTTTATCCCGCCGAAAGGGAAAGGTAAACATCGAGAAAACCTGAAAAGGGAGAAATCTCGATCTTTCGACTGAGAGATCGGGTAAGGGAGTCTGTTATGCGAGGGGAAGGTATTATCAACCCACACGCCTGTAGTACTCTACGGTATCCACTCTTGTTGTATAATCTAAATGGGTGTGGTCAAAACCTATGTTTATTGCTTAAAGCTGAAAAGGGAATGCATGCGAAAGAAAAGAAGAAAATAATGTAGGGAAAATAAAAGGTGTGCTTGATTGGGCCCTACCCTAATACCTACGTATCGCTTTTAAGGAATCAGAGCAGCCGTAGTTCGGCTTATATATTTTGGTTGGTTTGTGTTTTTTAGTTAAGAAGACAAAAACAGTCAAGATGGCAAAACATAGAATAAAACAACAAACAAATGAAATGGTAAAACATCGGCTAAATAATAACAAAGTAACATGTCAAAGATGGCGAAACATCAATAAAAAGGATGACAAAACGTCACACCTAACAATGATATTGAGAATCAAAGTAGGATAACAAACATGTGTGATGGAGAAACATCGGCTTCAAACAAGTATGCGGTGGCAAAACATCGATAAAATCGATGACAAAACATCACACCTAACAATGATATTGAGAATCAAAGTAGGATAACAAATATGTGCGATGGTGAAACATTGGCTTCAAGCAAATGTGCGATGGCGAAACATCGGATAAAAGACAACAAGATATCATGGCAAAGATGGTGAAACATCAATAAAACGGATGACAAAACATCACACCTAACAATGATATTGAGAATCAAAGTAGGATAACAAACATGTGCGATGGCGAAACATCGGCTTCAAACAAATGTGTGATGGCGAAACATTGGCTAAAAGATAACAAGATATCATGGCGAAGATGGCGAAACATCAATAAAATGGATGACAAAACATCAAACCTAACAATGATATTGAGAATCAAAGTAGGATAACAAACATGTGCGATGGCGAAACATCAGCTTCAAACAAATGTGCGATGGCGAAACATCGGCTAAAAGATAACAAGATATCATGGAGAAGATGGCGAAACATCAATAAAACGGATAACAAAACATCACACCTAACAATGATATTGAGAATCAAAGTAGGATAACAAACATGTGCGATGGCGAAACATCGGCTTAAAACAAATGTGTGATGGCGAAACATCGGCTAAACCAGATTTAAAGACAAAGCCAAGAGGCGCACAAAAAAATAAGATTGATTTGTATGTTTTACCTTGAAGAAGGGTTTGAGCTTATTAGAGGTGTATTATGATTTGCTAAGAAAACAATTTTTGTTTTAAGGTGGAAAATGCAAAGGAAGGAAAAAACAACTAAGGGAAACTAGCCTAGCACTATCCCTAGTGTTATCATACAATGATTGACCCTAAGGTTGAGGATAAAGGAAAATCCTATCCTATGTTAGCATACATGGATTCTTACCTTAATTAACATGCCAAAGGAAGCTTAACAAAACTATCTTATAGGAAACAGGCAATGAGAGCGAAGTCGTGATCTCAATTTTTAAATTGAGTCACTCATCGATCAACAATTAAAGAAGAAAAACAATACACATCCTATAGGAACATGCACTGAGAGCGAAGTCGTGATCTCAATTTCTAAATTGAGTGACTCATCGATAAATAATTAAAGAAGAAAAGAAATAAACATCCTATAGGGAACATGCACTGAGAGCAAAGTCATGATCTTAATTTCTAAATTGAGTGACTCATCGATCAACAATTAAAGAAGAAAAGCAAACACAACACCTGTGTCAAACAAAAACAGAGGGCCTCCTGACATATATCAGTAACAAAGGTCCCATCATGCAACATAGGACTATACAAAATGAAAATAGAAGAAAGGAAATAGTTCAATACCAAATGGATAACTATCCGTAACAACTGAGCAAGAATAAAAGAAACCCAGAGAACTTCAAGCAAGCTGGCATCAGCAGACAAATCAAGTCAGAAATTACGCCATTAGGATGTAAGTATTGAGATTATCAGATATAAACAGATCCCATGGGCAATGTATAGAACTAATAATCATATATACATATCCTGCATAGACTATTAAATATGCCAAGCACAAGAGCAGTGCCAATATAATAAATTGTGTTCCACAAATAAAGTGAAACACAGTAGCCTCAAGTCAAAAAACGGAAAAAAATTCTCAAAGTACCTCGCACCTTCAAAAGCCAAGTTAGTATTCCATAAATTGAATGATGACTCACATAAGGGATGGATGAAACATGATAGAAATTATCAAAACATTAGATATGATAGACAAAAGGAAACAAGCATATGCACAATTTGGCCAATAGCTAGAGGAATGTTGCTCCTTTCTATCACCATGTTGAGTTGACAATTGAATATCAATCAAGGATCATGGGAGCTTGAGAAGAATACAATCAAAGACCATGAAGGTCAGTAGCAAACACAATTCAATCATACTCAATTACTTCATCACAGCTCACAAGCATAAAAGAAAAGGAATCCCACACAATGCATCAAAAGGTTCAATCATTCAAACATGGGGCATTAAGTGAAATGACTTGAGTTTATATGGATAAACAGGACCAACATGATCATTAGGTACCCAATAATAGGCCTCACTCAAGTTCATTGGCCATCAAAAAAATTGAAACAAGATATGCAACATTAATTGGGTACCTTCACTTCAAAAATACATCAAAAATAGAAACAAGGATCAATAATTCACACAAAAAAATTCTTAGCATCTTTGAAGTGTGTAGAAGTCAGAAAGCAAGTCTTAAGTTCATGAATAGTTGAGGAGGTGATCAAATGAGGCCCAAAGTTCAAAACTAGTTGGCCAAACTATCAAAACTAGACAAGTTTTCAAAATAATTTATGGAAAAATATCAAACCAAGTCAAATAATTCAAGAAAAATGGTTTTCAGATCTCAATACATCCACGAACCATAATTAAGACCTAAATTCATTAAAAATCCAGGGCATAATAGTTTTTGAATTGAAACTTACACAATAAGCAACAAAACCCTAAGTGTTTGACTTTTAATCTTAAATATCAATTAGATAAGATCAAAATTCAAAAAAATCAGAACAAAAATACATCAAACATGACAAAACTCAAGAGGTCAGAATACCTCTTTTACCATATTTTTTGAATTAAAGAAAAGTAAAAAATAAAATCAAATTCAAACAATTAATCAATTAAACAAATAATCACATCTCAAAATAAAAATCTAATCAAAAATCAGAAAAATATCCAACCAAAATTATATTCAAATGTTAGAATTAAAACACACATCCCTGATTTTTTTGTGAAATTTTTGAATTAAAGGAAATATTAAAATAAAATCAAACAAACAATTAAATAATTAAACTATTATTTAATGACAAAAATGCAAACCCTAGCCAAAAGTCATAAAAAGGTCAAAATAATATTATATTCAGACTCTATGATTAAAAACAAACTTATGTGATTTTTTTGAGGATTTTTGGATTAAGAAAAATATTTAAAATAAAATTGTGAAACAAAAGAAATCAAATAAAACTCCCAAATTAATCTTCTAATCAAAAATAGGAAAAAAATACCAAACAAATTTCAGAATTAAATTCTAAATAATTTCAGGAGTTCAAAACATTTTTTATGGAATTATTAGATCAAAAGAACTATTAAAATAAAAATAATCTTTAAACAAACAATTATTTAAACTTATGAAATTTTAAACCAATCAAAACATTTTTAAAAATTCCATTAAAATTACACAAAATAGTAGAAATTATTTTGAACTTGTGGTAATTGTTTCAGAATTTTTTGAATTGTTTTGATCAAGAAATAAAAATCAGAAAATCAATTAAAATTAAATAATATGAAATGCATTGAAATTTCAAACAAGCCAATCACAACGCGCCACCTCACTTCGTCTTCAACCTCCAGCATAGGGCAAAACGCGTTCAACAAAATAGGTCATGAGCCTATGTCCAAATCCATCAATCATGCTCGTTTCTTAACCAAAATCCATGAAATCAAGTGCAAATTAAAGCTAACATATCATACTACATTATGCAATTTGAATCACTCTCAAAGATCAAGCATGGATCAAGAAATAAAGTCTCAAAAACTGAAAAAACTCACTGCAAACATCAAAAATCAGGAACACGATTTCATCCATTCTGCTTGAATCAAAGCTCAAATATACATCAATCCTAATGATTGGCCAGCTAGCAACTTAATGGACATGATTTACATCATCAATTCAAGCTGAAACACATAAGTCAAAGTTCAAGAAACTCACATGGATGTGAAAACTAGAAACATGATTCCTTCACTCCAGAAGCAATCCAATGGTGCAGGCTTGATCTCCTTACTTCACTGAAGCTGAAACACCAAGAATTTTGAAGAATGATCCAAGGAGAAGAGAGATTCGAAGTAATTTGCAGAGATGCTTCAAAAATTTTAGATTTTCAATGTAGATATTATGAGCCTCCCTCCCCCCCCCCCCTCATAAATGAGCCTTGATTCTTCTTATATAGCACGAGAGGAAGAGGATAGAAGTGGTATTTGGCACTCTAAACCGTTGGAGGGAAAGTTTGGTAGTTTTGGCCAAAAATGAGGATGCACATGGGGCCTGCGTTTCACTCGTGCATTTGCTTGCCTTTTGTGCGTTTTGTGAGCCAAATGAAGTCATAAATACATGCTCATGATTGTTTGAAATGAGGGAGTGTTGGTGAATTTGCAAAATTGAGCAAGTTTGTCATTTTTTCAATCCAACATGTGCAATACCATATGGGGCACGAAATGGTGAGTGCAATGGGCATCATCATGTCACAAATTGTTCATGGGCTTGATTAGAAGTGAAGAGAATAGCTTAAAATGAAGTTCTCATGGAATGGTCATTTTGCATACTTGTCAAATTTCAATAAAATGCCTCAAAATTCCAAAGTTCATAACTTGCTCATACTTTTGAATTTGGACACAAATGAGTACAATTTGGAAAGTTATTGAAAAGATATACAATCCCTTAGTTTTGAATTTTTGCAATTGAATCCATTAAGGTCCTCAAATTTTGACATGAAATTCACTAAATTTGGAAAATGACCTATAATTTTAACTTGAGGCATGAACTTCCAAAGACCATAACTCTTGACTCTTTGCCAATTTCGACATGAAACTAAAAGGATATGAAAGGTAATCCTCTTATATTTCCAAGAATGTTTCATTTGCATTTTATTGATCAAAGGTGAATAAAATATGAATTTTTGAAGTTAAGTCCTTATTTTCCAAAATTAGAAACTTTTAGGGTTTCTTCATGAGCATGTTTCAACCCAAACCTCAATCTTTTTTATCCAATGATCAAAATGGACTTGAAATATGAAAATTACATCCTTGAATTGATGGTTGGCCAAAAGTTCCCTTGGTCAACCTTGACTTTGACTGATTTTGACCAAAATGACCATTTTGCCCCTTTGAATCAATTGATCCACTTCCCTTCAAAAATTGATGATCAAAACTTCAAACATATGATCTTCCAAGTATATAGAGGCCATGTAAAAAGTTTCACTTCAAAATTCTCAAGAAATGTTGATGAAATCCCAAACCCTAGTTTTGGTTAACACCTTAGGAAATGGTGAATCATCTTCAAAACTTCAAACCCTCTGGGCATCTTGACCAATTTCTTGTACAAAGACTTTTCAAATACCAATGAGATGTTGTAGCTTCCAAATCAATACTTGTACATTGATCAATAGCATTGATCAAACAAAACCCTAATTTGACTGGTGAATCAAAAGAGTGATTCTTCTTATAATCAAACACAAACTTCAATCCTCTGATGATCCAAAGAGATGGATAAAATATCTTGAGATATGCAATAACTTTTGAGCTTGAAAGATCAAGAGGTTTATATGACAAGGTTCTACTTGATCAACTTGCCAATGCAATCAACCTTCAAAGCTTGAGGAAGACTTGATAACCAAAGTATTTTGATCCCATCACAATGTATGAATGCAATGCAATATGATATTCATGTTGAAACATAAGCCTAAGTAAAAAGGGTAAATTTTGGGGTGCAACAGTTACAGTGATGGGATGATGGTATGGAACACTTATATATGATGTAGGTTAAGTGTTTAGGTGATTAGAACTTGAAACGCACGAGTAGATTTTTGGATTGCTATGCTTGATGCAAAACTGTAAGTTATGGCAGGTTTTTGGTGAAAGAGAGTTTGGGAGAGTTTCTAGCCTTTAGCAATTGTGTGTTAGGTTGTAATGTGTTTGTGTATAAGTATAGAAAAGGTTTCAAATCCATTCCACAACAGATTTCTGAGTTATAGGCTTTTTGCTCTATTGCTTGCCTTTTAAGAAAAGTGAGGAGACAACTCTCTACATGCTTGTACAGGCCTGGTTTGAGTTGGTACAAGTCTTAGACACTTTGATTTTGGTTTATAAGACTTGTGTATGCAGAGAGAACGGATGAAAACCTCAAGAAGTTGACCAATGCAAAAGTTGTGTTTTTCTAAAATGGAAGTGGCAACTTTGTGCCATTTATGGAACTAAAGCTTGGACAGAGGCTTTTATGCTTGGATCAAGGCTTTATCAACTATGTAAGCATTAAATTATGGAGTAAGAAACAAGTTTGAGACCTGAAAAGCAGGGATTATGCAACCTAGGTTTGGATTTGAATTTTGTTCTTCATGAAATGGCTTGAAATTAAAGTGAGAAATTGCCAACTTCATCTCTTCGATTCTCCCTACTCAAAAATGATCTCAAGGAGTTCTTGGACATTTTGGAAAGCTTGAAATGTGATACATAACTCATATTTGAAATTCTTTTCAAGATTCCCCTTAGAACTAGGTGAAAAGTTGCCATGAAGTTAGGTCAAAAACCTGCCTAAATTAGGGCAAAATTTCACTAAGTTATTTTAGTTCATGGGCATGTATTCACAAAATTGTATTTTGAGATCCAAGCATCTTTAAGAAAAAAATGTGTGAAGAAAAGTTGTATATTTCATGGAGATCTACAACTTTCATGTTGGGAACTTTCTTTGAATCATCTTGTATCATGGTGAAAATTTGGCTTAAAGTTGAGAAAAAATAAGAAATTTTCTATACTTAGAAAAATTTCTAAGTTAAGAAAATTTCAAATTTCAAAACAAAATCTTCAATCTTTGATTTCTTGATGAAAAAGTTTCACATTTTGACATGTTTTGATGAATTGTGATCCTTGGCACTTGATTTTGACCAAAAAATCAAAGTTTGACTTTTCAGTATACAATTGACTTTTGATCAGTTGACTGCAAATTTCATATGTCAATGCAATGAAATTGCAATGTTTTGAACCATGTCATTAGGTTCATATGACACAATTGAACCCTTGAAATCGTGCTTCAAACCAATTGGTCATTTACTAGGTCAAAAACCAGAAATTTCCCTTTCTCAATCAAAACCCTAATTTTGACTATTTTGCCCTTTTGATGATTTGATCAAATTTCTTGAGGAATTATGGTCCAAACTTGATCAAATGATACATATGAGTCCAAAATGTTGATGTGGATCAAAATTTATGGATTTTGACTGTAAATCAGCCATTGTTGACTTTTTCCCCAATACAACTGATTTTCAGGTCAACTGTCCAATTGACTGATCAAAAATGTGATTCAAGGCTTGAAACTTGACATGAGTAATCTTAGGGGTCCATAATGATACTTTAAAGCCATATGAAACATTGATAGTCCAAATATCGTTGTGCAATCCCAAACCCTAATTTTGGGTCATCAGGGCATGATGAGATGTCTTGAGCTGGTCAAACCCTAATCCAGTCTTGAGTCAAAGAGATCTTGTGAGAAAATATTGATAAATGAGAGGGAAAATTTTGGGGTACAATAGCTGCCCCTGTTCAATATTCTTAAACCTGAAGAGTTAGATTGGCGAGTTTTGCCATTCGTGACTCGAAGGTGAAAGAATGATTGGACACTAGAGTGCCTAGAAATTTGCACTCGACGATGTGTGGTTGAGGGAATGGGCTTAAAGATGCCATTTGGAGAGGTGATAGAAAGTTGTAGGAGATGGGCTTAAAGATGCCATCCAAGAGTGATTGTTGAATTGTAATTTGTAAGCTGAAAGAATGAGTATCAGAATGGCGTCCGTGTTTGGGGCGTATCTATACTGTATCTGGAAGTTGTGTCTAAATGAGCATTAGAATGACATCCGTGTCTGGAGTGTATCTGAACTGTATCTAAAAGTTGAATCCGAATGAGTATCAGGATGGCATCCGTGTATGGAGCGTATCTGAACTGTATCTGAAGGTTGAATCTGAATGAGTATCAGGATGGCATCTGTGTCATGGAGCGTATCTGAACTGTATCAAGAGATTGAATCTGAATGAATATCAGGATGGCGTCCGTGTCTGGATCATATCTGAACTGCATCAAGAAGGTTGGATCTGAATGAGTATCAGAATGGCATTCGTGTTTGGAGCGTATCTGAACTGTATCTGAAAGTTGAATCTGAATGAGTATCAGAATGGCATCCATGTCTAGAGCGTATCTAAACTGTATCAAGAAGGTTGGATCTGAATGAGTATCATAATGGCATCCGTGTTTGGAGCGTATCTGAACTATATTAAGATTGCATATTATTAACGGTAGCTATTAATCTTATCCTGAAAAGGGTATAATATTAGCTAAAATATAAAGTTATGTTTGCATGAAATGTATGATGCAATGTATTTTCTTTATTAATGTTTATTGATATATGGATGCAATGTATGCGCATGTGAGCTGATTTGATGTATTGTTGTCTGTTTGAGGAAAATAAATCCCTGAATTCCGCTGAGGATATGTTTAATTTTTATGTCTTGAAGTTGAAATACTGATGAGCTTTTGTTGAGAGAAATAAGTTCTGTTGTGAGGGCAATTCCATGTACTTCTTGTAAGATCTTCTTGGGGAAACTAGAGAAATTGGATGATTTCTACCGGGGATTGGTGAACTCGGAGTTTCGTTCCACTGGGGAATTAAATGACGTACTGTAGGGGATTACTTATGGAATAGCCTAGAGACATCTTCCTATTTTTTTCAACCTATCAGTAATTACCTTCCTTGTTTTGTTTATTTGTAAACAGTAATCATGTTTAAATGCATATGTTCATCAATGAATCATTGGACGTTTTTGTAAACAAAACACAAGCGTAAAGGAAAAGACAAATAGTTTTTGCACTTTCAAAGGGATATCTTTGTATTGACTTTGAATAAATATTTTGTACAAAGGGAACAAACATTCTAGTAAGAGAATGCTGTCGCAAAATAAGAGAAATTTTATACGAAGAAAGATAGCTATGTGTAATAATCCCATGGGGTTCCCATTCTGATATAGCCTTCATATTTTCGAGTATCTTATCTATTTGCCTTGTCCGAAGATGATTGAATTGATCAGAAACTCTGAGTTTGTTAGTATAAGTCAAAGGTTGTCTGTCAAGTGATCTGACGAGACATAGTCATACGCTTTAATTCCCTAACTTTTGCCTGGACCTCCCTTTCGGGTTTTCAGTCCACCGGAAAACCCTTTTTTGTCCAAGTCGCCCTTTCGGGTTCTCAACTTGCCGGGTGTACATATTTTATCATTTTTCCCTAATTTTTTCCCGAACCTTTTGGTTCACTGGGATGCCCCTTGTTTTCCCTAGGTATGTCAACCTAGCGGGTCTCTTATGCGTAGTATCTTTTGACTATGTCCGTGTTCGCAGGGTGTGGCAGGTCGTCGCCATCCATGGTGGTCAAGATCATTGCTCCACCGGAGAATATGTTTTTGATCACAAATGGTCCTTCATAGGCAGGAATCTATTTTCCCCTAGGATCACTTTGTGGCAAGATGATACGTTTGATCACCAGATCCCCAACTTGATATACTTGGCGCCTGACTTTCTTATTGAAAGCCTTGATCATCCGTTTTTGATACATCTGACCATGGCAGACAGCAGTAAGTCTCTTTTCATCAATTAAGTTCAGTTGATCAAGTCGAGTCTGGATCCAATCGTCTTCGTTCAAGCCTGCATCCTTCATAATCCTCGGAGAGGGGATTTGGACTTTAATAGGCAAGACATCCTCCATGCCGTAAACCAAAGAATAGGGTGTTGCCCCGGTTGATGTGCGAGTCGTGGTACGATAACCGTGGAGAGAGAATGGTAGCATCTCATGCCAGTCTTTGTATGTGACTGTCATTTTCTGTATGATCTTCTTAATGTTTTTATTTGCAGCTTCGACAGCACCATTCATCTTTGGCCGATAGGGAGAAGAATTGTGATGCTGGATCTTGAATTGCTCGCATAATGCGGTGATCATAGTGTTGTTAAGATTTGTACCATTGTCAGTGATGATCCTTTCCGGGATACCGTACCGGTAAATAAGGTTTTGCTTGATGAAGCGGGCAACAACATTCTTGGTAACGAAAGCGAAGAAAGTTGCTTCGACCCACTTGGTGAAATAGTCAATGGTCACTAGGATGAAGCGGTGTCCATTGGAGGTTGTAGGCTTGATCTCTCCAATCATATAAATTCCCCACATAGGAAAGGGCCAAGGAGCTGTCAAGACATTCAGAGGAACCGGAGGTACGTGCACCTTGTCAACATAAATTTGACACTTATGACAGGTTCGAGAATGTTGATAGCAATCTGCTTCCATGGTAGACCAATAATAGCCTTCCCATAGGATTTTCTTTGCCATCGTATGCCCACTGGAGTGGTGCCAAAAGTGCCTTCATGTAATTCAGACATGATCTTTTCAGCTTCAACTTTATCCACACACCGAAGCAAAACGGAGTCATGATTGCGTTTGTACAGAATGCCATTACTAAGGAAGAATTTAGCAGAGAATCTCCTTAAGAACTTTTTATCATTGATTGAAGCTCCTTCTGGATATTCTTGAGCCTTGAGATACCTCTTGACTTCATGAAACCAAGGCTGGTCCACTACCTCTTCAGTATTAATCTCGTGATAGTGTGTTGGTTCATCCATTCGTTCGATGGTGATCTGGGGAGTCTCGTTATCCCAATTAAGTTTAAACATAGATGACATTGTGGCTAGAGCGTCTGCTAGCTGATTTTCTTCTCGTAGGAAATGCTCGAAGGTGATCTTCTCAAAATGTGGTAGCAATGTCAAAACATGTTCTTTGTAAGGGATAAGGTTTGGGTGCTTAGTGTCCCATTCCCCTTTGATCTGACTGATGACCAAAGCCGAATCTCCAAACACATCTAAAGATTTGATTCCCAAGTCTATGGCAGCCCTGAGACCGAAGATGCACGCTTCGTACTTTGCCATGTTGTTTGTACAGTTGAAGCAAAGTCTGGCAGTAAAGGGAGTATGACACCCTTCTGGAGTTATGAGTACATCTCCGATACCATTACCAAGTGCATTGGATGCTCCATCAAAGAACAGGGTCCATCAGGATCCTTGTTCAGGTCCGTCATATGGTATGATTTCTTTACAGTTGTCTAATGTCATGATGTCTTCATCCGAGAATTCAAACTTCATGGACTGATAGTCTTCTACAGCTTGGTGAGCAAGGTGAACAGCCAATACACTGCCCTTTATAGCTTTTTGGGTAGTATATTGTATGTCGTACTCTGTTAGGATCATCTACCACCTAGCTATTCTCCCCGAAAGAGCAGGCTTCTCGTAGATGTATTTTATCAGATCCATCTTAGATATCAATAAGGTAGTATGAGTCAGCATATACTGTCTTAGCCGGTGAGCAGCCCATGCCAGAGCACAACAAGTTTTCTCGAGCAGTGAATATCTGGTTTCATAGTCGGTAAACTTTTTGCTCAGGTAATAAATAGCATGCTCTTTTCGGCCAAACTCGTCATGCTGCCCCAATACACACCCCATTGAGTTTTCTAAAACAGTCAGATACATGATCAACGGTCTTCCCTCGACTGGTGGCATCAGCACATGAGGTTCTTGTAAGTATTCTTTAATTTTGTAAAAAGAAACTTGGCATTCGTCATTCCATTTGACCACTTAATCTTTCTTCAGTAATTTGAAGATTGGCTCACAAGTAGCTGTTAGATGAGAAATGAATCTGGAAATATAGTTTAAGCGTCCCAAGAACCCTCTGACCTCCTTTTCAGTACGAGGAGCAGGCATTTCTTGTATTGCTTTAACTTTGGCAGGATCGACCTCAATACCTTTGTTACTGACGACAAAACCTAGGAGCTTACCGGACCGTACTCCGAATGCGCACTTGTTTGGATTCAACCTCAGCTTGTACTTTTTCAGTCTTTCAAACAACTTTTGTAAGTGATCAAGGTGCTCTTCCTCCGTTTGCGATCTGGCTATCATATCGTCTATGTAGACCTCTATTTCATGATGTATCATGTCATGAAATAAAGCTATCATGGCACGTTGATAGGTTGCCCCAGAATTCTTTAATCCGAATGGCATTATCTTGTAGCAGAATGGACCATTGTGCCTCGGGCAGGACACAAGGTTTTAAGAGTGTGAATTGTTTTTGAATATTATAGATCCAACAACAAAAAGTAAAGATAAATTACTGAGGGATGAAAGTTATTGGGACAAAGTCTCTGGCCTCCCAATTTTGGAGTCCTCCATTGATAGTCGGAAATATCCAATCCTCCAAGTTGCAATCCTCTTCACCATCTTCTACCGTGTTGACCACTCGGTTGCTAATCTTCAAGGGTGGCCCTCCAGCACGGGCATGGTGTAAAACCTTTTGAGCACTTGAATTAAACCCTAAACCAAACTTGTCAGACTTATACGGGATATCCAGAAGTTGCCCCCAGATAGTGCATCCACCTTCTTCTACTACTGCTTTGGCTTCCTTCAGAGATGACATCTGGAGTGAAGGTCTTGTAATCTTGGGAATCTGGGACACAGTCTTGGTCACTGCTACCTCTTGGGGGACCTCTTCGAAGTGTTGAAAAGGAGTTTCAATGAACTCGTCGTCCAATTCCACATACCTGAAGGAATTGAGATGGCTAATCATATATTCTTCCTCTCTGTGGACAGTGATAATATTTCCTTGAACTGGATATTTCAACATCTGGTGCAATGTAGAGGTGACAACGCCAGCATTATGGATCCATGGCCTTCCTAGCAGACAGGAGTAAGAGGGGCGGATGTCCATTACATAGAAGGTTGAATTGAAAGTTTGAGTCCCAACCTTTATAGGGATATCTACCTCCCCGTGTACCATCCTCTTCGAGCCATCAAATTCCCTTACTACTATGTTACTTGGCTTTAACGTCAGTCCTTCACAGTCAAGTCTGTCAAGAGCTTTTTTCGGTAAGACATTCAAAGATGAGCCAGTGTCCACTAAGACATGGGCCAGAGTGGTGCCCCTACATTCCACATAGACATGCAATGCCCCGTTGTGCTTTCTCCCCATTGGTGTCAGATCAGCATCCGAGAAGCCTAGGCCATTATCCGCTGTCAAGCTGGCCACGCAGTCTTGAAATTAATCAGCAGACATCTCTTGAGGCACATGGGCTGTCTTTAGGAACTTCACCAAGGCTTTCGCATGTGCCTCGGAACACAGTAGTAATGCTAGCATGGAGATTTTGGAGGGAGTTTGCCCCAACTGTTAAACTACGTCGTAGTCGCTCCTTTTTATAATTTTTAAGATCTCCTCCATTTCTTTCTTGGAAGTCTCGGGAATAGTCAGTGATTGAGCCTTCGTCCGGACAAGCTCTAATTGAATACTTTTCCCTCAGGTTTCAGCAGTAGGAGTGTTGGTAGGAATGACAATAGGGGTTGTAACGGCTTCGTCAATAGGAGCATTTGCAGAGATGATTATGGGTACGGAAGTAACCTTCGGAGCAACCACGGGTCCAAAAACTGCCTTTGGGGGGGGCAATTTCTAGAGAAAAGATCCTACCGCTTCGGGTAATTTTACTAGTTCCGGCAATATTGCTGATGTCGGAATCTCCTTCTTCGGAAATTATAACTTCGGCAGCCAGCCCATCTTGTTTGATGCCATGGTAATAAATGTCCCCACCGTAATTCCACGACACAATTTTGTCTGATTCATATGGGACTGGCCCAGGCCTTGTGATTATTAGAGGAGTAGTTTTCGGAACCGATGTAATTCTAACGGGTCTTTTGGGGACCCTGGAAGAATTGGCGGAGATGGTAATGATTGAAACATCTTCAACAGGAACAGGTGAAACAGGAGTACTTTCAAACAGAATCTCTTTGTTTTCTATCAAGCGTTGAATTCCTGTTTTAAACAAAGGGCAATCAATTGGTGAGGATAAGCAGAGGTGACAGTATTCACTACAACCCGGGAATACACCGGCTTTTAACAAGTTTATCTTAATGATTGGGAGTGGAGTCACGAGTTCATTAACTGTGGTAAGAAACAAATCTTCTTCAATAGCATTGGTGTTGTGACCATGTCTGGGAATAGGAGCAGAAATGACATTTGGCTTCTCGGGCGCATCAAACTAAATTTCTTTTGCTTCAATGAGGTCTTGTATTTTGTTCTTTAAGGCCCAACAGTTATCAGTATCGTGACCAGGACTTTCGGAGTGATATGCGCAACAGGCATTGGGGTGATAATGAGGGGACGTTGTGTTGGGGTTTTTTGGAGCTTCTTTCAAAGTTGCCAAATTAGATTTCAGAAGATGCGGTAATACTTTAGACAGAGTCATGTTGATTCGGGTGAATTGCCTGACTGGCCTTTCCACCTTTGGTTGATTACTTCTTTGTTGATCAGATGTAGGCTTTGGGATTATAACAGCCCCTACCATTGGTCGGCGTTCGGCTCTCTCTTGGTTCCTTTGTGGATATACAACAGCTACTTCTTTCTTCCCAATAAAAGGCTTCCTCACAGCTGTAGAAGAAGATGAATCCTTATAAATCTTTCCACTTTTTATGCCAGCTTCCACCCTCTCTCCGGTTAATATTAGTTCAGTAAATCCTGTAGATGAGCTTCCAATTAGATGGTTGAAGAAAGGGCCCGATAAAGTGCCTAAGAACATGTCCACCAATTCCCTTTTAGACAGAGGGGGTTGAACTCTTCCAGCCAGATTTCTCCATTCTGCGCGTAATCCTTGAAACCCTCATTGGAAGCCATAGCCATACTCTGAAGCTGGGTACGGATAGGCGCCAAATCAGCATTATATTGATATTGCTTGTAGAAATTTGCGGCAAGATCTTCCCAATTGTGGACGTTGGCTCTTTCTAGTTGGTAAAACTAGTCGAGTTATGTTCCAGATAAACTATCCTGGAAAAAGTGCACCCACAAGTCTTTATCAGCAGAGTGTGGTTGGATCTTTCTCACATATGATCGGAGGTGCATCTTAGGACATGACACTCCATCATATTTTTTGAACTAAGGCACTTTGAATTTCGAAGGAATCACAATCCCCGACACTAGTCCTAATTCTTCAAAGTCTAAGCCTGGCACCTTTTGTATTTCCATTGCGCTCAAACACTCTTCGAGATGTCGGTACTTATCATCAGCTGGAGGATATTGTTCCTCAGAGTAGTATTCCTCTTCTTACTCCTCTTCAAATTCTGACGGGACCGCTGTTTCCTTTCCTTTCCTATCTCCTTCACCGGATGTTGTTGCAAAAGTCAAGGTTCTTCTTGTCTGCCCATGAAATCTTCTCCCCATGTTTAGGACCCCGGTGACTTTCTTTGTTTTCTTTTTCCTCTCTTTAGCCAGCAGAGTCTTCAACTCTTCTTGCCTCTTGGCTAGGGTTATGAGCAACTGTTGAAACTGCATGTTCTGAGCTTGGAGATCTTTGACTGTTTGTTCGAGATCCATCTTACTGAAATAAAAAGTAGAGAGATGAGGAAACTTGTTGCAAAAGACCTGTTTATGTTATGATGAATGATATGTGCTTATGCAATGTTTTCAAGGATTTCAAAGATTCAAGTTCGTTTTAGACAAAAATAAAAACACACGTTATATTAATAAGATAAAATTTGAGTACATCAATGCCCCTTGGACAAAATAATACAAAACTCTAAGATAAAAAAGTAGTACGCGTCCTTTTTGGTGCTATGTAGGCATTTAGAGTCTGCTCCTCATGAAGTAGCCTAGTGAGTTCCAAAACCCTCTTCTCGCTTGCGTAGAATTGGGCTTGGAAAGTATCTCTCTCTCCTTTGAGCTGTATCCACTCCCTTTGTAGGTCTTCAAGAGATGTGGGCATGTCAGGATGTAGGATAGTGTTTGGAATATCTCCCTCCTTAATAGGCTCAATGATTACCAGAAGAATGGAAGGATAAGGCATCATAAGACTTTGAGCGTGAGTTCATACCCATTTGAGGTAAGGCTCAAGAGGGATGGAATTCTTGTGCCCCAAAGTCTTGCTATCCACCTTGTTTAGCATCCTCCAAGCTCGGATGAATCTCTGGCGAAGACCTTGATCGTTGTTGTCGTAGTCAAATACCAAACCTTGAATCAGCATCTCGTGCGGGCCATCCCTTCGAGCATAACCAAACTGCCTTAGAGATAAACATGGGTTATAGGTGATGCATCCCCTAATGCCAAGTAGAGGGACATTAGGGAATTCCCCACAACGGTCAACAATGATAACATTCTCTTTGGATCGGGAGCACCAATGAGTATCTGAATGTTTGAGCGTCATTAACCTTTGTGACCACCTTGAACCTTGCTCATTCTTTAAGACTGATTGGGGAAGATGAGAAATAAACCATCTTGCCAGGAGAGGAGTACAACACATAAGGACACCTCTTTTCCTCATTGTGCGAGTGTGAAAAGAGTGTAGGATATCTCCAAGCAATGTAGGCACCGGGTTGCGTGACATGAAGATTTTGACGGAGCTCACGTCTATGAGTTGGTCAGGATTGGGGAACAAGACCATCCCATAGATAAGAAGAGCCACAATTTCCTCAAAGGCTTGCAAGTCTAAGGAATTCCAACAGCTTTGGGCTTTCTCAAACAGGAACTTTGCTAAGAAGCCTTTGACACCACTTCTAGTTTCCCAATGAGTTGTGACATCAGATGAGTGCAAGTGCAGAGCTTGAGCAATCTCTTCTGGCTTTGGGTCTCTTTCCGTACTGTTGAAAGGTATTTGATTGATAATGGGAATCCTCAAGAGTTGGGAGAATTCTTCCAAAGTAGGCACAAGCTGGTAGTCGGGAAATGTGAAGCAATGGTGCAAAGGATCAAAGAACTGAAAGAGAACCTTCATCATATCCTCATCTGTGTTAGAGGTGACCAAGTTGAGTAGACGACCATGTCTCTCGGTGAATGGAGAGTTCTCAGGGATCCTTGAATCTAGCTCCTTAAGTTGTGGAGGAATTCTTACAAGGTTGATTTGAATAGTTTTCATGCGAAGTGAATCCATATCCTACAAAACAAGAACAAAGATGAATCTAAAAAATCCTTGAAATGGTTAGTAGATGTATGTGATGTTCATGATGTCCATTATGTTATGTACAAGTATGCATATACAAGCAAAGCAAACAAGTTCTTAGTTTAGGCTTGCATGGGGTTTTATAGGTAAGTACCCTCTTGAAATTTAGTTGGCTTAAACTTGTCCTAATAATAGTAACCGGGTTCTAAGGAGCTCAATATCACTGGAATGTTTCCTTGGTCATTATTTCAGCTCAAGCCTCTTTAATGGCGACCGAAATATCCCAAGAAACCAAACCTCAATGAGTGTAGTATCGAATATCTACCAACTTCGGACTGCACCAAAGTTGGTTATCTCACTACATCCTAAAGGCCAAGTTGGTCAAGTAAAGGGTTCTAGAAGTTCATTAGTGCTTCATGACATCACTCAGTGGCCATTTATTCTCTTTGATTAACTCAAAGGCTACCGGTACCCACAAATATGTCACACTAATATAGCTATTGTTTAGACCATGTCAGTATACCCCACACAGTTTCCACAATGTATTGTTATTTACCTATAATGTATCCCAAATCCGGGTAGAGGATTTCAAACCCAAACAAAGAACCATAATGTAAAGCATACAAGTCAAACAATATAAGCAAATAAATGTGATCTAGCCCTAAGGTAACCCAACTTTTAGAATAAATCCCCAGCAGAGTCGCCAGTTCTGTGATACGGTGGGAGAACTGACTTGAGGGTTTTGCGTTTTATCGCAAATGTTGCGGTTAGCAAGAGTCGCCACCGACTTTTCTTTTATCCAATAAAAAATATTTTTATTAAATTATACATTAACTATTTTTCTTAAATAAACTTGACCTAAGGATGCCTATATGAAGAGATGGAAGTTAGAGTTCTTACCTCTTTCAGCTGAGATCGTGAATGGAGTTTGAGTGAGTTTTGAGGAGGCCTGAGGATTCATTTAGCTTGCCTGAACCTCCCTGAGTGTGTTCCAATCCTTACCTTGCTTTTAAAGTGCCTGAATCTCTCTATCCAAGTCAACCTGCAAACTTGAAATGCAAAAATGGCAGATGGAGAAGGAGGAGTTACAGTGAAGGGATGATGGTTTGGAACACTTATATATGATGTAAGTTAAGTGTTTAGGTGATTAGAACTTGAAACACACAAGTAGATTTTTGGATTGCTATGCTTGATGCAAAACTGCAAGTTATGGCAGGTTTTTGGTGAAAGAGAGTTTGGGAGAGTTTCTAGCCTTTAGCAATCGTGTGTTAGGTTGTAATGTGTTTGCGTATAAGTATAGAAAAGGTTTCAAATCCATTCCACAACAGATTTCTGAGTTATAGGCTTTTTGCTCTATTGCTTGCCTTTTAAGAAAAGTGAGGAGACAACTCTCTACATGCTTGTACAAGCCTGGTTTGAGTTGGTACAAGTCCTAGACACTTTGCTTTTGGTTTATAGGACTTGCGTGTGCAGAGAAAACAGGTGCAAAGCTCAAGAAGTTGACAAATGTAAAAGTTGTGCTTTTCTAAAATGGAAGTGGCAACTTTGTGCCATTTATGGAACTAAAGCTTGGACAAAGGCTCTTATGCTTGGATCAAGGCTTTATCAACTGTGTAAGCATTAAATTATGGAGTAAGAAACAATTTTGAGACCTGAAAAGCATGGATTATGCAGCCTAGATTTGGATTTGAATTTTGTTCTTCATGGAATGGCTTGAAATTAAAGTGAGAAATTGCCAACTTTATCTCTTCGATTATCCCTACTCAAAAATAATCTCAATGAGTTCTTGGACATTTTGTAAAGCTTGAAATGTTATCTATAACTCATATTTGAAATGCTTTTCAAGATTCCCCTTGGAACTAGGTGAAAAGTTTCCATGAAGTTAGGTCAAAAACCTGCCTAAATTAGGGCAAAATTTCACTAAGTTATTTTAGTTCATGGGCATGTATTCACAAAATTGTATCTTGAGATCCAAGCATCTTTAGGAAAAATGTGTGAAGCAAAGTTGTATATTTCATGGAGATCTACAACTTTCATGTTGGGAACTTTCTTTAAATCATCTTGTATCATGGTGGAAATTTGGCATAAAGTTGAGAAAAAAATAAGAAATTTTCTATACTTAGAAAAATTTCTAAGTTAAGAAATTTTCAAATTTCAAAACAAAATCTTTAATCTTTGATTTCTTGATGAAAAAGTTTCACATTTTGACATTTTTGATGAATTGTGATCCTTGGCACTTGATTTTGACCAAAAAATCAAAGTTTGACTTTTCAGTATACAGTTGACTTTTGATTAGTTGACTGCAAATTTCATCTGTCAATCCAATGAAATTGCAATATTTTGAACCATGTCATTATGTCAAGATGACACAATTAAACCCTTGAAATCATGCTTCAAACCAATTGGTCATTTTCTAGGTCAAAAATTAGAAATTGCCCTTTCTCAATCAAAACCCTAATTTTGACTATTTTGCCCTTTTGATGATTTGATCAAATTTCTTGAGGAATTATGGTCCAAACTTGGTCAAATGATACATATGAGTCCAAAATGTTGATGTGGATAAAAAATTATGGAGTTTGACTGTAAATTGGCCATGGTTGACTTTTTCCCCAAAACAACTGATTTTCAGGTCAACTGTCCAATTGACTGATCAAAAATGTGATTCAAGGCTTGAAACTTGCATGAGTAATCTTAGGGGTCCATAATGATACTTGAAAGCCATATGAAACATTGATAGTCCAAAAATACTTGTGCAATCCCAAACCCTAATTATGGGTCATCAAGGCATGATGAGATGCCTTGAGCTGGTCAAACCCTAATCCAGTCTTGAGTCAAAGAGATCTTGTGAGAAAATCTTGATAAATGAAAGGGAAAATTTTGGGGTAAAACAGCTGCCCCTGTTCAATCTTCTTAAACCTTAATATGTAGATGGGCTTGTCTGCCTTTCGTGATCTGAAGGTGGAAGATGATTAAACACTAGAGTGCCCAAAAATTTGCACTCGTCTGAGATGATACTTGACTGTGTAGATAGTATTGGGATTGGGCTTATAGATGCCATTTGGAAAATATGACGGGAGATCTTTGGAGATGGTCTTAAAGATGCCATCAGAATGTGACAGAGATTCGTCGGAGATGGGCTTAAAGATGCCATCCAGAAGACTGTTGATTTCATGAGATATTCCTTTGTGGGAATCCTTATTCCTATTGTTAAGAAGGACTCTTTTGAGGAATGTTGGTCTTTGTCTTGGAGCATAGAGTTTTAGGAGCTTCAGTTGTCCGTTACTCAATTAGGGAGTCATCACTTGATTGAGGTGAGTGATATGAACTACTATCTGGTCGGGATCCAGGCTTCAGTGACTTCCTGAGAATGATTAGGCTGACTGTTATCTGGTCATGTTCCAGGTTTCACAGCGACTTACTGGGGAAATGAGACTAAACTGTTAAGAAATCAGCAACGAATCCATGGTCGATTCGAACTGAACCAGCAGAGGTCTTGAATTAACTTTAACTGGATAAGAATCGGAAAAATCTTAGGATTGATTTAACTGAACCAGTAAAGGTCTACCGGAAAAGAATCAGTAACAAATCAATGGTCGACTTGAATTGAACCAGCAGAAGCCTTGGATTAACTTTGACTGGATAAGAATCAGAAAAATCTTAGGATCGATTTAACTGAACCGGTAAAGGTCTACCGGAAAAGAATCAGTAACAAATCAATGGTCGACTTGAACTGAACCAGCAGAGGCCTTGGATTAACTTTGACTGGATAAGAATTAGAAAAATCTTAGGATCGATTTAACTGAACTAGTAAAGGTCTACCAGAAAAGAATCAGTAACAAATCAATGGTCGACTTGAACTGAACCAGCAGAGGTCTTGGATTAACTTTGACTGGATAAGAATCAGAAAAATCTTAGGATCGATTTAATTAAACCAGTAAATGTCCACCGGAAAAGAATCAGTAACAAATCAATGGTCGACTTGAACTGAACCAGCAGAGGTCTTGAATTAACTTTGACTGGATAAGAATCAAAAAAATCTTAGGATCGATTTAACTGAACCAAACAAAAGTCTTGGAATATCTTCAATTGGAATAAGAATCAGGGAGATCTTAGTATTGATCTGACTGAACCAGAGAAGGTCTTGGGTTAGCTTTGACTGGATAAGAATCAGAAAAATCTTAGGATTAATTTAACTGAACCAGACGAAAGTCTTGGAATGTCTTCAACTGGAATAAGATTCAGGGAGATCTTAGTTTCGATCTGACTGAACCAGAGAAGTTCATGGATTAACTTTGATTGGATAAGAATCAGAAAAATCTCAGGATCAATTTAACTGAACCAGACAAAAGTCTTGGAATGTCTTCAACTGGAATAAGAATCAGGGAGATCTTAGTGTCGATCTTACTGAACCAAAGAAGGTCTTCTGAGAACATTGTTCCAAGGAAGATGATGAAATATCATTTCATCATGCATAGCTTTTGAGAAGACTATCAGGTTACATAAGTAGTCAACGGTGTTTGTTGACTTGATTCTTCCCTGAAAATGGTAAAGGATTAGTCACATGCAATGTCATGATGTATGAAATGCATTGTGATGATGCTCTCAAAATAAATGATATTATTTTGTATGCGATGTGTATGCACATGCCATGATGTATGAATGTGGGATGTTATTGCGATTTTAGTCTGGGAAAATAAATCCCGGACCACTGCTGGGAATTATTGGGAGGCTGAATCCTCCGTTTCCGCTGGGGATGGTGAATGGAGATGATTCGATGTGGATCTCCTCTTTCTGTTTAAGGATAACCTGGAGGGCATTGACTCTGCTTGAGAATTGATTCTGCTTAAGAATCAGTCTGTGGAAAGAGATGCTTGTTGGAAGATTATACTGATGTAGAGAAATAAACTTCGTTGGGGAATGAACTTCCGCATTCAGAGAAACAAACTCTACATGGGAGGAGGTTTTATAACTGTTTTAAATTATAAAGCTCGGTTGGGGAACACCGACTTCATCTCTCTGTTGGAGGAAGTTTATTGGAGGAGATAACTCCTGCTTGGGGATGAAGGAGTCAAAACTTTGGTTGTTTCTGCTCTGTGGGGAACATAGGTGTCACGGGGTCATATGTAGCGGAGACTTTGTTTCAAACTGTCCATGCCCCTATACTATGCTGGAAAGAGTAATTGTCAGGACTACGAATTGTTTTTTAGACTTTTCCCCGTTTCCTGAAGTCGTCGGCAATTGTCTTTCTGTTTTTTATGCAAATATTTGTGAATAGTGATCATATTCAAATGCACATGTCAAGAATAAGTCATTGGACGTCTTTGCAAAACCAAAACATAAAAATAAAAAGAAACAGTTTTGTATTTTCAAAGAAATGATTTGTATTGATTTCTAAAGTTTGCCTATAACATGCGTTTTGTACAAAGAGGCTGATGTTCTAGTAGGAGAACACCGCCGTAAGAAGTGAAAAGTATACAAAATAGTGTACAAAGAGAAGAAAACAGCTATGTGCAATAATCCCATTAGGTTCCAATTCTTCTATTTCCCCTATGTCTTCGAGCATCTCATCACTTTGCTGCTTGTCCGAAGTTGACTGGATTGATCGGTACCTTCTGAGTTTGATAGTTGATACTGAAGTCTGGTCGCAAGGTGATTCAATGGGATATAGTGATACACTTCAAATCCCTAACTTTTTCCTGGACTGTCCTTTCGGGTTTTCAGTTCCACCGGGATACCCTTTTTTGCCCAAGCCACCTTTTCAGGTTTTCGACTTACCAGGTGTACAGATTGTTTTGTTTTTTATCCCTAATTTTTGCCCGAACCTTTTTGGTTCATCGGGATGCCCTTATTTTTGCCTAGGCTAGTCGACCTAGCGGGTCTTTATTCATGTGTAGTATCTTTTCACTATGTCCGCATTAACAGGGTGAGGAAGGTCGTCACCATCCATGGTGGTCAAAATCATGGCTCCACCTGAAAACACGCTTTTGATCACAAATGGCCCTTCGTATGTGGGAGTCCATTTTCCCCTGGGATCACCTTGCGGAAGTATGATCTGCTTGATTACTAGATCACCCATTTGATACACTTGACGTCTGACCTTTTTGTTGAAAGCCTTGATCATCCGTTTTTGATACATTTAACCATGGCAGACAAAAGTAAGCCTTTTCTTATTGATCAGATTTAGTTGATCAAGTCGAGTCTGGATCCAATCATCTTCGTTCAATCTTGCATCCTTCATGATCCTCAGAGAAGGGATATGGACCTCAATAGGCAGGACAACCTTCAAACCATATACCAGAGAATAAGGCGTTGCCCCTGTCGACGTGCGTGCTGAGGTGTGGTAGACATGAAGAGCAAACGGTAACATCGCATGCCAATCTTTGTATGTCACATTCATTTTCTGCATGATTTTCTTGATATTCTTATTAGCAGCCTCTACAGCGCCATTCATCGTCGTCCGGTAAGGGGAAGAATTATGACGCTGGATCTTGAATTGTTTATAGAGTTCGGTGATCATGGTATTGTTGAGATTCATACCATTGTCTATGATGATTCTCTAAGGGACACCATACTAAAAAATTAGCTTATGTTTAATAAACCGCGCCACAACATTCTTGGTAACAGAAGTAAAAGAGGCATCCTCAACCCACTTCGTGAAGTAATCAAATGCCACTAGGATGAAGCGATGCCCATTGGAAGCGGTAGGCCTAATCTCTTCAATCATGTCAATGCCCCACATTGCAAAGGGCCAGGGAGCCGTCAAGAAGTTCAAAGGAACTGGAGGTACATGCACCTTGTCAACATAGATCTGGCATTTGTGACAAGTTCGAGAATGCTGATTACAGTCTGCTTCCATAGTGGACCAATAGTATCCCGCCTGTAGGATCATTTTAGCCATAATGTGCCCACTGGAACGGGTGCCGAAGGTACCTTCGTGTAGATCTTCCATAATCCTCTCTGCTTCTCTCTTGTCTATGCACCGAAGCAAAGTTGAGTCATGGTTGCGTTTATAGAGGACTCCATTACTGAGGAAGAACTTTGCAGCGAACCTCCTTAGGAACTTTTTATCATTGACAGATGCCTCCTCGGGATATTCTTGAGCCTCGAGATACCTTTTCACTTCATGGAACCAAGGTTTGTCGGCTACCTCTTCAGTGTCAATCTCGTAGCAATATGCTGGTTCATCTAACCTTTCAATAGTGATCTAAGGGGCCTCGTTATCCCACCTGACCTTGAACATAGATGACATGGTAGCTAGCGCATCCTCTAACTGATTCTCTTCTCATGGGAAGTGTTCAAAGGTGACCTCTTCAAATTGTGGGAGTAGTGTCAGCACATGTTCTTTGTAGGGCATGAGATTCGGGTGCTTCGTATCCCACTCACCTTTGATCTGGCTTAATACCAAGGCTGAATCTCCAAAAACATTCAAGAACTTGATCCTCGGGTCATTAGCAGCTTTGAGACCCATGATGCATGCTTCATACTCCGTCATATTGTTGGTACAGTTAAAACATAATTTGGAGGTAAGAGGAGTATGACAGCCCTCAGGTGATATAATTACAGCACCAACACCATTGTCGAATGCATTGGAGGCTCCTTCAAAAACCATAGTCCATCGGGATCCTTCCTCGGGTCCTTCATCCGGTCCAGGTTCTTCACAATCAGCCACTAACATAATATTCTCATCCGGGAACTCAAAATTCATGGACTGGTAGTCATCCATGGCCTGATGAGCCAAATGTTCGGCTAGTACACTTCCCTTGATTGCTTTCTGGGTTGTGTATTGGATATCATATTCAGTCAAGATCATTTTCCATCTTGCTATTCTTCCAGAGAGAGCGGGCTTCTCGAAGATGTACTTGATCGGATCCATCTTAGATATCGGCAAGGTAGTGTGGGTCAACATATACTGTCTCAGTCGGCGAGCAGCCCATGCCAAAGTGCAACAAGTTTTCTCGAGCAGTGAGTATCTTGTTTCACAGTCGGTAAACTTTTTGCTAAGGTAGTATATTGCATGCTTTTTTCGACCAGACTCGTCATGCTGCCCCAACACACGCCCCATTGAACCATCTAACATTGTTAAGTACATTATCAAAGGTCTCCCTTCGATGGAGGCATCAGAATTGGAGGCTCTTGAAGGTATTCCTTGATCCTTTCGAAGGCGGTATGGCATTCGTCATTCCATTTTACCACTTGATCTTTCTTCAGGAGTTTGAAGATTGGTTCACAAGTAGCAGTTAAATGGGAAATGAACCTGGAAATGTAATTTAGGCGTCCTAAGAAGCCTCTGACCTTCTTCTCAGTGCGAGGAGCCGACATCTCTTGTATAGCCTTCACTTTTGCAGGGTCTGCCTGAATTCCCTTGTCACTGACAATGAAACCTAGGAGTTTACCAGACCTCTCCCTGAAGGTGCACTTGTTCGGATTTAACCTCAGCTTGTACGTCTTCAACCTGTCAAACAACTTTTGTAGATGATCAAGGTGTTCTTCCTCAGTTTGAGACTTGGCTATCATGTCATCAACATAGACCTCTATTTCATGGTGAATCGTGTCATGGAACAAAGATACCATGGCTCGCTGATAGGTTGCCCCAGCATTCTTCAACCCAAACGACATCAATTTGTAGCAGAAAGTGCCCCAGTGTGTGACAAAGGTTGTCTTCTCCATGTCTTCGAGTGCCATATTGATCTGATTGTAACCAGAGAAACCATCCATGAAGGAAAATACCTTGTGCTGCACGGTGTTGTCAACTAGAATGTCAATGTGGGGAAGCAGAAAGTTTTCCTTGGGGCTTGTGTTGTTCAAATATCGGTAGTCCACACACATCCGTACCTTGCCGTCCTTTTTAGGCACCGGGACTATGTTAGAAACCCAGTGGAGATAAGATTTGATAGCCAAGAATCCAGAGTTGAACTGTTTCATGACCTCTGCTTTGATCTTCTCTGACATTTCAGGGCGCATGCGGAGGACCTTCTGCTTTACTGGAGGGCAATCTTCTTTAGTTGTTGTAGCGGTAAAATAAATAAAGTCGCCACCAAGTATTTATTTATACCATATAAAAGGGAAAGGAAAATCATCGAAGAAAAATCTAAAGGGGGAAATCAAGGTCTTGTTATCGAGATATCGGGTAAGGGAGTCGATTACGCGAGGGGAAGGTATTAGCACCCCACACGTCCATAGTACTCTACGGGATCCACTCTCATTGTTGTAATCAAAGGGTGTGTTCAATCTAATGCTTAAGAATTATGAACTAAGAGGGAATGCATGTAAAGAAAACACGGGGAAAAGAAGGAAGTATTTACAATTTTCGCTCAGCTGAGCCCCGTGACCAGATGCCTACATATCTCTTTTGAGGAATCAGAGCGCTGTAGTTCGGCTCATATATTTTGTTTGTTTATATTGTTTTAAATGAACAATGTTACATTCGATCATTCCACCGTTGCTCGACCTTTGGAGACTTATGACATGTAGTGGAAAGGAGCTAACATGCTCTTAGAAAAGAAAAGCCGAATGGCGAAAAGAAATGGATTGGTTGGCATTTTATTTTTACCATGAAAATAATTTTTTGTATGCTTAGCATTTTTTATACATTTGCCAACAAAAAGAAGTTTTCGTTTTAAATGCAATTATGCAAAAATGGGAAGAAAAAAAAACTCAGGGAGACTAACCTATCTCTAACCTAATGTTATCATATAATGAGGTATCCTATCTAAGTTATCATGCCAAAGAAAGTCTAACATACTATCCTATAAGGAACATGCACTGAGAGCGAAGTCGTGATCTCAATTTCTAAACTGAGTGACTCATCGATCAACAAGAAATAAAGGAAAGCGATAAAATCCTATAGGGAGTATGCACTGAGAGCGAAGTCGTGATCTCGATTTATAAATTGAGTGACTCGTCGATCAACAAGAAAGGAAACAAACACAAGCACAACACATATAAGAAATGGAGTGCGGGATGCCTACTATAGGTCTTTAAACAGCGAATTCGAGCGCACACTCTTTATTTCCTACTTCTCATGATATCTAAACGGCAATAACGGAAATATAACTTAATAGCAGAATAATACCAAATGAATAATGATGTCTGCAAAAAGAGCGCAACCAAAGTAAAGAAACCCGAGATACTTCACGCGAGTTGGCATCCATAAACAAACAGTTAGAGATCGAATATTCAGAATAGATGTCAAAGCTTCATCGATGTGAAAATAAATCACAATCGGAATCCAAATACATCCTCTTATCAAATAATGAACCTGCATAAGACTCAACTCAACAAGCAAAGGTGAACCACAAGATTCCAATAATCGAGAAAAAAAATTAGGGATTAATTTCCTATAAAAATTCAAATGAGAAGCCTAAAATTTTTATTGATTTTATAGTTTTTTTCCTATCATAAAAAAAATCTTAAATTCTATTTTTTTTGTTCTATTATACGTATTTATTTTTCACTGTTTTTATTGATAAAGTTGGAAGAAATTTAAACGAATGGAAAATCTTTTAAAAAAAAACAAGAGATTAAGATTAACAAAGCCAGGGGGTGGAAATCTGATCTCAGGGGTGGTCTCGTGGGAAAGACAGGCGCTAGGGTCCATTGCGTCAAGGTCCAAAGGTTTTTTTTATTCTACTGCACCACAAACTAAAAAAATGCACGGCATGGGCTTATGGTAGATATTGTGGCCCGATCCATTATCTATACTTTGTATACTTCAGTTCTTTTCCTAAAACAGAAAAAAAAAAAAAAGATAAATAAAAAAAGAAATGAAGAAAGGACTAGGGTTCAGAAAACGTGATGACTCAGCTTCCTTCCCCAAATTTTTCCCTCTCTCTCTCAATCCCGCCGCAGCCAGCCTTAACCTCCTTCTCCGACGATTTATGTTGCAACACTTCACCGTTTCCCGATGTTCACCGCCATCTCCTTCCAAAAATCACAAACAGAATCGCTGTTGTTTCCTCATTGATGGCGCAACGATTCCACCATCTCAACCCTTGTTGTCTTCACGGTTTCGCTTCACCCTCTTCTCCGCTCCATGATCTCTGTCGTCCGTCTTAGTTTCAATTTTGCCTTACTCAAACATTGTGCTTCATATCTTTGTTAATCCTTATTTTAGTGCCTCATCCCCATCTCCTTCCGAATGAATTCCAATCGCGAGGTGTAGCCGTGGATCCACAAAGGTTCGATTTACAGTATGTTAGCCAGAATCAAGTGCAAAAAAGAGGAAGACAGTGACGTGCCTATCGGAGTAATTCCAGAGATTCTTCAACGGCGGAGATAACGAGTGAAAACCAGAGGAGCTTTTTTAGGTAATACGTCTTGTTTCCTTCGTTCTTTTCAGTTTCAGTTTTATGCACTCTTTTTGATCTTCCGTGTTCTCCTTCTTCTTCTAATATTCAGTTCTTATCATGCTTCTATTCGATGCTTGTATTAGAGAGAGATTAGAAAGATGAGAGTGAAGTTTGTTGAAGGTTGTTGTACCCCAAAATTTGCCCTTCCATTTTTCATTCAAGATGCTATCCTAGGGTTTCTCAAATACCTAATTTGGCTCAAAAGTTGATCAGACGGATTCTCTTCCTAGATAGTAAGTCCACAAATAGGGTTTTACATTTCTCAAAGAAAATTGAGCCTTCAAGGTTTCAAATGGTTTTCATAGGTCTTCATGTCTCCTCAAGGTTGTTTAATTCAGTTTTCAAAACCTCACATTGCAAGTTTGCTCAATCAATGGTCCAGATAACTGGAAACGACTACGTCAAGTTGAAAATTGCCTTTTTGCGAAAAATAAATTCAAATGATCGTAACTTCTTCATTATTCATTATTTTTGAATGGTTTTTCTTGCATATTATTCTCCTTGGTTCCACCCCAAATCTCTCTTCACAAATCAAGAACTGATTACGTGTAGAGGATCACCAAAATTCGAATGCGTTGGAAGTCGCATCATGAATTTTGACCTAATTTCAAATAACGGTCGTCTGATTTCTAAGAATTGTGATCTTCTTCAAGTTACAAGACTTTGAGACGATTATTTCTATTCATGGTCATATGTGATGTCGCTCATGGGTTTATCTTCAAAGAATTGAAGGAAAATTAGGTTTGGAAGACTTTGAAATTATCGAATCGTCGCAAGGCATTTGTTGATTTTGAATTTTTCTTAAATACAGTTTACTGAAAGATTAATGCTTGGTCTCAGAGCATGTTTGTTTGGACAAGATATGAAGATTAAGACTGTCATTTAAACAACCATGATTATGGATTCAATTAATCAATTGGGTTTGAGCTCTTAAACATTTATTTTGTTTAAGAATGCAAAATACATGATTTATTTGAGCATTTTGTGTTTGCTTGAAATGCAAGTTACCAAGCAAGATTTTTTATCCAAAGTATTCAATTAAGGATTGCAAGTTTTGTACAATAAATTCTACAACACCAAATTTTATTCAAATATTTGATAGTAATACATTACAAATGAGTTTACAATTTGTTTGTTTTGTTTACAAACAATCTCAAAGTTTACAAAGAGGATTTATGTTTTCTTCTTCAGGTCTTCATCTTCATCTTCAAGTAATCAATCTTCGTTGGCATCTAAGTCTTGCTTGCCGTCCATGAAACAAATCAAAGAAAAAGAAGATTTGATTAGCACATAAATAATGAAGTTTAAACAAGGAGTTTTCAAGCAAATTTTTCTCCTAATTCATCACTAGGGTTTGCAGATAGGAATCTGAATTTTGGTCTGATTTTGTGTTATCATAATCTCTCTCCCCAATTGCAAATCACAAGAAAGTTTGCCTTTCTTGGTTCACAAAAGAAAAAAGGAAAAGAAAAAATGTCAACAATGCAACAAACAGCAACAAGCAGCAAGTTGCCCAAATGCAACAAAATGCAAAAGCCATAGCAGAACCAAGCCTGCAAAGCAAGCTGCCCAATACAACATTCAATAATCAGCCAGTCAAACTGCCCAAAACTATAGCAGAAAGCCAAAATAGCAAGCAACAACAACAAAATGCACAAAGCAACAGCAACAAAATACACAAACCAACAGCAAGCAAAATAGTAGGACCAGAAATGCAAACAGATTGCAGCACAAATAATAGGCAGCAGGCAAACCAGAGTCCGAAAAATATAGCAATATTGTTTCATGTCAAACAAGGCAACATAGGTTGTTAAGGCAACAAGTAAAAGCATTAATATAGCAAAGAGGCAATCATGCTCAAGAATCACATGTCATCATTTTCCTAAGTTAGCAAACCCTTCAGAATTTTTGAATTAAAGAAAAAAGAAATTTGGCTTTGTATCATAGAAATATGAAGAGGGAAAGAGAAAGATATCACCTAGGCCACTAGCAATCCAAAAATTACCAAGTCAGCTGCTATCATAAAACAGACAGCCCTGCTGCTTCTGCTACAAGCTTTTGCATAACTGTCCAAAAACTGTGCACAAAACTATCCAAATCCTGCCCAAGACTTGTACAAAAGTGGAAAAAACCAAAAACTGCAACAAAGAACATCAGCACAGTATACCACAAGTGTTCAAATAACTGTTATTTTTTCCCCCGTTTTTCTTTTCAATTCTACTGTCAATATAGAGGGAGAGGGAGTAAAAAAGAGAGGAGGGACAAAAATCACTAGGACTGAGATATTTTCCATAAAACCCTTTCCATTTTTTTACAGAACCAAGATCACTAAAAAAACACCATTACCAAAACTACCTGCCTCAGCCACATCTTTTTCACAGCAAGATACAAAATAGCCAACAAGTATACAGAACCAAAGATATACAAAAGCCAGCGAAAATCACCAACTACAGGGAGTAAATTTTTCTTTCCACAAGTCTCTAGTCCAAAACCAATACTCAAAAACCAGCAAGAATAACCAACAACTCAAAAAAAGCAAAAACATTCACAGTGAACTAATAACTCAGAAAAACAGCAAAAAAGCCTAATTTTTGTTCATCATTTTTCCCTCCTCAGAATCCTTTCAGAAGATACAAAGCTACATACAAAGAATCCCACAAAAATATAACAAGCTATCAAGTTCAGAAGGAAAGAGAAAGCTCAAATAAATACCAGAGAGACAAACTTCAGAAAGGTTGGAAGCTCACAAATCTAAAAACCACGGCCTCCGTTTTCCTTTTCATTTTCGTTTTTTGCTTCCCATTTTGCATCCTTCATCATAAATTATTGATTTCTAGTCGCATCTTTGACTTAGGGTTCCGCTCACCCCTTTTTAGATCTAGGGTTATAGGCTAAGAATCTGCAAAAAATAATTTCAGATTAACAGTTAGAAAGAAGAGACGGTTAGATTCATGTAAGAAAAGTGAGGATCGGAGTCGCGCTGTCATCGTCACCGCCGTAAGGCGATTTCTGGCGCAGCCATGATGTCTTCTCCGGTGAAGGCTCCCAACAAGAGAGAAGAGAGAGTATCGTGTGAAGATGGAGAAAGAGAGGTGAGTTATGAGCTGTTTTGTTTTCCTCTTTAGTTTACACTTAACCTAACCCAGATTTAACTAATAAACCTTAGGTTTAGTCTTTTGTTTTTTTTAATTAATTTATTTTAGTTTCATTTTATTTAGTTACTTAACATTAATTTAGGTTTAATACATCTTAGGTTTAATTTATCTTAATTAGATTTTTTTAGGGTTAGTTATTTTCTTTAGTTTATATTTAACATTATTTAGGCTTAATACATTTTAGGTTTAACTTTTATTTAATTAGTTTGTTTTAGGATAATTCTATTTAGAATTTTAAATTAGTTTTTTTTTAGATTACTTTAAATGACTTTTTAATTTAAAATTTTAATTTTGTTAATCTTTAGTTTCAATTCAAAAAAAATGTTTAAAAATCAATTTATTTTCTCATGAACAAAAATATCAAAAAAAATTTATGCTTTGTCAATTAATTTTTATTTCATAGACTGTTATAATTCTAGTTAAATTGTTAAAATTCGATTTGGTTGTATTGTTTGCTATTTGAACTTGGTGATCGCATTTGACTCATCCCCATTCATTAATTTGTACCCCCATTCCTGAAAACTCTGTAATAGCGTAGAATTTCAATTTCCGCAACTTACTATTTTCTTTATACTGTATAGTAATTAGGCATGTATGGCAAGATTCAAAATCAATCGCTAGATAACCTAATTTCGACAAAATTAAACTTGAAATGAATACACCTTTTCACACGCGCACCTCTAGGGTAACCTCGCTCGTTGCCTCGAAAATACAGTTATGTCCCTCAAATATGGGACATTTTAGCAAAGACCCTTCGATAAAAAAGATTGTAGTCCCTCGATGACCCTCAATGTTGCCTCCGGTAAAACGATCTAGTCCCTTACAAAAATTGCTAAAGCGTCTCATAAGTTGCTTTTGATGACTGTAAAATTGACCCACGCCCGTCCCCTTACATCCGATGATGGGGCTTCTTACCAAATCAATGGTAAGATAGCAACATCCAAAGGAGGAAGAAAAGAACATTTAAGACCTTTCGAGTAGGTAGATTCCCTCCTAGTTACTCGTTGCTCACGACAAAAACCTTTTTACACCGACACTTTCATCTCAAAACATTTTCAAAAGGACAAAACATTTTGTATACGTTCTTATAGAGACGAGAACCATTGCCAAATATCTCTTCAAAAACCACTTTCAAAAACACATTCCACAAACACATCTTTGAACTATTTTTCGAAACAAAACTTTGTATGTGTTCTTATAGAGACGAGAACCATTGCAAAGACATTTTCAAAAACCACATTCAAAAACACATTCCACAAACACATCTTTGAACTATTTTTAGAAATAAAACTTTGTACGCGTTTTTATAGAGACGAGAACCATTGCAAAGACATTTTCAAAATACTTTCAAAAACCATACCACAGGCACATTCAAACAAAAGCAAGTGATCTAGTGAGCAACTAAGAGCCCATGGAAAACCATGTATGAAAAGGGTTCTAATACCTTCCCTTTTCATAATCTACCCCCCGAACCCGAGAAATAATCTCAAAAGGTCTTTCTTGTGCTTTTTTACCTTTCCTTTTTTGGATAAAAGAAAAGTCGATGGCGACTCTTGCTATCCGCACAAATGCGATCAAAACACAAAACCTCAAGTCAGTTCTCCCACCGTACCACAAAGGTTAATGAAGATTTCAAAAAAATCGCGTGAATATGATGATGAAGAAGAGTGTTGAAGGTTCTGAGAATCGGAGAGAGCTTGGAGTTGGAGGTTGAAGCGTGATTGAGGAGTTTTTTTTGTGATGGGGACGAAGGTGTGAAGGTGAAGATGGTGTTGAAGCGTGAAGGTTACAGAAGATTTTTTTTGGAGGTTGCGGATGAAGAAGATTGGAGTTTTTATAATGATGAAGTGTTACTGAGTTGAGGATGATGAAGGTTCTGAATGGAGAAAAGGGGATGGAAAGTTGAAGATGAATATGGATCAGAGGGAGAGGGCCTGAAGATGGAAGAGAGAGTCAAAGTTCCAGATCATAAATTCCCCAGAGAGTTGAAAGATGAGTCCTTTTCCTATCCTATCTTTTGTTTTTTTATCAATCACCTTTCAATTTTGTTATCTTTTTTCAAACCATTTGCCATTCTATTAGAAAATCTATTATGCTATTTTTCTTCCCATTATGTTATCGATCCTCTTTCTTTAATTATGTTACAATTCTGTTATAGCTTGTTGCAAGTTTGTTACATTCAAAACTAACCATACCACTTAGATCTAATTCTCTGTTATTATCCTCCTCCCTTTTTTATTTTTGTTATCCACTTAGCAGGTTGTTAGGCAGTTAGAGATTAGAATCAATCTCAGCCCTTGGTTAAAGAAAACAGTTAGAGAGAATAGATGGTAGGATGCAACCTAATTCTGTTTTTTCTCTTTCCTACTATCACGGATCTGTTATATAACTCCCTCTGTTTTGTTACAAACTGTTGAGAAATTCAGGATTGGAGCTTTCATGTTTTATTTATCGTGAGCTGGCCAATTTTGTTCTTGATTTTATGATTATTTTTCGCTATTTCTGGACCGTCCTCAATTCTTGCTTACTCATTCTCATATTTTTGTTTTAACTTCTCCTTTGAAATGATTTTTGTAGCTTGTTTTTCATATGTGAATGCAAACGCATGTTCGGTTTAGCAATTAGGACAGCTGAACTATTATTTCTCTCTGGTTTTCTGCTCAGAATTTTTACTTCTGATTTACTAGCCTGCTCCGACTTTTATTGAAGCTTGGTTTATCTTTGAACTTTTGATTCATGGACTGTTTTATTTGTAAAGTGCAGGGTTTTGCAAAATCTGGGCAGCATGCTGGTATCAGGGTGGTTAATAGCATGCCATTGGACTTGTCTTAAAGGTGCAACCGCTTATGCATTGTTATGGTTGGTCTTTGGCAGCTGAAATATAAAAGCGGGAAGTAGATTTAAGGGTCACAGAATTGGTACTTTGGATAGAACATGTATAAAACTTGATTAGTATTGAGTGAAATTTGGAATGTATTTGAATATATCTCAATGACTCAAACTTGATTGGAACTTTTCATGTAAATGAATGGAAATAAAATCATGAACACGTTTAGCCGGGACTTGAAGAAAGTAATGTTGATAAATTTTGACTTTATGTCCCTTTTAAACCAATACTTATGCGCAACTCAAGCTTTCATAAAATATTGAGTCTTAATTGACTTCAAATCCCATGCTTGATCCTCGATGAAACTTTAACTCAACGTTCGCACCTTAAGGCCCAGTTGACTTGTATTCGAAGCAACAAACTTGATAAGCCCATACTCCTTGCCTTTGATATATTCCCACCTTTTTGCAATGTTCTCAGTACTTTAACCCCTTGACATCATAAGCATTTATGGCTAATCTTTGTAATACGGAACCCATAACATTTGAATGGACCTTGGTCAAAAGTCTCGTCTCGATGATAATGGATGAATGGATATTGATTCTTAAATGATGCTTGAATGAATCCGAAAACATCCCTTGAATCCCATTTTAATTCTCAATTCAAATCCAAACCAACTTGTATTACAAGCAACAAACAACGGATACAATGACAAAGGCCTTTGTAATTCGAATTCTCGGTGGTCCACTTGACTAGATTTTGAATTCAGATTATAGTTTGAATTTGTTAGTTGAAAATCATATTCCAACTGTTGTACCCCAAAATTTTCCCTCTCATTTTATAAATATTCACCCTCACAAGACTCTTTGGACTCCAGACAAGATTAGGGTTTGCTCTGCTCAAGGCATCTCCTTGCACTGTTGACCTGAAATTAGAGTTTGAGTTTGCACAGAGATTTTTGGACTTCCAATGCCTCATGTGACTTTCATACTTCATGTTGGACTTATAAGATTGCATATACCAAGTTTCAAGCCTTGAATCAAATTTTTGCCCAGTCAATTGGACAGTTGACCTAAATATCAGTTGTATTGGGGAAAAAGTCAGTTGTGGCCAATTTACAGTCAAACCTCATAATTTTTTATCCAAAACAATATTATAGATTCATATGAACCATTTGATCAAGTTTGGACCATAACTCCTCAAGAAATTTGATCAGATAATCAAAAGGGCAAAATGGTCAAAATTAGGGTTTTGACTGCAGAAGGGCAATTTCTGATTTTTCACCTAGCCAATGGCAAATTGGGTTCAAGCATGATTTCAAGGACTCAATGACATCATCTTGACCTAATCACAAGGTTCAAAAGATCTCAAATGCATTGGATTGACAGATGAATTTTCTAGTCAACTGATCAAAAATCAACTGTACACTGAAAAGTCAAACTTTGACTTTTTGGTCAAAATCAAGTGCCAAGGGTCATTTTTCATCAAGATGTGTCAAAATATGAAACTTGTTCACCAAGAAATCTAATTTTGGAAATTAGGGTTTAAAATGGAAAATTTTCATAACTTAGAAATTTTCTAAGTTATGAAAATTTCTTAATATTTCCCAACTTTTCCCAACTTTTTCTCCATGATGCAATTGGATTCAAAGAAAACTTCCAACATGAAAGTTGTATTCCTCCAAAAAATCTACAAATTTAATCACAATTTTTTCCCAAAAGATGCTTCGATCTCAAGTTATGATTTTGTGAATAAGGGTCCATGAAACTTTTAACTTGGTGAAATTTTGCCCAAGTTTAGGCAGGATTTTGACCTATCTTCATGGCAACTTTTCACCTAGTTACAAGAGGAATATCAAAATTCATTTAAAAGATGGATTGTAGATCATGTTACAAGCTTTACAAAATGTCCAATAACTCTCCAAAATCATTTATGGTTAGGGAGAATTAAAGATTTGAAAATGGCCATTTCTCACTTTTGTCCATGGCATTTTGCACATTGATACAAGTTGCAAATATGTCCTAAGCATGCTTGTACTTATTTTACAGGTCTTAAACATTTCCACACGCCTTAATTTAATTCAAATACATTGGACAAAGGTTTGATTCTGAGCTTTAGAGCATTATCCAAGGGTTTATTCCATTTATGGCATAAAGATAACAATGCCATTTCCATAAAGCACACTTTATGCAAACTTTGTTTATCTTGAGCCATGGACCAAAGTTTTTGCTGCAAACCAACTCCACAAATATCAGGAAAATCTCACCAACTCTCAGCAGGCCTCAAGCTAGCTTGTACAACCTTGGCTTTTGTCAACTCACCTTTTGCTTCGAAAACAAGAAACCTTACAAAAAGTCCACAACTTGTGCATCTGTTAAAACCAAGCTTTGTAACCATTTGAAACAACTTCAGTATATTATACCAAGCCTAAAACACGAGCTCTTGGCATCTCAAACACCCTCAAGCACAAAAAACCCCATTTTCTGCCCAAACAAGGCAACCACTGCAGAACCTTGGCCAAATCCATATTCCCTCGTGCGTTTTGCTTGGAATCATTTCAAACACATTCTAAACAATACACATAAACTATCCAAGCCCTTCTCAAGCAACTGTAACTTCATTTTCAAGCTTCACCATTTTCAAATTCTGAGTTTGCAGGTTGATTCTATAGGGATATTCAGGCTATTTCAAAGCAAGCTAAGCATTGGGAAAGGTCAAAGGAACATCAAGAAAGCTCAAAAGTACTTCAGGCCTCATTCAAAGTTGCTGCATTGCCATATTCGAACTTGACTGAAACAGGTAATTTTCAAACTTCTATCTCCTTATTTAGGAATCATTAGGATTAGGTTTGTGAGGCAAAAATGTAGCCCTTAATGTCATTGAACTGTACATATGCATAGCTTGTATTTATATTAACTGAGCTAGGAGAATTTAGATGATGAACATGCTGAATTTTTTAGGTCAGAAATTGGGGGTGATAAAATTCTCTCTAATCTTTGAGAGTTAGATCAAGTTTTTTATATCATTAGAATCGTGTGATGTTTAGCTATAACTTTCATGTTGCAAGATTTTGTTTTTAAGCACGTATGCAGGAGTTACAAGTTTGTACATGGCGCGCGCGTTTGACAACAGGACATGGATGAAGTGATATTGGGCTGGGCCCGATTTGTTCTGCTTTTGACACCCTCATGCTTGCTTTCTGCACCCCTTAGCCCATTTGTTTTGTTTTTGCATATTTTTTATTTCTTTTTATATTTTCTGACTTTATTTATTTTTTCTCAATATTAAAAATCACCAAAAATATTTTCTTAATTTTTACTTTTTTATTTTTTTTATTTTTTATTTTTATGACAAAAAATAGTTTATTAGGTTCAATACTTTTATTTTCTTAAATAAATTTGTAAATAATATTAAAATACTTACATATTTTATTTTATTATATTATACATATAAAATAATATTTTCTTACATATTTTATTTTTTAACATTTTATATATATTATTTTTATTATTTCTTTGTACATAAAAGTGAATAAATAAATAATTAGGATATACATTTCTTTTTAAACCAAAAAATTAGGGTTTTCTAGCCTTTCCAAAAATAATCATTTTTATTTTCTTATTTTTGAGACATAAATAAGTTTATTTTACATACATAAAAACAAATACAAAAAACATTTTGCATATTTACATTTAATTTCACATTTAAATATTTGTCTATTTATTTAATTGTGCAATATTTCAATTTGGTTGTAATAATAGTTTTAGGGTTTTATTTTGAGCAATATCCCCTTATTCAATCTTGTATCCCCTCCCCATAATAATGTTGTAGTCTTAGATTTACTTTTACGCATTTTATTGCTTTTATATGCATGATAGTAAGATTAGGGTTTTGTATGCAAAGACCAAAAACAAATCAAAATAGAAAAAAACCTAACACAAGACAAAAATGCATCAAAAATGACAACATAATGCACACAAGCACCCCTAAGGTTTCATCCACGTGTTGCCTTAAACATGGCCATGGTATGCATGCTAGGTATCTTGGAAAAACCAATCAAAACAAAAGATCATAGTCCCTCGATGACGCTATCTTGGTTGCCTAAAACAAAAATGATCTAGTCCCTCAAAAACTTGCTAAGATACTTGACAACATTGTTATCATGGTCATACGATGACCCACGCCTGTCCCGTTTAACATCCAAAGATAGGGTTGTTTACCAAATGCAATGGTAAAACAACAATATCAAAGGAATAAAAATGTGTAGGAAAGATCTTTGAGTAGGGTAGACAACTCCTAGCTACTTGATCAAACTTGTAAACCATCCTTGCTATTTTCAAACTATCACACACCTTTCAAAACATTTCAAAACAATTTCCCAATAAACTTTCACACATTGAAACATTTTACAAAAGACAAACACCTTTGTATATATTCAAACAAGAATCATTACAAAGGTTGCCTGAACAAAGGCCTCTTTTCAAAATACTTTCAAAACCACACACAAAAGCACAATTTCAAACAATTGAAAAGCAAAAGCAAGTGATCTAAAACAAGTAACTAAGAGCCCATGGAAAACCATGGATGAAAAGGGTGTTAGCACCTTCCCTTTTCATAATCTACCCCCAAAACCCAAAAACAATCTCAAAGGTCTTTCCTTTGCTTTTTTACCTTTCCTTTTGGATAAAATAAAAGTCGGTGGCGACTCTTGCTAAACCGAAACATTTGTGAACACAAACGCAAAACCTCAAGTCAGTTCTCCCACCGCATCACAGAACTGGCGACTCTGCTGGGGATTTTGTATAAAAGTGGGGTTACCTTAGGGTTTTAGATCACCTTTACATGCTTATCTTGCTTGACTTATTTGCTTTACATTTGGTTCTATTGTTTGGGTTTGAATCCTCTACCCGGATTTGGGAAACATTCATAGGTAAATAGCAATACGTTGTGGAAACTGTACGGGGTGTACCGACATGGTTGAAGCAATAGCTATATTAGTGCGACATATTTGTGGGTATCGGTAGCCTTTGAGTTAATCAAAGAGAATACGGGGCTACTGAGTGATGTCATGAAGCACTAATGGACTTTTAGAACCTTTACTTGACCAACTTAGCCTTTTAGGATGTAGTGAGATGACCGACTTTGGTGCAGTCCGAAGTTGGTAGATACTCGATACTACACTCATTGAGGGTTATTTTCTTGGAATATTTCGGTCGCCAGTAAAGTGGCTAAACTAAAACAATGAACACAGAAAATAATCCAGTGATATTGAGCTCCTTAGAACCCGGTTAGTATTTATAGGACAGGTTGAGCCAACTAAACTTCAAGAGGGTACTTACCTATGAAACCCCATGCAAGCCTGAAACTAGGAACTTGTGTGATTTGTTTGTACATATATACTTGTGCATAACATCATAACATCATGAAGCATCATGTGCATCCACTAACCATTTCAAGGATTTGGATCTTCGTCTTTGTTCCTGTTTTGTAGGTAATGGATTCACTTCGCAGGAAAACTATCCAAGTCAACCTTGTAAGAATTCCTCCTCAACTCAAGGAGCTAGCTTCAAGGATTCTTGAGAATTCTCCATTCACCGAGAGGCATGGTCATCTTCTCAACTTAGTCACTGCCAACACTGAGGAGGATATGCTGAAAGTTCTCTTCCAGTTCTTTGACCCCCTACACCACTGCTTCATATTTCCTGATTACCAGCTTGTGCCTACTTTGGAGGAATTTTCTCAACTCTTGAAGATTCCTATTCTCCATCAACTACCCTACAACGGTGCGGAAAGAGATCCAAAGCCTGAAGATGGTTCTCAAGCCTTACACTTGCAACCATCTGATATCATAGGTCATTGGGAAACTAGAAGTGGTGTCAAAGGTTTCTTGTCAAAGTTCTTGTTTGAGAAGGCCCAAAGCTGCTGGAATTCATTGGACTTACAAGCTTTTGGGGAGATTGTAGCTCTTCTCATCTATCGGATGGTCTTGTTCCCTAACCCTGACCAACTTATAGATGTAAGTGTTGTCAAAATCTTCATGGCTCGCAACCTGGTACCTATATTACTTGGGGATATCCTCCACTCTTTTCACACTCGAACAATGAGGAAAAGAGGTGTTCTCATGTGATGTACTCCTTTACTGGAAAGATGGTTTATTTCTCATCTTCCCCAATCAGTTTTGAAGAATGAGCAAGGTTTTAGGTGGTCACAACGATTGATGACTCTTACACATTCAGATGTTCATTGATGTTCTCGATCCAGAGAAAATGTTATCATCATTGATCATTGTGGGGAATTCCCTAATGTCCCTCTACTTAGCATTAGGGGAGGCATTACCTACAACCCTTGCTTGGCTCTGAGACAATTTGGGTATGCCCGAAGGGATGGCCCACATGACATGCTGATTCCAGACTTGGTTTTTTACTTTGACAATGACGATCAAGGACTTCGACAAAGGTTTATCCGAGCTTGGAGAATGCCCAACAAAGAGGAAAATAAGACCTTGGGACACAAGAATTCCATCCCTCTTGAGCCTTACCTCAAGTGGGTATGAACTCGCGCCCAAAGTCTTATGATGCCTTACCCCTACATTCTCCTTGTGATTAAAGAGCCTGTTACGGAAGGAGAGGTTCCATACACCCTCCTACATCCTGACATGCCAACATCACTTGAAGATTTACAAAGGAGTTGGATACAGCTCAAGGGAGAGCGCGATACTTTCGAAGCCCAATTCTACGCCAGTGAGAAAAAGGTTTTGGAACTTACTCGTCAACTTCACGAAGAGCAGACTCTCAACACCTACATTTCACCAAAGAGGACGTGCAATGTCTTTTTACCTTAGAATTTTGTATTATTTTTCCCATGGGGCATTGATGTACTAACAAATTCTATCTTATTAATATGACGTGTGTTCCTTTTTTGTCTAAAACAAAGTTGAATTTCTGAATCCTTGAATGCATTACATGAATACATGTCATTCATCATATGCATAAACAGGTCTTCACACCAGGTTTCCTTATCTCTCTGCTATTTATTTCAGCAAGATGGATATTGAGCAAACGGTTAAAGACTTACAAGCGCAGCATTCACAGTTCCAACAGCTACTTCTGACCTTGGCAAAGGGGCGGGAGGAGCTCAAAACCTTGCTGGAAAAGGAAAAGGAGAAAGAGAAAAAGAAGAGGACTGGTATGGCTACCATGGGTAGAAGATTTGAAGGTCAAGCTAGAAGGGTCCTGGATTTCCCCTCAACATCTGATGAAGGGGTGAGAAAGGATAAAGAGACTGCAGTGCCATCTGACTCTGAGGAAGAAGAAGAAGAAGAGGATGAAGACTATTCTGAACAGCAGTACCCTCTTGCAGATGACAAATACAAGAACCTAGAAGAGCGTCTGGCTGCCATGGAGGTGCAGAGAGTGTCTGGGCTAGACTTTGAAGAGTTAGGGATGGTTTCTGGAATTGTAATCCCCACTAAATTCAAGGTGCCTATATTTGCTAAGTACGATGGTTTGTCTTGTCCAAAGATGCATCTATGGTCTTACGTCAGAAAAATTCAACCGCATTCTTCTGACAAGGATCTGTGGGTCCATTTCTTCCAGGACAGTCTTTCGGGGACGCAGTTAGATTGGTTCTACCAGCTAGAGAGGTCTGATGTGCACAATTGGGAGGATTTGGCGTCCGCCTTCTACAGACAGTATCAATATAATGCGGACTTAGCACCAACCCGTACTCAATTATAGAGTATGGGCATGGTCTCAAATGAATGCTTCAAAGAGTATGCCCATAAATGGAGAGACTTGGCGGGACGAGCACAACCACCTCTATCTGAGAGGGAGCTGGTAGATATGTTCTTGGGTACACTATCAGGCCCCTTTTTCAATCACCTGATTAGAAGTTCGTATGTGGGGTTCACCGAGTTAATTCTAACTGGTGAGAGAGTTGAAGCCGGCATAAAGAGCGGGAAAATTCAAAAGGATGCATCTACTTCCGCTTCCATCAAAAATACTTTTCCAGCAAAGAAAGAAGTCTCCGCTGTCTACTCCCAAAGAGGTCAAGGAAGAGTTGAGCGCTGGCCAGCGGTGGGGGCCGTAATGATTCAGAAGTCTGCAGCTGATCAGCCTAGAAACAATCAACCCAGAACCAACCAAGCAAGGGTGGAAAGGCCTGCACGGCAATTCACCCGGATCAACACGACTCCCGCTCAGGTTCTCCCCCATCTCTTGAATTTAAACCTTGCAAGTTTGAAAGAGGCCCTGAAGAATCCGAATACATCTTCTCCTTACTACCATTCAAATGCCAAGTGTGCTTATCATTCAGACATCCTAGGGCACGACACCAATAATTGTTGGGCCCTCAAGAATAAGATTCAGGATTTGATAGATGCTAAAGAAGTTGAATTTGACGCCCCTGAAAAGCCTAACTTAATCTCTGCTCCAATGCCAAAGCATGGCCATAATGCCCAAGATGTTGAAGAAGATCTTTTTGTTGCTATTGTTGATGATTTGATGACTCCGCTACCGATAATCGAGTTGAATTTTCTGAAGGTTGGGATTTTCCCAGGTTGTAAAGAAGATTGCTACCTTTGTTCATCCTTACCAACCGACTGTCCATTTTTGAAGTTAGGCATCCAACGCCTAATGGATAACCAAGAAATCCTTTTTGAAAAGACTTCTGTTACACCGACTCCTGTCAATTATATTTCAATAATTACCATATCCACCAATCTTTCCAAGGTCTCCAAAAGACCTGTTAAGATTACATCTGATCCGAAGATTGTACCTTTGAAGATAACCATGTCGGGGCCCATCCCATACAAGTCCAACAAATCAATACCGTGGAACTATGGGGGAGAGATTTTTTACCACTGTGTTAAGAAAATTGAATTAAATGAAGAGAAATCTGATGAAGAGACTTCTGACATTGGAAACATTGCCGGAATGAGTAAAATCACCCGCAGTGGAGGAATTTTCTCTCCGGAGATTGCCCCTCCAAAGGCAATCTTCGGACCCTCAGCTGCTCCTAAGGTTACTCCTGTACCGATCAACATATCTGCGAGAACTCCAGTTATTGAAGAAGTTGTAACTCCTGTGGTTGTCCCCTCTGCTGTTGCTGATGATAGAGGGGAAGGGATCCAAGAAGAGCCCTTCAGGATGAGGGCTCGGCCATTGATCATCCCTGAAACCTCTCAAAAAGAAATGGAAGAGATTTTGAAAATAATCAAGAAAAGCGATTATAATGTTGTGGGACAACTGGGGAAAACCCCCTCAAAAATCTCTATGTTGGCCTTGCTGCTTTGTTCATAAGCTCATGCTAATTCCTTGATCATATTTTTGAAGACGGCCCATGTGCCCTAGGAAACCTCCGCGGATCAGTTCCAGGAATGTGTAGTTAGCTTAACGGCTGATAATGGTCTAGGATTCTCCGATGCTGATCTAACAATCAAAGGGAGAAAACATAATGACGCTTTGCATGTCTCGGTGGAATGCAGAGGGACTACTCTAGCACACGTCCTGGTAGACACTGGTTCATCGCTGAACATCCTGGCGAAGAAGGCATTGGCTAGGCTGGATTGTGAAGGTTTAACTTTGAAGCTCAGCAACATCATTGTCAGAGCCTTTGATGGTTCTAAAAGGATGGTCCACGGGGAGGTGGACATCCTGATTAAAGTGGGAACTGAAACCTTCAACTCTATATTCTATGTGATGGACATCCGTCCTTCCTATTCTTGCTTGTTGGGAAGACCCTGGATTCATCATGCTGGAGCCGTCACTTCTACTCTGCATCAAAAGCTCAAGTACCCTGTTCAGGGGAAAATCGTAACTGTTCACGGCGAAGAGGAATACATGATAAGCCATCTTAATTCTTTCTGCTATGTGGAATTAGATGGCGAATTCATCGAAACCCCCTTTCCGCATTTTGAAGAGGTAGCTCAGGAGATTGCGGAAACCAAGACAGTGTCTTCTGTACCCATGATTACCAGACCTCTGCCTTGGATGTCATCCCCCAAAGATGCAAAGGTTGTGATTGAAGAAGGAGGAAGCACAATCTGGGGGCAGCTTCCCGATTTTCCTTTTAAATCTGATAAGTTCGGCTTGGGTTTCACTGCTTCTGCTTAAAAGGCTATGCGTCGCTCCCGGGATGGAGGGCCACCAGTAAAGATCACCCATCATGGAGTCAATGCTTTGGAGGATAGTGAAGAGGAGAGCAACTTGGAAGACTGGATTTTCCTTACTGTTGACGGAGGACTGTGCAATTGGGAGGCAAAGGACTTTGTTCCCATTACTTTCATAAATCAGTAACTTATCTTTCAAACATTTATGTTGGTTTGTAATAATTCTTAAACAATTCGTACACTTTTAACCTTGTTCCTTACCCGAGGCACATAGGTCCATTTGTAAGGGTTTGATTTTTCATCTTCATATGCCATTTTAATGAATCATGGACGTTTTCATATATAAACTTTTGTGTTCATTGTCTTTCTTTTTACATTTTATTTATTTAAAGATGGATATCCCTTAGACACACCCACACTCACAATTGCAGGTACCCTTCCATTCCGAATTCCATGGGTAACAATTCTGCTATGACCTTCAGTGACTCTAAAGATTTGGTCTACCATGCCGAATACGAAGGTGAGGAAGACTGTGAAGTGCCGAGAGAATTGGCTAGGCTTCTACAACGGGAAGAAAGGGCTATTCTACCTCATGATGAGTTGTTAGAGATAATCAACTTGGGTACTAAGGAAGACATAAAAGAAGTTAGAGTGGGTGCCAACCTAGAGCCAAGTGTCAAAGAACGCTTAATTCAGCTGTTGAATGAATATGTTGAGATCTTCGCCTGGTCTTACGAAGACATGTCGGGACTTGATACAGACATTATGGTACACCGTCTCCGCACAAGAGAAGACTGTTCACCAGTTAAACAGAAAGTTCACCGCATGAGGCCCAACATGTCTGAAAAGATCAAAGTAGAAGTTATGAAGCAGTTCAATGCTGGATTTCTCGTTGTTACTTCCTATCCACAATGGGTTTCTAACATTGTGCCCGTGCCTAAGAAGGACGGCAAAGTGAGAATGTGCATGGATTACAGAGACTTAAACAGGGCCAGCCCTAAATATGACTTTCCACTTCCGCACATTGACATCTTGGTTGACAATACAGCTCAGCACAAGGTATTTTATTTCATGGACGGATTCTCAGGCTATAACCAGATCAAAATGGCCCCTGAGGACATGGAGAAAACTACTTTTTTTACACAGTGGGGTATGTTCTGCTATAAAGTGATGCCATTCGGACTGAAGAATGTCGGGGCAACCTATAAACGCGCCATGGTATCTTTGTTTCATGATATGATACATCATGAGATAGAGGTCTACGTAGACGACATGATAGCCCGTTCACAAACTGAAGAAGAACGCCTCGACCATCTACAAAAGCTGTTTGTCAGGTTGAAGGAATACAAGCTCAGACTGAATCCTAACAAGTGAACTTTCGGAGTCAGGTCCGGTAAACTCTTGGATTTCATTGTCAGTAACAAAGGCATCGAGGTTGATTCTGCCAAAGTCAAAGCTATACAAGAAATGCCTACCCCTCGCACTGAGAAGGAGGTCAGAGGTTTCTTAGGACGCCTAAACTACATTGCAAGGTTCATTTCTCACCTAACATCTACCTATGAGCCAATCTTCAAGCTGTTGAAGAAAGATCAGGTGGTTAAATGGAATGATGATTGTTAAGTTGCTTTCGATAAAATCAAGGAGTATTTGCTAAAACCTCCTATTTTGATGCCTCCCGTCGAAGGAAGATCGCTAATCATGTATCTGACTATCCTAGAGAATTCAATGGGGTGCGTATTGGGCCAACATGACGAGTCTGGCCGAAAAGAGCATGCCATTTATTACCTTAGCAAAAAGTTTACCAACTGTGAGACCCGATACTCACTGCTCGAGAAAACGTACTGCGCTTTGGTATGGGCTTCTCGCCGGCTAAGGCAGTATATGTTGACTCATAACACTTTGCTGATCTCTAAGATGGATTCGATCAAGTACATCTTTGAGAAGCCTGCTTTATCCGGAAGAATCGCTAGATGGTAGATGATCCTAACGGAATACGATATACAGTACACGACCCAAAAAGCTATAAAGGGGAGTGTACTAGCTGACCATCTAGCCCATCAAGCTGTTGAAGATTACCAATCCATGAGGTTCGACTTCCCCGACGAGGATATCATGACATTGGACAACGTTAAAGATTTCAGACCATATGACGGACCTGAACAAGGATCCCGATGGACCCTGTACTTTGATGGTGCCTCCAATGCACTTGGCAACGGTATTGGCGCGGTACTCATTTCTCCAGAAGGTTTCCATACACCTTTCACTGCTAGGCTCTGCTTCAGCTGCACCAACAACATGGCCGAGTATGAAGCTTGTATCTTTGGTCTCAAGGCTGCCATAGACTTGGGAATCAAATCTTTGATTGTATTTAGGGACTCAGCTTTGGTCATCAGTCAGATCAAAGGAGAGTGGGATACTAAACATCTAAACCTCATCCCTTACAAAGAACATGTCTTGACATTGTTACCACATTTCGAGCAGATTACTTTCGAGCACTTCCCGCGAGAAGAAAATCAGCTAGCAGATGCTCTAGCTACAATGTCATCCATGTTTCAACTTAGCTGGGATAATGACGCTCCCCAAATCACCATTGAACGGATGGACGAACCTACACATTGTCACGAGATTAATACCGAAGAAGTAGTGGACCGACCTTGGTTTCATGAAGTAAAAAGGTATCTCGAGGCGCAAGAATACCCTGAAGGAGCTTCAGTCAACGACAAAAAGTTCTTAAGGAGATTCTCAACTAAGTTCTTCTTGAGCAATGGTATCCTATACAAGCGCAATCATGACTGCATTCTGCTCCGTTGTGTGGATAAGATTGAAGCTGAGCAGATCATGGCTGAACTGCATAATGGTACCTTTGGCACTCACTCTAGCAGACATACGATGGCTAAGAAGATTCTATGGGCAGGCTATTACTGGTCTACCATGGAAGCTGACTGCCATCAACATTCCAGGACTTGTCACAAATGTCAAATCTATGCGGACAAGGTACATATACCTCCAGTTCCTCTCAATGTCTTAACATCTCCTTGGCCATTTTCTATGTGGGGAATCGACATGATTGGGGAGATCAAGCCTACAACATCCAATGGAAACTGTTTCATCCTGGTGGCCATTGATTACTTCACCAAGTGGGTCAAAGCAGCGTCTTTCGCATCCGTTACAAAGAATGTTGTTGCCCTCTTCATCAAGAAGAATCTCATTTGCTGGTACGGCATCCCCGAAAGGATCATCACCGACAAGGGTACAAACCTTAACAATACTATGATCACCGCCTTGTGCGAGCAGTTCCAGATTCAACATCACAATTCATCTCCCTATCAGCCAAATATGAACGGTGATGTCGAAGCTGCGAACAAAAATATCAAGAAGATCATATAAAAGATGACAGTCACCTACAAGGACTGGCATGAGATGTTACTGTTTTCTCTGCACGGGTACCGTACCACGGCACATACATCAACTGGGGCAACACCCTATTCTTTGGTATACGGCATGGAGGCTGTTTTACCTATCGAGGTTCAGATTCCCTCCTTGAGAATCATGAAGGATGCTGGTTTGAGTGAATACGATTGGATTCAGACCCGGCTTGATCAACTTAACTTGATTGATGAAAACCGACTTACTGTTGTTTGCCATGGTCAGGCGTATCAGAAACGGATGATCAAGGCATTCAACAAGAAAGTCAGGCACCAGGTATATCAAGTCGGAGATCTTGTAATTAAGTGGATCATCTTGCCGCAAAGTGATCCCATGGGTAAATGGACTCCTACCTACGAAGGACCATTTGTGATCAAGAACATCTTTTCTGGTAGAGCAATGATCTTAGCAACCATCGACGGTGATGACCTGCCGCACCCTGCGAACGCAGACATAGTCAAAAGATACTACGCATAAATGACCCGCTAGGTTGACACACCTAGGCAAAAAAAGGGCATCCCGGTGAATCGAAAAACCGAAAGGGCGGTTCAGGCAAAAATTAGGGATAAATAAAAAAATTTGTACACCCGGCAAGTTGAAAACCCGAAAGGGCGACTTGGGCAAAAAAGGGTTTCCCGGTGGACTGAAAACCCGAAAGGGCAGTCCAGGAAAAAGTTAGGGAATTAAAGCGTATGACTATGTCTCGTTGGATCACTTTAAGGATAATCTCTTCATGAACAAGCTCCAGGCTTCAGATCAATTCAATCATCTTCGGACGAAGCAACGAATGGACAAGATATTCAGAGTTACGAAGGCTATAGCAGAATGGGAACCCCATGGAGTTTTTACACATAGCCATCTTTCTTTGTATAAATTTTTCTCATTTTTTATGACAATGTTCTCTCACTAGGATGTATGTCTCCTTTGTACAAAATACTTACACAAAGTTAATACAAAGATACTTCAAAGTGCAGAAAACTATTTGCCTTTTCCTCACTTTTACACTTGTGTTTTATTTGAAAACGTCCAATGATTTATTAATGAGCATATGCATTTGAATATAATCACTGTTTACAAATAAACGAAATGGGAAAGAATAATTACTGACAGGTTGAAAGTATAGGAAAACGTCTTTAGGATATTCCAGAGAAATCCCCTGCAGTACATCATCTAGATCCGCAGCGGAGCTAAAACCCTGAAATACATATCCCCAGCAGAATTAAATTCCAAAATCCCCGCCAGATTCAAAACTTCAAACTCCCAATCCCCAGCGGAGCAAAAAGCTTTAAACTACAGGCCCTCATCAGAGATGAAACCTTTTTTGCTAGTCAAGTCAAATTTCCGACTACCAATCCCCAGCGGGAATCATTCAGTTTTCCCCAAATTCCCCAGCAAGTTATCTTAAAGTCTGAGAATCAACCAGATAACAGTTAAACTTTTATCCCTAACCTAGGATAATTCCCCAGTAGATTGGCATACATCCCAAACTCCTGATCTCCCCAGAAAGATAGCTACTCCCCAACAGTATAGCTACTCCCCCAGAGTTTTCACTTACTCTCCACCAGGAAGCCTTCTTCCCCACAGAGTTTTTACTCCCCAACAGAATGAAGATTCTAATTCTTGATTCCCCAAGTAAAGTTGCCAGAGTCTTCTTTGCTCCCCAGCATAAATTCGTCAGAATTTTTAATCCCCTGCAGATCGAAGATTTTTATTCTTGACTCCTCAACATGAAGTCCCCAAGGATTCAAATTCCCCAGAAGATTGAAGATTCTCATTCTTAGTTCCCCGTATAAGCCATCGGAGTCTTCCTTATTCTCCAGCAGATCAAGGTTTTTCTTTTATCTGATCCCCAATAGAGATCATCAGAGTTTTCCCTATTCCCCATCCGAGTAAGGATTCCCATTATTTAACCCCCAGTAGAAGTCTTCAAAGTTCTCTGGATTCCCCAAGAAGGTTTCTCGAGCAACACTTGGCATTTATTTTCAACAGAATGATTATCATATTCCAATTCCAAGGACTTGAAGGATCCCTATATCACCAGGAAAGTCATGAAGGATTCTCACATCCCCACAGAAGTTTGTCAAAGATTTTGAATCTCCAACAGCGGTCAAGGATTTATTTTCCCCGGCAGAAGTCAAAGATTTCATTATCTCCAGCCATCAAGGATTTATTTTCCTCAGCAAGACAGCAAATCAGCTTACATGCACATACATTACATTCATATATCATAAACATTGATGAAACACATTTTATTGAATCATACATTTCATGTAACATAACTTTGTGTTTCAGCTAACATTTTACCCTTTTCAGGATAAGATTAAAAGCTATCTTTAACAAATATTCAAAGATTTCAGATACAGTTCAGATACACTCCAGACGCGGAAGTCATTTTGTTACTCATTCAGATCTCTTATTCAGATACAGTACGGATACGCCCCAGACACGGATGCCATTTTGTCACTCATTCAGACTTCAACAATCAGGTACGGATTAGATACGCTCCAGACACAAGCCATTCTTTTCTCATTCAGATTCAACTATCGATTTCAAAGTTCAGATACACTCCAGACACGGAAGTCATTCTATCACTTATCCAGATCCCAGTTACAGTACGGATACACTCTAGACACGGAAGTCATTCTTCTACTCATACAGATCTCAACTTTAGATACAGTCAAGATACGCTCCATACACGGTTGCCATTCTGTCACTTATTCTGATTTTTCCCCAAAGCCCAGAGACTCTCCAGACACAGATGCCATTCTGTCGCTTATTCAAATTCCAGATTCAGATACAATACAGATACACTCCAGACACGAAAGTCATTCTGCTATTCATTCAGATTCAAGTACAATTACAACTCGGATACGCTCCAGACACGGACGCCATTCCATTTCTCATACAGACTCAGTCTCCAAATACGGTTCAGATACGTTCCCGACATGGATACCATTCTGATACTCATTCTTTTGACTTACAACTTACAGTTCAACAAACATTCTTGGATGGCATCTTTAAGCGCATCTCCGACAAGATTTTGTCACCTCTCCAAATGGCATCTTTAAGCCCATTCCCTCAACTATATTTTGACGAGTGCAAATTTACGGGCCCTCTAGTGTCCAATCATCTTTTACCTTCGAGTCACGAACGGCAAGCTTGCCAATCTAACTCTTCAGGTTCAAGAAGATTGAACAGGGGCAGCTGTTGTACCCCAAAATTTTCCCTCTCATTTTATCAAGATTCACCCTCACAAGACTCTTTGGACTCCAGACAAGATTAGGGTTTGCTCTGCTCAAGACATCTCCTTGCACTATTGACCTGAAATTAGGGTTTGAGTTTGCATATGGATTTTTGGACTTCCAATGCCTCATGTGACTTTCATACTTCATGTTGGACTTATAATATTTCCCATACCAAGTTTCAAGCCTTGAATTAAATTTTTGCCCAGTCAATTGGACAGTTGACCTAAAAATCAACTATATTGGGGAAAAACTCAAATGTGGCCAATTTACAGTCAAGCCTCATAATTTTTGATCCACAAAAATATTATAGACTCATATGAACCATTTGATCAGATCATCAAAAGGGCAAAATGGTCAAAATTAGGGTTTTGACTGCAGAAGGGCAATTTCTGATTTTTCACCTAGCCAATGGCAAATTGGGTTCAAGCATGATTTCAAGGAATCAATGACATCAACTTGACCTAATCACAAGGTTCAAAAGATCTCAAATGCATTGGATTGACAGATGAATTTTCCAGTCAACTGATCAAAAATCAACTGTACACTGAAAAGTCAAACTTTGACTTTTTGGTCAAAATCAAGTGCCAAGGGTCATTTTTCATCAAGATGTGTCAAAATATGAAACTTGTTCACCAAGAAATCTAATTTTTGAAATTAGGGTTTAAAATGGATAAATTTCATAACTTAGAAATTTTCTAAGTTATGAAAATTTCTTATTTTTTCCCAACCTTTCCCAACTTTTTCTCCATGATGCAATTGGATTCAAAGGAAAATTCCAACATGAAAGTTGTAGTACTCCACAAAATATACAACTTTTATTCACAAAGTTTTCCCAAAATATTCTTGGATCTCAAGTTATGATTTTGTGAATAAGGGTCCATGAAACTTTTAACTTAGTGAAATTTTGCCCTAGTTTAGGCAGGATTTTGACCTATCTTCATGGCAACTTTTCACCTAGTTCCATGAGTAATCTAAAAATTCATTTCAAAGATGTATTGTAGATCATGTTACAAGCTTTCCAAAATGTCAAAGAACTATCCAAAATCATTTATGGTTAGAGAGAATCGAAGATTTGAAAATGGCCATTTCTCACTTTTGTCCATGGCATTTTGCACATTGATACAAGTTGCAAATCTGTCCTAAGCATGCTTGTACTTGTTTTACAGGTCTTAAACCTTTCCACACTCCTTAATTTAATGCAAATACATTGTACAAAGGTTTGATTCTGAGCTTTAGAGCATTATACAAGGGTTTATTCCATTTATGGCATAAAGATAACAATGTCATTTCCATAAAGCACACTTTATGCAAACTTTGTTTATCTTGAGCCATGGACCAAAGCTTTTACTTCAAACCAACTCCACATATATCAGGAAAAGCTCACCAACTCTCAGAAGGCCTCAAGCTAGCTTGTACAACCTTGGCTTTTGTCAACTCACCTTTTGCTTCAAAAACAAGAAACCTTGCAAAAAGTCCACAACTTGTGCATCTGTTAAAACCAAGCTTTGTAACCATTTGAAACAACTTCAGCATATTATACAAAGCCTAAAACACGAGCTCTTGGTATCTCAAACACCCTCAAGCACAAAAAAACCCATTTTCTGCCCAAACAGGGCAACCACTGCAGAACCTTGGCTAAATCCATATTCCCTCGTGCGTTTTGCTTGGAATCATTTCAAACACATTCTAAACAATACACCTAAACTATCCAAGCCCTTCTCAAGCAACTGTAACTTCATTTTAAAGTTTCACCATTTTCAAATACTGAGTTTGCAGGTTGAGTTCTATAGGGATATTTAGGCCATTTCAAAGCAAGCTAAGCATTGGGAAAGGTCAAAGGAACATCAAGCAAGCTCAAAAGTACTTCAGGCCTCATTCAAAGTTGTTGCATTGCCATATTCGAACATGACTGAAACAGGTAATTTTCAAACTTCTATCTCCTTATTTAGGAATCATAAGGCTTAGGTTTGTGAAGCAAAAATGTAGCCCTTAATATCCTTGAACTATACATATGCATAGCTTGTATTTATATTAACTGAGCTACGAGAATTTAGATGATGAACATGCTGAATTTTTTAGGTCAGAAATTGGGGGTGATAAAATTCTCTCTGGTCTTTGAGAGTTAGATCAAGTTTTTTATATCATTAGAATCGTGTGATGATGAGCTATAACTTTCATGTTGTAAGATTTTGTTTTTAAGCACGTATGCAGGAGTTACAAGTTTGTACATGGCGTGCGCGTTTGACAAGAGGACAGGGATGAAGTGATATTGGGCTGGGCCTGATTTGTTCTGCTTTTGACACCACCATGCTTGCTTTCTGCACCCCTTGGCCCATTTGTTTTATTTTTGCATATTTTTTATTTCTTTTTATATTTTCTGACTTTATTTATTTTTTCTAAATATTAAAAATCACCAAAAATATTTTCTTAATTTTTACATTTTTATTTTTATTTTATTTTATGACAATAAATAGTTTATTAGGTTAAATACTTTTATTTGCTTAAATAAATTTGTAAATATTATTAAAATACTTACATATTTTATTTTATTATATTATACATATAAAATAATATTTTCTTACGTATTTTATTTTTTAACATTTTGTATGTATTATTTTTATTATTTCTTTGTACATAAAAGTGAATAAATAAGTAATTAGGATATACATTTCTTTTTAAACCAAAAAATTAGGGTTTTCTACCCTTTCCAAAAATAATCATTTTTATTTTCTTATATTTGAGACATAAATAAGTTTATTTTACATACATAAAAACAAATACAAAAAACATTTTGCATATTTACATTTAATTGCACATTTAAATATTTGTCTATTTATTTATTTGTGCAATATTTCAATTTGGTTGTAATAATAGTTTTAGGGTTTTATTTTGAGCAATATCCCCTTATTCAATCTTGTACCCCTCTCCCCATAATAATGTTGTAATAGTCTTAGATTTACTTTTACGTATTTTATTACTTTTATATGCATGATAGTAAGATTAGGGTTTTGTATGCAAAGACCAAAAACAAATCAAAATAGAAAAAACCTAACACAAGACAAAAATGCATGAAAAATAACAACACAATGCACACAAGCACCCCTAGGGTTTGATCCACTTGTTGCCTTAAACATGGCCATGGTATGCATGCTAGGTATCTTGGAAAAATCAATCAAAACAAAAGATCATAGTCCCTCGATGACGCTATCTTGGTTGCCTAAAACAAAAATGATCTAGTCCCTCAAAAACTTGCTAAGATACTTGGCAACATTGTTATCATGGTCATACGATGACCCACGCCTGTCCCGTTTAACATCCAAAGATAGGGTTGTTTACCAAATACAATGGTAAAACAACAATATCAAAGGAATAAATATGTGTAGGAAATATCTTTGAGTAGGGTAGACAACTCTTAGCTACTTGATCAAACTTGCAAACCATCCTTGCTATTTTCAAACTATCACACACCTTTCAAAACATTTCAAAACAATTTCCCAACAAACTTTCACACATTGAAACATTTTTTAAAATACAAACACCTTTGTATATATTCAAACAAGAATCATTACAAAGGTTGCCTAAACAAAGACATCTTTTCAAAATACTTTCAAAACCACACACAAAAGCACCATTTCAAACAATTGAAAAGAAAAAGCAAGTGATCTAAAACAAGTAACTAAGAGCCCATGGAAAACCATGGATGAAAAGGGTGCTAGCACCTTCCCTTTTCATAATTTTACCTTTCCTTTTGGATAAAATAAAAGTCGGTGGCGACTCTTACTAAACCGAAACATTTGTGAACACAAACACAAAACCTCAAGTCAGTTCTCCCACCGTATCACACCAATCAAACCATACGCATGAATTCTATTGAATCAATCTTGAGAGAAACATTTCATAATAATGAATCCATTCTCCACTTCACTCTTTAAATTCAAATTAACTTTAAAAAAAAACTACAAGTTGAAGAGATAACAAGTCCTTGGTTACGAAGAATACCCAAACTCCTACCATGCCGTATTACTCGCTCTTTAGTCAACAAAATGTTATGCTGAAAACTCAAAGTACACTTAATCAAATAAAGAAAAAATGGTGATCCTTGTAGCCTTAAGGAGAAAAACCTAGCACGATGAACCTCTATGAAGATCTAATACAAAGCTCCGGTATAACATAAAAAAAGACCTAGTCATCTGGCTAAGTTAAACCCTAATGCCTTTGTTCCTTGAAAGAACTCTGATGAAGAAAAATTTGTATCTTAAGGAAACCTGATAGCGAAGACATCTATTCTGCTTGAGATCCAAATCCATAATCTCATACCAAGAATAATGAAAGCGCCAGTTGAATCAATTTTGAGTAAGACAGCAGCCTTAATTCATAGAGAGAAACCCTGATGTCAAAGCTCTTTGATCCTGTAACCACGCGACCAATGCTAAGTTTGAGATCTACAGAGTATGATGAGGGATATTAGGGGAAAAATTGGGGTATAACAGCTTCCCTTATTTAAGTGTCTTCTATCCAGAGATGCGAAGATTAAAATCTTCATTTCGACGCGATTGAAGATACTTAAATACAAAACAATCCCTATTTTTGGCCCTAAGATGCCATGCGATGCTTGTGATTATGGATGTAACATATAAACTTCATGCATATGGGGAAGACACACACTGGAGAAGCAAAAGTAAAATTAACAGATTAACAAAGGGAATTCAACCAGGAGAATAAATCTCTGGAGAATGACATAACTCCGGGGATAGAAATTTAAATATATTTAGAGATAAATCGGCTCCACTGGGGAATAGAAGACTTGACTTTATTGGAGTAAGATTTAGAGAAGACACCAAATTGAAGAAGTGAAAAACACAAGAAGGGGGGTTGAATTGTAAAACTTGAAATCAAATGTAGACAACATGTTATTTTTATCCTGGTTCGTTTGATCTCAAACTACTCCAGTCCACCCGTCAAGGTGATTTCGCCTCTCTCCAACGAGGTCTTAATCCACTATATTCAACTGAATATTACAACTGCTTTAACAACTGCTAAAGCCTCCTTGAGTCAAAACCACAAACCGGTTTCTCAAGGAAATACTTTCTTACAGATAAATGAAATCTAAGTGTGTTGAGTGTTTTCTACAAAACTGTTTATCACAACTGTGATACTACACAAATTAAGCTTATGAGAACTGGAATGCTAAAACAATAGAGTAAGTAATTTGAGAGCTTTAGAAAACTGGGAATGAGGATGAATATGAATAGCTTTGGCGTGTAGAGAGTTGTAGAGCATTAGCCAATTCATTCCTCACTTGCTTGTTTATATAGCATTGGAAATGGTACGTTGGAGTCAGTTATTCTGTTTCAATGCCAATTACATTCTTTCCAAATTGAGAAGATCTTTGTCTGGAATAATGCCGTTGATAATAAAGTATCTTGAATGCACAGTACCGTTGCCAATTAAGCGTGTTCTGGCTTTGGCTTATTCTGACGCTGCTAGGTGTTAATGAATTGTTGTTGTCTTGATCAGAGTTTAGATTGTTACGCGCAGATCTGTTCATCAAGCTTCAGCGTAAGCACATGCTTTGATCTTCTGATTCTGGTCATCTGATATAACATCCTCTGATGCTGATGTTGATATTTCATCTTCTGATGCTGATGATGATATTCTTATGCTGATACTCATCAGAGTTTCTGTAAAACAAGATATAATTTTTAGGTAGCATATATGTCTTACATGAATCATACAATTTATATATTCTTGCATTTTGTTATCATCAAAACTTTAACTTAGGGTAGTAGATTCAAACTTTGTTCTAACAATCTCCCCCTTTTGATGATGACAAAAACTATATTTTTTTCAATTGAAAATTAACGAGAAAAGTATCAGAGATAACCAAATAATAAATTGTATCAGAATTAAATAGGAAGTTATCAGAGATAAGAAGATAAGGGATAAAGAGGTATCAGAGTTTAGATCGGAAATACTCCCCCTGAATTTATTACTTCCCTTTAATTCCATGAGTTCTTTAGGATCAGATCTTTATTGACTTTCTTTGAACTTTCTTTTACTCGAGCAGAGCTTCAGTGTATCAAAGATAATTAACTTCTTGTACCTGTAAGCTTATGCAGAACAAGGAAACATTCAAGTATATCAGAGTGTTAGAATGTTTGAGACTTTGTCTCAGTAATCCGTTATTGAAAAATATCATTCTTTTTCTCTCCCTTTTTGTCAGCAATCAAAAAGTGCAAGTAATTGAAGTTAAAACGATCAGTGCAGAAAAACTCTTGTATTTAGTTCAAAGCTTAGAAGATAGTACAGAAAACATGGAAAGAAAACAATGAAAAACAAAGTCTAAGGTTGGGGTGGAAGGCGTGTGAACAGAGCTTCTAGCATGTTCTTGATCTGATCAGCGGTTTCCTTCTGTTGATGCACCATGCTGACTACTGTATCAATCTTACTGTCTTGCACATCCATCCTTTCCTTCATCCGTTGATCATTCTCATCCATTCTTTGCTGCAGACGAATATCATTTTGCTTCAGCTCTTCAAGAGTCTGCTTGTCCAAAGCAGCTTGAGAGACGTCAGAAACAGGATGCTTCTGAGAGCTTTCTGCAACATCTTCTACTTGACTAAAGTCTTCAGCTTGAATTATCTGATCTTCTGCTGGTTGAACTTTTGATGCTGGACGCTTTTCAGACCATGGCTCACTATCTAGAAAGAGCACTTCCTCCTTCAGCAGCTGACTCATGACTGGACCTTCAACTTCTTTCAGCAGCTTGCTGAAGTTCTGTTGAGCCTGTTCATAGTTTATGTCTTGCAGCTTAAAGGCTTCAGCGCGTACCCACTTTCTGAATTGTGTCCAGAGTTGGTCTGAAGCAGCAGGATCAATCATTCCAGGACAAACCTGCTTTAGAGAAGCAATCCAATTCTGCATTCCTGTTTCAAAATTCAAGATGCTGGAACCAACATCTAGTTGTTTGGGTTTGGGAATGGCAATTTTATTTTTAAGGTCAGCAAGGCGGTCAAGGACTGTTAGGTCAATGAAGGTCTTACTGTGGTCATCTATATTTTGTTTGGGTGAGGGAGTAGGAGAGTCAGAAATGATTATTGGACTGTGTGGAGTATTAGGAGGGGTAGTTTCTGGTGAGGATGGCAGTTGGGGTATGTTTACAGTTGTACCACAAGGCAGTTGAATTGCCAAGGGTTGTGGTTCAGAGGATTGAGGTGATTGAGGCTCAGGGGTTTGAGCCTCATAGTGGTGAGACTCGGGTTGTGGAGATGATGGTTGAGGTGAAGGTGGATGAAGTTCTGGTTGTGGAGAGGGAGGTGGAGTAGTTTCTGGTTATGGTGAATATGGATTTTCTGGTATTGGTGAGAGTGTATATTCTGGTTGAGGTGAGTGGGCATTTTCTGGTTGAGTGTTTGGATTTTCTGAGAGGGGAGCGGAAGAACGTTGATCAATTTCAGAAAGAACTTTATCAAGTTCTGATTCTGTTGATGTTGGGGGTTTTGGATTTTGAGGTTTGTTGCAGGATCTTCTGAGAGTTAGTGACTCAGAAGGGTCAAACTCTGGTTCGGTATCATCAATGGTTGGTATGGGAATTGGGAGTTCATATGAAGCTGGGGTTGGAATCAATGTTGGAACAGCAGATGAATTTAAAACATTAACAGCAGATAGATTACCTCTCTTCTTTGGGGTCTGCTGGGATGGTCCTTCTGAGGCAGCCTTTCTCTTCTTACTCTTCTTCAAAGTAACCTCTGGTGTTTGCTGGTGCAGATCTTTGATGTTCAGATCAGGATTTGTGCCATCAGCTTTACACGCATCCAAGTATCTGAGAACGATGACTGGTTTAGAGTCAATCTCAGAGAATATGGGAAAGTCGCTCAGAGGGACTCTTCTGCTGGTGATGTCAGCAAGAGGAGTGACGCTGGGCTCCTTTCTGATATTCTCTATCAGTTTCATCTTTTTCAGATTCTTGGCGTTCAGCTGCTTGCCAACAGCTGGTTCCAGAGAGCTTATTTCCTGTGCTTCTGTAAGGTGTTCTATCAACCTATTCTCAGTTAGAATATCTGATATTAATCTTCCGAAGGGTATCCAATCCCTTTTAGTCTTTTCTTCTTCTCTCGTCTCCTTGACGCTGGTCTTCAGATGATTGAACAGAAGATGAGCAAGATTGATCTTGGTCTTCTTAACAATAAAATAGAGCAGAAATTGCCGATCTATGTTGATGTAGTCAGGAGAGCTTGTGGGCTTCCTGTGGTTGAAGCAGCCCAAGATGATCTTTGCCCAGATTTTGTGCTAATCCATCAAATCTCTTATTTTGCTGCTGGGAACCCCATGAGTGAAAATCTGTCTAGCCATTATGCCAGTGTTTCCAGCTCTTTCTGCCATGTCAATACAGCGGATGCCACCACCGTTGTATCCAATCAGCCTAGCAATGTGATCCTCAGTGATCACTATCTTCTTTCCCATGATGTATGATGTAACCTGATGAGTTGAAGATGACGCATGAATCCAGAACTCCTTAACCAGAATGGGGAATGTTGGACCCACCAACCTATCAAAATACTTCTCCCATCCTTGTGCCCTAATTTCTTCAGTCAAATCGAAGCCATTTTCTTTCAGACTGTTGAAATCAACGATCAGTTCAGACAGAACTTCCAGGTTCTTCACTGGAGTAAGGGGCGTTCTGAAGGGAATTTGATATTGTTCAGATGAAGCCTCTTGCTGGGAACCTGCAGAAACAGTGCTAGAAGATGCCATGTTCACACTAGGGTTTCTTTGAGAAAAACTTGAAAAAAGGGTTTCTTTGGAAAAAGATGAACACACAAGTAAGAATGCAGAAAATTTTTAGATGATTGCAAGAGACGGTAAAGATTTAATGAATGATGTTAAGGCGTTTAAATAGATTTCAAAAGATGTTTTGAAAATGTAAATGATTTTAAGAGAGAGAATTAATTCATGATTACAGTTTAACTCATGATTACACGCATTTAATGTTTGCTGATTTTGGGGGATTTGAGAAAGATATTTGGAACGGTTACCAGTGACATGTGTCTTAATGCATCCAATCAGCATTTTGCCTTCTCAGAAGCATGCACGCGTGTTCTGCTTCAGAGATTTGCTGATGACTGGATGACACTTGTTTGATTTGGTGAACAGCACATCTATCCTTGAAATGAGACGCTCAGATCTTTATGGATAGACTCTGATACAATCTGCATGTCTAACTTTCTGAAAGAAGATTGATCAGAAGTTCACAGTAAAATAAAATACATTCTGAGGTTAATATATAAAATTAAAATATTTTCACTCTGGGCAGAGCTTCATGCTGAGATGTTTCAGAATGAAGTTAAACCTATCTTCAGAAAGTGGTTTTGTGAAGATATTAGCCCATTGATGGTCTGTATCAATAAATTTTAAGTTTAAAATGCCTTTCTGAATATAGTCCCTAATGAAGTGATGTTTTATTTCTATATGCTTAGCCCTAGAATGCAAAATAGGATTTTTACTTAAGCAAATGGCAGAAGTATTGTCACAGAGTATAGGGATGTTACTCTCAAAAATATGGAAGTCTTCAAGCTGACTTTTCATCCAGAGCATTTGTGTGCTGCATCCTGCTGCTGCTATGTACTCAGCTTCTGCTGTTGATAGCGCAATTGTGGATTGCCTTTTGCTGGACCAAGAGATCATATTTTCTCCCAGAAACTGGCAGCTTCCAGAAGTACTTTTACGCTCTACTCTGTCTCTAGCAAAGTCAGCATCGCAGTAACCTACTAAGCTGTAATCACTAGATTTTCTATAAAATAAACCCAGATTAGTAGTACCTTTCAGATACTTGAAAATTCGCTTAACAGCTGTTAAGTGATATTCTCTAGGATCTGATTGGAATCTTGCACAAATACATACGCTGAATAAAATATCAGGCCTTGAAGCCGTCAGATAAATAAGAGAACCAATCATACCTCTGTAGACCTTCTGTTCTACCTTTTTGCTTACCTCTTCTCTTTCCAGAATGCACGTGGGATGCATTGGAATCTTTGATGACTTACATTATGAGAGATCAAATTTCTTCAGAAGTTCTCTAACATATTTGCTCTGATGAATGTAAGTTCCCTCAGGATTTTGATTGATCTGAATTCCCAGAAAGAATTTCAGTTCTCCCATGAGGCTCATCTCAAATTCTGCCTGCGTACACTTAGCAAATTTTCTTCCAAGAGAAGAATTAGTAGATCCAAAGATAATATCGTCAACATAAATTTGACAAACTAAGATGTCATTCTTAACTGACTTACAGAATAAGGTAGTGTCCACCTTCCCTCTGGTGAATTCTTTTTCTAACAGAAAGTTACTTAGTCTTTCATACCAAGCTCTGGGAGCTTGTTTCAGACCATATAGTGACTTCTTTAGTTTGAAAACATATTCTGGATTTTTTGTACTTTCAAAACCAGGGGGTTGGTGCACATAAACCTCTTCTTCTATATATCCATTTAAGAATTCACTCTTGACATCCATCTGATACATAGTGATGCCTTTATTAACAGAAAACGAAATTAAAAGTCTGATAGATTCTAACCTGGCGACTGGGGAAAAGGTTTCTGTATATTCTATCCCCTCTTGCTGACTATAACCTTGTGCTACCAGTCGTGCTTTGTTTCTGATAACTTCACCTTGTTCGTTCAGTTTGTTTCTGAACACCCATTTTGTTCCAATGACGTTGAATCCTTTTGGTCTGGGAACAAGATCCCATACGTCATTTCTGGTGAATTGATTCAGCTCTTCTTGCATTGCTAGAATCTAGTCGTTGTCCAGAAGTGCTTCATTAATTGAGGAAGGTTCAATTAGAGAAACAAGTCCCATGAGGGATTCTTCAGAGTTTCTGAAGCTGGCTCTTATTCTGATTGGATCTTCCTTTCTTCCTAAGATAGTTTCTTCTGGGTGATCCAAGCTGCTTCTGGGTAGTCTTTTCTGAGGTTGATCAGCAGCTGTTGCTGGATTGCTTGCAGTGCTCCTTTCAGATGTTGAAGGAGTGTCTTTGTTGAGAGCTTCTGATGACTTGTCTTCAGAACCTGTGAATTCTACTTCCATACCTGCAAATACTTCATTCTGCTTTGACTTTTCAGAGTCAAGCTTATCATCAAAACGAACACTGATTGATTCTTCCACAATCTGTGTTTCTGTATTGTATACTCTGTACCCTCTTGAGTGTTCAGAGTATCCTAACATAATACACTTCTGTGCTTTAGAGTCAAACTTGTTCAAATAATTTTTTGTATTTAACATAAAACAAGTACATCCAAATGGATGAAAATATGAAATGTTGGGCTTTCTGTTCTTCCACAATTCATATGGATTCTTTTCCAGAATAGGTCTTATGGAGATTCTATTCTGAATGTAGCACGCTGTGTTTATTGCCTCTGCCCAGAAGATCTTAGCAACGTTTGTCTCATTGATCATGGTTCTGGCCATTTCTTGCAATGTTCTGTTCTTTCGTTCTACAACTCCATTTTGTTGGGGAGTTCTAGGATAAGAGGAATCATGCAGAATGCCTCTGTCATTAAAGAATGACTCAAAATCTTTGTTTTCAAACTCTCCACCATGATCACTTCTGACTTTAACGATTCTAAGATCCTTTTCATTCTGAACTTGGTTACAGAAGGTGACAAACACAGAGTGTGACTCGTCCTTGTGTCTTAAGAAATTTACCCATTTCCATCTGCTATAGTCATCTACGATTACTAACCCATACTTCTTGCCACTGACTGAAGCAGTTTTAACTGGTCCAAATAAGTCAATGTGCAGAAGTTCTAATGGCTTAGAGGTAGAAACAACATTTTTAGATTTGAAAGAAGGTTTTGCAAACTTGCCTTTCTGACATGCTTCACACAGAGCATCTGAATTGAACTTCAGATTAGGAAGTCCTCTGACCAGATTGAGTTTGTTAATCTGAGATATTCTTCTCATACTAACATGCCCCAATCTTCTGTGCCAGATCCATTGCTCGTTGTTAATAGACAGAAGACACTTTACATTCTGACTTTTCAGTTCAGAAAGTTTGATTTTATAAATGTTGTTTTTCCTCTTTCCATTAAATAGGATAGTCCCATCTTTCTGACTAACAGCTTTACATGATTTTTGATTAAAGATTATATCATAACCATTATCACTTAATTGACTTATGGATAACAGATTATGCATTAATCCATCTACTAACAGAACATTGTTTATAGAGGGAAGATTTCCATTACCTACAGTTCCAGAGCCAATGATCTTTCCCCTCTGATTGCCTCCAAAGCCTACGTGGCCTCCAGGCTTAAGTTCTAGGATTTGGAACATATGCCTTCTTTCCGTCATGTGTCGTGAGCAGCCAGAGTCCAGGTACCACGACTGGTGTTTCTGATTTGCTGCTAAAGATATCTGCAACATGTATTATTTTATCCTTAGGTACCCATATTTTCTTGGGTCCTGATTTGTTAGCTTTACCAAAACTCTGGTTGAATTTTGGTTTCACATAATAAATACTACTAGTATATTTAATGTCATGTGTGTGACCATACACAAAGTGTAAATTCAGAGGAGTGTGTTTAATAGTTAAATCCATGGCATTCTTAGGTGTAGGTACCTTACCTTGGTATCCTATTCCCTTTCTGCCGTTTCTGCTAACTCCATAGATCATTGAAGCCATTTTGCTTCTATTTATGCTTTTAGCAAGGAACTTCTGAAAGCTATGATCATACTCCTTGATGATCTCATCAGCGCTGCTGGGAGTTTCAGAAATTGTTTCCTTCTGAGAGTTTTGTAAAACATTTTCTAATTTTGAAATTTTATTTTTCAACTCAGAATTTTCCAATTTGAGACTCTCAGTTTTGTCAGAGTTAGAGTCAAGATTCCTTTTCAGGTTTCTGAATTTAACTCTGATCTGCTGGTACCTTTCCAGAATTTCGTTAAGGCTTTCAGCAAGTTCAGCCTTAGTAAAATTAATTGCAAAGTCAGGAAATACCTCTTCGGTGTCTGATTCTGAGTCTGATTCAGAAGCTTCACTGTCTTCTGATATGTTGGCCATGAGAGCTATGTTTGCTCTCTCATCATCTGATTCTGAGTCAGCTTCAGACGAGTCAGAGTCATCCCATGTAGCCATGAGACTTTTCTTCTTTTCTCTTCCAAACTTTTTTTTGGGCTTTTCCCTCTGAAGCTTTGGACAGTCACTCTTATAGTGTCCTTGCTTGTTGCATTCATAGCAAGTGATGTCCTTGGTGTTTGGCTTTCTTCTTCCTAAAGAGCCTTCATATCTTTTGTATCCAGAGGAAGAGTCTGACCTTCTGTATCTGGAAGAGGACTCATTCTGATCAGATCTTCTGGGATTCCTGAACTTCCTTTGCCTCTGCTTCCATAGTTGGTTCACTCTTCTGGAGAGGAGGGAAAGTTCGTCTTATTCTGATGAGGATCCATCAGAGGTTTCTTCAACTGCCTGCAAAACTTTAGAGTCAGATTTTCTGTTAGATTTTAATGCTAGAGGCTTACCTTTCTTCTGAGGTTCATCAGCTTCTAGCTCTATCTCGTGACTTCTGAGGGAGCTGATAAGTTCCTCCAGAGAAATTTTGTTGAGATCTTTAGCTAGCTTCAGCGCTGTAACCATTGGCCTCCACTGTTTTGGCAAGCTTCTGATGATCTTCTTGACATGATCAGCAGTAGAGTATCCTTTGTCCAGAACCTTGAGACCAGCCACCAGAATTTGGAATCTTGAGAACATTGTTTCAATGGATTCACTTTCTTCCATTTTGAATGCCTCATACTTCTGAATGAGCGTAAGAGCTTTAGTTTCTTTGACCTGAATGTTGCCTTCATGCGTCATTCTGAGTGAGTCAAACATGTTCTTTGATGTGTCTCTGTTAGATATCTTTTCATATTCAGCATAAGAGATGGCGCTGAGAAGAATGGTTCTGGCTTTGTGGTGATTTTTGAAGTCACGCTTTTGTTGATCAGACATTGCTTTCCTGTCAATCTTCTGACCGCTTGCATTCACTGGGTGCGTGTATCCATCTGTCACCATGTCCCACAGATCAGCATCATGTGCCAGAAAGAAGCTTTTGATTCTGTCTTCCAGTAATCAAAATTCTCTCCATCAAAGACTGGAGGTTTGCCGCTGAATCTGTCTCTATCTTCATTGTTGTCATTGCTGCTGTGTTGATATGTTCCTGCCATTGTGTTTTTCTAACGTTGGATCTTGTACTGACACGGTTAAGTCTTTTAGCTCATAACCAGGCGCTCTGATGCCAAATGAAGAAGTGAAAAACACAAGAAGGGGGGTTGAATTATAAAACTTGAAATCAAATGCAGACAACACGTTATTTTTATCCTGGTTTGTTTGATCTCAAACTACTCCAGTCCACCCGTCAAGGTGATTTCGCCTCTCTCCAACGAGGTCTTAATCCACTATATTCAACTGAATATTACAACTGCTTTAACAACTGCTAAAGCCTTCTTGAGTCAAAACCACAAACCGGTTTCTCAAGGAAATACTTTCTTATAGATAAATGAAATCTAAGCGCGTTGAATGTTTTCTACAAAACTGTTTTTCACAACTGTGATACTACACAAATTAAGCTTATGAGAACTGGAATGCTAAAACAATAGAGTAAGTAATTTGAGAGCTTTAGCAAACTGGGAATGAGGATGAATATGAATAGCTTTAGGCATGTAGAGAGTTGTAGAGCATTAGCCAATTCATTCCTCACTTGCTTGTTTATATAGCATTGGAAATGGTACGTTGGAGTCAGTTATTCCGTTTCAATGCCAATTACATTCTTTCCAAATTGAGAAGATCTTTGTCTGGAATAATGCCGTTGATAATAAAGTATCTTGAATGCACAGTACCGTTGCCAATTAAGCGTGTTCTGGCTTTGGCTTATTCTAACGCTGCTAGGTGCTGATGAATTGTTGTTGTCTTGATCAGAGTTTAGATTGTTACGCGCAGATCTGTTCATCAAGCTTCAGCATAAGCACATGCTTTGATCTTCTGATTCTGGTCATCTGATATAACATCCTCTGATGCTGATGTTGATATTTCATCTTCTGATGCTGATGATGATATTCTTATGCTGATACTCATCAGAGTTTCTGTAAAACAAGATATAATTTTTAGGTAGCATATATGTCTTACATGAATCATACAATTTATATATTCTTGCATTTTGTTATCATCAAAACTTTAACTTAGGGTAGTAGATTCAAACTTTGTTCTAACACAAATAACATCGACTCAACAAAATGAGGATAACAGTGGTCAATCGAGAACTATAAACTATCCACTCATAGAGGAGATAGCAAAAAGAGAGTAACATCAACACAGAGGATTAACACCTACTAAACAGAAGAGCGTGAACAAAAAACGGTGAAGATAATACCCGTTCAGAGATGACGATAAACATTAACACCTAGATTAGTAAATGAATGCTTGGTATCAGTGCTTACGCCTGGTAATCAAAGATTTGGCATTAGCACTTATGGCTGGAAACAACTCAACTCAATCGGAGTAAGGTCCGACGAGGAGGAGAAGATCAATCTTACATAAGAATGGTAATGAACCACCCACTCAAGAATGAAGGTAAAAAAACATAAGACAATACTGACTTTTATTGAAGGTAAAGAAACAGAAGATACACTGACGTTTACTGAAGGTGGAGAAAAGAGAATGCACCAGCTTTTACTGAAGGTGATGTCTCAAAGAGCAATAACGAACTTCCCAAAATCCTGGCGTTCTACCTAGAATGAGTAAAAATACAAGCTATCCAAATAAAGATACTACCACTTGTAAATATTTCACAACAAACTTCTCTTGCGAAACTCCCTCGAAGAGATGCCATTTGATGGAGAATCAGATAAACTTCCCCTCGATCCTGACTATAAGCCACGAACTGGTCTCAGTTTCTTCTTTAACCAAGATACTTCACCTGGAAAGGGTAAAAATACAAGCTATCTCAAAAAAAGATACTACCACTTGTAAATATTTCACAACAAACTTCTCTTGAGAAACTTCCTCAAATAGATCCCATTTGATGGAGAATCCGATAAACTTCCCCTCGATCCTCACTATAAGCCACGAACTGGTCTCAGTTTCTTCTTAAACCAAGATATTTCACCTGGAAAGGGTAAAAATACTGTTGTAAGTGTTGTACCCCAATTTTTGCCCCCTAAGATTCCTCTATCATATCATATCAACTCGATCATAACAAGATCACATTAGGGTTGGTTTTTCCTCTTTTTCTATCTCCTATCTTTAAGTTTTCTCTTGTGGAATCTCCAAGTACCTTAGTTGTGTATATTGTATATGTTTTGTTGACTAACTTCTAATCAAAATACAAAAAATATTCGTCTTTGCCTTTGCATATTTGTGTTCTATAGGTACCGAGTCAAAGTATCCGACTGTGATGCGGTGGGAGAACTGACTTGAGGTTTTGCGTTTGTGTTCGCAAATGTTTCGGTTTAGCAAGAGTCGCCACCGACTTTTTATTTTATCCAAAGGAAAGGTCAAAAAGCACAGGAAAGACCTTTGAGATGTTTTCTTGGGTTCGGGGGGTAGATTATGAAAAGGGAAGGTGCAAGCACCCTTTTCATCCATGGTTATCCATGGGCTCTTAGTTACTTGTTTAGATCACTTGCTTTTGCTTTTCCAATTATTTGAAATGGTGCTTTGTGTGTGGTTTTGAAAATGTTTTTGAAAAGAGGCCATCATTGTGGCAACCTTTGTAATGATTCTTGTTTAAATATATACAAAGGTGTTTGTCTTTTGAAAAGATGTTTCAATGTTTTAAAGTTTTTTTTGGGAAATGTTTTGAAATTGTATTGTGAAGTGTGTTTGAAAATAGCAAGGATGTTTTGCAAGTTTTGATCAAGTAACTAAGAGTTGTCTACCCTATCTACTCAAAGATCTTTCCTACACATTTTAACCCTTTTGACAGTGTTGTTTTACTATTGCATTTGGTAAACAACCTTGTATTAGGATGTTAAACGGGACAGGCACGGGTCATCGTATTGACCATGATAGCAATATTGCCAAGTATCTTTAGTAAGGGACTAGATCATTTTGTACAGGCAACCAAAATAGCGTCATCTAGGGACTATGATCTTTTTGTTTTGCCAAGATACTCAACATGCATAACATGGCCCTTTTCAAGACAACAAGTGGATGAAACCCTAAGGGTGCATGTGTGTATTATGTTGTCAATTTACATGTTTTTATGTCTTGTATTAGGTCAAACTATTTGTTTTGATTTTGGAATATTGCATACAAACTCTAATCTCTAACATGGCATACTTGAAAGCTATAAATGCGTAAAATAAATCTACCATTATTACAACAGTGATATGGGGAGGGGGATACACTTTTGAATGGGGAATATTTACAAGAAAATAAAACCCTAATATTTACTATTACATCCAAATTGAATAAATGGTAGAAATAAATAAATAGGCAAGTATTTAAATGGTCAATTAAATAAATATGCAAAATATTATGAATATGCAAAAAATATTTTTGTTTATTTTTATGTATGTAAAAATAAAATATTTAATGTATTAAAAAAATAGAAATAAAAAATTATTTTTTTAATAAGGGTAAAAACCCTAATTTTCTTTAAGAAAGTATATATATATATATATATATATATATATATATATATATATATATATATATATATATATATATATATATATATATATATATATATATATATATATATATATATATATATATATATATATATATATATATATATATATATATATATATATATATATATATATATATATATATATATATATATATATATATATATATATATATATATATATATATATATATATATATATATATATATATATATATATATATATATATATATATATATATATATATATATATATATATATATATATATATATATATATATATATATATATATATATATATATATATATATATATATATATATATATATATATATATATATATATATATATATATATATATATATATATATATATATATATATATATATATATATATATATATATATATATATATATATATATATATATATATATATATATATATATATATATATATATATATATATATATATATATATATATATATATATATATATATATATATATATATATTAATTATTTAAGTACAATAAAATAAAATAAAATATATACAAAATAAAAATATATTTAGAAAAAATATTATTTAAGTATAAATAATAAAAAATAAAGGTATAATATTTTTATGTATTATTTTCAAGTTTTCATTAAATTAAATAAAAGTATATACTAATTAATAATTATTTTCATGTTAGAAAAATAAAATAAAATACAAAAAATAAATGTGAAAATTTATAAAAATATTTTAGGTATTTTTTTTATGTTTAGAAAATAATAAAATAAAATCAGAAATGAAAAATAAATACAAAAATACAAAAATATAAAGAAATGGGTCAGGGGGTGCAATCAGTAAAGAGGGGGTGTCAAAAACAAAGCCCGAACCAAGCCCAGCCCACTGAACTTCATCTTCAACCTTTGTCAAACAAAAACGCGCGCCCTGTACAAATGTCCAGATCCTACATACGTGCTCTAATGCAAAAACTCATAACACCAAAGTTGTAGCATTTTTCAAGACGATTTCAACCATATAAGAAACTTAATCTAACTCTCAAAGACCAAAGAGAATTTCTCTGGCCCTAATTAATAACCTAACTTTTTCAGAAAGTTCATGAATCAAATTCACTTAACACGCTTAACTTAAATGAAAATTGAGCATATGTACAGCTTCATGGCTATGAGTACTATATTTTTTATTCACAAACCTAAGCCTAATGATTCCTAAATAGAGAGATAGGAAGTTGACAAAAACCTGTTTCAGTTGAACTCGTGTATGGCAATGTGGAGCTTTTCAGTGAGGCCTGAGATGCTTGGGAGCTTGCTTGAACTTCCTCTGACCTTCCACAATGCCTAGTTTGCCTTGGATGTGCTTGAACAAGCTTGTAGAACTCAACCTGCACAAGCTGAAAACAGAAATGGTGAAGCTTGTAAATGGAGTTACAGTTAGTGGCCAATGATTGGGATAACTTGGATAGGTTAAATGGATTGTATTTGAACAAGTTTGGGGCAAAACGCATGAGCAACTTGTGAGATGGAAGTGAAACTGCAGGGAGTGCCCTGTTTTGCAAGAAGAATGTGTTTTGATGTTCAAGAGTATTTGAGGGATGGAGGGCTCGTGTTTCTGGCTCAAGGAAATGTCAAAAACTTGTTTCAAATGCTTGCAAAGTTTGGTTATAACAGATATGCAAGTTATGGCTTTTTGGCAAGTTTCTTGTATTTTAAGCAAAAGTATCAAGTGGTACAAGACATGCCTGTACAGGCTATCTTTCAGCTTGAACTTTATGATCTTGGCCCCCTCATTTGGTGGATATTATTTGTTGTACAATATTTTGTTCAAGGCTCAAGAATGCAACTTGACATAAAGCAAATTTGACAAAAATGGCAATGTTGCCTTTTTGCTATTTTTGGATTAATCTCTTGTGTAATCCTCCCATGATCAGAACAAAGCCTCAAACTAATGTATTTGCATTTAATTATTGAGTATGAAATGGTTTAGGGACCTGTAATCAAGTACAAACAATTCTGGATGGAAGTTGCAACTTGTACCAACATGAAAATGCCATGGATCAAAAGTGAGTTTTTGCCAAATTCAAACCTTTGATTCTCCCTAACCATAAATGATTTTGGAGAGTTCTTGGACTTTTTGGAAAGCTTGTAAAATTCTCTACAATCCATATTTGAAATGCATTTTGATATTCCAAGTGGAACTATGTGAAAAATGGTCATGAAGATAGGTCAAAATCCTGCCTAAACTAGGGCAAAATTTCACTAAGTTAAAAGTTTCATGGACCCTTGTTCCAAAATTCATAACTTGACATCCAAGCTTCTTTTGGGAAAACTTTGTGAATAAAAGTTTTATACTTTGTGGAGTACTACAACTTTCATGTTGGAAGTTTTGTTTGAATCCAATTGCATCAAGGTGAAAATGTTAGGCAAAGTTGGGAAAAAATAAGAAAATTTTATAACTTAGAAAAATTCTAAGTTATGAAATTTTTCAATCTTAAACCCTAATTTGCAAAATTAGATTTCTTGATGAACAAGTTTCATGTTTTGACACATCTTGATGAAAATGACCCTTGGCACTTGATTTTGACCAAAAAGTCAAAGTTTGACTTTTCAGTGTACAGTCAAATTTTGATCAGTTGACTGAAAAAATCATCTGTCAATCCAATGCATTTGAGATCTTTTGAACCTTGTGAATAGGTCAAGATGATGCCATTTAGTCCTTGAATCCATGCTTGAGCCCAATTTGCCATTGGCTAGGTTAAAAATCAGAAATTGCCCTTGTGCAGTCAAAACCCTAAAAATGACCATTTTGCCCTTTTGATGATCTGATCAAATTTCTTGAGGAGTTGTGGTCCAAACTTGATAAAATGGTTCATATGAGCCTATAATGTTTATGTGGATAAAAAATTGAGATGTTTGACTGTAAATTGGCCACAGTTGACTTTTTCCCCAATACAACTGATTTCTAGGTCAACTGTCCAATTGACTGGGCAAAAATTTGATTCAAAGCTTGAAACTTGGTAGAGGCAATATTATAAGTCCAACATGAAGTATGAAAGTCAATTTGAGCATTGAAAGTCCAAAAATACATATGCAAACTCAAACCTTAATTTAGGTCATCAGTGCAAGGAAATGTCTTGAGCAGAGCAAACCCTAATCCTGTCTTGGAGTTCAAAGTGTCTTGTGAGGGGAAATCTTGATAAAATTAGAGGGAAAATTTTGGGGTACAACAGCTGCCCCTGTTCAATCTTCTTAAACTTGAAGAGTTAGATTGGCGAGTTTTCCTTTCGTGACTCGAGGGTAAAAGATGATTGGACACTAGAGTGCCCGTAAATTTGCACTCTTCAAAATGTAAATGAGGGAATGGGCTTAAAGATATCATTTGAAGATGGTAGAATCTTACTGGAGATGGGCTTAGAGATAAGACTGTTTGCTGAAAATCAGGAGAATGAACATCAGATTGGTATCCGTATTTGGAACGTATCGGATTTGTATATTGAGATTGGATTCGTATGAGCAAAAGAATGGCGTCCATGTCTGGAGCGTATCTGAACTATAACTGTGTTTGATTCTTGAATTAATATCAGAATGACTGCCGTGTCTGGAGTGTATCTGTATTGTATCTGAATTCTGAATGGGCGACAGAGAAACATCTGTGTATGGAGCATCTCTGGGCTGGGGATAAATTCTGAATGAGTGACAGAATGGCAATCGCGTCTGGTGCGTATCTGGACTGTATCTGAAGTTGAGATTTGTATGAGTAGCTGAATGACTTCTGTGTCTGGAATATATCCGTACTGTAACTGGGATCTTAACAAGTGACAGAATGACATCCGTGTCTGGAGTGTATCTGAACTTGAAGTTGATAGTTGAATCTGAATAAGAAATAGAATGGTTTCCGTGTCTGGAGGGTATCTAACCTGTATCTGATTGTTGAAGTCTAAATGAGTAGTAGAATGACCGACATGTCTGGGGTGTATCTATACTACATCTTGACTTAAAATTCTGAATGAGTAGTAGAATGACCTCCGTGTCTGGGGTGTATCCATACTGTATCTGAATAAGAGATTCGAATGAGTAACAGAATGACTTCCATGTCTTGGAGTGTATTCGTACTGTATCTGAAATCTTTGAATATTTGTTAAAGATAGCTTTCAATCTCATCCTAAAAAGGGTAAAATGTTAGCTGAAACACAAAGTTATGTTGCATGACATGTATGATGCAATAAAATGTGTTCTATCAATTTTTATGATATATGAATGTAATGGATGTGCATATAAGCTGATTAGTTGTCTTGCTGAGGAAAATAAATCCTTGATAGCTGGAGATAATGAAATCTTTGACTGCTTCCGGGGAAAATAAACCCTTGACGCTGCTGGAGATTCAGAATCTTGGTTTGCTGAAGATGAGAAATCCTTGGAGCATTGTTGGGGATAGAAAATCCTTGGCAACTTGTGGGGATGTGAGAATCCTTCAAGACTTTCTTGGGGAACAAAGAAAACTCTGACGATCTCTACTGGGGAATTGAAACCTTGGAGGCTTCCACTTGAGAATGAGAATGAGAATCCTCGATCTGCTGGGAAATAACTTTGCAGGGAGAATGTTTATTCTGTTGAAGAGTTCTCAAGGGCTGGAGTTGTATGCCAATCTATTGAGGAATTATCTGAAGTTGTTGTCTGGTTTCTAAGATAACTTGTAGGGGAATCTTCTGATTTTAAGATAATTCTCTGGAGAATTGGAGGAAACTAGATGGTCTTCCACCGGGGTTTAAAGGTAGAAGTTTTGGACTCCGTTGGGGAAGAAAGTTTTATCTTCACTGAGGGTTTGCAGTTCGAAGTTTTCTGGCTCCGCTAGGGATTGGGAGTTTGGAAGCTTAGTTCTGATGGGGATTTTGAAACTTAACTCCGTTGGGGATATGTATTTCAAGGCTTTAGCTCTGCTGAGGGTTTCTCCTGGAATAGCCTAAAGACGTTTTCCCATACTTTCAATCTGTCAGTAATTATTCTTTCTTATTTCGTTTTATTTGTAAGCAGTGATTATATTCAAATGCATATGCTCATTTAATAAATCATTGGACGTTTTCAAATAAAACATAAGCATAAAAAGAAAGAAAAGACAAACAAATTTATTCACTTTGAAGTATCTTTGTATTAACTTTGTGTAAGTATTTTGTACAAAGGAGACAGACATCCTAGTAAGAGAATGTTGTCATAAAATTGAGAAAAAATTATACAAAGAAAGATGGCTATGTGTAACAATTCCATGGGGTTCCCATTCTGCTATAGCCTTCGTAACTCTGAGTATCTTGTCCATTCATTGCTTCGTCCGCAGATGATTGGATTGATCAGAAGCTTGGAGCTTGTCCGTGAAGAGATTGTCCTTAAAGTGATCCGACGAGACATAGTCATACGCTTTAATTCCATAACTTTTGCCTGGATCGCCCTTTCGGGTTTTTGATCCACTAGGAAACCCTTTTTTGCCCAAGTCGCCCTTTCGGGTTTTCAACTTGCCGGGTGTACAGATTTTTTTATTTATCCCTAATTTTTGCCTGAACCGCCCTTTCGGGTTTTTGATTCACCGGGATGCCCATTTTTGCCCAAGTCGCCCTTTCGGGTTTTCAACTTGTCGGGTCATTTATGCGTAGTATCTTTTGACTATGTCTACATTCGCAGGGTGCGGCAGGTCATTGCCGTCCATGGTGGTCAGGATCATTGCCCCACCAGAAAAGATGTTTTTGATCACAAATGGTCCTTCGTAAGTAGGACTTCATTTTCCCCTGGGATCACTTTGCGGCAAGATGATTCTCTTAATTATAAGGTCCCCGACTTGATATACTTGTCTCTTGACTTTCTTGTTGAAGGCCTTGATCATACGTTTTTGATACACCTGACCATGGCAAACCGTAGTAAGTCGCTTTTCGTCAATCAAATTAAGTTGATCAAGTCGGGTTTGAATCCAATCATTTTCACTCAAACCAGCATCTTTCATGATTCTCAAGGAGGGAATCTGAACCTCGATAGGTAAAACAGCCTCCATGCCATATTCCAAAGAAAAGGGTGTTGCCCCAGTTGAAGTGCGTGTCGTGGTACGGTACCCGTGCAGAGCAAACGGTAACATCTCATGCCAGTCCTTGTTGATGACTGTCATCTTTTGAATGATCTTCTTGATATTCTTGTTCGCAGCTTCGACAGCACCGTTCATCTTAGGCTGATAGGGAGATAAATTGTGATGTTGAATCTTGAACTACTCGCATAGAGCGGTGATCATAGTATTGTTCAAATATGTACCATTGTCAGTGATGATCCTGTCGGGGATACCATACCGACATATGAGGTTCTGCTTGATGAAGCGGGCAACCACATTCTTTGTAACGGAGGCGAAGGAAGCTGCTTCGACCCACTTGGTAAAGTAATCAATGACCACCAGGATGAAACGGTGTCCATTGGATGATGTAGGCTTGATCTCTCCAATCATGTCGATTCCCCACATCGCAAATGGCCAAGGAGTTGTTAAGACATTGAGAGGAACTTGGGGAATGTGTACCTTGTCAGCATAGATTTGCATTTGTGACAAGTACGAGAATGTTGATGACAATCAGCTTCCATGGTAGACTAGTAGTAGCCTTCCCGTAGAATCTTCTTAGCCATCGTATGACCGCTTGAGTGGGTGCCAAAGGTGCCATTATGTAGTTCATCCATGATCTTCTCAGCTTCAACCTTGTCCACACAACGGAGCAGGACACAATCAAGATTGCGCTTGTATAGGATACCATTGCTCAGAAAGAACTTGGCCACGAACCTTCTCAAGAACTTCTTGTCGTTGACTGAAGCTCCTTCAGGGTATCCTTGTGCTTCGAGATACCTTTTGATGTCATGAAACCACGGTTGGTCCACTACTTCTTCGGTATTAATCTCGTGACAATGTGCAGGTTCGTCCATTCATTCGATGGTGATTTGAGGAGCCTCATTATCCCAGTTAAGTTTAAACATGGATGACATTGTAGCTAGCGCATCTGCTAGCTGATTCTCTTCTCGCGGGAAGTGCTCGAAGGTAACCTGCTTGAAGTGTGGTAACAATGTCAGGACATGTTCTTTGTAAGGGATGAGGTTTGGATGTTTAGTATCCCGCTCTCCTTTGATTTGACTGATAACCAAAGCTGAGTCCCCAAATACAATCAAAGGTTTGATTCCCAAGTCAATAGCAGCCTTGAGACCAAAGATACAAGCTTCGTACTCGGCCATGTTGTTCGTGCAGCTGAAGCAGAGTCTAGCAGTGAAAGGTGTATGGAAACCTTCTGGAGAGATAAGTACCGCGCTGATACCGTTTCCAAGTGCGTTGGAGGCACCATCAAAGTACAGAGTCCATCGGGATCCTTGTTCAGTTCCTTCATACGGTATGTTTTCTTCAATGTTGCTCAAAGTCATGATATCCTCGTCGGGGAAGTCAAACCTCATAGATTGATAATCTTCGACAGCTTGATGGGCCAGATGATCGGCTAACACACTCCCCTTTATAGCTTTTTGGGTCGTGTACTGTATATCATATTCGGTGAGGATCATCTGCCATCTAGCGATTCTTCCGGATAGAGCAGGCTTCTCGAAGATGTACTTGATTAGATCCATCTTAGAGATCAGTAAAGTGGTATGTGTCAACATATACTGCCTTAGTCGGCGAGCAGCCCATACCAAAGTGCAGCAAGTTTACTTGAACTGTGAGTAGCGAGTCTCACAGTCGGTAAAAAGTTTGCTAAGGTAATAAATGGCATGCTCTTTTCAACCAGACTCGTCAAGTTGGCCCAGTATGCACCCCATTGAATTATCTAAGACAGTCAGATACATGATTAAAGGCCTTCCTTCGACGGGTGGCATCAAGATAGGAGGTTCCAATAAATACTCCTTGATTTTATCGAAAGCAACTTGACAGTCATCATTCTATTTAACCACCTGATCTTTCTTCAACATCTTGAAGATTAGTTCACATGTAGATGTTAGGTGAGAGATGAACCTTGCAATGTAGTTTAGGCGTCCCAAGAAACCTCTGACCTCTTTTTCAGTGCGAGGGGCAGGAATTTCTTGTATAGATTTGACTTTGGCAGGATCAACCTCGATGCCTTTGTTACTGATGATGAATCCCAAAAGTTTATCGGACCTGACTCCGAAAGTGCATTTGCTAGGGTTCAGTCTGAGCTTGTACTCTTTCAATCTGACAAACAGCTTTTGCAGATGGTTGAGGTGTTCTTCTTTTTTCTATGAACGGGCTATCATATCGTCTATGTAGACTTCAATCTCATGATGTATCATGTCATGAAACAAAGCTACTATGGCTCGCTGATAGGTTGTCCCAGCATTCTTCAGTCCGAATGGCATCACTTTATAGGAGAAGGTACCCCACTGCGTAACAAAAGTAGTCTTCTCCATGTCTTTGGGGGCCATTTTGATCTGGTTATACCCTGAAAATCCATCCATGAAAGAGAATACCTTATGTTGAGCTGTGTTGTCAACCAAGATGTCAATGTGCGGTAGTGGAAAGTCATCTTTAGAGCTAGCCCTGTTTAAGTCTTTGTAATCCATGCACATTCTGACTTTGTCGTCCTTCTTAGGCACGGGCACAATGTTAGCAACCCATTGTGGATAGGAAGTAACAGCAAGAAAGCCAGCATTGAACTGCTTCATCACTTCAGCTTTGATCTTTTCGGACATGTCGGCCCTCATTCGGCGGACTTTCTGTTTGATTGGTGGACAGTCTTCTCTTGTAGGGAGACGATGAACCATAATATTTGTATCTAGTCCCGGCATGTCTTCATAGGACCAGGCGAAGATCTCAACATATTCATTCAACAGCTTAAGTAAGCACTCTTTGACACTTGGCTCTAAGTTGGCACCCACTTTAACCTCTTTTCTGTCTTCGGCAGTACCCAAATTAATAGTCTCTAACAACTCTTCATGGGGCAGAATAGCCCTTTCTTCCTGTTGCAAAAGTCTAGCCAACTCTCCAGGCACTTCACAATCTTCATCACCTTCGTATTCGGCATGATTGACCAGATCTTCAGAGTCACTGAAGACCATAGCAGAATCGTTACCCATGGAATCCGGAGTGGATGGGTACCTGCATTTTGTGAGTGTGGGTGTGTGTAAGGGATAGCCACCTTTAAACAAATAAAATGTAAAAAGAAAGAAAATGAACACAAAAGTTTATATATGAAAACGTCCATGATTCATTAAAAATGGCATATGAAAATAAAGAATCAAAACCCCTACAAATTGACCTATATGCCCCGGGTAAGGCATAAGGCAAAAAGTTTACGAATTGTTTAAAAATTATTACAGACCAACAGAAAATGTTCAAAAGATAAATTACTGATTGATGAAAGTAATGGGAACGAAGTCTTTCGCCTCCCAGTTGTTCAGTCCTCCTTCAATAGTTGGAAAGATCCAGTCTTCAAAATTGCTTTCTTCTTCATCATCCTCTAAAGCATGAACTCTGTGATGAGTGATTTTCAATGGCGGTCCTCCAGCCCGAGAGCGACGCACAGCCTTATGACTAGCAGCAGTGAAACCCAAACCAAACTTATATGTCTTGTAAGGAAAATTTGGCAGTTGACCCCATACTGTGCTTCCTCCTTCCTTGATCACAGCCTCCGCATCTTTAAGGGATGACATCTGGGACACAGGTTTGGTAATGATGGGCATAGAAGTCATTGTCTTGGCTACCGCAACCTCAGGAGAAACCTCTTCAAAGTGCTGAAAGGGGGTCTCGATGAATTCACCATCTAATTCAACATAGCGGAATGAATTCAGATGGCTTATCATATACTCCTCCTCGCCACGAACTGTCACAATTTTCCCCTGGACTGGGTACTTAAGCTTCTGGTGCAGAGTGGACGTAACGGCCCCAGCATGATGGATCCATGGTATTCCTAATAAGCAAGAGTAGGAGGGACGGATATCCATGACATAAAGTATGGAGTGGAAATTTTCAGTACCCACTTTAATTAGGATGTCCAACTCCCCGTGGACCATCCGCTTAGAACCATCAAAGGCTCTTACAATGATATTGCTGGGCATTAAGGTCAAACCTTCATTGTCCAATCTGTCCAATGATTTCTTTGGTAGGACATTTAAAGATGACCTGGTATCAACCAGAACATGAGCAAGAGTGGTCCCTCTGCACTCCACCGAGACATGCAGCGCATCATTATGCTTTCTTCCCTTAGACGTTAGATCGGCATCAGATAAACCAAGACCATTGTCGGTTGTAAGGCTGGCTACACACTCTTGAAACTGATCCGCAGAAGTTTCTTGAGGCACATTGGTCGTCTTCAGGAATTTGATCAAGGCTTTGGCATGAGCTTCGGAGCAGAGTAATAGGGCTAGCATAGAGATTTTTGAAGGGGTTTTCCCCAGTTGTTCTACGACATCATAGTCGATTTTCTTAATTATCTTTAAAATCTCCTCCATTTCCTTTTGGGTGGTCTCGGGGATAACCAAAGTCTGAGCCCTCGTCCTGACGGGCGCTTCTTGGATCCCCTTACCTTTATCAGCAGTAACAGCAGAGGGTACAACTTTGGGAGTTATGACTTCTTCAATCACTGGAGTTTGTACAGATGTGTTGACTGGCACCAAAGTAACCTTAGGAGCACTTGAGGGTCCGAAAATTGCCCTTGGAGGAGCAATCTCCGGAGAAAGGATTCTTCCGCTACGAGTGATCTTACTTGTCCTCGCAATATTTCCTATGTCATGAGTCTCTTCATCAGAGCTTTCTTCAACTGATTCGATATGCTTAACACCGTGGTAGAAGATCTCTCCTCCATAATTCCACGGTATTGTCTTGTTGGACTTGTATGGAATAGGCCCCGGCATTGTTATCTTCAGAGGTACAAACTTTGGATCGGGTGTAATCTTAACAGGTCTTTTGGAGACCTTGGAAAGATTGTCGGAAATGGTGATTATAGCAACATCGTTGATTGGAGTAACAGGAGTGACATGAGTTTTCTTGAAGAGGATTTCTTGATTATCCATCAGGCGTTGGATGCCTGACTTCAATAGCGGACAGTCGGATTGCAAGGTCGAACAAAAGTAACAATCTTTTTCACAAACTGGGAAAATCCCAGCTTTCAACAGATTCATCTTCATCATTGGCAATGGAGTCATTAAGTCATTAACAGCAGTAACATAAAGATCTTCTACAATAGCATGGACATTGTGACCATGTTTTGGCATTGGAGCGGATATCACATTAGGTTTTTCAGGTGCGTCAAACTCTACCTCCTTGGCATCTATTAAATCCTGGATCTTATTTTTAAGGGCCCAACAGTTGTTGGTGTCGTTCCCCACACTGTCTGAATGATAGGCACACTTTGCATTTGAATGGTAATAGGGAGAAGAGGTATTTGGGTTCTTTGGCGCCTCTTTCAAGTTTGTAAGGTTTAACTTTAACAGATGAGGGAGAACCTGAGCAGGTGTCATATTGATTCGAGTGAATTGTCGTGAAGGCCTTTCCACCCTGGTTTGGTTAGCTCTGGGTTGACTGCATTGAGGTTGATCGGCTACGGAATTATGAATCATCATAGCCCCCACCGCTGGTCGGCGCTCCATTCTTCCTTGATTTCTCTAGGAGTAAACAGTTGAGACCTCTTTCTTGGCTGGAAAAGTTTTCTTGATAGTAGCGGAAGCAAATGTATCCTTCTAAATTTCACCGCTCTTAATTCCAGCTTCGACTCTTTCACCGGTCAGAATTAGTTCGATGAACCCTGCAGATGAGCTCCCGATCAAGTGATTAAAGAATGGACCTGACAGGGTCCCCAAAAACATATCAACAAGCTCTCTTTCAGACAATGGTGGTTGCACCCTTCTAGCCAAATCCCGCCACTTCTGGGCATACTCCTTAAAGCCTTCATTAGAGACCATACCCGTACTCTGTAATTGAGTACGAGTAGGTGCTAAATCTACATTATATTGATATTGTCGGTAGAAAGCAGCAGCCAAATCCTCCCAGTTATGTACATCAGATCTCTCAAGCTGATAGAACCAATCCAATTGCGTACCCGACAAACTATCTTGAAAAAAGTGGACCCACAGATCTTTATCAGAAGAGTGAGGTTGGATCTTTCTGACGTAAGACCGCAGATGCATCTTCGGACAAGACAAACCATCGTATTTAGAAAATATAGGCACCTTGAATTTTAGGGGGAATCACAATCCCAACAACCAACCCTAGTTCTTCGAAATCCATCCCAGGTACTCTTTGTACCTCCATGGCTGCCAGCCGATCTTCCAGATTCTTATACTTATCGTCTGCAGGAGGGTACTGCTGCTTAGAGTAATCTTCATCCTCTTCTTCTTCTTCTTCAGCCTCAGACTCAGAGGGTACTGCAGCTCCCTTTCCTTTTCCAACCCCTTCATCAGACGTCGAGGGGAAATCCAAGACTCTTCTAGCTTGGTTCTCAAATATCCTTCCCATAGTGGCCACACCAACTCTTTTCTTTTTCTTTTTCTCCTTTTATTTTTCTAGTAGACCTTTGAGCTCCTCTTGACCCTTTGCCAAGGTCATGAGTAGCTGTTGGAATTGTGAATTCTGCGCCTATAGATCTTTGACTGTCTACTCTATATCCATCTTGCTGAAAAAAAAGCAGAGAGATAAGGAAACCTGGTGTGAAGACCTGTTTATGCATATGATGAATGATATGTATTCATGTAATGCATTCAAGGATTCAGAAATTCAAATTTGTTGTAAACAAAAAAGAACGCATGTCATATTAATAAGAAGAATTTTGTTAGTACATAAACGCCCCATGGGCAAAATAAATACAAAATTATAATGTAAAAAGACGTTGCGCATCCTCTTTAGCACAATGTAGGTGTTGAGAGTCTGCTCTTCATGGAGTCGACGAGTAAGTTCCAAAACCTTCTTCTCACTGGCGTAGAAGTTGGCTTCAAAAGTATTTCGTTCTTCCTTGAGTTGTATCCAACTCTTTTGCAAATCTTCCAATGATGTTGGCATGTCAGGATGTAGGAGGGTGTATGGAACCTTTCCTTCCATAACAGGCTCTTTGATCATAGGTAGAATGTAGGGGTACGGAATCATAAGACTCTGGGCGCGGGTTCGGACCCACTTGAGGTAAGGCTCAAGGGGGATGGAATTCGTGTGTCCCAGTGTCTTACTGTCCACTTTGTTGGGCATCCTCCAAGCTCGGATAAACCTTTGTCGAAGTCCTTGAGCGTCATTGTCGAAGTCAAAAACCAAGTCTGGAATCAGCATGTCATGAGGGCCATCACTTCGGGCATACCTAAACTGTCTCAGAGCCAAACAGGGGTTGTAGGTAATGCCTCCCCTAATGCCAAGTAGTGGGACATTAGGGAATTCCCCACAATGATCAATGATGATGACATTTTCTCTAGACTGAGAACACCAATGAACATCAGAATGTGTAAAAGTCATCAATCGTTGTGAACACCTCAAACCTTGTTCATTCTTCAAGACTGATTGGGGAAGGTGAGAAATAAACCACCTTGCTAGAAGAGGAGTAAAGCACATGATAACACCTCTTTTCCTCATTGTTCGTGTGTGAAATGAGAGGAGGATGTCCCCAAGCAATGTAGGCACAGGATTCCGAGATATGAAAACCTTGACAGTATTCTCATCTATAAGTTGATCAGGGTTTGGTAACAAGACCAACCCATAGATGAGAAGTGCTACAATCTCCTCAAAAGCTTGCAGATCTAGAGAATTCCAGCATTCTTGTGCCTTCTCAAACAGAAACCTTGCCAAGAAACCCTTGACACCACTTATGGTTTCCCAATGACCTTTGATATCAGATGGTTGCAAGTGTAGGGTTTGAGCAACATCTTCAGGCTTTGGCTCTCTTTCCGTACCGTTGTAGGGTAGTTGATGGAGAATAGGAATCCTCAGGAGTTGAGAAAATTCCTCCAAAGTAGGCACTAGTTGGTAATCAGAAAATGTGAAGCAATGGTGTAGGGGGTCAAAGAACTGGAAGAGAACTTTCACCATGTCTTCTTCAATGTTGGAGTGGACCAAGTTGAGAAGTCTACCATGTCTTTCACTGAAGAGAGAATTATCTGGAATCTTGGAAGCAAGCTCCTTGAGTTGAGGAGGGATTCTCACAAGGTTGACCTGAATAGTTTTCCTGCAAAGTGATTCCATGACCTATAAAATAAGAACAAAGATGAAGATCCAAACCCTTGAAATGGTTAGTGGATGCATATGATGCTTCATGATGTTCATGATGTATGCACAAGTATATGTACAAGCAAGTCACACAAGATCCTAGTTTCAGGCTTGCATGGGGTTTCATAGGTAAGTACCCTCTTGAAGTTAGTTGGCTCAACCTGTCCTATAAATAGTAACCGGGTTCTAAGGAGCTCAATATCACTGGATTATTTTCTGTGTTCATTGTTTCATTTTAGCCACTTAACTGGCGACCGAAATATTCCAAGAAAATAACCCTCAATGAGTGTAGTATCGAGTATCTACCAACTTCGGACTGCACCAAAGCCGGTCATCTCACTACCCCTAAAAAGGCCAAGATGGTCAAGTAAAGGTTCTAAAAGTCCATTAGTGCTTCATGACATCACTCAGCGGCCCCGTATTCTCTTTGATTGACTCAAAGGCTACCGGTGCCCACAAATATGTCGCACTAATATAGCTATTGCTTTAACCACGTCGGTATATCCCACACATTTTCCACAACGTATTGCTATTTACCTATGAATGTTTCCCAAATCCGGGTAGAGGATTTCAAACCCAAACAATAGAACCAAATGTAAAGCAATCAAAGCAAACAAGGTAAGCATGCAAAGGTGATCTAAACCCTAAGGTAACCCCACTTTTATTATCTCCCCAGCAGAGTCGCCAGTTCTGTGATGCGGTGGGAGAACTGACTTGAGGTTTTGCGTTTGTGTTTGCAAATGTTTCGGTTTAGCAAGAGTCGCCACCGAATTTTTATTTTATCCAAAGGAAAGGTCAAAAAGCACAGGAAAGACCTTTGAGATGTTTTCTTGGGTTTGGGGGGTAGATTATGAAAAGGGAAGGTGCAAGCACCCTTTTCATCCATGGTTATCCATGGGCTCTTAGTTACTTGTTTAGATCACTTGCTTTTGCTTTTCCAATTGTTTGAAATGGTGCTTTGTGTGTGGTTTTGAAAATGTTTGGAAAAGAGGCCATCATTGTGGCAACCTTTGTAATGATTCTTGTTTGAATATATACAAAGGTGTTTGTCTTTTGAAAAGATGTTTCAATGTTTGAAAGTTTGTTTTGGGAAATGTTTTGAAATTGTATTGTGAAGTGTGTTTGAAAATAGCAAGGATGTTTTACAAGTTTTGATCAAGTAACTAAGAGTTGTCTACCCTATCTACTCAAAGATCTTTCCTACACATTTTTAACCCTTTTGACAGTGTTGTTTTACCATTGCATTTGGTAAACAACCTTGTATTAATATGTTAAACGGGACAGGCACGGGTCATCGTATTGAGCATGATAGCAATACTTCCAAGTATCTTTAGCAATTTTTTGAGGGACTAGATCATTTTGTATAGGCAACCAAAATAGCGTCATCGAGGAACTATGATCTTTTTGTTTTGCCAAGATACTCAAAATGCATAACATGGTCATTTTCAAGGCAACAAGTGGATGAAACCCTAAGGGTGCATGTGTGTATTGTGTTGTCAATTTACATGCTTTTATGTCTTGTATTAGGTCAAACTATTTGTTTTGATTTTGGAATATTGCATACAAACTCTAATCTCTAATATGGCATATTTGAAAGCTATAAATGCGTAAAATAAATCTACGACTATTACAATATTGATATGGGGAGGGGGATACACTTTTGAATGGGGAATATTTGCAAGAAAATAAAACCCTAATATTTACTATTACATCGACATTTGAATAAATGGTACAAATAAATAAATAGGCAAGTATTTAAATGGTCAATTAAATAAATATGCAAAATATTATGAATATGCAAAAAATGTTTTTGTTTATTTTTATGTATGTAAAAATAAAATATTTAATATATTAAAAAAAATAGAAATAAAAGATTTTTTTAAATAAGGGTAAAAACCCTAATTTTCTTTAAGAAAGTATATATATATATACAAAATAAAAATATATTTAGAAAAAATATTATTTAAGTATAAACAATAAAAAATAAAGGTATAATATTTTTATGTATTATTTTCAAGTTTTCATTAAATAAAATAAAAGCATATACTAATTAATAATTATTTTCATGTTAGAAAAATAAAATAAAATACAAAAATAAATGTGAAAATTTATAAAAATATTTTTGGTATTTTTTATGTTTAGAAAATAATAAAATAAAATCAGAAATGAAAAATAAATACAAAAATATAAAGAAATGGGCCAGGGGGTGCAATCAGTAAAGAGGGGGTGTCAAAAACAAAGCCAGAACCAAGCCCAGCCCACTGAACTTCATCTTCAACCTTTGTCAAACAAAAACGTGCGCCCTGTACAAATGTCCAGATCCTACATACGTGCTCTAATGCAAAAACTCATAACACCAAAGTTGTAGCATTTTTCAAGATGATTTCAACCATATGAGAAACTTAATCTAACTCTCAAAGACCAGAGAGAATTTCTCTGGCCCTAATTTCTAACCTAACTTTTTTAGAAAGTTCATGAATCAAATTCTCTTAACACGCTTAACTTAAATGAAAACTGAGCATATGTACAGCTTCATGGCTATGAGTACTATATTTTTTATTCACAAACCTAAGCCTAATGATTCCTAAATAGAGAGATAGGAAGTTGACAAAAACCTGTTTCAGTTGAACTCGTGTATGGCAATGTGGAGCTTTTCAGTGAGGTCTGAGATGCTTGGGAGCTTGCTTGAACTTCCTCTGACCTTCCCCAATGCCTAGTTTGCCTTGGATGTGCTTGAACAAGCTTGTAGAACTCAACCTGCACAAGCTAAAAACAGAAATGGTGAAGCTTGCAAATGGAGTTACAGTAAGTGGCCAATGATTGGCATAGCTTGGATAGGTTATATGGAATGTATTGGAACAAGTTTGGGGCAAAATGCACGAGCAACTTGTGAGATGGAAGTGAAACTGCAGGGAGTGCCCTGTTTTGCAAGAAGAATATGTTTTGATGTTCAAGAGTGTTTGAGGGATGGAGGGCTCGTGTTTCTGGCTCAAGGCAATGTCAAAAACTTGTTTCAAATGCTTGCAAAGTTTGGATATAAGAGATATGCAAGTTATGGCTTTTTGGCAGGTTTCTTGTATTTTAAGCAAAAGTGTCAAGTGGTACAAGACAAGCCTGTACAGGCTATCTTTCAGCTTGCACTTTATGATCTTGTCCCCCTCAGTTTGTGGATATTATTTGATGTACAAGATTTTGTTCAAGGCTCAAGAATGCAACTTGACATAAAGCAAATTTGACAAAAATGGCAATGTTGCCTTTTTGCTATTTTTGGATTAATCTCTTGTGTAATCCTCCCATGATTAGAAAAAAGCCTCAAACCAATGAATTTGCATTTAATTATTGAGTATGAAATTGTTTAGGGACCTGTAATCAAGTACAAACAATTCTGGATGGAAGTTGCAACTTGTACCAACATGAAAATGCCATGGATCAAAAGTGAGTTTTTGCCAAATTCAAACCTTCGATTCTCCCTAACCATAAATGATTTTGGAGAGTTCTTGGACATTTTGGAAAACTTGTAAAATTATATACAATCCATATTTGAAATTCATTTTGAGATTACAAGGGGAACTATGTGAAAAATGGTCATGAAGATAGATCAAAATCCTGCCTAAGCTAGGGCAAAATTTCACTAAGTTAAAAGTTTCATGGACCCTTGTTCCAAAAATCATAACTTGAGATCCAAGCTTCTTTTTGGAAAACTTTGTGAATAAAAGTTATAGACTTTGTGGAGGACTACAACTTTCATGTTGGAAGTTTTGTTTGTATCCAATTGCATCAAGGTGAAAATGTTGGGCAGAGTTGGGAAAAAATAAGAAAATTTCATAACTTAGAAAAATTCTAAATTATGAAAATTTTCAATCTTAAACCCTAATTTGCAAAATTAGGTTTCTTGATGAAAAAGTTTCATGTTTTGACACATCTTGATGAAAATGAACCTTGGCACTTGATTTTGATCAAAAAGTCAAAGTTTTACTTTTCAGTGTACAGTCAAATTTTGATCAGTTGACTGAAAAATTCATCTGTCAATCCAATGCATTTGAGATCTTTTGAACCTTGTGAATAGGTCAAGATGATTCCATTGAGTCCTTCAATCCATGCTTGAGCCCAATTTGCCATTGGCTAGGTTAAAAATCAGAAATTGGCCTTATGCAGTCAAAACCATAAAAATGACCATTTTGCCCTTTTGATGATCTGATCAAATTTCTTGAGGAGTTGTGGTCCAAACTTGATCAAATGGTTCATATGAGCCTATAATGTTTATGTGGATCAAAAATTGAGATGTTTGACTGTAAATTGGCCACAGATGACTTTTTCCCCAATACAGTTGATTTCTAGGTCAACTGTCCAATTGACTGGGCAAAAATTTGATTCAAAGCTTGAAACTTGGTAGAGGCAATCTTATAAGTCCAACATGAAGTATGAAAGTCAATTTGAGCATTGAAAGTCCAAAAATCCATGTGCAAACTCAAACCCTAATTTAGGTCATCAGTGCAAGGAAATGTCTTGAGCAGAGCAAACCCTAATCCTGTCTTGGAGTTCAAAGAGTCTTGTGAGGGGAAATCTTGATAAAATGAGAGGGAAAATTTTGGGGTACAACACCGACAAATAAAGTTTTTCCGGTATTATTTCCCTAAAATCTCTATTTGCAAAGAAAAAATAATTAAAATTTTTCATTTTTGTTTTCCTGTACAATCGATTGGTCCCATAGTGCAATCGATTGCACATAGTGTATTGTGCACAATCTTTGAAAAAAACTGTGTTTTCAGCCTTCAAAAAAAAAAAAAATTAGTTTGTGTCGACTCTTGCAAATTGATTGGTTCTGTTTTGTGTTGAAATAGCAGCTTGTATCGACCCAGAGAAGCTTGTGTCGACTCATGCAAATTGATTGATTTTGTATTGATTTGAAAAGGCAGCTTGTATCGATCCATAGAAGCTTGCGTAGACTCATGTTGTGTTATACAACTAGAATGTGTCGATGCATACGACTCTTGTGTCGACTCATAGCAGCAAAATACACGTGATTTTTGAAAAAAGCCAGCAATTTCAAAACTGTCATCTTTTTGGCTCCAATTTTTCTGCATAATTTGAAAATTATATCATTAATTCAATTTTTGGCTCCAAGAATCAAGTACAAAATTACCACTAATCCCAATCCTAAACTCTATAAATAGAGACCTCATTTCATTCAAATGACAAGCTTTTGATAGCCAAACTCATTTTGCTAAAAAATCTCTCAATTCTTTCCATCTACCAAATTCACTCAAAGCTCCACTTTCAAAAAAAAGGATAGTAAGCTTTGCATTGAAGCTTACTAATCTTTGAGCTAAACATTCATCTGAACACTTTTCTTCATCAATTATCTACGTCCAAGCTTTGGTAATTGATTCTTGTGGTTGAATTGAAGCAAATTCTGGAAGTTGTTTGATAATTCTCTAATTCTACCTTTGGTAAGTTGGATCATCATCTTTCATAATGTGATCTCTTGTGGATCTCTGGTTTTGATTCATTGAGCACTGTTTTATGATTCCATTAGTGTTATTTTCTCATAATTTGATGGAATTTTCATGCTCAATTGGATCCATGATCATAAGGTGTTTGATGAAAAGTTGGAACAAGACTTTGATCCTTGAAATGATGTTTTCTACTGATTTTAACAGGTTGCAATAAATTGTTGTAACATTGCAATTGATTGTCACAAAAATTGATTTGAAAAAAAACTGCACTGATGCAATTGGTTGCTGTCTAAGCACAATCGATTATAACAGTGCCAAAAATACCTTTTATGTCTTATTTTGGGGCTGTTTTGATCCATAAATGTTTTTCTAATCACTCCTTTTGATTGTTGGTTTGGATTGCAATTTTAAATGTCCAATTTCTCTTTAAACTCAATGGACTTTATGATGTAGATGAAGTTGGATAAATGTTCATCAATTTAAATCTACCAAATAGTGAATTATTTAATTCATTTTTGGTGCTTTGGATTAATGATATATTTAGTGCTTTAATCCATCTAGAGGAGTGATTGAATTTAAAGATGAAAGAAATTTAAAGTAGTGATCCAAATTAGCTTATCATTCCCCTCCCTCTTTATCTTATCCCTTTATTTTTTTTAATTGTGCTACATGTTAAGGGATGGTGATCTCTATATCATTTATCCAAACATGAAGTACATAGATTGCTATTGACCGGCCTCAAAATAGCTGCGACTTCTACATAAGTCCACTTACGATTGCTTAACATAGCGCTAAATTTTGTCCCGATTCGAATAAATGATCATTCGTGGCCCAAACCTATGTTTGCAAGCCCAAGTATGTTAATTTGATCCCTTTGATACAATAACCTTGAGATTCATTGTGTGGAGGCTTTGGTTCTACCAATCCTCTAATGGATCTTCATCAATTTTGGTCAACGCGGATCACTTAAACATCATTGATCATTAAATGTTGCCTTGAGAATTTATTAAATGGATGATATACTTGACAAAAAGAAAATGCAACTTGTTGTGTGGAGGCTTTGGTTCTACCAATCCTCTAATGAGTTCCAAATGCAAGTTTCAAGATGGTCATCCAACTAACCACTAATTTCTAACAATTGACTTTACTTTATGCTTTTATTTTTATGCTTTATGTACTATTTACTTTAGCATTTACATTTCATGTTATTTTCATCTTTGCTCACTTGAGTATTTACTTTTATGTCATTTTTATTTTTCTCACTTGAGCTTTTCTTTTATTTTTGAAGATACTTAATAATCAACATAAACCCTAAAAAAACCTTTAATGGCACTTGGACTATTTGGTTACTATCCTTGGCATTATGGAGCATGAGACTTTTTCTTGGACTTAGGATTAGAAACCTTGGCCTATCTTGGAGACCTTGTGACCTTATCTGATTATTTTGTCTAGAGCTCTTGAGGTTTACCTCAAGACATTGGGTTGTTTGTTTGTTTTGTGTGCAGGTTATTGTGATTATACTCTTTGTTTGTAATCTGGAATTCACCCGTATACAACCGTTACTCTGCCCAATTTTTGTGAAGACTTAATACACTTGAATTTTGATTCTCTCAAGAGGTCTAGTATATTTGCTTGCTTGGTTTCAATCCAAAGAATAGGAATTCTATCTTGACTCATAATGTCAAGTATTGGCTTCTTGTTGGTTAGATGATTCTTCTTCTTAGCTTTTACCTTATGCTTTAGGATAGTCTCTTCTTCTCCTCCCATCTTCTTTAATTTCAAAAATCTTCTCCCTCCTTTTGAAAACTCTTCTTATTTCTAAACTTGAAACACTTTCATAGTAAACTTGGACTTATGTCCATGCATTTTCAAAATATTTTCATAAATAAACTTCAATCAATTTAATAATACCTTGACATTTTTTGTGAGAAGACTAAAAGTCAATCAATCTCATTTCAAACCATTTTTCCGCTTTGGCTTTTATTTTGATTTGTATAAAGTCTAGTTAATCCAATGGCTTAGTCTTGAACATTTCTACCGCTACAGAAAAATGGCGACTTCACTGGGGAAAGATTAACCTCTTGCTGGTCCATCCCTAAGTAGGTTAAACCTATCTTTGTTTATATTTGTATATGTGTTATTGTTGTTTATTTTTTATATGTTATATATATGTTTGTCTGTATTTTCCTGGTTTTCAGGATGCTTGGTGATTACTCATAAGTCCTATACCCGGACTTGGGCAAACTTTAAGATAGGACGGGCGGTATAGTCATGTTAACTTTGAGGGAGTAATCCCAAAAAAGGAGGCATGAGATCCCCCACTCAGTGGAGGCCCCTTTGACTGTAGTGTCGTTTACCGAGTAATCGGGAAGACGTACTGCTTTTGACCTGGGAGCCTGCTGAAACTGAGGACCGTAGATTACCTAACCCATCTTGGCCTTTTAGGTGTAGTGCGGAAGCTATGACAGAGTAATTCGGAAATAGTTGTCACGCGATACTACGCTCGAACGAGTCTTTCTTGAGAATATTACTAATTATCGAGTTAATCAGGAAGTTGGTAATATCGGAAGGAAGGACGTAGACTCTGGGAACCTCTAAAACCTTGTTCGGCAGGTGATAACTTTTAGACCAACACCCTATGGGTAGTACCTTCGACCTCATGCTCGTGACGTTGAATTTATGGACCCTATGCTTGTGATCTTGTATGTGATTGTTGCATCATGCATCCATGCACCCATGAGCATTGTTTTAACCAAATTTTAAGGAACTTAAGACTTTTTCTTACAAACATCACAAGTTTTATAATTATGGATTTTGGAAAGAGTACTAAGAAGTACAATGTCAAGAGTCTTGATTCAGAAGAATTGAGAAACTTAATCCTTGGTATCTATTCCTTGGGACTTCAAATTCTCCTAGCTATCTTGAAGATGGATTTCTCCACGCTCTTGATCTAGTTCCTAAATCCTTTGTATCAGTGATTTATTTTCCCGATTATCAGCAATGTAGAAGAGAATAGTGCAAGAGGATTTATTTTCCTTTAGCATTCCAAATTCAAGCTCAAGAAGATTTTACAACAGGGTGTTGGATCTTAATTGGATGTAGTTCATTTGGACCTGAGGATTTAGCTTTCTCTTTCTTCTGTTTAGGATTAGTGAAGTCTTGTACTTTCAATGTAATCCTCCCAATATTAATGAAATGAGTTTTTCAGTTATCCCAATTATGTCTTTTAATTGATGTTTTCAATTCATTTATAATGTTCCAATGTTCTTTGAAAAATTGGTTTTAAAACTTTTAAACTTTCATATGCATTGCATATCATGCATCATTATTACTTCTGTCTTGATTTTGAGAGTTTCCCGGAGTCTTAATATCTACTCTTTGTCTTCAGAAGTCAAGTCATCATCAGTGCAACACTCGTGCTAATAGAAGATGGAAAACATTAAGAAAGAGATCTTTGAACTCCACAAAGAGGTAACTACTTTGAAGGATGGCATGGAGTATCTAACTGCTTTAAAGCTTTGGTTGCTGCCTAAGTCAATCCTTCTAGGAAGGAAGAAGAGATGGCAAAGGTCTTCACAAAAACTCTGAAATCATTCTTTCATGAGAAGGTGATAGTCAATGCGCCCAGTGATTTCCCTGAAAAAGTAAATGTGGGAGTGCCTCTAGAAAAGGATGTCCGAAAGGGATGTTCATCTGAAGATGGTGGCTCAGCTAGTGGTGTGAAAAAGTTTGATAATAACTTTTCCAAGAAAAGAACCAGAGGAAGAAACAATTATCGTCAGAATCAACGTGTTTCTCCTGTCATCCCTGTGTTCAACTTACCTCATGTTACTCCAGTTTGTCAACAAAATCAGCAAGTTCCTGATCAGAGGAAAAATCAATTTGATCTAATCCCAACGACCTACACAGAATTGTTTCCCATCCTGATGCAGAGAAATTTGGTTCAGACGCGACTTCCACCAAAGGTCCCTGAGAAGATATCGTGGTACTACAAAGCTGATTTGACTTGTGCCTTTCATCAGGGAGCCCCGGGGCATAGCATCAAAAATTGTTATCCATTGAAAATCAAAGTCCAGAAATTGGTCAGAAGCGGTATCTTGTCATTTAAGGATATTGGTCTTGAAGTTCAAGTCAAGTCTTTGTCGAAGAATAAAGGTGATTGAAGAATGCTCTGGAATTTAAGGATGATTAGCCTTCTCAGCTTATTAGCATTTTTACTGCTTTCTCATTTGTAATTTTTCTTATTTATCATTACATTGTTTGCATGTAAGAACTTGTTTGCATTTGAATGTTTAATCTTAATACAATGAGTATGTTCGTCTTGAAGAAATTTGTTCATTTCACTCGTATTTGTTTTCAATTTTAAATTGCTTTATGATACCAACTTGTTACCCATTCTCTTGCCTAGGCAGAGATTTGGAGGAGGAGGAGGATGATATTAAAAAACAAATTTTCTGGCTGTATGCTTTTGGATAAAACCCTGTTGGTGATGTACAGGCATTGTTTCAAATCCTCAAAAACCGAAGATATAAGGGAGTGAAACCTTTGTTAACCCCCTTGAGCCTTGAAGTAGGAGTTTCTTTTTCTATTTAGAAAAACCCTCATTTTTAACCCGGGGCAGGGTAGTGTTCAATTAATCTGATTGAGTATTCAAATCTCATCAAGAGTGTGCATCTAAGGATACAATAATGGTTATCCTTCAAGAGGTTGAGGTAATTCAAAACCGCAATGTTTAATCTCCGCATATCAGTAGTGAGCATCAAAATAAGATGTTATCCCAATGGGTATCTCTCACATATCAGGAGATCAACAGATGACGATACAATAATGGTTATCCTTCTTCTACTGAGAAATAGGGCAGTCACAATTCTTCCAACTAGTCACAAATGACTCAAAGTCACGTGACATGTTCAAAAATAAAAAGAAAAAGATAATATGAATTAAAAAAATGATGATGAAAAAGAAAGAGACAAAAAGCCCCGCTAAGTCGGAACTTGAAAAAACAAGTCGCTTAGGCAAAAGTCAGGGCATCCTGTTGCACTTCAGAGTCAAAGTCAAAAGGAATATGTCCAGAAAGCAAGGAAGAAATGGAAAGCCTGAAATGCGATAAAGGATTACAGTGTGAAATCCTCAGCAAAGAACATAGTCGCGTGACAAGTAACCCAAAAGAAGCAAGAATGAGTGGCTTGCATGTCCAAAGAAAACCTTGTTTGATTCCTTAATCATCTCGAAATTTCTTTTGAGAGATGAATGTTCGTGTCAGGTTAACTGAACTTAGGACTGAAGAACATCACGAAGGGGGTGGGCACCAAATATTTTTTAGCCTTAAAACTTTTTTTTCTAAAACTGTGAACTAGGCCACGTTACAACCCTCAAAAGTCCTAATTGAAACATGGTTTATTTCGAAAGCATACTCCAATGAAATAGTGTTTCCTGACTCCCATTAATTTTGATAAATTATTGTGATTGGTATCATATGCTTTTGTTATCTTTCATACAAAAATCCATGTCGCATCCTGGCTAGTGATTCGTTCACAAGGTTTTGCGACATCTTTTCAAATAAAATATTCAAGACTTACATAATTGTTGCATTAGAATTTTCATTCTTAGAATAAACATTTTCTTATTGTAAAACAACTGCTTGATATCATGAAAGTTTACATTTGACTATCAGCAAAAGGCATGTTGTCGAGAAGAGTTGTGGAGAAAACAGGATGCAACATTCAGTCAATCTAGGGTAGTTACGTCAATGTGATACGGTGGGAGAACTGACTTGGGATTTGCGTTTGTGTTCGCAAATGTTTCGGTTTAGCAAGAGTCGCCACCGACTTTTTATTTTATCCTAAGGAAAGGTCAAAAAGCACAGGAAAGACCTTTGAGATGTTTTCTTGGGTTCGGGGAGTATATTATAGAAAGGGAAGGTATTAGCACCCTTTTTATCCATGGTTATCCATGGGCTCTTAGTTACTTGCTTAGATCACTTGCTTTGGATTTTCAATTGTTTAAAATGGTGCTTTGTGTGTGGTTTTGAAATATGTTTTGAAAAGAGGCCATTGTTGTGGCAACCTTTGTAATGATTCTTGTTTGAATGTATACAAAGGTGTTTTTGTCTTTTGAAAAGGTTTTCAATGTTTTGAAAGTTGGATTTTTGAAATTGTGTTGTGAAGTGTGTTTTGAAAAGTAGCAAGGATGTTTTTTGCAAGTTTGATCAAGTAACCAAGAGTTATCTATCCTATTTTTACTCAAAGATCTTTCTTATGTTTTTAACCCTTTTAACAGTGTTGTTTCACCATTGTATTTGGTGAACAACCTTGTGTTAGGATGTAAACGGGACAGGCGCGGGTCATCGTATAGATCATGAAAGTAATAGTGTCAAGTATCTTTGGCAATTTTCTTGAGGGACTATGATCATTTTGTTTAGGCAACTCCGATAGCGTCATCGAGGGACTATGATCTTTTTGTTTGTTTTTGTTTTGCCAAAGTACTTGACATGCAACCATGGCCCATTTTTGAAGGCAACAAGTGGATAAAACCCTAGGGGGTGCAAGTGTGCATTGTATTTGTTTTTCATGCATGTTTATCTTTGGATTAGGTCAAACTAGTTGTTGATTTTATTTGCATACAAACCCTAGGTCTAAGCATGGCATAATTGAAAGCTTTTAAATCTGCGAGAATTTAAAGTTTTAGGCTATTACAACATGATTATGGGGATGGGGATACAAATTTGAATTGGGAATATTTTGACAAGAAAATAAATTCTAAGTAATTACAACCATATCGAACGTACAAGTTAATATTTATCATTCAAATAAATACAATTAAGTAAATATCAAATAAAAATGTATTATGCAAAAAAGGTTTTTTATGTATGTGAAAAGGGTATTTTTAATGTGAAATATAAACAAAATAAAAAAAAAAGTCAAATTTTAATTATTTTTGTTATTTTAGGGCAAAACCCTAATTCTCAAATAAATGGAAATATTTATTAATTATATACAATATATATTAATTTTTGTAAGAATAAAAGTATATTGTTAAGAAAAAGTATTTTTAGTGTCAAAAAATAAAAATGTATTATTTCTATATGTTTGTCCTAATTATCTAATAAAATAAAATATACAAGTATATATATATATTTATTAAACATATTAAATATATAAAGATGAAAATAATTATTTAAAAAAAGTGTATATTTAAGAAAATATTTTCAAGTGTAAATAAAAATAATAAATGGAAAATAAGTATATTTTTTATATTATTTTTTAGGGTTTTAAAGAAAAGGATTTAGATTATTTACATATATATGTTTAATTAAAATGAAATAAATATCAAATAAATATGGAAAATTATTTTTGGCATTTTTTTATGTTTGAACAAAAAAATATAAAGTCAAAATAAAAAGAAAAAACATAAAAATGACAAATATTTAATCAAATGGGCCAGGGGGTGCAAACTGAATAAAGGGGTGTTAAAAGCAAGAATGACTCAGGCCCAGCCCAAGTCATCATCTTCAACCTCCAGCTTTGTCAAACGCGCGCGCTTCTTGGTTCAAATGCCAACTCCTGATTCTTTGATCTTTTGACAAAACTTAAAACATGAAACTTGTAGAGAATTTAAACACGAATCCAACCATATAAAGCATTAAATCTAACTCTCAAAGACCAGAGAGAATTTCTCTGGCCCTAAAATCTGACCTAACTTTTTTCACATGTTCATGGCTGAAATTCTCCTAGCACACTTAATATAAATGAAAGTTGATCATATGTATGGCTTCAGGGCTATGAGTACAACATATTTCATTCACAAACCTAAGCCTAACCATTCCTAAATAGAGAGATAGAAGTCCATGAAATACCTGTTTCATCTTGAATCGAGTAGAGCAATGTAGCAACCTTCAATGGTGTTTGAGCTTCTGTTGAGCTTGCCTGAGGTCCAAAGAAGCTTCTCCAATGCCTTGGCTTGCTTTAAAACACCTTGAATCGTGCTATAGAAGTCCACCTGCAAAGCTTGGAAATGAAAATGGCAAAGTGTGTTAGAGGTGTTACAGCTGGTGTTTAAGGTTCGAGATAGTTTGGATGGATGAAATGGAAGATGTTTGAACAGGTTTGGGAAAAAATGCACGAGCAAATTGTGTTGTGGAACTCAATCTGCAGGGAGTGCCCTGTTTTGCAGCAAAACAGTGGTTTTGTGTATTAGGAGGTATGAGGGATGGAAGGGCCGTGCCTTAGGTCTGTTTTGATGTATGGAACTTGTTCACAAAGTTTATTTTGGCTCTTGTTTACAGATATGAAAAGTTGGTTGTGTTTTGCAATCTTTCTTCTATATGAAGCAAAGATGTGTAAGTCTATCTCACAAGCCTGTACCAGCCATCTTGTATGCTGCACACAACCCTCTAGGCCCCCTCTAATCCCTGGATTTGATTTGCAATCCCAGATCTTTGTTCAAGGCTCAATGCTTAGTGGTTTGACATAAAGCTACTTTTGCAAAAATGGCAAAATCACTTTTACTACTTAAGGCTTAAACTTGCATGTAATGTCCATATGAATAAGATAACACCTTAACACAATGGTTAGGCATTAAATTATGAGGTGTAAGTTGTTTTTGAGGCCTGCAAGCTAGCATTACACAAGCTGATTTGAAAATGCAAGTTTGTATGAACATGCCTTGGCCATGAACAAAAGTGAATTTTGGCCAACTTTGTGAATTCGATTCTCTCTAACCACAAGGGTGTTTGAGGAGTTCTTGGACAATTTGGAAATATTGGAACATGTACTACAATCCATATTTGTAATGCAAATTGAAACTCCAAGTGGAACCATGTGAAAAATGGCCAAGAAGATGGGTCAAAATCCTGCCTAGATTAGGGCAAATTTTCTCTAAGTTAAAAGTTTTAGGCACCCTTGTTCCAAAAATCATAACTTGAGATACAAGCTTCCTTTGAGAAAACTTTGTGAATCAAAGTTGTAGATTTTTTGATGGACTACAACTTACATGTTTCAAGTTTTGTTTGAATCAATTTGCATCTTGGTGAAAAAATGGGACAAAGTTAGAAAAAAATAAGAAAATTTCATAACTTAGAAAATTTCTAAGTTATGAAATTTTTCATTTTAAACCCTAATTTGCATTTTTGGGTTTCTTGATGAACAAGTTTCATAATTTTACATGTTTTGATGAAAAATAACTCTTGGCACTTGATTTTGACCAAAAAGTCAAAGTTTGACTTTTCAGTATACAGTCAAATTTTGATCAGTTGACTGGAAAATTCATTTGTCAATCCTATGCATTTGAGATTTTTTAAACTTGTTGAATGGGTCAAGACAAAGTCATTGAGTTCTTGAGTCCATATGTGAGCTTGGTTTGCCATTGGTTAAGTCAAACAGTCAAAAATTGCCTTTGTGCAGTCAAAACCCTAAAAATGACCATTTTGCCCTTTTGGTGATCTGATCAAATTTCTTGTAGAATTATGATCCAAACTTGATCAAATGGTTCATATGAGTTCATAATATTGATGTGGGTCAAATTTCATGAGGTTTGACTTTCAATTGGCCACAGTTGACTTTTTCCCTAATACAGTTGATTTTTAGGTCAACTGCCCAATTGACTGGGCAAAGATTTGAATCAAGGCTTGAAACTTGGTATGGGAAAACTTGTGAACCCAACATGAAGTATGAAATTCAATTTGGACATTTTAGGTAAAATCATCCTTGTGCAAACTCAAACCCTAATTTGGGTCAACGGTGCAAGGAGGGGTCTTGAGCAGAGCAAACCCTAACTTGATCTTGAACTCCAAGAGTCTTGTGATGAGAAAATGTTGATGAAATGAGAGGGAAAATTTTGGGTTAAAACAGTTGCCCCTGTTCAATCTTCTTGAACCTGAAGAGTTAGATTGGCAGGCTTGCCTTTCGCGACTCAAAGGTAAAAGAGGATTGGACACTAGAGTGCCCGTAAAGTTGCACTCGTCAAATCATAGGTACGGGAATGGGCTTAAAGATGCCATTTGGAGATGATAGAATTTTTCTGGAGATGGGCTTAGAGATTCCATCCAGGAATGTTTGTTGAACTGCAATGTTGTAGGTCAGAAGAAAGAGGATCAAAATGGTATTCGTGTCTGGAATGCATTTGAACTGTATCTGGAGATTGAGTTTGTATGAGCAAAAGAATGGCCTCCGTATCTGGGGCGTATTTGAGTTGTAACTGTATTTGAATGTTGAATGAATATCAGAATGACTGTCGTGTCTGGAGTGTATCCGTATTGTATCTGGGTAACAGAGAAATATCTGTGTATGGAGCAACTGTGTGCTGGGGATAAATTTTGAATGAGTGACAGAATGGCAACCGTGTCTGGGGTGTATCTGGACTGTATCTGAATTTGATATCTATATGAGTAGTAGAATGACTGCCGTGTCTGGGGTGTATCTGTACTGTAACTGGGATCTGAATGGGTGATAGAATGACTTTCGTGGCGACTGCACTGAGGGAATCAAACTGCTGATGTAAGGGTCAGAATGGTATCCGTGTTTGGAATGCATATCTGAACTTGAGGTTGATAAATGAATTTGAATGAGAGATAGAATGGCTGCCGTGTCTGGAGCGTATCTAGTCTGTATCGGATTGCCGTAGTCTGAATGAGTAGTAGAATGACTGCCGCATCTGGGGTGTATCTGTATTGTATTTGACTTGAAATTCTGAATGAGCAATAGAATGACCGCCGTGCCTGGGATATATTTGTACTGTATCTGAATAGTTGTTAATGATAGCCTTTTGATCTTATCCTGAAAAGGATAAAATGTTAGCTAAACACAAAGTTATGTTGCATGATGTGTATGATGCAATGAATTGTATTTCATAAATGTTTATGATATATTAAATTAATAGATGCGTATGTAGGCTGAGTAGCCGTCTTGCTGAGGAAGATAAATCCTGGTAGCTGGAGATAACGGAATCTTTGACTGCTACCGGGGAAAATAAATCCATGACCGAAGTTGGGGATTCCAAAAAATCTTTGATTACTGAAGATGAGAAATCCTTGTTGACTGCTAACTGCTTGGGGAATAAGGAAAGCTTTGAAAATCTCTAATGGGAAGTTAAAATCTGGGAGACTTATGCTGGAGGAGGAAGACTGAGAATCTTTAATCTGTTGGGAAATATCTCTGTGGGGAGAATATTCACTATTCTGGTTCCGCTGGGGGTAGGATTTTCAGGGTTTTTGGGCTCCACTGGGGATCTTGACTCTGAGGGGAATTAAATTTTGGAATGCACTTTGGCTGGGGAATCCAGCTTTAGAAAGCTTTTGATCTGCTGAGGATCCTGAAGTTTAACTCTGTTGGGGAAATATATTCAGAATTTTAACTTTGTTGAGGATCTTGAAGTTTAATTCCGCTGGGGATTTCTTCTGAAAGGGCATCAAGATATCTACCTATACCTTCAACCTATCAACAATCATCTTTTCTCAAATTTTTTTTTGTTTTATTTGTAAGCAATGATTATGTTCAAATGCATATGCCTATTTAACAAAACATTGGACGTTTTTTCAAATAAAACATAAGTGTAAAAGGAAAAGGAAGGCAAAGCAAATTTCTGCACTTGGAAGTGTATTTGTATTAACTTTTTATGAGTATCTTTGTACAAAGGAGACAGACATCCTAGTAAGAGAATGTTGTCGTAAAAATTGAAAAAATTTATACAAAAGAAAGATCGCTATGTGTAACAATTCCATGGGATTCCCATTCTGCTATAGCCTTCACAACTCTGAATATCTTGTCCATTCACTGCTTCGTCCGCCGGTGATTGGATTGACCAGAAGCTCGGAGCTTGTCGATGAAGAGTTTGTTCCTTAAAGTGATCTGATGAGACACAGTCATACGCTTTAATTCCCTAACTTTTTCCTGAATCGCCCTTTCGGGTTTTCGATCCACCGGGAAACCCTTTTTTGCCCAAGTCGCCCTTTTGGGTTTTCAACTTTCCGGGTGTACAGTTTTTTTTTGTTTTATCCCTAATTTTTGCCTGAACCGCCCTTTCGGGTTTTTGGTTCACCGGGATGCCCATTTTTGCCCAAGTCGCCCTTTTGGGTTTTCGACTTGTCGGGTTATTTCATGCGTAGTATCTTTTGACTATGTCTGCGTTCGCAGGGTGTGGCAAGTCATCGCCGTCCATAGTGGTCAGAATCATTTCCCCACCAGAAAAGATGCTCTTGATCACAAACGGTCCTTCGTAAGTAGGAGTCCATTTTCCCCTGGAATCACTTTGCAGTAAGATGATCCGCTTGATTACAAGATCTCTGACTTGATATACCTGACGCCTGACTTTCTTGTTGAAAGCCTTGATCATCCGCTTTTGATACGTCTGACCATGGCAAACAGCAGTAAGTCGCTTTTCGTCGATCAAATTGAGTTGATCAAGCCGGGTCTGAATCCAATCGTCTTCATTCAAACCAGCGTCCTTCATAATCCTTAAAGAAGGAATTTGAACTTCCATGGGTAGGACAGCTTCCATGCCATACACCAAAGAGAATGGGGTCACCCCTTTTGAAGTACGTGTCATGGTACGATATCCATGCAGAGCAAACGGTAACATCTCATGCCAGTCTTTGTAGGTAACTATCATTTTTTGAATGATCTTCTTGATATTTTTGTTTGCAGCTTCAACAGCACCGTTCATCTTCGGCCGATAGGGAGATGAATTGTGATGATAAATCTTGAACTGTTCGCATAGAGCGGTGATCATAGTATTGTTCAAATTTGTACCGTTGTCTGTGATGATCCTGTCAGGGACACCATACCGGCATATGAGGTTCTGCTTGATGAAGCGGGCAACCACATTCTTTGTAATTGAGGCATAGGAAGTTGCCTCGACCCATTTGGTGAAGTAATCAATAGCGACCAAGATGAAGCGATGTCCATTGGACGTCGTGGGATTGATCTCTCCAATCATGTCAATGCCCCACATTGCGAATGGCCAAGGAGCTGTCAGAATGTTGAGAGGAACAGTAGGAATATGTACCTTGTCGGTGTAGACTTGGCATTTATGGCAAGTACAGGAATATTGATGACAATCAGCTTCCATAGTAGACCAGTAATAGCCTGCCCTTAGAATCTTCTTTGCCATCATATGTCCGCTCAAATGGGTGCCAAATGTGCCGCTGTGTATCTCAGTCATGATCAATTCTGCTTCAGCTTTATCCACACATTGAAGTAAAACACAATCATGGTTGCGCTTATAAAGGATGCTATTGCTTAGGAAGAACTTTGCAGCAAATCTCCTTAAGAACTTTTTGTCATTGACGGAAGCTCCTTCGGGGTATTCTCTAGTCTGGAGATACCTTTTGATTTCGCGAAACCAGGGTTGTTCCACTACTTCTTTGGTATTAATCTCATGACAGTGCGCAGGTTCGTCCATTTGCTCGATGGTAATTTGGGGAGCCTCGTTATCCCAGCTGAGTTTAAACATGGAAGACATTGTAGCCAGAGCATCTGCTAGCTGATTCTCTTCTCGCGGGAAATGCTCGAAAGTAATCTGCTCGAAATGAGGCAACAAAGTCAGGACATGTTCTTTGTATGGGATAAGATTAGGATGTTTGGTGTCCCACTCTCCTTTGACTTGACTGATAACCAAAGCCGAGTCTCCAAATACGACCAAAGATTTGATTCCCAAGTCTATAGCAGCCTTGAGACCAAAGATGCAAGCTTCATATTCGGCCATGTTGTTGGTACAGCTGAAACAAAGTCGGGCAGTGAAAGGTGTTTGGAAACCTTCTGGGGAAATGAGTACCGCGCTGATACCGTTGCCAAGTGCATTTGAAGCACCATCAAAGTACAGGGTTCATCGGGATCCTTGTTCAGGTTTGTCATATAGTCTGTTACCTTTGATGCTGTCCAGAGTCATGATGTCTTCGTCAGGGAAGTCGAATCTCATAGATTGATAATCTTCGACGGCTTGATGAGCTAGATGGTTAGCTAGTACACTCCCTTTTATAGCTTTTTGGGTAGTATACTAGATGTCATACTCAGTCAGGATCATCTGCCATCTAGCGATTCTTCCAGATAAAGCAGGCTTTTCAAAGATATATTTGATCGGGTCTATCTTGGAAATCAGTAAAGTGGTATGAGTCAACATATATTGCCTTAGCCGGCGAGCAGCCCATACCAAAGTGCAGTAAGTTTTCTCGAGCAGTGAGTATAGAGTCTCACAGTCGGTAAACTTTTTGCTATGGTAATAAATGGCATGCTCTTTTCGACCAGACTCGTCATGTTGGCCCAGTACGCACCCTATTGAGTTGTCCAAAATAGTCAGATACATGATCAACGGCCTTCCTTCGACGAGTGGCATCAGGATAGGAGGTTCTAGTAAATACTCCTTGATCTTATCAAAAGCCAACTGACAATCATTGTTCCATTCAATTACCTGATCTTTCTTCAGTGGTTTGAAAATTGGCTCACAGGTAGATGTCAGGTGAGAGATGAATCTGGCGATATAGTTCAAGCGTCCCAAGAATCCCCTAACCTCCTTTTCAGTACGAGGAGCAGGCATTTCTTGTATAGCTTTTACTTTAGCTGGATCAACCTCAATGCCCTTGTTGCTGACAATAAATCCCAGAAGTTTACCAGACCTAACTCTAAAAGTGCACTTGCTTGGATTCAGTCTGAGTTTATATTCCTTCAACCTGGCAAACAGCTTCTGCAAATGTTCAAGGTGTTATTCTTCTGTTTGTGATTGAGCTATCATGTCGTCTACGTAAACTTCAATCTCATGATGTATCATATCATGAAACAAAGCTACCATGGCGCGTTGATAGGTTGCCCCTGCGTTCTTTAGTCCGAACGGCATCACCTTGTAGCAGAAGGTACCCCATTGTGTGACAAAGGTAGTTTTCTCCATGTCCTCGGGGGCTATTTTGATCTGGTTGTAGCCCGAGAATCCGTCCATGAAAGAAAATACTTTGTGCTGAGCTGTGTTGTCAACCAAAATGTCGATATGTGGCACCGGAAAATCATCTTTAGGGCTAGCCCTATTCAAATCCCGATAGTCCACGCACATTCTGACCTTGCCGTCCTTTTTGGGTACAGGCACAATGTTAGCAACCCATTGTGGATAGGTTGTAACAGCCAGAAAGCCGGCGTTGAATTGCTTCATTACTTCAACCTTGATCTTCTCAGACATGTCAGGCCTCATTCGGTGAACCTTTTGCTTGATCGGTGGACAGTCTTCTCTTGTAGGGAGACGGTGAACCACGATATTTGTGTCTAACCCTGGCATGTCTTCATAAGACCAGGCGAAGATTTCAACGTATTCATTCAACAACTGTATTAAGCGTTCCTTGACACTCGGTTCCAAGTCGGCACCCACTTTTACTTCTTTCCTGTCCTCCTTTGTCCCTAAGTTGATGGTTTCTAACAACTCTTCATGAGGCAGAATGGCCCTCTCTTCTTGTTGTAGAAGTCTGGCTAACTCTCCCGACACTTCACAATCTTCGTCAGCTTCGTACTCAGCGTGATTGACCAAATCTTCAGAGTTATCGAAGGCTAAAGCAGAATAGTCACCCATGGAATCCGGAGTGGATGGGTACCTACATTTGTGAGTGTGGGTGTGTGTAAGGGATAGCCATCCTTAAACAAACAAAAATGCAAAAAGGAAAGAAAATGAACTGAACAGTTTATAGATGAAAAACGTCCAATGATTCATTAGAACATGGCATATGATTATGAAGGAAATCAAACCCTTACAAATGGACCTACATGCCCCGAGCAAGGCATGAGGTGAAAATAGTGTGCGAATTGTTTTAGTTATTACAGACCATAAAAATGGGAAATTGTTCAAAGATAAAATTACTGGTTGATAAAGGTGATAGGAACGAAATCCTTTTCTTCCCAATTTCTCAAACCCTCTTCAGCAGTCGGAAAAATCCAATCTTCAAAGTGGCTCTCCTCATCCTCCTCTTCTACAGCATTGATTCCGTGGTGAGAAATCTTGACAGGTGATCTTCCAATCTTAGAGTGACGCATAGCCTTCTGTCCTGCAGTAGTAAACCCTAAACCAAACTTGTTCGTCTTATGGGGAAAGTCAGGCAATTGTCCCCATACTGCGCTCTTCCCCTCCTTAATCACAGCCTCCACATCCTTGAGAGATGCCATCTTAGCTACATGCTTGGGAATGATAGGTGCCTCAACTGCTGTCTTCGCAACTGCTACCTCGGGAGAAACTTCCTCGAAATGTTGAAAAGGCGTTTCAATGAACTCGCCATCTAACTCCACATATCAAAAGGAATTGAGATGGCTAATCATATGCTCTTCCTCGCCATGCACAGTTATGATTTTACCCTTAACAGGATACTTCAGCATCTGGTGCAAAGAGGATGTAACTGCCCCTGCATAATGGATCCATGGTCTCCCCAGCAAACATGAGTACGACGGACGGATGTCCATCACGTAGAAAGTGAAGTTAAACACTTTGGTGCCTACCTTGATGGGAACATCAACCTCTCCATGAACCATTCTTTTGGAACCATCGAAAGCTCTGACGACTATGTTACTAGGTTTGAGGTTCAAACCTTCACAATCCAAATGGTCTAAGGCCTTCTTTGGCAGCACATTCAGGGAAGAACCAGTATCAACCAAGACATGGGCGAGGGTGGTCCCTCGGCACTCAACTGAAACATGTAACGCATCATTGTGTTTCCTTCCTTTGGGAGTTAAGTCAGCATCGGAAAAGCCCAGGCCATTGTCAGCAGTAAGACTGGCCACACAATTTTGGAATTGGTCAGCCGAGGTCTCTTGGGGGACATGTGCCGTCTTCAAGAATTTAATCAGAGCCTTAGCATGGGCCTCTAAACAGAGCAGGAGAGCTAACATTGAAATCTTAGAAGGGGTTTGCCCTAATTGTTCCACAATGTTGTAGTCACTTTTTCTGATTATTTTCAGGATCTCATCCATCTCCTTCTGAGTGGTTTCGGGGATAACCACAGTATGAGCCTTCGTCCTGATAGGCATTTCCAGTATCCCCTTACCTTTGTCGGTGTTATCAGCGGATGGTCTTTCTTTAGGATTGTTCAACTCTTCAATCACTGGGCCTTGCACGGAGGGTCCAACAGGTGTAGAAGCTTTTAAGGTTCCGAAGACTGCTCAGGGAGGAGCAATCTCCGGAGAAAAGATCCGGCCACTGCGGGTGATCTTGCTTGTACCCACGATGTTTCCTATATCAGGGTCTTCTTCATAGATTTCTTGGACTGTTTCGATTTGTTTGATGTCGTGGTAGAATATTTCTCCCCCATAGTTCCACGGTATCATTTTTCTTGATTGGTACGGGACGGGTCCCGGCATGGTGATCTTGAGAGGTACACATTCAGAGTTCCTGACAGGCCTTTTGCAAGCCTTGGGAGGATTGTCGGAAATGGTTATGATGGCAATATCATTGGTTGAGGTATCATAAGTATCAGGAGTAATTGGATTGAAAGTGTTAACAGGGGTTTTCTGGAAAAGTATTTCTTGAGTATCCATCAGGCGTTGGACACCCAACTTCAACATTGGACAATCACCTTGGATGTTCAAACAAAAATAGCAGTCTTCAACACAACCAGGAAAGATCCCGGCTCTCAACAAATTTTCTTTTATCACTAACAAAGGAGTCAACATATTGGTAACATCAGTAACATGGAGGTTTTCCAAAACAGCATACACATTATGGTCGTGCTTGGGCATCGGCGCAGATATAACATTGGGCTTTTCAGGAGCGTCAAATTCGACCTCTTTGGAGTCAATTAAGTCCTGAATTTTGTTCTTGAGTGCCCAACAACTATTGGTATCGTGCCCAATACTGTCAGAATGGTAAGCACACTTGGCTTTTGAGTTGTAGGATGGAGAGGTGGTATTTACATTCTTTGGCGCCTCTTTTAAACTAGCAAGATTCAACTTCAGGAGATGTGGTAGGATTTGAGCAGGTGTCATATTTACTGGGGTAAACTGCCGTGGTGGCCTTTGCTGATAAGTTCTGGGCTGATCATTCCTTGGTTGGCTGCTTCTAAGCCGGTCTGATGCAGACTTCTATATTAATACGGCCCCCACTGTTAGCCGACGTTCTTCTCTCTCCCGATTTTTCTGAGTGTACACAGCAGATGCTTCTTTCTTGGCTGGGAAAGGTTTTCTAACAGTTGTGGATGCGGAGGCATCCTTTTGAATCTTTCCACTTTTGATACCGACTTCCACCCTCTCACCAGTCAAAATCAACTCAGTAAATCCCGCAGAAGAGCTTCCGATTAGATGGTTGAAGAAGGGGCCATACAGGGTTCCCAAAAACATGTTAACTAATTCCATATCTGATAGCGGTGGTTGCACCCTTCCAGCCAGGTCGCGCCACTTCTGGGCGTACTCCTTGAACCCTTCATTTGAAGCCATCCCCATACTCTGTAGCTGAGTACGGGTAGGCGCCAAATCAGCGTTGTACTGATACTGACGATAGAAAGCGGCTGCCAAGTCTTCCCAATTGTGGACCTCTAACCTTTTGAGCTGATAAAACCAATCTAGCTGAGTGCCAGACAAGCTGTCTTGGAAAAAGTGCACCCATAGATCTTTATCGGATGAATGTGGCTGGATCTTTCTAACATACAACCTCAAGTGCATCTTAGGGCAAGATAGACCGTCGTACTTGGTGAATGTTGGCACTTTGAACTTAGGAGGGATAACAATCCCAGCTACAAGCCCCAGCTCCTCAAAATCCAATCTGGGCACCCTCTGCAACTCCATAGCTGCCAATCTGTCTTCAAGGTTCTTATATTTGTCATCCGCTGGTGGATACTGTTATTCTGAATAGTCTTCGTATGCTTCCTCTTCCTCCTCTTCTACCTCATATTCGGAAGGTACAGTAACTCCTTTCCCCTTGCCAATCCCTTCGTCAGACGTTGATGGAAACTCAAGAGTCCTTCTAGCATCACCCTTAAATCTTCTTCCGAAAGTAGCTACCCCCAGTTTCTTTTTCTTTTTCTTCTCTTTACTCTTCTCTAGAAGAACTTTGAGATCCTCTTGACCCTTTGCCAAGGTCATGAGGAGTTGCTGAAATTGTGAATTTTATGCTTGTAAATCCTTCACTGTTTGCTCCAAATCCATCTTGCTGAAATAAACAGCAGAAAGATAAGGAAACCTGGCTTGAAGACCTGCTTATGCATATGATGAATGATATGTTATTCATGTAATGCATTCAAGGGTTCAAAAATTCAAATTTGTTGCAAACAAAAAGAACTCACGTCATATTAAGAAGAAATTGTTAGTACATAAGTGCCCCATGGGCAAAATATTACAAAATTCTTAATGTAAAAAGACGTTGTGCATCCTCTTCGGTGCGATGTAGGTGTTGAGAGTTTCCTCCTCGTGAAGTCGACGGGTGAGCTCTAAAACCTTCTTCTCACTGGAATAGAAGCTGGCTTCAAAAGTATCCCGTTCTTCTTTGAGTTGGATCTAACTCTTTTGCATTTCCTCCCATGATGTTGGCATGTCAGGATGTAGGATGGTGTATGGAACCTTTCCTTCCTTAACAGGCTCTTTAATCAAGGGGAGAATGTGAGGATATGGCATCATAAGATTCTGAGAGCAGGTTCGTACCCACTTGAGGTAAGGCTCAAGGGGGATGGAATTCTTGTGCCCCAGTGTCTTACTGTCTACCTTGTTAGGCATCCTCCAAGCTCTGATGAACCTTTGTCGAAGTCCTTGCGCATCATTGTCGAAGTCAAAAACTAGGTCCAGAATTAGCATGTCATGAGGGCCATCCCTCCGGGCATATCCAAATTGTCTCAAAGCTAGACAGGGGTTGTAGGTAATGCCTCCCTTAATGCCAAGTAATGGGACATTAGGGAATTCACCATAACGATCAATGATGATGACATTTTCTCTGGACCGAGAACACCAATGTACATCAGAATGTATGAGGGTCATCAATCGTTGTGACCACCTTAAACCTCACTCATTCTTCAAAACTGATTGTGGAAGGTGAGAAATAAACCACCTTGCTAGGAGAGGAGTACAGCACATGAGAACACCTCTTTTCCTCATTGTTCGTGTGTAAAATGAGTGTAGGATGTCCCCAAGCAATGTAGGTATGGGATTCCTGGACATGAAAATCTTGACAATATTCACATCTATGAGTTGATCAGGATTTGGGAACAAGACCAACCCATAAATAAGGAGTGCCACAATCTCTTCAAAGGTTTGCAGATCCAAGGAATTCCAGCAGTCTTGTGCCTTCTCAAATAGAAACTTTGCCAAGAAGCCCTTTACACCACTTCTAGTTTCCCAATGCCCCTTGATGTCAGATGGTTGCAAGTGTAATGCTTGAGCAACATCTTCAGGCTTTGGTTCTTTTTCCGTATCGTTGTAGGGTAGTTTATTAAGAATAGGAATTCTCGGGAGTTGAGAAAATTCCTCCAAAGTAGGCACCAATTGGTAATCAGGGAATGTGAAATAGTGGTGTAGGGGGTCAAAGAACTGGAAAAGTACTTTCACCATGTCTTCTTCAATGCTGGTGTTGACTAAGTTGAGGAGTCTACCATGTCTTTCACTGAAGAGAGAATTCTCTGGAATCCTGGAAGTAAGATCTTTGAGTTGAGGAGGGATCCTCACAAGGTTGACTTGAATTGTTTTCCTGCGAAGAGATTCCATGACCTACAAAACAAGAACAAAGATGAAGATCCAAACCCTTGAAATGGTTAGTGGATGCATATGATGCTTTATGATGTTCATGATGTATGCACAAGCACATGTACAAGCAAGTCACACAAAACCCTAGTTTTAGGCTTGCATGAGGTTTCATAGGTAAGTACCCTCTTGAGTTTAGTTGGCTCAAAACTTGTCCTATAAATAGTAACCGGGTTCTAAGGAGCTCAATATCATTGGATTGTTTTCTATGTTAATTGTTTTGGTTTAGCCACTTAACTAGCGAACAAATTATTCCAAGAAAACAACCCTCAATGAGTGTAGTATCGAGTATCTACCAACTTCAGACTGCACCAAAGTCGGTTATCTCACTACCCCTAATAAAAGGCCAAGATGGTCAAGTAAGGTTCTAGTTCATTAGTGCTTAATGACATCACTCAGCGGCCCTATATTCTCTTTGATTGACTCAAAGGCTACCGATACTCACAAATATGTCGCACTAATATAGCTATTGCTTCAACCGTGTCGGTATACCCCGCACAGTTTCCACAATGTATTGCTATCTATGAATGTCTATGAATGTTTCCCAAATCCGGGTGGAGGATTTCAAGCCCAATCAAGAGAACCAAAATGTAAAGCAATCAAAGCAAACAATAATCATGCAAAAGGGTGATCTAAGCCCTAAGGTTACTCCACTTTTAGAGATATTCCCCAGCAGAGTCGCCAGTTTTGTGATACGGTGGGAGAACTGACTTGGGATTTGCGTTTGTGTTCGCAAATGTTTCGGTTCAGCAAGAGTCGCCACCGACTTTTTATTTTATCCTAAGGAAAAGTCAAAAAGCACAGGAAAGACCTTTGAGATGTTTTCTTGGGTTTGGGGAGTAGATTATAGAAAGGGAAGGTATTAGCATCCTTTCTATCCATGGTTATCCATGGGCTCTTAGTTACTTGCTTAGATCACTTGCTTTGGATTTTCAATTGTTTGAAATGGTGCTTTGTGTGTGGTTTTGAAAGATGTTTTGAAAAGAGGCCATTGTTGTGGCAACCTTTGTAATGATTCTTGTTTGAATGTATACAAAGGTGTTTTTGTCTTTTGAAAAGGTTTTCAATGCTTTGAAAGTTGGATTTTTGAAATTGTGTTGTGAAGTGTGTTTTGAAAAGTAGCAAGGATGTTTTTTGCAAGTTTGATCAAGTAACCAAGAGTTATCTACCCTATTTTTACTCAAAGATCTTTCTTATGTTTTTAACCCTTTTAACAGTGTTGTTTCACCATTGTTTTTGGTGAACAACCTTGTGTTAGGATGTAAACGGGACAGGCGCGGGTCATCGTATAGATCATGAAGGCAATAGTGTCAAGTATCTTTGGCAATTTTCTTGAGGGACTGTGATCATTTTGTTTAGGCAACTCCGATAGCGTCATCGAGGGACTATGATATTTTTGTTTGTTTTTGTTTTGCCAAAGTACTTGACATGCAACCATGGCCCATTTTTTAAGGCAACAAGTGTATGAAACCCTAGGGGGTGCAAGTGTGCATTGTATTTATTTTTCATGCATGTTTATCTTTGGATTAAGTCAAACTAGTTATTGATTTTATTTGCATACAAACCCTAGGTTTAAGCATGGCATAATTGAAAGCTTTTAAATGTGAGAGAATTTAAAGTTCTAGGCTATTACAACATGATTATGGGGATGGGGATACAAATTTGAATTGGGAATATTTTGACAAGAAAATAAATTCTAAGTTATTACAACCACATCGAATGTACAAGTTAATATTTATCATTCAAATAAATACAATTAAGTAAATATCAAATAAAAACGTATTATGCAAAAAAGGTTTTTTATGTATGTGAAAAGGGTATTTTTAATGTAAAATATAAACAAAATAAAAAAAGTCAAATTTTAATTATTTTTGTTATTTTAGGGCAAAACCCTAATTCTCAAATAAATGGCAATATTTATTAATTATATACAATATATATTAATTTATGTAAGAATAAAAGTATATTGTTAAGAAAAAGTATTTTTAGTGTCAAAAAATAAAAATGTATTATTTCTATATTTTTGTCCTAATTATCTAATAAAATAAAATATACAAGTATATATATATATATATATATATATATATATATATATATATATATATATATATATATATATATATATATATATATATATATATATATATATATATATATATATATATATATATATATATATATATATATATATATATATATATATATATATATATATATATATATATATATATATATATATATATATATATATATATATATATATATATATATATATATATATATATATATATATATATATATATATATATATATATATATATATATATATATATATATATATATATATATATATATATATATATATATATATATATATATATATATATATATATTAAACATATTAAATATATAAAGATGAAAATAATTATTTAAAAAAAAGTGTATATTTAAGAAAATATTTTCAAGTGTAAATAAAAATAATAAATGGAAAATAAGTATATTTTTTTATATTATTTTTTAGGGTTTTAATGAAAAGGATTTAGATTATTTACATATATATATATATGTTTAATTAAACTGAAATAAATATAAAATAAATATGAAAAATATGGAAAATTATTTTTGGCATTTTTTTATGTTTGAACAAAAAAATATAAAGTCAGAATAAAAAGAAAAAACATAAAAATGACAAATATTTAATTAAATGGGCCAGGGGGGTGCAAACTGAATAAAGGGGTGTTAAAAGCAAGAATGACACAGGCCCAGCCCAAGTCATCTTCTTCAACCTCCAGCTTTTTCAAACGCGCGCGCTTCTTGGTTCAAATGCCAACTCCTGATTCTTTGATCTTTTGACAAAACTTAAAACATGAAACTTGTAGAGAATTTAAACACGAATCCAACCATATAAAGCATTAAATCTAACTCTCAAAGACCAGAGAGAATTTCTCTGGCCCTAAAATCTGACCTAACTTTTTTCACATGTTCATGGCTGAAATTCTCCTAGCACACTTAATATAAATGAAAGCTGATCATATGTATGGCTTCAGGGCTATGAGTACAACATATTTCATTCACAAACCTAAGCCTAACCATTCCTAAATAGAGAGATAGAAGACCATGAAATACCTGTTTCATCTTGAATCGAGTAGAGCAATGTAGCAACCTTCAATGGTGTTTGAGCTTCTGTTGAGCTTGCCTGAGGTCCAAGGAAGCTTCTCCAATGCCTTGGCTTGCTTTAAAACACCTTGAATCGTGCTATAGAAGTCCACCTGCAAAGCTTGGAAATGAAAATGGCAAAGTGTGTTAGAGGTGTTACAGCTGGTGTTTAAGGTTTGAGATAGTTTGGATGGATGAAATGGAAGATGTTTGAACAGGTTTGGGCAAAAATGCACGAGCAAATTGTGTTGTGGAACTCAATCTGCAGGGAGTGCCCTGTTTTGCAGCAAAACAGTGGTTTTGTGTATTAGGAGGTATGAGGGATGGAAGGGTCGTGCCTTAGGTCTGTTTTGATGTATGGAACTTGTTCACAAAGTTTGTTTTGGCTCTTGTTTACAGATATGAAAAGTTGGTTGTGTTTTGCAATCTTTCTTCTATATGAAGCAAAGATATGTAAGTCTATCTCACAAGCTTGTACCAGCCATCTTGTATGCTGCACACAACCCTCTAGGCCCCCTCTAATCCATGGATTTGATTTGCAATCTCAGATCTTTGTTCAAGGCTCAATGCTTAGTGGTTTGACATAAAGCTACTTTTGCAAAAATGGCAAAATCACTTTTACTACTTAAGGCTTAAACTTGCATGTAATGTCCATATGAATAAGATAACACCTTAACACAATGGTTAGGCATTAAATTATGAAGTGTAAGTTGTCTTTGAGGCCTGCAAGCTAGCATTACATAAGCTGATTTGAAAATGCAAGTTTGTATGAACATGCCTTGGCCATGAACAAAAGTGAATTTTGGCCAACTTTGTGAATTCAATTCTCTCTAACCACAAGGGTGTTTGAGGAGTTCTTAGACAATTTGGAAAGCTTGGAACATGTACTAAAATCCATCTTTGTAATGCAAATCGAAACTCCAAGTGGAACCATGTGAAAAATGGCCAAGAAGATGGGTCAAAATCCTGCCTAGATTAGGGCAAATTTTCTCTAAGTTAAAAGTTTTAGGCACCCTTGTTCCAAAAATCATAACTTTAGATACAAGCTTCCTTTGAGAAAACTTTTTGAATCAAAGTTGTAGATTTTGTGATGGACTACAACTTTAATGTTTCAAGTTTTGTTTGAATTCATTTTCATCTTGGTGAAAAAATGGGACAAAGTTAGGAAAAAATAAGAAAATTTCATAACTTAGAAAATTTCTAAGTTATGAAATTTTTCATTTTAAACCCTAATTTGCATTTTTGGGTTTATTTATCAAAAAGTTTCATAATTTTACATGTTTTGATGAAAAATAACCCTTGGCACTTGATTTTGACCAAAAAGTCAAAGTTTGACTTTTCAGTATACAGTCAAATTTTGATCAGTTGACTGAAAAATTCATTTGTCAATCCTATGCATTTGAGATTTTTTGAACTTGTTGAATGGGTCTAGACAAATTCATTGAGTTCTTGAGTCCATATGTGATCTTGGTTTGCCCTTGGTTAGGTCAAACAGTCAAAAATTGCCTTTGTGCAGTCAAAACCCTAAAAATGACCATTTTGCCCTTTTGGTGATCTGATCAAATTTCTTGTGGAATTGTGATCCAAACTTGATCAAATGGTTCATATGAGTTCATAATGTTGATGTGGGTCAAATTTCATGAGGTTTGACTGTCAATTGGCCACAGTTGACTTTTTCCCTAATACAGCTGATTTTTAGGTCAAGTGCCCAATTGACTGGGCAAAGATTTGAATCAAGGCTTGAAACTTGGTATGGGAAAACTTGTGAACCCAACATGAAGTATGAAAGTCAATTTGGACATTGTAGGTCAAATCATCCTTGTGCAAACTCAAACCCTAATTTGGGTCGACAGTGCAAGGAGGGGTCTTGAGCAGAGCAAACCCTAACTTGATCTTGAACTCCAAGAGTCTTGTGATGAGAAAATGTTGATGAAATGAGAGGGAAAATTTTGGGGTACAACAGTAAAGATTCGACAAATCTCTAGAAGCCATTTGATCAGAAAGTTTATCTTAAAAGCATGCAGCCAAAGGTAAGTTACAAAAGTTACCTTGATCAGCACGGTAATCTTGGGACACCATATTGGTTTCCAAGGGCATATCCAGATTTCGTCAACATAGTTTCTATGTCTACCCCAAGCCAAGAATCTTCCTCAAGCAGGATTGTTTCTTGCGATCTGTTTTGTAGATGTGTGTATGGCTTCCTCTAACAGTTGTTAATCAATTAAATGGTTTCCTACGGGCTATGTTATGGTGTTGGGTTTATAATCCCATTTTTCAGTCTTGTTGCAGACTTCTCCAGTTGAGTGTGATTCTTTACCCAGCCAGGTGTTGATCAATTACAGTTTAAAAAGAGCTATGAAGCTTTGCTCATTTGATGAAGTTCTTTCTCCCTTTGTATTGATATGGAATCTCTTATAGAGCATTGCTCCCTCCAGTTACGACATTATTGTTGTAATGTGCTCCCTAAGTAGCTAGACAAGGGCATTATCTTTTCTAAGAAATACTAAGACAGTTGTCAACTTTTCTGAGTTTTCTCTCACCAAGTGTTGAGTCTGATTTAAAATCCCCATAATTTTGACCTCTTGCTATAATGTGAACTTCTGGATTCCCCAGGAAGGTTTTCTCAAGTCGTTTTCACTGGTATGCGCGTGATTTTTTGTATATTAAAGACGATACCATTTGGTGTAAGGTGCAGTATCGGGTTTGTGATCCCATTGTCCCCAGTCAAGTCTTGGTTTTTTTTAATTTTGGGTTTGCATGGTCTGAAGCCTCTATCTCAGATTCCCCAGCGAATTCTTCCCTCATATGACGAAAGGTCTTGTTCCCTTGGTGTGCTGAGATGGAACTATTTGCAAAATTTCGCTCTTTCTGTAGTATTGGCATTATTGTTGGTATTTATTTCCCAGGAAACTAGACCAGGGCAGTATATTTTCTAATAAGTGTTGAGACAGTTGTCAACCCTTTGGGTTTTCACCCGCCGAGTGTTGGGTTTGATTTAAAATCCCCATGAGTTTGACCTATTTCTATAATGTTAACTTCTTGATTCCCCAGGAAGGCTATACCAGGGAATTTTTTGTTGGAATAAGTTTGCATGATATGAAGGTTCAATCCAGGGTTCCCCAGTGAAGGCCTCGATATTTGATAAAAGACTTTTCTCCCTGTGCGTGTTGAGTTTTGACTCATTTACGAAGCATCTCCCTCTCGGAAGTACTTGCAGTTCGTTTGATTACCCGATAATCAGGCAAGGATAATGTTTTACTTAAGAAGTGTTGAGATGGCTATCAACTTTTTTGGTTTTCACTCGCCAAGTGTTGGGTTTGATTTAAAATCCCCATAAGATTGATTTCTTGCTATAATGTTTGACTTTTAACTCCCTAAGCTATTATTCCCATGAGGTTTCATACTTTTTCCCCAGAGAAGTTGGTGCAATGCTTACTCTCAATATTGAAGAACGTATCTTTGTTTTCCCCAGTGGAGAACGTATCTTGGTTTTCTCCCTTCAATGTGGTGTTAGCCTCCCCAATGAAGTCAGTACGAGGTCCCCAGTTGATGTCTCGATGATGAAGCACTATCTCCCATAGTGAAGTCTGTATGATATTTCTCCATTAAAGTCAGCTCAAAATCCTCAGTTGATGTTTTTCCGATATGATTTCCATCGACCTTATTTGAAATCAGTATTGCAATCCCCAGTAGAAGTGCGAATCGTGAAAACTTGTGTTTCCCCATTGAAGTCTGTGTGTTATTCCCTGGTGAAGCCTGAAGAAGGATGTTATATCCATGTGTCTGTACTGTTTTGTCGTTATGATTTGCTTACTTCCGGATTATGTTTCTCCCCAGTGAAGTTAAGCCGCGAAATAGGATCTTGTTTCCTCAGTTGGCGCTTTTTTTCTTATGGAATGATCGTCTTGGATGCGATTTAGCCGAGTGTTGTTTGTGTCCAAGTTGGTTTTGTTTGTTTAGCCCCAGTGTTATATGTCTGTTTTGTCAGCATATACATGATACCACTCATACATTCATACATACATCATACATAGTTGAATTTAGCAAATCATTGCTCATTTGCATTCATTAAATTTGTTTGTTGACATATTACCCTGTTTTGCAGAGTTGTGTTGTCCTCTCTCCAAATAGAGTGCCAGCCTTAAGCAGAAAGTGTATATTCTTTCAATTTCCCCACTGAGTTATCCCTCGTGGAAGATTTTTGCTTTAGCTTTCCTGTACAGCTCTTTGTCTGGATGATTTGGGTTTCCCTCTTGAGTTTATTTCTCAAAGGATGTATTTTGGTTGATTGTTTCACTCCAGTTTACTTCTGGTTTGAATCTTTGCTTCCCAACGATGTTATTACTTTTGATCTCTGCAAGCTTCGAGCCTTGGTTTGAGTGCGCATTTATTTTGCACGAGAGGACTTTATCTCCTCAGTAGGAATATGTTGGCATTTCCCCAGGAAGCTATACTGCCTTCCCCGTGAAGTCATGATTCATTCTCCAGGAAGTCATGACATTTTCTCTAGGAAGTCATTTTACAATCCTCCATAACAGCAAGTAGCAGGTCTCTTTATTTGAGCAACTTATATTTCCCCGTAAAAGTCGACGTTACTTTTTTTCTATCTTCTCTATGAGTGGATAGTTTGCAGTACGTTGTCAAAATACTCCAGTGGTTGGCTAGTCTCTTCAATATCGCAGAAACAATTTGTTGAGAAATCTTTACAAGTGGTAGTATCTTTATTTGAGATAGCTTGTATATTACCCTTTCCATGTGGAATGCCTTGGTTAAAGAAGAAGTTAAGATCCATTCTTGGTGAAAAGCCAAGATTTTTGGAAACTTGTTATTATTAGTCCTTCCTCTCTACCTTCAACCATTGAGCTGGTAGTTTACCGTCATCTCTGAGTCAATATCTCTTTATATTCTACCTTCAACTATTGAGTTGGTAGTTTACTGTCATCTGTGAGTCGGTATCTTTTTTATCTTTTACCTTCAACTATTGAGTTGGTAGTTTACCGTCATCTGTGAGTCGGTATATTTTTGATCTTCTACCTTTAACTATTGAGTTGGTAGTTTACTGTCATCTATGAGTCGGTATCTCTTTATCTTCTACCTCCAACTATTGAGTTGGTAGTTTACCGTCATCTGTGAGTCGGTATCTTTTTGATCTTCTACCTTTAACTATTGAGTTGGTAGTTTACCGTCATCTGTGACTCGGTATCTTTTTGATCTTCTACCTTTAACTATTGAGTTGGTAGCTTACCGTCATCTGTGAGTTGGTATCTTCTTTATCTTCTACCTTCGACTATTGAGCTGGTAGTTTACCGTCATCTGTGAGTCGGTATCTTTTTGATCTTCTACCTTTAACTATTGAGTTGGTAGTTTACCGTCATCTGTGAGTCGGTATCTTTTTTATCTTCTACCTTTAACTATTGAGTTGGTAGTTTATCATCATCTGTGAGTCGGTATCTTGTTGATATTCTACCTTCAACTATTGAGTTGGTAGTTTACTGTCATCTGTGAGTCAGTATCTTTTTGATCTTCTACCTTCAACTATTGAGTTGGTAGTTTACCGTCATTTGTGATTCGGTATCTTTTTGATCTTCTACCTTCGATGATTGAGTTGGTAGTTTACCGTCATCTGTGATTCGGTATCTTTTTTATCTTCTACCTTCGATGATTGAGTTGGTAGTTTATCGTCATCTGTGAGTCGGTATCTTTTTGATCTTCTACCTTCAACGATTGAGTTGGTAGTTTACCGTCATCTGTGAGTCGATATCTTTTTGATCTTCTACCTTCAACGATTGAGTTGGTAGTTTACCGTCATCTGTGAGTCGGTATCTCTTGATCTTCTACCTCTAACTATTGAGCTGGTAGTTTACCTTCATCTGTGAGTCGGTATCCTCTTTATCTTCTACCTTCAACTATTGAGTTGGTAGTTTACTGTCATCTGTGAGTCGGTATCTTTTTTATCTTCTACCTCTAACTATTGAGCTGGTAGTTTACCATCATCTGTGAGTTGGTATCTTCTTTATCTTCTACCTTCAACTATTGAGTTGGTAGTTTACCATCATCTGTGAGTCGGTATCTTATTACTTTTCTACCTCCATCCATTGAGTTGGTAGTTCACAGTTATTTGTCAATCATTGTTATCCACTGCCTTTTTTCCTCATTTATTGAGTTGATGCTATATTGTCTCCTCTTTGGATTTTACACCAATAGAGTCGGGTATTTTGGTCCACCAGTGATTTATTTTCCTGGTCGGGTTTCTCTTTTGTTTCCTTATTTCCTTTGTTACATCCACAGTGGTGTCTTGCGTCTCTTTAGATTTTCCCATCTGCATTCATAATCATAAGCATTTCATGGCATCTTAGGGACAAAAATAGGGCTTGTTTTATATTTAAGTATCTTCAATCGCGTCGACACGAAAAATTTTAACCTTCGTATCTCCGGATAGAAGACACTTAAATAAGAGCAGTTGTTGTACCCCAATTTTTGCCCCTAAGATTCCTCTATTATATCATATCAACTCGATCATAACAATATCACATTAGGGTTGGTTCTTCCTCTTTTTCTATCTCATATCTTTAAGTTTTCTCTTGAGGAATCTCCAAGCACCTTAGTTGTGTATTTTGTATATGTGTTGTTGACTAACTTCTAATCAAAATACAAAAAATATTCATCTTTGCCTTTGCATATTTGTGTTTTGTAGGTACCGAGTCAAAGCATCCGACAAATAAATTTTTTCCGGTATTATTTCCCTAAAATCTCTATTTGCAAAGAAAAAATAATTAAAATTTTTCATTTTTGTTTTCCTGTACAATCGATTGCTCCCATAGTGTAATCGATTGCACAGAGTGTATTGTGCACAATCTTTGAAAAAAACTGTGTTTTCAGCCTTCAAAAATCAAAAAAAAAATTAGTATGTGTCGACACATGCATGTTATGTGTCGACTCATGCAAATTGATTGATTATGTATTGTGTTGAAATAACAGCTTGTATCGACCCATAGAAGCTTGTGTCGACTCATGCAAATTGATTGATTCTGTATTGAGTTGAAAAGGCAACTTGTATCGATCCATAGAAGCTTGCGTCGACTCATGTTGTGTTATACAACTAGAATGTGTCGATGCATACGACTCTTGTGTCGACTCATAGCAGCAAAACACACGTGATTTTTGAAAAAAGCCAGCAATTTCAAAACTGTCATCTTTTTGGCTCCAATTTTTCTGCATAATTTGAAAATTATATCATTAATTCAATTTTTGGCTCCAAGAATCAATTACCAAATTACCACTAATCCCAATCCTAAACTCTATAAATAGAGACCTCATTTCATTCAAATGACAAGCTTTTGATAGCCAAACTCATTTTGCTAAAAAATCTCTCAATTCTTTTCATCTACAAAATTCACTCAAAGCTCCACTTTCAAAAAAAAGGATAGTAAGCTTTGCATTGAAGCTTACTAATCTTTGAGCTAAACCTTCATCCAAACACTTTTTCTTCATCAATTCTCTACATCCTAGCTTTGGTAATTGATTCTTGTGGTTGAATTGAAGCAAATTCTGGAAGTTGTTTGATAATTCTCTAATTATACCTTTGGTAAGTTGGATCATCATCTTTCACAATGTGATCTCTTGTGGATCTCTGGTTTTGATTCATTGAGCACTGTTTTATGATTCCATTAATGTTATTTTCTCATAATTTGATGGAATTTTCATGCTCAATTGGATCCATGATCATAAGGTGTTTGATGAAAAGTTGGAACAAGAATTTGATCCTTGAAATGTTGTTTTCTACTGATTTTAAAAGGTTGCAATCAATTGTTGTAACATTGCAATCAATTGTCATAGAAAATTGATTTGAAAAAAAACTGCACTGATGCAATTGGTTGTTGTCTAAGCACAATCGATTATAACAGTGCCAAAAATACCTTTTATGCCTTATTTTGGGGCTGTTTTGATCCATAAATGTTTTTCTACTCACTCCTTTTGATTGTTGGTTTGGATTGCAATTTTAAATGTCTAATTTCTCTTTAAACTCAATGGACTTTATGATGTAGATGAAGTTGGATAAATGTTCATCAATTCAAATCTACCAAAGAGTGAATTATTTAATTCATTTTTGGTGCTTTGGATTAATGATATTTTTAGTGCTTTAATCCATCTAGAGGAGTGATTGAATTTAAAGATGAAAGAAATTTAAAGTAGTGATCCAAATTAGTTTATCATTCCCCTCCCTCTTCATCTTATCCCTTTCTTTTTTAATTGTGTTACATGTTAAGGGATGGTGATCTCTATATCATTTATCCAAACATGAAGTACATAGATTGCTATTGTCTGGCCTGAAAATAGGCGCGACTTCTACATAAGTCCACTTACGATTGCTTAACATAGCGCTAAATTTTGTCCCGGTTCGATTAAATGATCATTTGTGGCCCAAACCTATGTTTGTAAGCCCAAGTAGATTAATTTAATCCCTTTGATCCAATAACCTTTAGATTCATTGTGTGGAGGCTTTGGTTCTACCAATCCTCTAATGGATCTTCATCAATTTTGGTCAACGCGGATCACTTAAACATCGTTGATCATTAAATGTTGCCTTGAGAATTTATTATATGGATGATATACTTGACAAAAAGCAAATGCAACTTATTGTGTGGAGGCTTTGGTTCTACCAATCCTCTAATGAGTTCCAAATCCAAGTTTCAAGATGGTCATCCAACTAACCACTAATTTCTAACAATTGACTTTACTTTATGCTTTTATTTTTATGCTTTATGTACTATTTACTTTAGCATTTACATTTCATGCTATTTTCATCTTTGCTCACTTGAGTATTTACTTTTATGTCATTTTTATTTTGCTCACTTGAGCTTTTCTTTTCTTTTTGAAGATACTTAATAATCAACATAAACCCTAAAAAAAACCTTTAATGGCACTTGGACTATTTGGTTACTATCCTTGGCATTATGGAGCATGGGACTTTTTCTTGGACTTAGGATTAGAAACCTTGACCTATCTTGGAGACCTTGTGACCTTATCTGATTATTTTGTCTGGAGCTCTTGAGGTTTACCTTAAGACATTGGGTTGTTTGTTTGTTTTGTGTGCAGGTTATTGTGATTACACTCTTTGTTTGTAATCTGGAATTCACCCGTATACAGCCATTATTCTGCCCAATTTTTGTGAAGACTTAATACACTTGAAGTTTGGTTCTCTCAAGAGGTCTAGTATCTTTGCTTGCTTGGTTTCAATCCAAAGAATGGGAGTTCTATATTGACTCATAATGTCAAGTATTGGCTTCTTGTTGGTTATATTATTCTTCTCCTTAGCTTTTACCTCATGCTTTAGGATAGTCTCTTCTTCTCCTCCCATCTTCTTTAATTTCAAAAATCTTCTCCTTCCTTTTGAAAACTCTTCTTATTTCTAAACTTGAAACACTTTCATAATAAACTTGGAGTTATGTCCATGCATTTTCAAAATAATTTCATAAATAAACTTCAATCAATTTAATAATACCTTGACATTTTTTGTGAGAAGACTAAAAGTCAATCAATCTCATTTCAAACCATTTTGCCTCTTTGGCTTTTATCTTTAAACTTTTCTCAAAAAAGATTAGACTCTTGCCAATCCTTGTAGTGATGCAAACAACTATACTTCTACAATATGTAGTGAAGAGAGATATTTCCACTTGGGTGTTGAGTGAGGCATTGTTGATTTTAAAATCCAAGCCATATCTTCCACTTTGAGATGATTCAAATTCTCCTTTCTCATGATTGTGGGTAGTAAGTATGTTTTCCACATGGACAATGACGATGATATCTTATCTCATAAAATTAACCAACACACTTGTGTTTCAAATTTTTAAAATAGGAACTACGTGTACCCTGATCCCCTATTGCACGAAAGGTGGTACGTAGGCACTAAAGGTTCGCAACCGCGGTGGGTGCAAAAATCATAAAAAATATATTTCTTTTCTCACCTCCACCTTCCATTTTATATACAACATATTTTATAGCCAAAATATACAGATTTTACAAAGAGGTTCCTGTGGAGTACCGTAGATGTTTAGGGTGCTAATACCTTCCCTTTGCATAACCAACCCCCTTACCTTGAATATTTCCCTCCTCTTTTTGGGTTATTCTCTCTTTTCCCATTACTTTGGAAACAATAAAGCGCGGTGGCAATTTTTATTTTGATTTGTATAAAGTCTAGTCAATCCAATGGCTCAGTCTTGAACATTTCTACCGCTATAGTAAGAATCTTTCAACGAATTGTCTTTATCATTGAAGTACAACCAAAATCAACAACGAACTATCTCCCATAATGACGAGACTACCATTCATTGGAGTAACAAATTTTAACGATGAACTATCTCCCATAACGACGAGACTACCATTCATCAGAGTAAAAAAATTTAACGATGAACTATCTCCCATAACGACGAGACTACCATTTATCAGAGTATAAATCTCGACAAATGAACTACCTCCCATAATGATGAGGCTACCATTCATCAGAATAACATCTTCTCTAGCATTAACAGATTTACTGGGAAGAACAGGTTGCTCAAATAACGAGACCTGTCACTTGTTGTTTAAGAAGGAATTGTAACAATATTGGCGGGAAGTGAAGCTTTATTTCCTGGGGAAATACTAATATATTCCTGTTGAGGAGAAAAATTCTTTGCATGCAAAATAAATGCACATTCTCAAATCAAGGCTCGAAGCCTGCAGAAATCAGAATAATAATGTTGTCGGGAACTACAGATTTAAACTAGAAATAAACTGGAATGAAATAATCAACCAAGTCAGCACTCGATGAGAAATAAACTCAAAAGGGGATCACACTCCATCCAGATAATGAACTGAATAGGAAGGCTGAAGCAAAATTCTTCCACGAGGGGTAACTCAGTGGGGAATTTGAAAGGATCTACACTTTCTGTTTAACGTTGACAACTCTATTGGAGAGAGAGTAACATAACTTTGCAAGGAGAACACTATGCCAACAAAGCATTAATGAATGCAAATGAGTAATGAGTTTTATTTAGCTATGCATGATGTATGTATGAATGTATGAATGTTATCATGTATATGCTGACAAAATAACCATAATACACTAGGGATAACCAAACAAATCTAATCTTGGGTGAAGACGACACTCGGCCAAGTCACATGCAGGATGAAGATTAGATTCCACGAGAGGGTAAGCATCAACAGAGGAAACAAAGTCCCATTTCACGGCTTAACTTCACTGGGAAAAACATGGCTTGAAAACGATCAAAGCACCACCTGACAAACAATAAATAAAGTCGCAGGAATACCATAAACTTTTATATGTTTCACCAGGGAATACCAATACGGACTTCGATAAGGGAAGAGGAAGCTTCATCATCTAGACTTCACTGGAGATTCTGATACAAATCTCATTAAGGGAAGATGAAAACCAAGTCGTTGAGACTTCAACTGGGGATGTCAATACAGACCTCACTAGGAAGATTAAAAACTACATCCTTGATGCTTCAACTGGGGATTGTTATGCTAACTTAATTGGGGGGAAAGAAGCCACACACACCAAAGAGAGCCTGGATACAGTCTTCAATATCAGGCATAATAGTTGTGAAAAATTCTTTGTAGAGAGATCATGGAATTTCATGGGATAACAACTTCAGAGGGAAGCATCATATTCGACACATCTGGAGAATTAAGAAATTATCGTCATAGTAATAGGTCAGCTTATGGGGATTTTAAATCAAACTCAGCGCATAGCGAGAGAAAACCCAAGGAGTAGACGCTTATCTCAAAACTTATTAGAAGGTATATTGCCCTTGTCTGGTTGCTTAGAGGCACACTACAACAACAATATCATAACTGGAGGGCATAATACCCCTCGGTCGAAGAAATCTGAATCAGGACCTGACTAGGGAGGATGGGATTACAAACCCAACATCAAATAGCTGCTTGAAAACAATCTGAACCAAAACTTAACTGGAGAAAGATGGGAACATAATCCCAAATGCCACGCCATATGTCAACTTGTATGAGATTCATTTTTCCTAAGAAGCAGTATCATCAATGGAATACGCACATATCAATAAGAGTAACCAGGGAACTTTTCAAAACTTAGGAGTTCGTTCATCCTTGGAATCACCACTTTTGTTCCACCCAAATCACAACGTCCGAAGTAAAAGGTAATTTGTAAATTCTTTACAAAACATTTTTATCATTAAGTCTTTTTGTTTAGAAAATTTCTATTGATAATAAATGAAATTTTTGCGAACAGAATAAAATAAGAACTACAAAGAATTGGATGAAGGCTCAAACTTTATTAATAGAATTGTAGTCTGCGAACGGCGAGACTCCATAGATGATTACAAAGTTTGGAAAATGGTAAATATATGGGAAAGATACATTTGAATAAAATGACCACTATTCTCCCTAACAACTTTGAACTCGTGGGCTAAGACTTCAGTTGAAGTGTAATGAGAATCTGAGAAGATTGTTGCTTCAATGATCGAGTCTTGTCTGACGCAGTTACTTGCCAAGAAATCCTTAACTTTTGCCTAGGTTTCCCTTACGGGTTTTCAACCTACCGGGAAGGTTTATTTTGTTTGTGTCTCTAATTTTTGCCTAGACTGCCCTTTCGGGTTTTTAGCCTACCGAGACGCTCCTTTTTGCCTGAGTCGCCCTTTCAGGTTTTCAACTTAGCGAGTTGTTCTTTTATTTCTTTAGGCGAAGTATTTCTTGACTGCATCAGCATTTAAAGGATGTGGGAACTCCTCGCCATCCATAGTTTCAAGAATCAGTGCACCGCCAGAGAAGGCTTTCTTGACAACATATGGGCCTTCATAATTAAGAGTCCACTTGCCCCTAGAATCAGTGTTAAAAGACATGATCTTCCTGGGCACGAGGTCACCTTCTCTAAATTCATGAGGCTTGACTTTCTTATCAAAAGATTTCTTCATCCTCTTTTGGTATAACTGACCATGACACAAGACCTTCATTCTCTTTTCTTAAATTAAATTCAACTGGTCAAACCTGCTCTGGATCCATTCAGCCTCTGATAACTTGGTTTCCATCATCACGCGTAAAGAGGGAATTTCAACCTCGACGGGGAGCACTGCTTCCATACCTTACACCAGCGAGAAAGGGGTTGCCCCTGTTGAGGTGCGAACAGATGTACGATACCCATGCAAAGCAAAAGGAAGCATCTCATGCCAATCTTTATAAGTAACAACCATCTCCGGGATGATTTTCTTAATGTTCTTATTTGCAGCTTCGACGACCCCATTCATCTTTGGCCTATAGGGAGATGAATTATGATGGATAATCTTGAAATCTTCACAAAGTTCCATCATCATCTTATTATTTAAATTCAATCTGTTGTCAGTGATAATCCTGCTTGGCACACCATATCGACAAATAATATTATGCTTGATGAAGCGTACTACCACCTGCTTAGTAACATTGGCATATGAAGTTGCTTCCACCCACTTGGTGAAATAGTCAATCGCTACCAAGATAAAACGATGTCCATTCGACGCCTTAGGTTCAATCACTCCAATCATGTCAATACCCCACATAGAGAAGGGCCACGAGGACGAAATAACATCGAGAAGTGTCGGAGGCACATGAATCTTGTCAGCATATATCTGACACTTGTGGCACTTCTTTGCAAATTTGCAACAGTCAGATTCCATTGTCAGCCAATAGTAACCTGCCTTAAGCATTTTCTTTGCCATCGAATGTCCATTGGCATGAGTACCAAAGGAACCTTCATGGATCTCATGCATCAACATATCTGCTTCGTATCTGTCCACACATTTGAGTAAGACCATGTCATGATTTCTTTTGTATAGCACATCTTCATTAAGGAAAAATATACCTTCCAACCTTCTCAGGGTCTTCCTATCTTTATTTGATGTACCCAACGGGTATTCTTGAGTTCGGAGAAAATGCTTGATAACGTGATACCAAGGCTTTTCGTCTGACATTTCCTCTAATGCAAATACATGGGCTGGTCTATCTAGACGTCGCACTGTGATACGAGGTATGTCATTCCAAGTATTCACCTGATACATAGACACCAAAGTTGCCAAAGCATCCGCCATTTGATTTTCCTCTCTAGGAATATGATGGAATTCAACTTTGTTAAAGAAGGGCAATAATCTTCTAGCATAGTCTTTGTAAGGGATCAAGCCAGGGTGAAGAGTATCCCATTATCCTTTAATCTAGTTTATTACTAAAGCTGAATCACCATAGACATCAAGGATTTTGATTCTGAGGTCCATAGCCGCTTCGAGACCCATGATGCATGCTTCATACTCCGCCATGTTATTGGTACAATCAAAGGTCAACCTTGTAGTGAAAGGGATATGAGACCCATGAGGAGTGATAATCACAACACCAATTCCTTTTCCGTAAGCATTCACATCTCCGACAAACACCATACCCCATCGGGACCCTAGATCAGGACCTTCCTTAGGCAAAGGTTCATCACAATATTTTACTTTCAGAAACATCACATCTTCGTCGGGGAAGTCATATTTGACAAACTGATAATCTTCAACCGGTTGGTGATCAAGGTATTCTTCTAATACACTACCTTTAATAGCCTTCTGAGTACGGTATTCAATATCGTATTCAGACAGCAACATCTGCCAGCGATCGATTCTTCCGGTAAGAGCAAGCTTCTCAAATATGTACTTAATTGGATCCATTTTGGATATCAGCCAAGATGTGTGATTCAACATATACTGACGCAGACGCTTCGCTGCCCAAGCCAAAGCACAACATGTCTTTTCAAGTAGAGTGTACCGCGACTCGCAATCAGTGAACTTTTTACTCAGATAGTAAATGGCGTATTCTTTTCTTCCTGGTTCATCTTGCTGTCCCAAAATAAAACCCATAGAACTATCCAACACTGTCAGATACATAATTAATGGTCTTCCCTCAACGGGAGGGAGCAAGATATGAGGTTAAAGAATATACTCTTTAATACTTTCAAATGCCCTTTGGCAATCATCGGTCCATACACACCCTTGATCTTTCTTCAGAAGCTTGAAGATGGGTTCACACGTTGCAGTCATATGGGAGATGAACCTGGAAATATAATTCAAACGTCTGAGAAAACCTCTAACTTGTTTTTCAGTCCTTGGAGCAGGCATTTCTTGAATTTCCCTGACTTTATCAGGATCAACTTCAATTCCTTTTTGGCTGACAATGAGACCTAGCAAATTTTCAGAACAAACACCAAAAGTACATTTATTCGGATTCAAACAAAGGTGATACTTCCTCAAACGCTGAAATAACTTCAACAAATCTTCCATATGTCCTTCCTCAGTATGAGATTTAGCGATCATATCATCAACATATACTTAGATTTCCTTATGCATCAGATCATGGAATAGGGTTATCATAGCCCTCTGGTACGTTGCACCAGCGTTCTTCAACCTGAAGGGCATCACTCTATAACAGAATGTTCCCCAGGGTGTGATAACCATTGTTTTTTCCATGTCCTCAGGAGCCATCTTAATTTGATTGTATCTAGAAAATCTGTCCATGAATGAGAACACCTTGAATTTTGTTGTGCTATCTACCAACGTATCAATATGCGGTAATGGAAAGTCATCTTTTGGACTTGCTTTATTTAGATCTCTATAATCAATGCACATGCAGACTTTTCCGTCTTTCTTTGGTACCAGGACAATATTGGCAATCCATTGAGGATACACTGATGTCACAAGAAAGCCAGTATCAATTTGCTTCAAGACCTCTTCTTTTATCTTCACTGCCATATCAGGGTGAGTTCTTCTTAACTTCTTCTTGATGGGAGGACATTCTGGCTTCAACGGCAGGCGGTGCTCCATGATGTCAGTGTCTAACCCAGGCATATCCTGGTAAGACCAAGCAAAAATATCAGAATATTCTTTTAATAACTCAATCAATTTTCTCTTCTCATCGGGATGAAGCAATTCTCCAATCTTGACTTCTCTTAGGTCTTCCTCTGATCCCAAGTTAATCACCTCCAACGACTCTTTATACGGCTGAATAGTATTCTCCTCGCGCTCAAGCAACTGTGAAACCTCTTTTGGGATTTCATCATATTCTTCTTCCTCGGCCAAATACACAGGATATTCGAAGTTGGGAGAGGGCGCAGAGTCATTGTATTCAATGGTTTTCTTAGTTAATCTGCACATGCGATTATGATTGGTTTTAGAAACTGACCGATGTATAAGTGATTATGCAGATTTACTAATGATTATCATTTATTTCGAAAGGTTTTATATGATTTCCATTTTCCAAGAAAAAGCAATAAATAAAACATAATTTGGAAAACAAAAATATCTTTTATTAATAATGTAAAAGTCCAAAACAAAAGACATGTCTGTACAATATCGCTTTCACCTTGGGCAGAGTGAAAAGATTTTTGGGAAGATAAACAAAAAAACAAATTACTTCGAGATGTGGATGCAAGAAGGCACATTAATGGTGATCCAATTATGGACCCTCACTCCATGAGTTACGAAATTCGGCATCTCTTGCCCTGGCTCATCCTCAAGGATAGCATTGATCTTTGAAGTAGTCGGATGCAGATACCCTGCATTGTGGAATATGTCTTGATACTTGCTGAAAGCAGACTTCAGCTTCAAAATCTCACACTTATTATTCTTCACCGAGAAGCCCAGACCAGCTTTATTCTTATTCACTGGTGGATTAATAATTTGCCCCCACGCCTTACTAGGGCCATTCCTTACTACATGTTGAGTATCTTTGAATGAACCAATAGAATCCTCATTTTTCCTTATATTATTGATCGACAAAGCTTGGAACTGCATTCCAACAACAGCCTCGTCAGCCTCTACAATGCTGAAGGAAGATAAATGAGATATTAATAAAGCTTGCTCGCCGTTTACGATAACCACCTTCCCTTCTCGGAAAAACTTTAACTTCTGATGAAGAGTCGACGTAACAGCCCCTGCCTCATGGATCCATGGTCTTCCCAATAGACAACTATAAGCGGGGACAATATCCATCACCTGGAAAGTAATCTGGAACATGTGTGGACCTATATGCATAGGCAAGTCCACCTCTCCAATGACTGACTTCTTGGAGCCATCGAAGGCTTTCACTATGATACCACTAGGACGCATGGGGGCTCCTTGGTACTTAAGCTTTAAGAGAGTTATCCTTGGTATCACGTTTAAGGCAGAACCGTTATCAATCAATACATTGGATAAAGAATCATTTTTGCAATTCATCGAGATGTGTAGAGCCATATTGTGGTTTCTTCCCTGCTCGGGTAATTCTTCATCACAAAAGCTCAAATTATTATAAGAAGTAATGTTCCCGACAACACCGTTAAACTGGTCCATGGGCATATCTCTTTCAACAAACGCCTGATCTAGTACTCTCATCAAGGATTCCCGATGGGCAGTATAATTCATCAATAAAGCCAATGTAGAAATCTTAGACGGGGTCTGTAACAACTGATCCACGATCTTGTAGTCGCTTATCTTAATGATCTTCAGCACATTATCAACTTCTTTCTCTAAGGTAGTGCCACTAGATTCCTCAGCCGCCTTTTTAGGTTCAACATTAGTTTCGACGACTTTCTTGCCATGATCAACATCTACCCAAAAAGTAGGAGAAAATACACGGCCACTACACGTCACTCGATTAGCTTCAGCGATATTCTCCACATGTGTCAAAGGTCGTATTGGAATCTCCACCCCGTCTTCTAGGATGGTCGCATTGTATTTATAGGGTACAGCTTTGTCTGATTCATACGGGACGCGACCATGTAAACATATAACAACAGGGGTTATTGCAGGCCTGCTGCAATATGTAATCTCCACCGGAGTAGGAATGTCAAAATGGGGTACAATAACATTCACCCCTACCTCTTTCGTATATTCAGACTTCACGGAATCACTAACGAAATTATCATCTTCAACCACAGGCTTGGACTCATCATCAGAAAAGAAATCATCAGCAGAAATGTATTCATCATCTGACACGATCTCACCAGAATGGTCCTTAACCATGTTGAATCCAACATAACCATCTCTATTTCTCATGATGCTAATAGTTATGTCATCTAGAAGTAATTGGATGCCCCTCTTCATGAAGGAACAGCCATGGGGGTCTCTACAACAGATCCAACAACCACCGTATTAATGTAACTCTTGTCCTGGCATATGGCAAAAGTTGGCATGTAACTGTACCAGATTGTCCTCCATATCGTTCACGCCATAAATTCGGAACTCACTGGGACATCCGTGCACCATGTTCACCCCTTCTTCACATTCAGCCTTGGTCTTGATAATACAAACAAGGCCTTCATCAATCACTTTTTAAAGGTCAACTTTCACCTTATCACATCCACGACTATTTTGGTTGCAAATATTACACATATTATGGCCATGCATACAATAGCCGAGCCTGCGAAGGTCAGCATGCATCTTCACCAAATTGCCTTTTATCAAATTCAAATTATAAATCCTAGACTCTCCTGGATTATCAGAAATCATATTCACCATTCCTCCACCTCCATGTTTAGGCAACGGGTTGTCTTTCACGTTGGGACCGGCGTCTTTAAAGGACAGAAGGCCAGATCTAACCATTTTATGAACCTCTGACTTCAAAGGATAGCAATTCTAAATACTGTTCCCAGGGGCTCCCTGATTAAAGGCGCATGTCTGGTCTGCCTTGTAGTACCATGGCAAAGGAGACGGTATAGCAGGAGGATTCCTGGTTTGCACTAAATTTTTCTGAATCAATGCTGGAAATAGCTCTGTATAGCTCATAGGGATGGGATCAAAGGATTCTCTCTTCTGACCCTGCCCTTAATTTCTTTGTTGTGGTGTTCTTTGATACGCAACAGCAGTCGGAACCACATTAACAACCGGAGTCACTGAAGCAACCTGCTGTTGATGCACATGACGCCTTCTAAGAGGTTTAGCCCTCCTCTCCTGAACAACAACATTTGTATCTCCTTCTTTCTTTCTAGCAAATCCATATGACAGTTTTTTTGTGCCACTGGAACTTTCATCTCTGGTCAGACGACCTTCCCTTACAGCTTCTTCTAAGCGAACACCCATACCCACCATTTCGGTGAAGTCACTTGGCGCGCTCGCCACCATTCTTTCATAGTAGAAGGAACCTAGAGTCTTTAGAAAGATCTTTGTCATCTCCTTCTCTTCCATTGGGGGGATTACCTGGGAAGCCATTTCATGCCATCTTTGCGCGTATTCTTTAAATGACTCCTTGTATTTCTAGACCATAGCCCTGAGTTGATCACGGTCGGGCTCCATGTCCACATTGTACTTGTACTGCTTAACGAACGCCTCTCCTAGGTCGTTGAAGGTATGAATATTGGCACTATCCAAGCTCATGTACCATTTCAGTGCAACACCGGTCAGAGTATCTTGAAAGAAATGGATTAGCAAACGTTGGTCATTAGTGTGAGTGGACATCCTCCTCACATACATCACCAGGTGAGCACGGGGGCAAGTATTGCCCTTGTACTTCTCGAAATCCGGCACTTTGAATTTCGCAGGTACTTTTACATTTGGAACTAAGCATAGATTAGTTACATTCTGTCCGAACAACTCTTTTCCTCGGAGGGCTTTCATTTCTTTTCGTATCTCATTAAACTGATCTTGGAAGTCATCCATTCTGTCGTAGAATCCAATTCCTTCACTTGGTAGGGGAGTAGTATTGTGAACCATGTCATTAATAACAGGGACAACATTCATTACTTGAGGCACAACGTGACGGATCTCATTGTTAAAAATAAGAGTAACGTGTACCACAGGAGGGGCAGAAGCCATAACTTGTTGAGCAGATTGAGCAATTTGAGGAGTAGGGTTATATCCTTTTGGCGTATAACCTTCAGGCATTCCCCATGGATATCCAGGAGGCATGCGATGCTGAGCAACGGTAGTATTTGGAGCAACTGAGACGGGAGCTGTCATAATTTTAGAGATAACCGTTTCTTTTTGTGGTTGCGTAGCGTGGGGAGGTGGAGGTGGTGGTGGATGATTCTGAGCAGCCACCGACGAATCTACCAAAGCAGTTAAGTTCGCCATTCCAGTTCTTAAAGCGGTAACTTCTTCGCGCAGTTCGCGATTCTCCTGTTTGAGATTTTCCATCTTCTTCTTAGAGTTGGCTCGAGTGTTGTACCGGTGAGACAGCTTGATTCTGAAGATCAAAGGACTTTGGGTAAGACTTCTGGGAGACTCATGAAATGCATAGTTAAATGTAACATAATGCATGACATGCAATACAAATGCCATGTTTTCATTTCCAAAAGTTTCTACGCTTTGATTCCTGTTACTAAGCCACTATATTATTATTTTTTTATGTATTTATTATATTTTTTTCAATGTTTTTTTTTTTACTTAACAACTAGAATCAAAGAAATGATGTTTGGAAACAGAGAACATGTATGCTGATGATTACATTAACATGCTATGTATGCAAATGTGTGGGATCAAAGCTTCTGCAATACTGGATAGTTGCTGAACTGATAACAAAACCACTGTCATATGTAATAAGATCAAAGGTCCGGACCAATTCAGAATACCAAGAACCAAAGTCACTAGTATAACCAGAGTCACCAACGGAACATGTATAGTCACCATCTGTACCTGTAAATATTATTCCCTCCCCACTCACGAGTAAAGACTATGTCATGATAAGGTCAATGGTAACTCAGAATCGAGAGTACTCCTGAAAAACTATCGCCATATCACCTACGTGAAAATGATAGCCCCTCATTTCTACCTCATCTGAGCATGGACGACATGGCGGCATAGTGAAACCTAAGTCAACTAGCCGTTCATGTTCCACTCTATTTCTAGTGTTCATGTGGTTTCCACTTGGCCTGGGTATTGGACCTTTTACCTCATAGTAACATCCGACCCATCAAGAAACACAAAATCCAGCACTGCAGAAATATATAATATATGGAAAGCAAAAAAATGCAATGCATACATGTGCTCAAACATATACAAATGAATAAGCTATAAAGCATAACGATAAACACTTTAAGAAAAGAAAAATGGGAGCTAGGAGTGACTCACGGGATGGACCAGCAATTGGTCGACTTATTCCCCAGTGAAGTCGCCATTTTTCTGTAGCGGTAAAATCAATGAAGTCGCCACCGAGTATTTATTTATCCCATATAAAAGGGAAAGGAAAATCATCGAAGAAAAACCTAAAGGGGGAAATAAAGGTCTTGCGACCGAGAGGTTGGGTAAGGGAGTCAATTACGCGAGGGGAAGGTATTAGCACCCCACACGTCCATAGTACTTTACGGGATCCACTCTCGTTGTTATAATCAAAGGGTGTGTTCAATCTAATGCTTAAGAATTATGAACTGAGAGGGAGTGCATGCAAAGAAAACACGGGGAAAAGAAGGAAGTATTTACAATTTTCACTCAGCTGAGCCCCGTGACTAGATGCCTATGTATCCCTTTTAAGGAATCAGAGCGTCGTAGTTCGACTCATATATTTTGTTTGTTTGTATTTTTTTAAATGAACAATGTTGAATTCGATCATTCCACCGCTGCTCGACCTTTGGAGACTTATGACCTGTAGTGGATGGGAGCTAACATGCTCTTAGAAAAGAAAAGCCGAATGGAAAAAATAAATGGATTGGTTGGTATTTTCTTTTTACCATGAAAAGAATTTTTTGTATGCTTAGCATTTTTTATACATTTGCCAATAAAAAGAAGTTTTCGTTTTAAATGCAATTATGCAAAAATGGGAAGAAAAAAAAAACTTAGGGAGACTAACCTATCTCTAACCTAATGTTATCATACAATGAGGGATCATATTTAAGTTAGCATGCCAAAGAAAGTCTAACATACTATCCTATAGGGAACATGCACTGAGAGCGAAGTCGTGATCTCAATTTCTAAATTGAGTGACTCATCGATCAACAAGAAATAAAGGAAAGCGATAAAATCCTATAGGGAGCATGCACTGAGATCGAAGTCGTGATCTCAATTTCTAAATTGAGTGACTCATATATCAACAAGAAAGTAAACAAAGACAAGCACAACACATATAAGAAATGGAGTGCGGGATGCCTGCTACAGGTCTTTAAACAGCGACTTCGAGCGCACGCTATTTATTTCCTACTTCTCATGATATCTAAACAGCAATAATGGAAATATAACTTGGAAGCAGAATAATACCAAACGAACAATGATGTCCGCAAAAAAAGTGCAACCAAAGTAAAGAAACCCGAGATACTTCACACGAGCTGGCATCCACAAACAAACAATCAGAGATCGAATATTCGGAATAGGTGTCAAAGCTTCATCGATGTGAAAATAAATCACAATCGGAATCCAAATACATCCTCTTATCAAATAATGAACTTGCATAAGACTCAACTCAACAAGCAAAGGTGAACCACAAGATTCCAATAATCGAGAAAAAAATTAGGGATTAATTTCCTACAAATATTCAAATGAGAAGCCTAAATTTTTATTGATTTTATAGTTTTTTTCCTATCATAAAAAAATCTTAAATTCTATTTATTTATTTTTTGTTCTATTATACATATTTATTTTTCACTATTTTTTATTCAGAAAGTTGGAAGAAATTTAAACTAATGGAAAAGCTTTTTAAAAAAAACAAGAGATTAAGATTAACAAAACCAGGGGGTGGAAATCTGATCTCAAGGGTGGTCTCGTGGGAAAGACAGGCGCTAGGGTCCATTGCATCAAGGTCCAAAGGTTTTTTTTTTATTTTACTGCACCACAAACTAAAAAAAATGCATGGCCTAGGCTTATGGTAGATATTATGGCCCGGTCCATTATCTATACTTTGTATACTTCAGTTCTTTTCCTAAAACAGAAAAAAAAAGTGATAAATAAAAAAAGAAATGAAGAAAGGACTAGGGTTCAGAAAACGTGATGACTCAGCTTCCTTCCCCAAATTATTCCCTCTCTCAATCCTGCCGCAGCCAGCCTCAACCTCCTTCTCCGACGATTTTTGTTTCAACACTTCACTATTTCTCGATGTTCACCGCCATCTCCTTCCAAAAATCGCAAACAGAACTACTGTTGTTTCCTCATTGATGGTGCAACAATTCCACTGTCTTAACCCTTGTTGTCTTTGCGGTTTCGCTTCACCCTCTTATCCGCTCGACAATCTCTACCGTCCGTCTCCGTTTCAATTTCGCCTTACTCAAACACCGCGCTTCATATCTTTGTTAATCCTTATTTTAGTGCCTCATCCCCATCTCTTTCTGAATGAATTCCAACCGCGAGGTGAAGCCGTGGATCCACAAAGGTTCGATTTACACTATGTCAGCCAGAATCAAGTGCAAAAAAGAGAAAGACAGCGATGTACCTACCAAAGTAATTTCAGAGATTCTTCAACGGCGGAGATAACGAGTGAAAACCAGAGGTGCTTTTTCAGGTAATACGTCTTGTTTCCTTCGTTCTTTTCAATTTCTCTTTTCTGCACTCTTTTTGATCTTCCGTGTTCTCCTTCTTCTTCTAATATTAAGTTCTTATCATTCTTCTATTTGATGCTTGTATTAGAGAGAGATTAGAAAGATGAGAGTGAATTTTGTTAAAGGTTAATGAAGATTTTGGAAAAATCGCGTGAATATGATGATGAAGAAGAGTGTTGAAGGTTCTGAGAATCGAAGAGAGCTTGGAGTTGGAGGTTGAAGCATGATTGAGGAGTTTTGTTTTTTGTGATGGGGACGAAGGTGTGAAGGTGAAGATGGTGCTGAAGCGTGAAGGTTACAGAAGATTTTTTTGGAGGTTGCGGATGAAGAAGAATGGAGTTTTTGTAGTGATGAAGTGTTACTGAGTTGAGGATGATGAAGGTTCTGAATGGAGAAAAAGGGATGGAAAGTTGAAGATGAAGATGGATCAGAGGGAGAGGGCCTGAAGATGGAAGAGAGAGTCAAAGTTCCAGATCAGAGATTCCCCGGAGAGTTGAAAGATGAGTCATTTTCCTATCCTATCTTTTGTTTGTTTTTATCAATTCCCTTTCAATTTTGTTATCTTTTTTCAAACCATTTTGCCATTCTATTAGAAATTCTATTATGCTATTTTTATTCCCATTCTGTTATCGATCCTCTTTCTTTAATTCTGTTATGATTCCCCCTTTGTTGATTTTGTTATAGTTTTGTTATAGCTTGTTGCAAGTTTGTTATAGTCAAAACTAACCATACCCCTTAGATCTGATTCTCTGTTATTATCCTCCTCCCTTTTTTTATTTCTGTTATCCACTTAGCAGGTTGTTAGGCAGTTAGAGATTAGAATCAATCTCAGCCCTTGGTTAAAGAAAACAGTTAGAGAGAATAGATGGTAGGATGCAACCTAATTCTGTTTTTTCTCTTTCCTACTTTCACGGATATGTTATATAACTCCCTCTGTTTTGTTACAAACTGTTGAGGAATTCAGGATTGGAGCTTTCATGTTTTAGTTATCGTGAGCTGGCCAATTCTGTTCTTGAGTTTCTGATTATTTTTCGCTATTTCTGGACCGTCCTCAATTCTTGCTTACTCATTTTCAGATTTTTGTTTTAACTTCTCCTTTAAAATGATTTTGCAGCTTGTTTTTGGTATGTTAATGCAGACACGTGTTCGGTTTAGCAATTAGGACAACTGAACTATCCTTTCTCTCTGGTTTTCTGCTCAGAATTTTTACTTCTGATTTACTAGTCTGCTCCAACTGTTGTTGACGCTTGGTGTATCTTTGAACTTTTGATTCATGGACTGTTTCATTTGTAAAGTGCAGGGTTTTGCAAAATCTGGGCAGCAGGCTGGTATCAGGGTGGTTAATAGCATGCCATTGGACTTGTCTTAAAGGTGCAGTCGCTTATGCATTGTTATGGTTGGTCTTTGGAAATTGAAATATAAAATCAGGAAGTAGATTTAAGGGTCACATAATTGGTACTTTGGATAGAACATGTATGAAACTTGATTAGTATTGAGTGAACTTTGGAATTTATTTGAATGTATCTCAATCACTCAAACTTGATTGGAACTTTTCATGTAAATGAATGGAAATAAAATCATGAACACGTTTAGCTGGGACTTGAAGAAAGTAATGTTGATAAATTTTGACTTTATGTCCCTTTTAAACCAATACTTATGCGCAACTCAAGCTTTCATAAAAGATTGAGTCTTAATTGACTTCAAATCCCATGCTTGATCCTCGATGAAACTTTAACTCAACATTCACACCTTAAGGCCCAGTTGACCTATATTAGAAGCAACAAACTTAACAATCCCATACTCCTTGCCTTTGAAATATTCCCCCCTTTTTGCAAAGTTCTCAGGACTTTAACCCCTTGACATCATAAGCATTTATGGCTAATCTTTGCAATACGGAACCCATAACATTTGAATGGACCTTGGTCAAAAGTCTTATCTCGATGATAATGGATGAATGAATCTTGATTCTTAAATGATGCTTGAATGAATCCCAAAACATCCTTTGAATCCCATTTTAATTATCAATTCAAATCCAAACCAACTTGTATTACAAGAAACAAACAACGGATACAATGACAAAGGCCTTTATAATTCAAATTCTCGGTGGTCCACTTGACTAGATTTTGAATTCAAATTATAGTTTAAATTTGTTACTTGAAAATTATATTCCAACCAAACCATACACATGAATTCTATTGAACTAATCTTGAGAGAAACATTTCATAATAATGAATCCATTCTCGACTTCACTCTTTAAATTCAAATTAACTTTCAAAAAAAAACTAGAAGTTGAAGAGATAACAAGGCCTTGGTTACAAAGAATCCCCAAACTCCTACCACGTCGTATTACTCGCTCTTTAGTCAACAAAATATTATGCTGAAAGCCCAAAGTCACACTTAATCAAATAAAGAACAGATGGTGATCCTTGTAGCCTTAAGGAGAAAAACCTAGCACGATGAACCTCTGTGAAGAACTAATACCAAGCTCCGGTATAACATAAAAATATCTAATCCTCTGGCTAAGTTAAACCCTAATGCCTTTGTTCCTTGAAATAACTCTGATGAAGAAAAATTTGTATCTTGAGGAAACCTGATAGCGAAGACATTTATGCTGCTTGAGATCCAAAGCGCTAATCTCATACCAAGAATAATGAAAGCGCCAGTTGAATCGATTTTGAGTAAGACGGCAACCTTAATTCATAGAGAGAAACCCTGGTGTCAAAGCTCTTTGATCCTGTAACCACGTGACCAATGTTAAGTGTTATATGTACAGAGTATGATGAGGGATCTTAGGGGGGAAAATTAGGGTATAACAGTTGGCAGACGGTGAACCACAATATCCGTATCTAGTCCTGGCATATCTTCATATGACCAGGCAAAGATCTCGACATAATCATGCAACATTTGTATCAACCGATGTTTGACATTAAGCCCTAGATTTACACCAATCTTGACTTCTTTTCTGTCTTCCTCTGTGCCCAAGTTCACTGTCTCAACTGGCTCTTCATGGGACTGTATGGCCCTTTCTTCCTGCTGTAACAGTCTAGCAAGTTCTCCGGGTACCTCACAATCTTCCTCACCTTCGTCCTCGGCTTGGTTGATCGGATTTTCAAAGTCATAACCGACAATAATAGAACTGTTACTAATGGGATCCATAGTGGATATAGATCTGCAGTTTAATATGTGAGTGTGTGTAAGAGCATAGCTGTATAGACAGAGTAAAAAGTAGAAAAGAAAAACAGAGAGCACAAAATTTAAATGCATGAACGTCCAATGCTTTATTAATTCCATATGAAATTGAATTATGATAGCCCTCACAAATAAAACATTGTGCCTCGGGTAAGACACATGGCCGTAAAGTTCATATTGTTTATTACATTATCCAAAAAAACAAAAAGACAATTACTTCTGAACAAAAGTAATTGGTATAAAGTCTCTTTCGGTCCAGTTACTAAGTCCACCATTGGCAGTAGGGAAGATCGAGCTTTCCGTGTCATACTCATTGTCAGTATCGTCCGTGGCGGAGATAACATCAATAGCATTAATTCCCGATCTGCGCTTGGGCATGGGTGCAGTTATGACGTTGGGAGTCTCAGGGGGGTCGAATTCAATCTCCTTTGCCTTGATCAGATCTTGCACCTTGTTTTTCAAAGCCCAGCAGTTGTTGGTATCACGGCCTAGACTTTCTGAATGGTAAGCACAACGAGCCTTAGGGTTGTAGTGAGGAGAGGCGGTGTTGGGATTCTTCGGGGCTTCCTTCAAAGTTACCAGATTGGTCTTTAATAACTGTGGCAAGATTTGAAACAGATTCATGTTTATCCGAGTAAACTGTCTTACCGGCCTTTTGGTTCTCAGTTGATTATTCCTTTGTTGGGTAGGTTCAGACTTAGAGATCATGACAGCCCTTACCGTTGGACGGTGTTCAGTTTTGTCCTGACTTCTTTGACGGTACACAACACTAACCTCCTCCTTCCCAGCGAATGGCTTCCTTATGGAACTGGAGGACGCATCCTTTTGAATCTTCCCACTCCTAATTCCAGCTTTCACCTGTTCTCCTGTCAAAATTAATTCAGTGAAGCTGGCTGAAGAGCTTCCAATCAGGTGATTGAAGAATAGACCAGACAGGGTACTGAGAAACATATCCACTAGCTCCCTATCAGACAGGGGAGGCTGGACTCTTCCTGCTAAGTCCCTCCACTTCTGAGCATAGTCCTTAAATCCCTCACTCGAACCCATATACATATTTTGGAGTTGAGTACGGGTGGGAGAAAGGTTTGCATTATACTGATACTGCTTGTAGAAAGCGGCAGTCAGGTCTTCCCAATTACGGATGTTGGTTTCTTCCAGCTGGAAGAACCATTCTAGTTGAGTTCCGGACAGACTATCCTGAACGAAGTGGACCCACAAGTCCTTGTCAGTAGTGTGAGGCTGGATTTTCCTCACATAATATCGGAGGTGCATCTTGGGACATGAAACCCAATCATATTTGGCGAACACCGACAGCTTAAACTTTTATGGGATGACAACCCCATAGACCAAACCCAGTTCTTCAAAGTCCAGACTCGATACCTTCCTGACCTCCATTGCATTCAAAAGATCCTCCAGTTGTTTGTATTTTTCATCAGTAGGAGGATACTGCTCCTCATCATAGTCAGATTCATCATCGGATTCCTTTGGGTTGGAGTCTTCCTCTCTTGTTTCCTCTTCTTGATTGTTTCCTTATTTTGATGAATCTACTAGTTCAGAAGCTCGTTGTGCTGGTCCTCTAATCCTTCTTCCCAAATTCACTAACCCAGTTAGTTTCTTTGGCTTCTTTCTTTTATTTTTCAGTATGAGGGCTTTCAGATCTTCTTGCCCTTTAGCTAGAGCCACAATCATTTGTTGGAACTGGGCGTTTTGGGCCTGGAGATCCTTTATGTTTGGTTCAAGAGCCATTTATTTTACTTGCTGAAATAAACAGCGAAGAAGATAAGAACCCTGCTTTAAAACATGTTTATGCAATGAGATGCATGATATGCTTATGCAATGTTTTCAAGGACCTTATTGGACTTAAACTCTTTTAAACAAAAACGAAAGCAAAACCTTTTATTAGCAAGTTTTTACAGAAACAAAGATTACACAAGGATAAACATTGAAAAGAAAATCCTAAGTCTCCCATGGGCGCTTCCTCTTGGTGTTGAGGTAGGCGTTGAGGTTCCTCTCTTCATGAAGTTGTTTCATTAATTCCAGCACCTTCTTCTCACTTGCATAGAATTGAGCCTCAAAAGTATCTGGTTCTTCCTTGAGCTGGATCCAAGACTTTTGCAACTCTTCGAAGTTGGTTGGCATATCAGGATGGAGAATAATACAGGAAAATATCAATTATGTTCAAATTATTCAAGAAATGAAAAATTAAGCCATAGAAAAATCAGAAATGGATCCAAATATTTTTATAAAAATTTTAGTAATTTTTTAAAAATCAGAAACTATTTTTAAACCATTTAAAATTGCTAAAACAAACATAAAATAAATCAAAAATAGTAAACCTCAACATAAAATTTCATAAAATTTTCAGAAAGTCAAAAATATGCAAAATAATATTTATGAATTTTTTCAGAATTAAAAAATGTTAGAAAGTATTTTTTTAAGTAATTAAAAGAAAGCAAATAATACAAAAAATATAAAAAATACCAAATGTTAAAATAAAAAATATTCATGAGATCAGAAATAATTCAAAGTATTTTTTGTGAATTTTTCATTATTTTTGATAAAAAATAAAAGAGTTATGAATTTTTGAAAATTTAATCAAATAAAATATAAAATCAGAAAATAAAATAAAACCAAAAAGATGTGGACCATCAGATCAAAGTCAAAACGCGTTAGTAAGCTAATCCAATGGACCAGACGCGTTGTGCTTGATATGAACCTTAGTGAAACACACATGTAATCAGAAAAAGGGCAACCAATGAAATTAGAACGCTTGGCACGCTATCATTGGCTGAGACGAGACATGTCATCATCTTCAATATCCAGACACCCTGCAATGGGGATTTTGTGAGATCCTTCAAATGGAAAAATTAGGATCCATGGCTAGCATCATTAAACTCGTCTCTTTAAGACGATTCTAACACAACCATCACGCCAAATTTATGTAAGGTATGGAGAGAGATATGAATCAAAACACAGAAAAATAGCGAGCACCTTCAATTTGAGATTTCTCTCTCAATTCTCAATGGATTTAAAAATTGTAAGCAGCATTAGAATCAGACAAAGGAGTAGAACAGATTAGTGCTTGATTTGGATCTAATTGGTGGAGAATTCCACCTTTTCGAAGTTCAAGTAAGAAGCTCTGAAACTAGACTTCTGTAGCTTGGATTATGGGTCGTTTTGATTGGTTTAAGTGCTGGAGAGTTTGTATGAAGTTCATGGATGATGAATGCACAAAGAATTTTGGAAAAGGAAGCTTAAATTTCAAAAACTGAATTCAACAAAACTGGGTTCGTGTGAAGTTTTGGCAGGGTGTTCTTGGCTCTCTAAGCTTGGGAAATTGAATGGGGGATGACCATTTATTTATAGGGAAGCAAATGGGATCAAAAGGAATAGCAAATGATGCGTTTTAGAGGGAATTCGTGTGGGTCTGCATCATGAAGAAAGTGTGACTCAAACTTGATCAAAACTCAGCCAAATCGTGCGTTTCATGATGCTAATCCCTTCTGGCAAGTTGCTAAACACGATTAGAAACGAAAACGCGTGGAAATCCTGTGATTAGAAGCCAAAATAAAAATTTCAAAATTCTGACTTTGTGCAAAATTCAGTTTCAAACTACCAAATTCAAATCTATGGCATTTCCACCTCAAGGGGTCTTAGGGCATAATTCTTGATGCTTTGGAAAGATGAGGTTACAAGCTTTGCAATGGAAAAAGAATGGAATCAAATGGATGCTTGAGATGAAAGTTACATGGAGTCAAAGTTGAAGAAAAAGATTTGACTTTCCATACTTAGAAAAATTTCAAATTCTTCTTCAAAAATGACCTATAATGTCTTGCATCCAAACATGGCCTTCCACTTGGAATTTGCTCTTGACCAAAAAAGATGGCATGAAGTAGACCTCTTGAATGACACTTTTCAATTTGAACCACTCAAAATATCCAAATATTGAGCAAGTTATGACTTGTTGAAGTTGGCCAAAAATAATGAAATGACCTATAATCTTTTGCATTCTTAAGGCAACTTCCATTAATTTTCTTACTTTGCACATAAAAGAAGGCATGAAGTACACATCCTTAGGGTCATCGTGAAAAAATAATGGACTCAATGTGATAAAAATTGACCAAGTTATGATAATTTGAAGTCACATATGAAAAATGAGGGATTCATCTGGATGACTTGTAATCTTCCTTCTTCACTAAGTTCCTTCCTCATGAAAACTCCTTGGAACTTTAAAAGTGATTTGTTGGTAACTCTTTGAAGAGAATAATGTTTTTGGAATCACTCAAAAATACCAAAATATGAGCAAGATATGCCCCTCTGAAGTCCAAAACCCTAGCTTCTAGATCAAGAGAATGCTTGGTGGAACTTTGCCAAGTTTGAACAAACTTTTTGTGCCAATATTCTTCCTTTGTGAATAGAATTTGTTGAGGATGATGATGAGGACACATGGCCACCTAAACTACTTCATACCAACTTCAAAAGAACTTCAGTGGTGAGGTTTGGATCTCTCAAGCTTTTGACTAGGGCATGGAAATAAACTCATGAACCCATGATGCAACTTGCTAAACCTCATTGCCTTTACCTACATTATTAACAAGTAAGACAAACCAATATTGTATTTTGTTAATTTAGAGAGAAAATAAAATCAAAATATCCATGATCACCAAAGAAAACAAGTCAAGGTGCTTGGTAACTCCTTAAAGAGCAAGGCTAAAGATGGGGAGAAGAACCAAAAGCCCTAATGTGATTTTGTGGTGATTGAAATAGTATGGTATGATGAAGGGATCTTAGGGGCAAAAATTGGGGTACAACAACTACCCTTATTTAAGTTTCTTCTATCCGGGGATACGAAGGTTAAAAATCTTCGTGTCGACGTGATTGAAGACACTTAAATATAAAACAAACCCTGTTTTTGGCCCTAAGATGTCATGCAAACATTTATGCATATGAATGCGTATGAATGGAACAAAAGAGACGCAAAGTAGCATTGGGGATGCAACATGAAATGTAAAAACAAAAGAGCAATCCCACCAGGAAAATAAATCACTGGTAAACCACAAGAAAAGAATCAGAGAGGAGGATAACAAGCATCGACGTTCACTGCCGATGTACTACCAACATTCGCTGAAGGTAGAAAGAGAAAATATATCATATCACCGCTATTCACTGACTATGAACTATCAATGTTCACTGAAGATAGCAAAAAGATAAGAAACATTTACGTTCACTGCCGGTGTACTACCAACGTTTACTGAAGGTAGAAAGATAAAATATATCATATCACCACTGTTCACTGACGATGAACTATCAACGTTCACTGAAGATAGCAAAAGGATAACAAACACCGACATTCACTATCGATGTACTACCAACATTCACTGAAGGTAGAAAGAGAAAATATATCATATCATCGCCGTTCACTGACGATGAACTATCAACGTTCACTGGAGATAGCAAAAAGATAACAAACACCGACGTTCACTGCCAATGTACTACCAATGTTCACTGAAGGTAGAAAGAGAAAATATATCATATCACCGTCATTCACTGAAGATGAACTATCAACATTCACTGAAGATAGCAAAAAGATAACAAACACCGACCTTCACTGCCGATGTACTACCAACATTCACTGAAGGTAGAAAGAGAAAACATATCATATCACCTCCGTTCACTGACGATGAACTATCAACGTTCACTGAAGATAGCAAAAATATAACAAACACTGACGTTCACTGCCGATGTACTACCAATGTTCACTGAAGGTAGAAAGAGAAAATATATCAAGTTTCCCCAAGATTCTGGTGTTTTGCCAAGAACGGGCCTCAACTTCTTCTTCAACCAAGGAAATATGCCTGGAAAGGGTAATATGTAATTTGTCTCAAATAAAGAGACTTCCACTTATTGTCTAGGGGAATTGCAAAGAGAAATGACTTTCTGGGAATAGTAATATGACTTCCCATGGATATGCCACAATATTCCTGCTGAGGAGATAAAGTCTTCCTGTGCAAAATAAATGCACAAACCAAAACTCAAAATTTTCAGAGATCCATAAATCTAATTCAGAAATAAACTGGAGCAAGACGGCCAGTGCAGATACATCCTTTGAGAAATAAACTCAAGAGGGAAAACCAAATTCAACTAAGCAAAGAGTGCTGCAGGAAAAGTCAGAACACAATGTTAATGAACGATGGTTTTTAGTCATGCATGATGTATGTATGAATGTATAAGTGCTATCGTGCATATGCTGGTAAAAGGATACATAATCAGTACAAACAAAACCGCCTCAGGCACTAACAACAATGGGTTAAACCTCAACCAGAAAGATCAATCCAAGAAAAGTAAAAACAACTGCGGAAACCAAACCCATTGCTTGCGCAAATTAAATAAATGTACAAGTATTTAAAATGCAATGCAAATGTATTTATGTAAAAAAATGTCTGGTATTTGTTTTTTGTATGAGAAAATAATTTAATTTAAACCCTAGAAATTAAGGGGGGAAAATATTATTATTTTTGGAGAGGGGTGAAACCCTAATTTTTAATTAAAAAGAAAATAAATGTTCTATATTTATTTTGTCCATTTTTTGTACAAGAAAATAATAGATAATATTATATTTGGATATTAAAAATTAAATATGTATAGAAAATAAATATTTATGAGTATAAATAATATAATAAAAATAATAAGTATTTTTAAATATATTTATAAGTTATTTTAAGAAAATAAGTTCTATTCTATTAAATTAATTAATTTTTCAAGTAAAAAAATAATATCAAATAAAATAAAATTGCAAAAAATTATTTAATTATTTTTAGGATTTTTTTATTGTTCAGAAAAAAATAATCAAAAGCAATAAATATAAAAATATGAAGAAATATGAAAAATATAATAAATAAAGCCAGGGGGTGCAAATAGTGGGTCAGGAGGGTGTGAAAAGCAAAAACAAAAATCCCAATGCAACAAAAAGCCCAGAACAACAACTTAGTCCCTGTCCTTGGTTTCTTCTTCGCGCGTTAGTTCAAACCTGCAACTTTCACATGCTTGCACAAAAACAAAAACTCATAACATGAAACATGTGGCATTTGAGCTCACGATTCCAACCATATAAAATATGTAATCTAACTCTCAAAGATCAGGGAGAATTTTGGCATCCCCAATTCGTGACCTAAATATTTTATGAACTTCAAGCTTCAAATTCTCACAGCATAGTCAATATAAATGAAAAGTATGCATATGTACAGCTTCACCATGATAAGGGCTACATTTTTTCTTCACAAACTGTGGCTTAGGATGCCTATTCAGAGAGATAGAGTTTTGAAAAATACCTCCTTCAGTTGGATTTGGATAGAGCAATGTAGAGACTTTGATGGAGGCCTAAGGATTGTGTGAGCTTCCTTGAACTTCTTTCAAGCTATTCCAATGCTTAGCCTGCTCTGAGGATGGCTGAAACTCTTTGCACAAGTCAAGTTGCAAGCTTACAAAGTGAAAATGGCAATGGCTGAAGCAGGGCTTACAGAAACAGGGTAAGGGCTTGGTTTGCTTTGGTATGATATGTAGAAGGTGTTTGAAGTGTTAAAACACAAAACGCACGAGCCAAAAATGAAATGCCTATGATTTTGCAGCAACTGTGTGTTTTGGAAGAAAAATGAAGTTTTTGAGTTTGAGAGTGTTTCAGTTGTCAAGAAATCATGTTCTAGTCTGTAGCAAGTTTGTAAATATGTATATAAAGGATCCAAGTCCACTCTTCACTAGCTGTGCAAGCTTTTTACCTTTTGGCAACTTTTCTTGTATTTGAAGAAAAGTGAAGTGACCATACTAACAGGCATGTCCTTGCTTGCTTGAAGCCTGGAATGAACTTGTACCAACTGCTTGAGTGTTGTGTAAGTTTCTTGCATCAAAGAGACAGGTCCAAGACTCAATATTGATAAAGTTACAAAGTCTTCTCTTTATGAAAATGGCATTGTGCACTTTTGGCCAAAAATGGAAATGTAACTTGTACAAAGCCTCAAAAGCAAAGATAAAGCCTTTATCTTCTGAGTTTGCATTTAATTATGGAGTGTAGAATGAGTTTAGGACCTGTAAAGCAAGATTCAAACATCAAAGATCTGATTTGCAACTTGATACTTTGTGAAAATGGCATGAACAAAAGTGATAAAATGCCAACTTATCCTCTTCGATTCTCTCTAACAAAAAATGATCTTGGAGATTTCTTAGACATTTTGGAAAGCTTGAAATGTGATCTATAATCCATATTTGAAATGAATTTTGAGATACATCTTGGAACTTGGTGAAAAATGTCCATGAAGTTGGGTCAAAAAATGCCTAAATTAGGGCAAATTTTCACTAAGTTATTTAGTTCATGGACCTATATTCACAAATTCATAACTTGAGATCCAAGCATCTTTTGTGAAAAGTTTGTGAAGAAAAGTTGTATATTTCATGGATTACTACAACTTTCATGTTGGAAGTTTTCTTTGAATAAAAATTCATCATGGTGAAAAAGTGGTGGAAAGTTAGGAAAAAATAAGAAAATTTCCATACTTAGAAAAATTTTGTTATGGAAATTTTCAAATTCAAAACCCTAATTTTCAAAATTGGTTTTCTTGGTGAAAAAGTTTCATATTTTGACATATCTTGATGAATTATGACCCTTGGCACTTGATTTTGACCAAAAAGTCAAAGTTTGACTTTTCAGTGTACAGTTGACTTTTGATCAGTTGACTTAAAAATTCATCTGTCAATCCAATGAACTTAAGATCTTTTGAACCATGTAATTAGGTCAAGATGATGCCATTCAACCCTTGAAATCATGCTTGAACTTGATTTTCCATTGGCTAGGTTAAAAATCAGAAAATGCCCTTTCTCAATCAAAACCCTAATTTTGACCATTTTGCCCTTTTGATGATTTGATCAAATTTCTTGAGGAGTTGTGATCCAAACTTGATCAAATGGTACATAGGAGTCTAAAATGTTGATGTGGATAAAAAATTATGAAGTTTGACTGTAAATTGGCCATGGTTGACTTTTTCCCTAATACAACTGATTTTTAGGTCAACTGTCCAATTGACTGATCAAAAATGTGGTTCAAGGCTTGAAACTTAACATGAGCAATCTTAGGGGTCCAAAATGATGTATGGAAGTCACATGAAGCATTGGTGGTCCAAAAATCCTTGTGCAAACTCAAACCCTAATTTTGGGGTATCAGTGCAAGATGAGATGTCTTGAGCTGACCAAACCCTAATCATGTCTTGAGTCCAAGAAGTCTTGTGAGAAAAGTCTTGATAAATGAGAGGGGAAATTTTTGGGTACAACAGCTGCCCCTGTTCAATCTTCTTGAACCTGAAGAGTTAGATTGGCGAGTTTTGTCGTTCGTGACTCGAAGGTAAAAGATGATTGGACACTAGAGTGCCCATAAATTTGCACTCGGCGAAGTGTAGTTGAGGGAATGGGATTAAAGATGCCATTTGGAGATGTGATAGAATCTTGTTGGAGATGGGCTTGTAGATGCCATCCAATAATGTTTGTTGAATTGTAAGTTGTGAGTCAAAAGAATAAATATCAGAATGGTATCCGTATCTGGAACGTATCTGAACTGTATCTAGAGACTTGAAAATTAAATGAGAAACAGAATAGCATCTGTGTCTGGAGCGTATTCATACTGTATCTGATTGTTGAAGTTTGAATCAATAATAGAGTGGCTTCCGTGTCTGGAGCGTATCTGGACCGCATCTTGAAGTTGAGGTCTGAATGAGTAACAGAATGACTTCCATGTGTGGAGTGTATCTGAACTGTATCTGATAGTTGGAATTTGAATGAGTAACAGAATGACTTCTGTGTCTAGAGTGTATCTGAAAGCTGAATCTGAATAAGTATCAGAATGACTTCCGTGTATGGAGTGTATCTGTATTGTATCATGATTGGATATTGTTAAACGGTAGCTGTTAATCTTATCCTGAAAAGGGTAAAATGTTAGCTGAAACACAAAGTTATGTTGCATGAAATGTATGATGCAATATGTGTATTTTATCAATGTTTATGATATATGGATGTAATGTATGCGCATGTAAGCTGATTTGTTATAATGCTGAGGAAAATAAATCCTTGACTGCTGCCAGGGACAATAAATCCTTGATTGCTAAGGATAAGAAATCCTTGGCGACATTATCTGGGGATATAGATATTCTTCATGTCTTGAAGTTGGAGTATTGACAAAAATTCTGCTGCGAGCGATTCCATATACTGCTTGAGTAATCTGCTTGGGGAATTCAGAGAATTTCGATGACTTCTACTAGGGATTACACAATGGGAATCCTTGTTCTGCTGGGGAATAAAGAAGACTCTGATGACTTCTGCGGGGAATTAAAAAAGAGAATCTTCATTATGTTGGGGAGCAATGAAAACTCTGTGGGGAAGAAAACGTATTCCTGTTTGGAAAAAATTCAGGAGTTTCGGTCGTCTGCCACTCTACTGGGGAATTATCCTAGGTTAAGGAGAGACACAAGTTAATTGTTATCCGATTTCTTTTCAGATTTCAAGACAACTTGCTAGGGATTGAGAGTTTGAAGTTTTGGCTCCGCTGGGGATTGAGAGTTTGAAGTTTTGGCTCCGCTGGGGATCTAGATGATGTACTGTAGGGATTGCTCATGGAATAGCCTAAAGACATTTTCCTATCCTTTCAACCTGACAGTAATTTTTCTTTTCCATTCTGTAAACAGTAATTATGTTCAAATGCATATGTTCATTAATGAATCATTGGACGTTTTTGCAAATAAAAACACAAGTGTAAAGAAAAACGCAAATAGTTTTCTGTACTTTGAAAGAGATATCTTTGTATTTACTTTTAATAAGTATTTTGTACAAAGGAGGCAGTCATCCTAGTAAGAGGATGGTGTCATAAAAGTAAGAAAAATTTATACAAAGAAAGATAGTTATGTGTGCTAATCCCATGGGGTTCCCATTCTACTATAGCCTCTGTATCTCTGAATATATTGTCCATATGTTGCTTCGTCCGAAGATGATTGGATTGATCAGAAGCTCAGAGTTGGTTTGTGAAGAGATTATCCTTAAAGTGATCTGACAAGACATAGTCATACGCTTTAATTCCCTAACTTTTGCCTGGACCGCCCTTTCGGGTTTTCAGTCCACCGGGAAACCCTTTTTTGCCCAAGTCTCCCTTTCGGGTTTTCAACTTGTCGGGTGTACAGATTTTTTTTTAATTTTATCCCTAATTTTTGCCTGAACCTTTTTGGTTCACCGGGATGCCCTTATTTTGCCTAGGTGTGTCAACCTAGCGGGTCTCTTATGCATAGTATCTTTTGACTATGTCTGTGTTTGTAGGGTGTGGCAGGTCGTCACCGTCCATGGTGGTTAAGATCATTGCCCCACCAGAAAAGATGTTCTTGATTACAAATGGTCCTTCGTAGGTAGGAGTCCATTTTCCCCTGGGATCACTTTGTGGCAAGATGATGTGCTTGATCACTAGATCTCTGACTTGATATATCTGGCGTCTGATTTTCTTGTTGAAAGCCTTGATCATCCATTTTTGATACGTCTGACCATGGAAAACAGCCGTAAGTCTCTTTTCATCAATTAAGTTCAATTGATCGAGCCGGGTCTGGACCCAATCGTCTTCACTCAAACCTGCATCCTTCATGATTCTCAAAGAGGGAACCTGAACCTCGATAGGTAAAACATCCTCCATGCCATAAACCAAATAATAGGGTGTTGCCCCAGTTGATGTGCGAGCCGTGGTACGGTACCCGTGAAGAGCAAACGGTAGCATCTCATGCCAGTCCTTGTAAGTGACTGTCATCTTCTGTATGATCTTTTTAATATTTTTGTTAGCAGCTTCAACTACACCATTCATCTTTGGCCGATAGGGAGATGAATTATGATATTGAATCTTGAACTGCTCGCACAAGGCAGTGATCATAGTATTGTTAAGGTTTGTACCGTTATCAGTGATGATCCTTTCGGGGATACCATACCGGTAAATAAGATTCTGCTTGATGAAGCGGGCAACAACATTCTTAGTAACGGATGTGAAGGAAGCTGCTTCGACCCACTTGGTGAAGTAGTCAATGGCCACCAGAATGAAGCGGTGTCCATTGGAAGTTGTAGGCTTGATCTCTCTGATCATGTCGATTCCCCACATAGCGAAGGGCCAAGGAGCTGTTAAGACATTTAGAGGAACCAGAGGCACGTGCACCTTTTCTGCATAGATTTGACACTTATGACAAGTCCAGGAGTGTTGATAGCAGTCAACTTCCATGGTAGACTAGTAATAGCCTTCCCGTAGAATCTTCTTTGCCATCGTATGCCCACTAGAGTGAGTGCCAAAGGTACCTTCATGCAATTCAGCCATAACCCTTTCAGCTTCAATCTTGTCCACATAACGGAGCAAAATAGAATCATGATTACGCTTGTACTGGATGTCGTTACTTAGGAAGAACTTAGCTGAGAATCTCCTTAAGAACTTTTTGTCATTGACTGAAGCTCCTTCTGGATACTCTTGAGTCTCGAGATACCTTTTGACTTCATGAAGCCACGGTTGGTCCACTACTTCTTCGGTATTAATCTCGTGACAGTGTGTTGGTTCGTCCATCTGTTCAATAGTGATCTGGGGAGCCTCATTATCCCAATCAAGTTTAAACATAGATGACATTGTAGCTAGAGCATCTGCTAGCTGATTTTCTTCTCGCGGGAAGTGCTCGAAGGTAATCTGCTCGAGATGTGGTAGCAATGTCAAAACATGTTCTTTGTAAGGGATGAGGTTTGGATGCTTAGTGTCCCACTCTTCTTTGATCTGACTGATGACCAAAGCTGAGTCCCCAAACACATCTAAGGATTTGATTCCCAAGTCTATGGCGGCCTTGAGTCCAAAGATGCATGCTTCATATTCTGCCATGTTGTTCGTACAGTTGAAGCAAAGTCTGTTTGTAAAAGGAGTATGGCATCCTTCCGGATATATGAGCACAGCGTCGATACCGTTACCAAGTGCATTGGATGCCCCATCAAAGTACAGGGTCCATAGGGATCCTTGTTCAGGTCCGTCATATGGTCTGATCTCTTCACTGTTGTCCAATGCTATGATGTCTTCGTCGGAGAAGTCAAACTTCATGGACTGGTAATCTTCTACAGCTTGATGAGCCAGATGATCAGCTAGCACACTGCCCTTTATAGATTTTTGGGTAGTGTACTATATATCGTATTCCGTTAGGATCATCTGCCATCTAGCTATCCTCCCAGAAAGAGCAGGCTTCTCAAAGATGTACTTTATCGGATCCATCTTAGATATCAGCAAAGTGGTATGAGTCAACATATACTGCCTTAGCCGGCGAGCAGCCCATACCAAAGCGCAGCAAGTTTTCTCGAGCAGTGAATATCTGGTTTCACAGTCGGTAAACTTTTTGCTTAGGTAATAAATAGTGTGCTCTTTTCGGCCAGACTCGCCATGCTGCCCCAGTATGCACCCCATTGAATTCTTTAAGACTGTCAGATACATGATTAGCGGTCTTCCCTCGACTGGCGGCATTAAGACAGGAGGATCTAGCAAATACTCCTTGATTTTATCGAAAGCAATCTGACATTCATCATTCCATATGACTACTTGATCTTTCTTCAACAGCTTGAAGATTGGCTCACAAGTAGACGTTATGTGAGAAATGAATCTGGCAATGTAGTTTAGGCGTCCCAAAAAACCTCTGACTTCCATCTCAGTGCGAGGAGCAGGCATTTCTTGTATCGCTTTGACTTTGGCAGGATCAACCTCGATGCCTTTGTTGCTGACAATGAAACCTAAGAGTTTATCGGACCGGACTCCGAATGTACACTTGTTTGAGTTCAATCTTAGCTTGTACTCCTTCAATCTGACAAACAGCTTTTGCAGGTGATCAAGGTGTTCTTCTTCAGTTTGTAATCGGGCTATCATGTCATCTACCAGACCTCTATCTCATGATGTATCATATCATGAAACAAAGCTACCATGGCGCGTTGATAGGTTGCCCCAGCATTCTTCAGTCCGAATGGCATAACTTTGTAGCAGAACGTACCCCACTGTGTGACAAATGTAGTTTTCTCCATGTCCTCGGGTGCCATTTTTATTTGGTTATAGCCTGAGAATCCGTCCATGAAAGAAAATACTTTGTGTTGGGCTGTATTGTCAACCAGGATGTCAATGTGTGGAAGTGGAAAGTCATCTTTAGGGCTGGCCCTGTTTAAATATCTATAATCCACGCACATTCTCACTTTGCCGTCCTTTTTAGGCACTGGAACAATGTTGGCCACCCACTGAGGATAGGAAGTAACAACCAGAAATCCAGCATTGAACTGTTTCATAACTTCTGCTTTGATCTTCTCTGACATGTCAGGTCTCATGCGGCGGACTTTTTGTTTCACTGGTGGACAGTCTTCTCTGGTGGGTAGATGGTGTACCACAATGTCTGTATCGAGTCCCGGCATGTCTTCGTATGACCAGGCAAAGATCTCAACATAATCACGCAATAACTAAATTAGGCGCTCCTTGACACTCGGCTCTAGATTGGCACCCACATTGATTTCCTTTTTATCCTCCTCGGTACCCAAGTTGATTGTATCCAACAGCTCCTCATGAGGCTGAATTGCTCTTTCCTCTTGCTGTAGTAGCCTAGCCAATTCCCCTGGCACCTCACAATCTTCCTCACCTTCGTATTCGGCTTGGTAGATCAGATCTTCAGAGTCACTGAAATCTATAGCAGTATCGTTACCCATGGGATCCGGAATGGAAGGGTACCTGCATTTGTGAGTGTGGGTGTGGGTAAGGGTATAGCCATCTTAAAACAACAAAATGTAAAAGAAAGACAATGAGCACAAAAGGTTTATATCTGAAAAAGCGTCAATGATTCATTGAATGACATATGTAGATGAAATAAAAACCCTTACAAACGGACCATTGTGCTTCGGGTAAGACACAAGGTTTTTAAAGTACGAATTGTTTGTGAATTATTACAGTCCAACAGAAATGTAAAAGATAAATTACTGAGATATGAAAGTTATTGGGATGAAGTCTCTGGCTTCCCAGTTGCGCAGTCCTCCACTGACGGTAGGAAATATCCAATCTTCCAGGATGCCATCCTCTTCATTGTCTTCTACCGTATTGACGCTTCGGTTGCTAATCTTTATAGGTGGCCCCCCAGCACGGGCACGGCGCACAGCCTTCTGAGCAGTCAAAGTAAACCCCAAGCCAAACTTGTCTGATTTGTAAGGAATGTCTGGAAGCTGCCCCCGGATGGTGCACCCACCTTCTTCCACTACTTCCCTTGCATCCTTGAGAGATGACATCCGAGGTGGAGGTCTTGTGATCTTAGGAGTTGAGGATACCGCCTTGGTCGCTGTTATTTCTTCAGAGACTTCTTCAAAATGTTGGAAAAGGGTCTCTATGAACTCGCCATCTAACTCCATATAACGGAAGGAATTCAGATGACTAATCATATACTCCTCCTCCCCATGGGTAGTTATGATCTTCCCTTGGACGGGGTACTTTAGCATCTGATGCAAGGTGGAGGTGACAGCTCCGACATTGTGGATCCAGGGGCGTCCCAACAGACAGGAATAAGAAGGACGGATGTCTATCACGTAGAAGGTTGAGTTGAAGACATGTGTTCCCACCTTTATTGTTATGTCCACCTCTCCATGGACCATCCTCTTCGATCCATCAAAAGCTCTCACCACTATATTAATGGGTTTTAGAGTCAGCCCCTCACAATCCAACCTATCAAGGGCTTTCTTTGTCAAGACGTTTAAAGACAACCCAGTATTAACCAAGACATGAGCTAGGGTTGTTCCTCTGCACTCCACTGAGACATGTAATGCATCAATGTGTTTTCTCCCTCTGGGTGTCAATTCAGCATCGGAGAAGCCCAAGCCATTATCAGTTGTCAAACTGGCCACACAGTCTTAGAACTGGTCAGCAGACGTCTCTTGCGGCACGTGAGCTGTCTTCAGAAATTTTACCAAAGCTTTATCATGTGTTTCAGAGCACAGCAGCAGGGCTAGCATAGAGATCTTGGAAGAGGTCTTCCCCAATTGTTCAACTACATCATAATCACTCTTTTTAATAATCCTCGGATTTCTTCCATCTCCTTCTTGCATGTTTCAGGAATAGCTAGTGATTGAGCCTTCGTCTGGACAGGCTCCTCTTGAACATTCTTTCCTTTATTCTCAACAGTGGAAGCAGGGATAGGAATTATTTTGTCTTTGGCGGTAGGTACGCTTGCAGGTACAATCACTGGTGTAGAGGTAATCTTTGGAACGGCCATGGGTCCAAAGACTGTTGTTGGAGGAGAAATCTATGGAGAGAAGATCCTACCACTGCGGGTGATCTTGCTAGTTCCAACAATATTGCTAATGTCGGGATTGTCCTCTTCGGAGCTTTCTTCTTCGGCAGTCAGTTCAATCTGTTTAATACCATGGTAGTAGATTTCTCCACCATAGTTCCATGGTACTGCTTTATCTTATTTGTATGGGGCAGGCCCGGGCATTGTTATCTTAAGCGGAGTAGTCTTTGGAGCAGGTGTAATCCTAACGGGTCTTTTAGGGGGCCTAGAAGGATTGGCGTAGATGGTTATTATTGAAACTTCTTTCATTGGAACGGGTGAAACAGGAGCATTCTCAAACAAAATTTCTTGGTTTTCCATCAGTCGTTGGATACCTTTTTTCAACAGAAGGCAGTCAAATGGGGAGGATAGGAAAGCATGGCAGTCTTTGTCACAACCTGGGAAGATTCCAGCTTTCAACAAATTCAACTTGATAATCGGGAGTGGAGTTAACAGTTTATCCACAGTAGCAACAAAGAAATCTTCTTCAATAGCATTGGCATTGTGACCATGCCTCGGCATTGGGGAGGAAATAACATTTGGTTTCTCAGGCGCTTCAAACTCAACTTCCTTCACGTCTATCAAATCTTGAATCTTGTTCTTCAGAGCCCAACAATTATTGGTGTCGTGCCCTGGACTTTCAGAATGTACGCGCATCTGGCGTTGGGATGGTAATATGGAGAAGTAGTATTGGGATTTTTTTGGGCCTCTTTCAAAGTGGCCAGATTCAACTTCAAGATATGTGGTAGAACTTGGGCTGGAGTCATGTTAATCTTGATGAATTTCCATACTGGCCTTTCCACCCTTTGCTGGTTAGTTCTTTGCTGGTCTAATGCAGGCTTCGGAATCATAACGGCCCCCATTGTTGGTCGTCGCTCAGTTCTTCCCTGATTCCTCTATGAATAGACAACAAACACTTCCTTCCTACCAGTGAAGGGATTTTTCACAACTGTTGAGGCAGACGCGTACTTATGAATTTTCCCACTTCTTATACCAGCATCCACTCTTTCGCCGGTTAAAATCAATTCGGTAAACCTTGCAGAAGAACTTCCAATCAGGTGATTGAAGAAAGGGCCTGAAAGCGTTCCCAGAAACATGTCCACTAACTCCCTCTCAGATAGAAGGGGTTGCACCCTTCCGGCTAGATCCCTCCACTTTTGGGCGTAATCTTTAAAGCCCTCATTGGAAACCATAGTCATACTCTGTAGCTGAGTACGGGTTGGCGCCAAGTCAGCATTATATTGATACTGTTTATAGAAGGCTTCTGCCAAGTCTTCCTAATTGTGAACATCTGCCCTCTCCAACTGGTAGAACCAGTCAAGTTGCGTTCCTGATAAACTGTCTTGGAAAAAGTGGACCCACAAGTCTTTGTCGGCAGAATGTGGTTGCATCTTCCTGACATAGGATCTGAGGTGCATTTTAGGGCAATACACCCCATCATACTTGGCAAATAGTGGAACTTTAAACTTTGGAGGGATTATAATTCCTGACACCAACCCTAACTCTTCAAAATCTAGCCCCGGTACTCTCTGGATTTCCATAGCGTTGAGTCACTCTTCAAGGTGTTTGTACTTGTCATCATCCGGAGGGTATTGTTGTTCAGAGTAGTCCTCTTCTTCCTCTTCTTCTTCTTCAAAATCTGATGATACTGCCGTTCTTTTTCCTTTTCTTTCCCCTTCATCAGATGTTGTTGGAAAATCTAAGGTCCGTCTGGCTTGTCCCTGAAATCTTCTGCCCATGATAACCACACCAGCTGGCTTCTTCTTCTTTTTCTCTTTTTCTTTTTCTAGCAAAGTTTTCAGCTCCTCCTGCCCCTTGGCTAAGGTCATGAGTAACTGTTGAAATTGTGAATTCTGAGCTTGCAGATCTTTGACCGTTTGTTCGAGATCCATCATACTGAAATAAACAATAGAGATGAGGAAACTTGTTGCAAAGACCTGTTTATGCTTATGATGAATGATATGTATTCATGCAATGCTTTCAAGGATTTAGAAATTCAAATTTGTTTTAAACAAAAAAGAAACACACGTCATATTAATAAGATAGAATTGTGAGTACATCAATGCCCCTTGGGCAAAATAATACAAAATTCTAAGGTAAAAAGACGTTGTGCATCCTCTTTGGTGCAATGTAGGTGTTGAGAGTCTGCTCTTCATGAAGTAGCCGAGTGAGTTCCAAAACCTTCTTCTCGCTTGCGTAGAATTGGGCTTCGAAAGTATCGCGCTCTCCCTTGAGTTGTATCCAACTCCTTTGTAGGTCTTCGAGTGATGTTGGCATGTCAGGATGTAGAATGGTGTATGGAACCTCTCCTTCCTTAACAGGCTCTATAATCACTGGGAGAATGGAGGGATAAGGCATCATAAGACTTTGAGCACGGGTTCGTACCCACTTGAGGTAAGGCTCAAAAGAGATTGAATTTTTGTGTCCCAAACTCTTTCTATCCACCTTGTTTGGCATCCTCCAAGCTCGGATGAATCTCTGACGGAGTCCTTGATCATCGTTGTCGTAGTCGAAAACCAATCCTTGAATCAGCATATCATGTGGGCCATCCCTCCGGGCATACCCAAATTGTCTTAGAGCCAAGCATGGGTTGTAGGTGATGCCTCCCCTAATGCCAAGTAGAGGGACATTAGGGAATTCCCCACAATGGTCAACAATAATAACATTCTCTTTGGATCGAGAACACCAATGAATATCTGAATGGTTAAGTGTCATTAACCTTTGTGACCACCTCAAACCTTGCTCATTCTTCAAGACTGATTGGGGAAGATAAGAAATAAACCATCTTGCCAAGAGAGGAGTACAACACATAAGAACACCTCTTTTCCTCATTGTACGAGTGTGAAAAGAGTGGAGGATATCCCCAAGCAATGTAGGCACCGGGTTGCGAGTCATGAAGATTTTGACAGCGCTTACATCTATGAGTTGGTCAAGATTAGGGAACAAGACCATACCATAGATGAGAAGAGCTACAATCTCCTCAAAAGCTTGCAAGTCTAGGGAATTCCAACAGCTTTGGGCCTTCTCAAACAGAAACTTTGACAAGAAGCCTTTGACACCACTTCTAGTTTCCCAATGAGTTGTAACATCAGATGAGTGCAAGTGTAGGGCTTGAGCAATCTCTTCTGGCTTTGGGTCTCTTTCCGTACTGTTGAAGGGTAGTTGATTGAGAATAGGAATCCTCAGAAGTTGAGAGAATTCCTCCAAAGTGGGCACAAGTTGATAGTCGGGAAATGTGAAGCAATGATGCAAAGGGTCAAAGAACTGGAAGATAACTTTCATCATATCCTCCTCTTATTGGAGGTGACCAAGTTGAGTAGACGACCATGTCTCTCAGTGAATGAAGAATTCTCAGGAATCCTTGAAGCTAGCTCCTTTAGTTGTGGAGTAATTTTTACAAGGTTGATTTGGATAGTTTTCCTGCGAAGTGAATCCATAACCTACAAAACAAAAACAGAGATGAATCTCCAAAATCCTTGAAATGGTTAGTAAATGCATATGATGTTCATGATGTCCATGATGTTATGCACAAGTATATATGTACAAGCGAAACACACAAGTTCCTAGTTTAGGCTTGCATGGGGTTTCATAGGTAAGTACCCTCTTGAATTTTAGTTGGCTCAACCTGTCCTAGTAATAGTAACCGGGTTCTAAGGAGCTCAATATCACTGGACTGTTTCCTTATTCATTATTTCAGTTAAATCCTCTTTACTGGCGACCGAAATATTCCAAGAAACCAACCCTCAATGAGTGTAGTATCGAGTATCTACCAACTTCGGACTGCACCAAAGTCGGTCATCTCACTACATCCTAAAAGGCCAAGTTGGTCAAGTAAAGGTTTTAGAAGTTCATTAGTGCTTCATGACATCACTCAGCGGCCCCGTATTCTCTTTGATTGACTCAAAGGCTACCGGTACCCATAAATATGTCGCACTAACATAGCTATTGCTTAGACCATGTCGGTATACCCCGCACAGTTTCCACAATGTATTGCTATTTACCTATAATGTTTCCCAAATACGGGTAGAGGATTCAAACCCAAACAATAGAACCAAAATATAAAGCAAACAAGTCAAAACAAGGTAAGCAAATAAAGGTGATCTAAACCCTAAGGTAACCCCACTTTTAGTATTGTCCCCAGCAGAGTCTCCAGTTCTGTGATGTGGTGGGAGAACTGACTTGAGGTTTTGCGTTTGTGTTTGCAAATGTTGCGGTTAGCAAGAGTCGCCACCGACTTTTCTTTTATCCAAAAGGAAAGGTAACAAAGCACATGAAAGACCTTTGAGATGTTTTCTTGAGTTCGGGGGTAAATTATGAAAAGGGAAGGTGCTAGCACCCTTTTCATCCATGGTTTTCCATGGGCTCTTAGTTACTTGTTTAGATCACTTGCTTTGCTTTGTTTTGTTTGAAATGGTGCTTGGTGTGGTTTTGAAAGTATTTTGAAAAGAGGCCATTGTTTAGGCAATCTTTGTAATGATTCTCGTTCGTAAGAATGTATACAAAGATTTTTGTCTTTTGAAAATGTTTTCAATGTTTTGTAAGATGTTTTGAAAGTGTGTGTTTGTTTTTGAAAATAGCAAGGATTATTTTGAAATGGGACAAGTAACTATAAGCTAATCTACCTACTCAAATGTCTTTCTTGTGCATTTTTATTCCTTTGACATTGTTGATTTACCATTGATTTGGTAAACAACCCTATCTTTGGATGTAAACGGGACGGGCGTGGGTCATCGTATGACCATGATAGCAATGTTGCCAAGTATCTTAGCAATTTTTTGAGGGACCAATATCATTTGTTTTAGGCAACCTTGAATAGCGTCATCGAGGGACTTATGATCTCATATTGTTTTGTTTTGCCAAGATACTTCGCGTGCGTAAAATGACCATTTTTATTTAGGCAACCAAGTGAGAGAAACCCTAAGGGTGCTTGTGTGCAATGTGTGTCATTTTCATGCCTTTGTCTTACAATTAGGTTTTTCTATTTGTTTTGATTTTGTTCTTGTCATGCAAACCCTAGTTTACTAAACATGGTATAAAAGCGATAAATTGCGTAAAATAAACTAAGCTATTACAACAATTATTATGGGAGGGGGATACAAGTTTTGAATGGGGATTTTGCACAAATATAAACCTAAAAATACTATTACAACCCAATCGAATATTGCGCAAATTAAATAAATGTACAAGTATTTAAAATGCAATGCAAATGTATTTATGTAAAAAAAATGTTTGGTATTTGTTTTTTGTATGAGAAAATAATTTAATTTAAACCCTAGAAATTAAGGGAAAAAATATTATTATTTTTGGAGAGGGGTGAAACCCTAATTTTTAATTAAAAAGAAAATAAATGTTTTATATTTATTTTGTCCATTTTTTGTACAAGAAAATAATAGATAATATTATATTTGGATATTAAAAATTAAATATGTATAGAAAATAAATATTTATGAGTATAAATAATATAATAAAAATAATAAGTATTTTTAAATATATTTATAAGTTATTTTAAGAAAATAAGTTCTATTCTATTAAATTAATTAATTTTTCAAGTAAAAAAATAATAAAAAACAAAATAAAATTGCAAAAAATTATTTAATTATTTATAGGATTTTTTTATTGTTCAGAAAAAATAATCAAAAGCAATAAATATAAAAATATGAAGAAATATGAAAAATATAATAAACAAAGCCAAGGGGTACAAATAGTGGGTCATGAGGGTGTGAATAGCAAAAACAAAAAGCCCAATGCAACAAAAAGCCCAGAACAACAACTTCGTCCCTGTCTTTGGTTTCTTCTTCGCGCGCTAGTTCAAACCTGCAACTTTCACATGCTTGCACAAAAATAAAAACTCATAACATGAAACATGTGGCATTTGAGCTCATGATTCCAACCATATAAAATATGTAATCTAACTCTCAAAGATCAGGGAGAATTTTGGCATCCCCAATTCGTGACCTAAAAATTTTATGAACTTCAAGCTTCAAATTCTCACAGCATAGTCAATATAAATGAAAAGTATGCATATGTGCAGCTTCACCATGATAAGGGCTACATTTTTTCTTCACAAATCATGGCTTGAGAATGCCTATTCAGAGAGATAGAGTTTTGAAAAATACCTCCTTCAGTTGGATTTGGATAGAGCAATGTAGGGTCTTTGATGGAGGCATGAGGATTGTGTGAGCTTCCTTGAACTTCCTTCAAGCTATTCCAATGCTTGGCCTGCTCTGAGGATGGCTGAAACTCTTTGCACAAGTCAAGTTGCAAGCTTCCAAAGTGAAAATGGCAATGGCTGAAGCAGGGCTTACAGAAATAGGGTAAGGGCTTGGTTTGCTTTGGTATGATATGTAGAAGGTGTTTGAAGTGTTAAAACACAAAACGCATGAGCCAAAAATGAAATGCCTATGATTTTGCAGCAACTGTGTGTTTTGGCAGAAAAATGGAGTTTTTGAGTTTGAGAGTGTTTCAGTTGTCAAGCAATCGTGTTCTAGTTTGTAACAAGTTTGTAAATATGTATAGAAAGGATCCAAGTCCACTCTTCACTAGTTGTGCAAGCTTTTTACCTTTTGGCAACTTTTCTTGTATTTGAAGAAAAGTGAAGTGACCATACTAACAGGCCTATCCTTGCTTGCTTGAAGCCTGGAATGAACTTGTACCAATTGCTTGAGTGCTGTGTAAGTTGTTTGCATCAAAGAGACAGGTCCAAGACTCAAGATTGATAAAGTTACAAAAGCTTCTCTTTATGAAAATGGCATTGTGCACTTTTGGCCAAAAATGGAAATGTAACTTGTACAAAGCCTCAAAAGCAACGATAAAGCCTTTATCTTCTGAGTTTGAATTTAATTATGGAGTGTAGAATGAGTTTAGAACCTGTAAAGCAAGATTCAAACATCAAAGATTTGATTTGCAACTTGATACTTTGTGAAAATGGCATGAACAAAAGTGATAAAATGCCAACTTCTCCTCTTCGATTCTCTCTAACCAAAAATGATCTTGGAGACTTCTTGGACATTTTGGAAATCTTGAAATGTGATCTATAATCCATATTTGAAATGAATTTTGAGATACCTCTTAGAACTAGGTTAAAAATGTCCATGAAATTGGGTCAAAAAACTGCCTAAATTAGGGCAAATTTTCACTAAGTTATTTAGTTCATGGACCTATATTCACAAATTCATAACTTGAGATCCAAGCATTTTTGGGAAAAGTTTGTGAATCAAAGTTGTAGATTTCATGGAGGACTACAACTTTCATGTTGTAAGTTTTCTTTGAATCAAAATGCATCATGGTGAAAAAGTGGTGGAAAGTTAGGAAAAAATAAGAAAATTTCCATACTTAGAAAAATTCTAAGTTATTGAAATTTTCAAATTCAAAACCCTAATTTTCAAAATTGGTTTTCTTGGTGAACAAGTTTCATATTTTGACATATCTTGATGAATTATGACCCTTGGCAGTTGATTTTGACCAAAAAGTCAAAGTTTGACTTTTCAGTGTACAGTTGACTTTTGATCAGTTGACTACAAAATTCATCTGTCAATCTAATGAACTTGGGATCTTTTGAACCATGTAATTAGGTTAAGATAATGCCATTGAACCCTTGAAATCATGCTTGAACTTGATTGGTCATTGGCTAGGTTAAAAATCAGAAAATGTCCTTTCTTAGTCAAAACCCTAATTTTGACCATTTTGCCCTTTTTATGATTTTATCAAATTTCTTGAGGAGTTGTGATCCAAACTTGATCAAATGGTACATAGGAGTCTAAAATGTTGATGTGGATCAAAAATTATGAAGTTTGACTTTAAATTGGCCATGGTTGACTTTTTTCCCAATATAGTTGATTTTTAGGTCAACTGTCCAATTGACTGATCAAAAATGTGGTTCAAGGCTTGAAACTTAACATGAGCAATCTTAGGGGTCCAAAATGATGTATGGAAGTCACATGAAGTATCGGTGGTCCAAAAATCCTTATGCAAACTCAAACCCTAATTTTGGGGTATCAGTGCAAGATGAGATGTCTTGAGCTGACCAAACCCTAATCCTGTCTTGAGTCCAAGAGGTCTTGTGAGAAAAGTCTTGATAAATGAGAGGGCAAATTTTGGGGTACAACAATCATGCCTTAACATTTCCTTAACCATTTCAAGGATCTCAAGGGTTTGTGATGCAGGTTATGGTAAATCAGACATCTAGCAAGGGGCAAGGGGATTTATTTTCCTCTAGCCAATGTCGTCAGAAGATCAAAACTCAACAACTTGAGTCAGGGGCTATGACCCACTTTATATGGTGAGTTTGACTCTCGTAGAAGGACTGTCAACGATACAAAGTTCTTCAATTAAAGCTGCAAAAATCAACTTCTGACATTTTCTTATTTACCCCGCGAGATCCTTGAAAACATTGCATACATATATCATACATATCATTGCTTAACAGGTCTTCCAGTACAGGTCTCGTGTGTTCTCGCTGTTTATTTCAGCATAAATGTCTTCCGAACAAAGCATTAAGGACCTGTAGGCACAGAACATCCAATTCCAACAAATGTTCATCAACCTGGCAAAGGGGCGGGAGGATCTGAAAGCCCTCATCCTGAAAGAGAAGAAGAAAAAGAAGAAGGCTACTGGTATTCTGAACATGGGCCGAAGGTTTGGAGAGTGGATGAAGCGACAAGTCGACCTGACCTCTTCATCTAAGGAAGGGGAGAACCAAGAAGGAGAGAAGGACCCTAGTCCTGCAGTCTCTGACAATGATACTGATTATAATAATGAGCAATATCCTCCTACTGAGGATAAATACAAACAGTTGGAAGATCGCCTGAGTGCCATGGAAGTTCAGAGGATACCTGGATTGGATTTTGAAAAATCAGGTTTGGTGTCGGGAGTGGTCATCCTGCAGAAGTTCAAAGCTCCAATTTTTTCCAAGTATGATGGGGTGTCCTACCCAAAGCTCCATCTTTGTTCCTACGTCAGGAAAATCCATCCCCACCGCTGATAGAAATCTGTGGGTTCATTTCTTTCAAGATAGTTTGTCAGGGACTCAGCTTGAATGGTTCTATCAACTAGAGGGAACCAATGTTTGTAACTGGGAAGATCTGGTTGCTGCTTTTTACAAGCAGTATCAATATAACACTGACCTTGCCCCTACCCATACTCAACTCCAGAGTATGTCCATGGGCGCAAGCGAAGGTTTCAAGGACTATGCGCAGAAATGGAGAGATCTGGCAGGGTGAGTCCAACCCCCTTTGTCTGATAGGGAGTTGGTGGATATGTTCCTTGGTACGCTGTCTGGTCCATTCTTCAATCACTTGATTGGTAGCTCCTCAGCTGGTTTCACCGAGCTGATATTGACTGGAGAAAGAGTAGAAGCTGGGATCTGGAGTGGTAAGATCTAGAAGAATACCTCTTCGGGTACAGAGAAGAAGTCATTTGGTGGAAAGAGGGAATCCAATGTTGTGCACGGCCAGAAGGGGCGTAACAAGGCCGATTACCACTAATCTGTGGGGGCAGTGTTGATCTCTAATTCGGCACGCACACAACAACCACAACAACGAAACAATCAACCAAGGATGGAAAGACCTCAAAGGCAGTTCACCCAAATCAACATGCCATTATCACAAGCATTGTAACACATGTTAAAGATGAATCTGATTACGGTGATAAACCCTCATCCGAACCCTAAGACTTCTTCTCCTAACTACAACCCGGATGCAAGGTGTGCTTATCATTCTGGTAGCCCGGGGCACGATACTAACGATTGTTGGGCACTGAAATACAAGATTCGAAATATGATTGACGCCAAGGAGATCGAATTTGACCCTCCTGAGACTCCCAACGTGATCACTGCTCCCTTGCTAAAACATGGCTAGGATTGAAAGCATTTTGTTCATTTGAATTCTGAAGTTGTATTTTGTTTGCTTATTCGAACAATTATTGTCATGTCAAACTTTATTATTTCATTAATGCATTACACATGTTTGTCTTGAATTAATTTGTTTTCATTACGCTTAAACTGCTTTATACTTCCTTTTCGTGATATTCAACTCTCGAATAAAAAAACTATAAGCCTTTAGAGGGAGGATGACGAAAATGATACCACAAGCTCTACAGTATGCTTTTGAACAGACCCTGCTGACGATGTACAGGCGCTATTTCAAATCCCAAACAGTGGAGTTATAAGGAAGATAATCCCTAGTAAACCCTTTTGAACCAAAGAAGTATGAGTTTTTCTTTCACACAAATTAAAACCCTTAATCACAACCTGGGGCAGGGTAGTTTTCTCAGTTAATCCAGGTGCACAATGAGTGGCATCAAAGATGTCCTTCCAAAACAAAAGACGGTGATGGTTCCCTATAATCGTCAAGACAAGCAGTCATTATCTCTCGAAATAAAAGCCCATTTAGTCAAAACCTATGAAGGAGACTTAACAAAAAAACACTAGGGCATCCTGCTGATTGTAATCACAAAAAGAAACAGTTCAGGAAAAAGACAGGGATAATAAAATCAAAAATAAAGAGGTCCTACAAACCCTCAACAAAAAAGGAATGACTGCCTATTCAAAATAAACTGTCAGTATCTGAACCATCACTGGAATATCAGAGCAAAGACTCAAACGGGATCTAAATGCACAATTAGCTGAGTTTAGGATCAAAGAATATCACGAAGAACTGGTGGGTACAAATAAAATTTGAGCCTTTATCCTTTATTTCTTAAACCATGAACCAGGCCACGTTATAACCCTTAAAAGTCCTAGCTGAAGCATGGGTTAGTTCGAAAGCATATTGTTACAAAAGGTATCCTGACTCCTGAAGGCCCGTTACAAATCCTGAGTTGATATCACATCTTTGTAAAATTCTATTTTTTCTATAAAAAAACTGCATTTTCAAAACTTCAAGACAGACGTAAGCTTTGCATTCTTAAAATAACATTGTTTGCATATGACTATTTGTTCAGCAGCAGAGAAATTCGCATGACGAATATCTAGCGAACAAAAACCTTCTCAATAAAAAGGATCGCCTCAAGTGGAAAAACACTTCCAACCAAGGGGCACGACATGATCATTGTCCATCATCTGGGGCAGTCAAGTCAAGATTCGAGGAATCTCTCAAAGATGCAAAATAGCCAGGGGCAGATCTCCATTTGAATCACTTGGGGGCATTGGGCATGAATTCCAGTAACGAATCTTGTATGATCAAACAAACATCTTCTGATAGTATGGCAACACAACACTACTGACAGTGACAACTCCCTACACCCTGAGAGCATGGATATAGTCAGAAAATACTGCATGAACAAAGACCCGCTAGGTTGACTGGCCTAGGCAAAAATAAGGGCATCTCGGCGAACCAAAAGGGTTCGGGAAAAAATTAGAGATAAAAACAAAGAAGATCTGTACACCCGGCAAGTCGAAAACCTGAAAAGGCGGCTTGGGCAAGAAAGGGTATCCCGATGACTGAAAATTTGAAAAGACAGTCCAGGCAAAAGTTAGGGATTAAAGCGTACGACTATGTCCTGTTATCTTGTCACTTGCCTATCAGTAGAAGACTTATCATTCCGATAGGCAGTTACCAAGCACCTCATAAGTTAGGATGACACTCAATCCACAAGGCCTCCGCAGGCACTTTCTCCAGCAGGTACATGGACAGAAAAGTTGATGCGAAGTCATTGTCATATCTTTAGCATGCATCCCAGTAACATCTACACTCCCCACAGAGTAGAGGCAACCAAAGTTTTGATCTCTGCTTCCCTAAACAAACAGGAGTTACTTTCCCCATCCAAGCTCTTTCAGAGAGCCGACGTCTATATTCCCCATCCGAATTTTGTAATCACAAGCGGTTCATATAGTTTTCTCCTGAGCAGAGTTTATTTCTCTGAATACGAAAGCTCATCCCCAACGGAGTTATTCTCCCGCAGAGTTATTCTCAAACAGAGTCTCTCCCCCGGTAGAGTAGCTGTAAACAAGGGGCAAATCCCCAACATAGTCATCTCTGGTTCACCATCCCCAACAGAAGTAGAAGAACCACTTTTTCTATGACGGTCAGGAACTCAATTTCCGTTACTCTCCAGCAGCGGTCAGGGATTTATTTTCCCACTCGAATATGTCACAATAGCATTTCATGTTCATATATCATGACGTGTGCATACACATTGCATATAGCATAGTCTCCTTTATTTTGAGAATATCATCATACAATGCATTTCATGCATCATATACGGTTAATCATGTACCTTTTCAAGAAAGATGGTTATCATCAACAACTTTTAGCAAGTTCAAGATTAGCTCCTGAAACTAAACAGAGTAATTATCTGCGCGATGAAATGCAGATTTACGCGGGTTTGTCACAAAGAAATCTTACACGGGTTTCTCCTAAACGCATCTTCACACGGGTTTATCCTGAAAAATCTTACACGGGTCCTTTCTCATACATTTCCTTCTGAAGTTTCACACGAACTTATCACAAATTAACCTTACCCAGGTTCCTCCTGAAGTTTTACATGAACTCATCCCAAAGTAACCTTACCCAGGTTCCTTCTGAAGTTTTACACGAACTTATCACAAAGTAACTTTACCCAGGTTCCTCCTGAAGTTTTACACGAACTCATCCCAAAGTAACCTTACCCAGGTTCCTTCTGAAGCTTTACACGAACTTATCCCAAAGTAACCTTACCCAGGTTCCTCCTGAAGTTTTATACGAACTTATCCCAAAGTAACCTTACCCAGGTACCTTCTAAAGTTTTACACGAACTTATCACAAAGTAACCTTACCCAGGTTCCTCTTGAAGTTTTACACAGACTTAGCCCAAAGTAACCTTACCCAGGTTCCTGCCGAAGTTTTACACGGACTTATCCCGAAGTAACCTTACCCAGGTTCCTGATGCAGTTTTATCCAAACTCCTCACAGAGCAACCTTACCCAGGTTCCTTCTCAGTTCAGATGCAGTTTTACCCAAGCTCCTCACAAAGCAACCTTACCCAAGTTCCTTCTCAGTTCAGATGCAGTTTTACCCAAACTCCTCACAAAGCAACCTTACCCAGGTTCCTTCTCAGTTCAGATGCAGTTTTACCCAAACTCCTCACAAAGCAACCTTACCCAGGTTCCTTCTTAATTCAGATGTAGTTTTACCCAAACTCTTCACGAAACAACCTTACCCAGGTTCCTTCTTACAATCCTACTTACAGGCTTTCATATCAAAGTAACCCTACTATCCAGGTTCCTTCTCACATCCCTACTATCCAGGATTTCATATCTAAGTAACCCTACTATCCAGGTTCCTTCTCACAGCCCTACTATCCAGGCTTTCATATCGATGTAACCCTACTATCCAGGTTCCTTCTCACATCCCTATTATCCAGGCTTTCATATCGAAGTAACCCTACTATCCAGGTTCCTTCTCACAGCCCTACTATACAGGCTTTCATATCGAAGTAACCCTACTATCCAGGTTCCTTCTCACAGCCCTATTATCCAGGCTTTCATATCGAAGTAACCCTACTATCCAGGTTCCTTCTCACAGCCCTACTATCCAGTCTATCATATTGAAGTAGCCCTACTATCCAGGCTCCTTCTCACAGCCCTATTATCCAGGCTTTCATATCGAAGTAACCCTACTATCCAGGTTCCTTCTCACAGCCCTACTATCCATGCTTTCATATCAAAGTAACCCCATTATCTAGGTTCCTTCTTACAGCCCTACTATCCAGGATTTCATATCGAAGTAACCCTACTATCCAGGTTCCTTATCATAGCCCTACTATCCAAGCTTTCATATCGAAGTAACCCTACTATCCAGTTTCCTTCTCATAGCCCTACTATCCAGGATACTTCTCACAACCCTACTATCCAGGTTCCTTCTCATAACCTTACTATCCAGGTTCCCTCCTCTCTTATCCCCAAACAGCGGTCCACAACATTGTAAGACTAGAACCTGATCAAACACTATTGGTTTTGTATTTCCCCAGTAAATCACGGTGCAGCTTGTACCCCGATCAGATACGCAATACACTTCCTCTTCCTCAAGCCGGAGTTATTCCCCAGTAGAGTAATGGACAACTGAAGCTCCTAAAACTCTAGTTCTCCCAAGACAGGAAATCAACATCCCCTAGATTGCATCTTTAAGCCTATCTCCTACAAATCTCCGCCGCATCCAGGATGGAATCTTTAAGCCCATCTCTGAAAATCTTCAATCCTCGACCTCCAAATGGAATCTGTAAGCCCATTCCCGATATCATAAATCAAGTGCCACTTCATGCGAGTGCAAATTTCTGGGCACTCTAGTGTTCAATCATCTTCCACCTTCAGATCACGAAAGGAAGACGAGCCAATCTACATCTTCAGGTTTAAGAAGATTGAACAGGGGCAGCTGTTGTAGCCCAAAATTTTCCCTCCCATATTTCTCAACACATGGCAAGTGAGGTCCCGAAATTGCTCAAGGAAGTTCAAGAATTGACCAGATAAACTCTCTCATAAGGCAGTATACCTCAAATTAGGGTTTCCATCTTCATCAAGATGTGTGAACCACAAAGGACTAAAATTCTCACCATTTTCCTAATACGTTCTCAAGATCATCCATGTCAAGTTTCAAGCCTTGCAGAAGAAGTTTGCTCAGTCAATTGCTCAAATGCCTGAAAATCAACTGTACTAGGTCAAAAGTCAATTGTGGTCCACATACAGTCAAACTTCAAGATTTTTGGTCAACATCCTCATTTTGAAGTATTATCCATAATTTTATCAAGGGTTGATCATGATTCCTCAAGGATTGCTCACAATTCATCAAAACCCAAAAGTCGCTAAATTAGGGTTTTATAAGAAAAGTCAACTCAACTTTGACCAAGCATACATTTCTCATACTTTATCAGAAATGACCCATCCAAAGCTCATTTTGAATAGGATGCAATTCCCTACAATTCATCTTCAGCTCCCAAGTCCATAATATGCACTCACAAAAAGATATGAATTTTGATATTATAGGTCCTTTTGAAAAGTCAACAAAAACACCTTTTGGGTCAAAGCTTCATACATGAACATGGAATACTCAATTGAGATGATACCAAAATGGTTGTTTATATAACATCCTAAGCTTTCTAAAAAGTCCAAGAAAACCTCTCTAGGGTAAAAATTGAGAGAGTTATGTATTGGCCAAGTTGACCATTTTTGCAAAATTGCCAAAAGTCAAATATGCTCAAATTTGCATTTTTTGCTAAATGGGCCCAACTTTTTGTGCTTGCACCTCAATTATAATGTGGTCCACGACTCAAATGTTCACTCAACCATTATGTGTTTCATTTTTCAATTTATTTTGATTTTTCATTAATTAAAAAATGAATTAAATCAAATAAATGATGAAAATTAACAAAGATATGATATGATTTGATTTGTTTTTTTTTTTTTTGACAAATTGGCAATCAAGATATGCTGAGTTAACAAGATCAAATCGAATCAAGGTCAATTGGTACAAGAAAGGCATGATTTGGCTCAAAATAGCAACATATCATATAGCTTGCAAATCAAATCATATCTTGGATAAATGCAAAGATTTAGTCCAAGTTTGTTAACCTAATTCACTCTAGGTTATATAGTGAACAATTCCAGATCAAAAATACAAGGGTGGAGGCGTGCAAACTGCAAGAACAAACTTCAAAATTCCAAGAAAAAGTGGTGATTCAATTCCATTCTAGAGGCCAAGTCAAGCCATTCTAGCATTACCAAATGACTCCTGGACCTTCCCAGAACCTATCCCAATCACTTGTAGGTGCTCAAACACCTAGAAACACACGCAAAGACTCCCACAGTTTGCATCATTCTTTGAAAACGATTACACTAATTCCTGCATCATTAGCATCTTTAACTCGTATATCTGTAATCTTCGTCACGTTTGCAAGCTAACCATGTCATTTAATTTCATTTTTGAAGCTTGTACATGATGTTGCCATTGCTAGGGTTTTTGTGTTATTTTTAGGGTCTTTTTGTACAGGAACAATTGGGCCTTGAATCAGATACCATGATGCTCGTGAGGATGAGACGAGTTGATTGGTACCATTACCTTTCATTTATCTTGCGTGTACAACATTTTTGAAATATGCAGGGTTATACCTACAGTGGATGTCTGTAGGTAAAAGTCCCTTTTTCTAAAACGACGGCAGAGGAAGGAGAAGACAATGTGTCCAGCTATCACTGGGCTATTTGAAATTCGCGCGTTTTTGGTCTGACCATCTTTGTTTCGTACATTACATTTTGTGTGTATTATATTAACAAATAAGTTGTGTAGCACAGCTGAAAGTGTAACATTGGCAAAGAGTACAAGGACCTGGGTTCGATCCCAGGTCCATACAATTTTCTTTATTTTCTTTTCTATTCATTGATTCAGCGTAGCGTTCCTCTTGTTGACCACCATGCGCTAGCAACTTGTGACCATTGGATGGAAGGAGGATCAAATCCAACGCCCATGTAGCAAGAGACCACAATGCTCCTCAAGTCAACGCCCACACCTGATCCAACGCATTGACTGGGCTTGGAGCATTTGGGCCAAGGAATTCAGATTCATACCCCCCTCTCCAGCCAACAACACAGGCCCAATTCTCAACTTCTTTTTATTTTTATTTTATCTTTTAATTTGTTTAATTATTTTATTTTTAAAATCAGTTTTAATTAAATCATAAAAATCAAAAAAGTCAACAAAAAAAAATAGATTTAGTTGTTTTCTTATTAAATTTAATTTTGTTAATTAATTAGATTAATATTTAAATTAGGGTAACTTTAATTTGTTTTTCACAATTAAAATTAAATTAGAAAATTAAGTTAACTCTTGATTTAATTTTTCTCTTTTTTCTCAAATAAAACAAAAATACAAAAATAGGTTGTTTAGAATTAATTAATTTATTTTCAAAAATTAATATAAATTAGGACTGAGGATTTTCTTTTAATTTAATTCTCCGTTATTTTCTCAAATAACAAAACATGAAAAAAAAAACATTTTTTTCTTTAATCAATCGCAAGTAGGATTAGTTAAAGGGTCAAAACCCTAATCGCCCCGCATTTAATTTACCGCGCGCATTTAATTCTTTTATTATTTTTGTAACTATTTTGATAATGTAATAGTTTTAATTAGGGTTTTTAAATTTCTGCAACTTTATTTACTGTCAACGACAATTATGTAACTGTCAAAGCCATGTAATAAGCGTAGGTTATTTTTTCCGCTTTTACTTTCCACAAAACTCTTAACTCGTAGATGTATGTTTAGGATTGTATGGCAAGAATACATGACAAAATTAAAGTGGTTAGAAAACCCTAATGTGCAAAGATAATAAAATGAAAATAAATCATTCGCACATATTCACTCTTAGGGTATACTCTCGCTTCAGTTGCCTTCGGTAAACGATCATTAAGCATAGGGTGTCTTAGTGGTTACCCTCCTGTCTAAAGAGATCAAATTTCCCCGTTCAAATGTTGCCTCGGAAATGTTGCCTCGAAAAGATCTTAAGACTCTAGGGTTACTACTAAGGTGTCCTAATGTTGCTTTAGTGACCGTACGTCCCTTTTGAATTGACCCTTACAAATTCCAACGACGGTGTTACCTATTTCTCAATAGTAGGATAGCGCTGTCTAAAGGAAATAAGAATATAAATGATCTTTTTCGAGTGGGTAGATGCTAGTAGGTACTTGCTCAAATCAAAACTTTTCACACTTACACTTTTCAAACAAATGTTCAAAACAACTTCATCACACCCTTGAGGACTGATACAAGGGTTATCACGAAGTAAAACATTTTTCAAAAAACAAGCACACAAACACAAGCAATTTAAAAATGAGCAAGTACCTAAGAGCCTATGGAAAACCATGGATAGAAAAGGTGCTAACACCTTCCCTTTCTATAATCTACCCCCCGTACTCAAAATCTCGAAAAAGGATTTTTTTCTGTACTTTTTTCCTTTCCAATTGGGTGAAAAAAAAGTCGGTGGCGAATCTTGCTTACTGCGACATTTTGAGAATAAAAAAAACGCAAAACGTAAACTAGTAAATACAGTCGGTTCTGCCAACATATCACAGGTAGCCTTGTCATTGGATGTTGAGGGACATCGAAGAGACGTTTTTACAGTCATAAAGGCAATATACGGAGACACTTTAGCAATTTCGTTTAAGGGACAAGATCATTTACCGAAAGGCAACACCGTAGGGTCATCGAGGGACTATGATCTTTTTTAATTTTTTGCGGGTATTTGCTAAAGCGTCCCCATTCTCGAGGGACGTGATTGTTTTTTTCGAAAGGAAACCGAAGCAGGGATATCCTAAAGGTGTATATGTGCATATGTGTTGAGATTCAGTTATTTTTTGTCTTTTTTATTAAGTTATCTAATGTTTTAATTTACAGTCTTTCCATGCAATTCTAATTACTAACAATAATATTGGACAGGAAACATAAAGTACGGAAAATAAAAAGCAGAAGCATAAACCCTAAGCTATTACAGCACTTTGGGACAGTTACATAAAAAAATAGAAGAGACTAAGCGTGCGGGATTTTAAATCTAAATCTATTACAATTGTGAGCAGTTACAAATAGAATAAACGCACGCTAATTTGAAAATAATGTATAATAATCCTAAGAATATAATCTTTTTCATTTTGGGAAAATGATCTAAATCTACTTGATTTTAGTTTTTGAGAAAATGTTAAGATAATTAAGAATGATTAATTAATGAAATTAATTTAATAAGAAAGACTATCCTAATGTTTTTGTGGTTTTTGGATTGATTTTATGTCAAAGTAAAAAAAAGGATTAACAAAGAAATAATAAAAAAAGAACCAAAATAAAATATGAAGGAGTGGGGATCCTTCGATCCTGGGGGGAATTAGCACTTCGATTCAGGAAAAAGGGCTTCCTTCGATCCTGAGGAAGGCGGCTTTCGATTTGGAGATAGTTGGAGTTTTCGATCCAGGAGGGACGGGTGTCCTTCGATCCTGTACAAGGTCTGGTTCTTCGACCCAGGGGAAAAGGTCTTTCGATCCTGGGCAAGGTATGGTTCTTCGACCCAGGGGAAAAGGTCTTCTTCGATTCAGGGAAGGGAGTTACTCCTTTCAATATGGGGGAGGAATGGTTTTTCGATCTAAACCTGCAAGGCAAACATTAGCAATAAACATGATCTAGGTGTCTAACCCAGGACCTTCGATCCTGCATACATTGGTTTATTTGGGCCAGATCTCCAGTGTTAGAGACAAAAGAAAACCAAAGTGGACCTGGTGTCGAAACCAGGCCCTCAGTTTTGAAACCAAATCGAACAAAGCCACATGATATCCTAGGCGTGAATCAAGCACTAAGCAAACGCTAAGACATCATGAAATTATAAACGTGAATTTGAAAGTTTACCAACAAATGGGATGCTTCGATCTGGCACTCTGGGGCGTGAATTGAAGCCTTACTGACGATTCCTTTGATTGAGACCACCTATGAGGATTTTGATAATCTTTGGGGGGGTTTAAGAGGGGAAACATGTGTGTAGTCTCTTCGTGTACAGTATGTATTTGTCCTTCTCTTGCAGATATATTGGATATTTATAGGAGATGAGGAGGGATTCTTAGCATGGAAAGAAACATCCTTAATCATATCCTTAAAAGCCAGCCATAGTCTTCAAGACAAAAACCAGACCAATTTAAAGATTTCCTTTTTTAAAATATCCATTCCTCTTTTGAAATTCTGGATGAACCTGGACACTTGACCCCTTCGAATACCCTCCAGCACTTCTCTTCGATTGGCTTTCTGAATGCATCTTCGAATGGACTTCTGAATGCATCTTCGAACGGACCTTGTTACTTCCTTCGAAAGACTTTCTGAATGCATCTTCGAATGGACTTCTGAATGCATCATCCTTCTAATAGACTTCTAAATACATCCTTCAAATAGACTTATGAATGCATCCTTTGAATAGACTTCTGAATGTGTCCTTTGAATAAACTTTTGAATGCATCTTCGAATGGACTTCTAAGTGTATCCTTCGAATGGACTTATGAATGCATCCTTCGAATAGACTTCTGAATGCATGCTTTGAGTGGGCCTTTTTGCCAACTTCCAAGTATGTTCTTTTTGATGACTCTGAGTCCTGATTCTAAATACTCAGAACTTCCCTATCAGAACTTCTTAGATTAAGTCAACTCTGCGTTGATTGCTTGATCTGGGAAGTTCTCAAATCCAATTAAACCTAATCGAACTTAGTTCTTGTACTCTTCGATTTCCTTTAATTTAAAATAATTGAAATGTCACCTTGTTGATATTCCCATCCAAGGACACTTTGTTGTCATGCCATCGAAGTATATTCTGATGTGCCAATCGAAGTACTTGTCCATGAGGCCAATCGAAAACTTCATTCTACTCTCTTCAATTTCCTTCAGTTGGGACCAATCGAAGTGTCATCAAAATGCCAATCGAAGACGCCTTTATCCAGAGTCCAATCGAAAGACATTGTTTGGATGTCAATCGAAAGACACCTCATCGAAGGACATTTTGACCAACTTCAAAAATTGTTATTTTTCTTCAAGCAAGTGTTTGTAACCACCTATGTAAGAGAAAATATTGTAAGAATGAGAGGGCAAAATTGGGGTACAACACCTATCTTGACTTCTTTCTTGTCCTCTTCAGTACCTAAGTTCACAACCTCGACTGGCTCTTCACGCGGTTGTATGGCTATTTCTTCTTGCATTAACAACCTAACAAGCTCTCCAGGTACTTTGCAATCTTCCTCACCTTCGTCATCGGCCTAGTAGAACAAATTTTCAAAGTCATAAGTGACGATAGCAAAATTGTTATCAATGGGATCCATAGTGGATGTGGATCTGCGATTTATTGTGTGGGTGTGTGTAAGAACACGTAGCTATTTTGAAAGTGATAAAATAAAAGAAAGACAAAGAGCATAAAATTTTAATGCAAAACGTCCAATGATTTATTGAGTGAAAATATGTTAATGAAATGACACCCCTAACAAATGAACCATTGTGCCCTGGGTAAGACACACAGCTTAAAGTTATTATTTTAAAAATTACATAGCCAAACTTGAAAGTAACAAAACAGGAAGTAGCATTTACTCCTGACTAAAGGGGATTGGTATAACGTCTTCATTCTTCCAGTTACTGAGCCCATTGTCTGTAGAAGCAAAAATCCAACTGTTTAGGTCGTAATCACCATCAACATCTTCTATCGCGTTAACTCCGTTGTTGCTGACACTGAATGATGGTCTTATAGTACGAGCATGATGCACAACCCTCAGACTTGTAAGAAATGTCAGGAAGTTGACCCTAAGTAGTGCAATCGCCTTCTTTTACTACAACTCTAGCATCTTTCAAAGAAGCCATTCTAGGCGGCGCCCTGGTAACCTTGGGAATAGCATAAACATCTTCAGTAATGGTAGTCGTCCGAGGAATAACTTCAAAAGCCTGGAAGGGGGTTTCGATGAATTCGCCGTCCATCTCAACATACTTGAATGAGTTTAAGTGGCTCACCGTGTACTCTTATTCTCCACAAACTGTAACAATCTTTCCTTTCACGGGATATTTCAGCTTTTGATGCAATATAGAGGTAACAACACCTACCCCATGAACCCACAGGTGTCTAAGTAAACAGGAATAGGCTGGTCGAATATCATTTATATAGAAGGTAGAGTCAAATACCTGTGAACCTACTCTGATCAAAAGATCCACCTCTCCGTGCACCATTATTTTTGAACCGTCAAAGGCTTTCACCATAATATCATTGGGTTTCAGCATAACCCCTTCACAATCAAGCATGTCTAGAGCACCTTTTGGTAAGATATTCAATGAGAAACCCGTATCAACCAACACATGAGCTAAAGTAGTGCCCCTGCATTCAATAGAGACATATAAGGTCTTGTTATGGTTCCTTCCTTCGGGAGTCAAGTCAGCATCAGAAAATCCTAGCCCATTATCAGTGGTCAGGCTAACAACATAATTTTCAAATTGATCAGCAGAAATTTTTTGTGGTACATGAGTGGATTTCAAGAACTTCACCAAATCATGGGCATGGGCTTCCAAACACAATAATAGGGATACCATGGAGATCTTAGAGGGAGTCTTCCCCAGCTGTTCAACAATCTTGTAATCACTTTTTTGGATTATTTTTAGTACTTCCTCCATTTCTTACTTGGAGGTATCTTCAGCAGTAACCTCTTTTGGTGCCTCTGTCTGGGCATGCTCATTCGTTTGTTCTTTTCCTTGAGTCTCAGTAATAAAATCGATAGCGGTAACACGAATTGGTGTGGCGATAGTCTTCAGAGAGATTTCTGGAGAGAAAATCCTCCCGCTTCTAGTAACTTTACGGGTCCCAACAATATTGTCAATGTTGGGATCAACAACACCAATACCTTCATTTTCGACAGTTAATGGTTCTTGCTTGATGCCATGGTAGTAGACGTTGGCCCCATAATTCCAAGGGACAACCTTATTAGAGGAGTATGGGATTGGTCCGGGGATGGTGATTATCAAAGGAGCCATTATAGGTTCAACCTTAATCTTCACAGGGCCTTTGGCAGTGTTCTTGATAGGAGTTCCGGAAATTACATATTGTTGTACCCCAAAATTTTCCCTCTCACTTATCAAGAATTTATTCACAAGATCTCCTTGGGCTCAAGACTGCACTAGGATTTGATCAGCTCAAGACACCTCCTTATGCACTAATGACCAAAATTAGGGTTTGAGTTTGCACAAGGACATTTGAACTTTCAATGCCTAATTTGACTTTCATGGATCATTATGGACCCCCAATATCACTCATGTCAAGTTTCAAGCCTTGGATCACATTTTTGCTCAGTCAATGGAGCAGTAGACCTAAAAGTCAGTTGTATTTGGGAAAAAGTCAATCATGGCCAATTTACAGTCAAACTTCATAATTTTTTATCCATACCAACATTTTAAACTTATATGTATCATTTGATCAAATTTGGACTACAACTCCTCATAGAATTTGATGAAATCTCTAAGAGGGCAAAATGGTCAAAATTAGGGTTTTAACTGGGAAGGGACAATTTCTGATTTTTTACCTAGCAAATGGTCAATTGGTTTAAGGAATGATCTCAAGAGTCAATTGCATCATTTTACCTAATGACATGGTTCAAAACATTTCAAGTCCATTGGATTAACAAATGAATTTTGCAGTCAACTGATCAAAAGTCAAATGTACACTGAAAAGTCAAACTTTGACTTTTTGGTCAAATTCAAGTGCCAAAGATCATAATTCATCAAAACATGTCAAAATATGAAACTTATTCATAACAAAATCAAAAAGTCAAGATTTCATTTTGAAAAGTCAAAATTTCTAAACTTAGAAATTTTTCTAAGTGTTGGAAATTTCATGTTTTTTCATAACTTTGAGCCAAATTTTCACTATGATGCAAGATGATTCAAGAGAAACTTCCAACATGAAAATTATAGATCTCCATGAAATCTACAACTTTTCTTTACACAACTCCTTCCAAAAATGCTTGGATCTCAAGTTAAATTTTATGAACATGTAGTCATGAAACTAAACACTTAGTGAAAATTTGCCCTAATTTGGTCAGGATTTTGACCTAACTTCATGGAACTTTTTCATATAGTTCCAAGGGGAATCTTCAAAATCAATTCAAATATGGGTTTTAGATAACATTTCAATCTTTCCAAAATGTCAAAGAACTCCTTGAGATCATTCTTGAGGAGGGAGAATCGAAGAGATGAAGTTAGGGTTTTGTCACTTGAATTACAAGTCATTTTTGATGAACACATGAACCAAATCCATGCTAGGTTGCATAATCTTTGCTTTGCAGGCCTCAAACTTGTTTGTAACTCCATATTTAAATGTTTACACAACTGTTAGGGCTTTGATCCAAGCAATTGAGCTATTGTCCAAGTTGCATTTCCATTTATGGCACAAAGTTAACAATGTCATTCTTGTAAAGCAAACTTTTTGCATAAAGTTCACATTGAGCCTCTAACTTGTTCCCTATGATCACACTCCATCCACAAAGTAAGAAGCAAGCTTGTTTAAAGCATAACCACTCTATCTTAACAAGTACACAAGGCACGGAAACTTGTTTTGTCAAAAAATCACATGTTTAACTTAAACATGTAAATTTGAATTCTGATCAACTAGAGCACTCCAAACTTGTTACTTATAAATAAAGTCACTATTTGTGAGCTAGGACACGAGCTTGAACACCATGAAATACACCAAAACTCTCTCAAATAAGAAATTGCCCAAAAACTCCATTGTTGCACAGTTTTTGACCTTGAACATCAAACTCCCATTTACCTCGTTCGTTTCTTGGCCTTTTAGTTTCTAAAGCTTCCTTACATCAAATACAACTCATCCCTATCCTTATTCCAGAACTGTAACACCATTTACCATAACTTCCATAACCAAAAAATAGAGTCTGCAACTTGACTTCTCCAAGTCATTTCAGCCACTTTCAACTTGATCAAACCATTGCATTAACTTCCTAGGACCTCAAGGAAGCTAACCTGATCATCACCATCACTTGAAACAAGCTCAAATTCCAAACACGATTTCCAGTTTTGAGGTAAGTTTTCTCAACCTGGAACTCTTCATACAGGCATCATCAATAGTTTATTTGTGAATAAAACATGTAGATATCATTGCCCTGAAGCTAACCATGTCCTTAGTTTCCATTAATTTTGCTTGAGCTTAGAGAATTTTGAAACTGAAACTTCTGAAATTTTTAGGGTTCAGATTAGGGCCATTAAAATTCTTGCTTATCTTTGATCTATAGTTTTAATACTTTACATTTCTGGAATCGTGAGAAAATTTGCTACAAGTTTCATGTTTACAGTTTTCATTTTTGATGAGAAATGAACAAGTTACAGTTGGTCTGGCTAGAGGTTGAAGATGAAGTCTTCAGAACACGTTTTGCCTTACATATTTATTGTTTCATTTGTATTAACGGATGTATAGCCACCCCAGTGGTAGAAGCGCGCGCTTATAACCTATGGGACCTGGGTTCGAGCCCCAGCGGTACCCTTTTTCATTTTTTCACATTTTTCTGACTTTTTTTTTTTGCAGGCGTCGGGCCCCTTTGGGCCTGGCTTGTTTTTTTTTTGCTTTTGCTCACTAACCTCCTTGTTTCCTCTTGGCACCCCCTGGCCCAAGTTATTTATTTATTTATTTCATTTTTCTTTTCTTAAATACATTTTTTTTCTAAATACTAAAAATCATAAAAATACAAAAAGTGGTATATTTATATTTTGATTGATTTATTCTATTTTTCCACAAAAAATATTTTTATTTATTATACTTTATTTATTTTTATTAACTAAATCTTGTAAACTTAATTAATATTATGTTTTTACTTATTTACTTTTCACACCATTTAAAATATATTATTTTACATATAAAAAAGACTAAAAATAATTTATAATGCTATAAATATTTTCAAGATAAAAAATACCAAAAACATTTTTCTTAAACTTATTTCCTTTTAATCAACTAAATAGAACTAGGTTTTCATCTAAAATCTTTTCTTAATAAATTCAAACTTAATTAACTATTCTCTTTATTTAAATTAGGTTAAGACAAAAAATCTTTTTCATGAAACAAACCAAACAAATTCATTTTTCTTTACATTTTGCATCCTTGTACATTTATTCATTTTTATACTTTGTATTTATTTAATTCCTTGTATATTCATACCAATTCAATATGGTTGTAATAGACTAATTAGGTTTAAATTCTTGCAATCCCCATTTACAAATTGTACACCCCTCCCCACAAATGTTGTAATAGCGTAGTAACTTTAAATTTCGCAATTTATCGCTTTTATATAACATGCTAGTAATTAGGGTTTGTATGGAAAGACTAAAACCAATGCTTAGAAAACCCTAATTCAAGACAAAAACAAGCATGAAAACAATACACTTGCACATAAGCACCCCTAGGGTTATTCCACTTGGTTGCCTTATACAAAATGGCCATATTACGCATGTAAGGTATCTTAGCAAAAATAAGCAAATACAAGATCATAGTCCCTCGACGACGCTATCTAAGTTGCCTTACAAATGATCTTAGTCCCTCAAAAAGAATGCTAAGATACCTTGCAACATTGCTAATCATGCTTACACGATGACCCACACCCGTCCCGCTTACATCCAAAGATAGGGTTTCTTACCAAATCAATGGTAAGACAATAATGTCAAAGGAAAAGAAAATGAACAAGAAAGACATTTGAGTAGGTAGATTTATCCTAATTACTTGCTCCATTTAAAAACAAACCTCCTTGCTATTTTCAAAACAAACACTTACACTTTCAAACATCTTACAAACTTGAAAACATTTTCGAAAGATCAACATCTTTGTATACATTCTTACAAACAAGAATCATTACAAATATTGCCTAAACAATGGCCTCTTTACAAAATACTTTTAAAAACCACACAAAGAACAATTTCAAACAAAAGAAAATGATCTAGCAAGTAACTAAGAGCCCATGGAAAACCATGGATGAAAAAGGTGCTAATACCTTCCCTTTTCATAATCTACCCCCCGAACTCAAGAAATAATCTCAAAGGTCTTTCTTGTGCTTTTTCACCTTTCCTTTTGAATAAAAGAAAGGTCGGTGGCGACTCTTGATAACCGCAACATTTGCAATCAAATGCAAAACACCCAAGTCATTTCCCCCACCTTATCACAGAATTGGCGACTCTGTTGGGAAAATTCTAAAAGTGGGGTTACCTTAGGGCTACATCACATTTATTTGCTTTTATTGTCTGACTTGTATGCTTTACATTATGGTTCTTTGTTTGGGTTTGAATCCTCTACCCAGATTTGGGATACATTATAGGTAAGTAGCAATACGTTGTGGAAACTGTGCGGGGTATACCGACATGGTCTAAGAAATAGCTATGTTAGTGAGACATATTTGTGGGTACCGGTAGCCTTTGAGTTAATCAAAGAGAATACGGGGCCGCTGAGTGATGTCATAAAGCACTAATGAACTTTTAGAACCTTTACTTGACCAACTTGGCCTTTAGGATGTAGTGAGATGACCGGCTTTGGTGTAGTCCGAAGTTGGTAGATACTCGATACTACACTAATTGAGGTTTGGTTTCTTGGGATATTTCGGTCTCCATTAAAGAGGCTTGTGCTGAAACAATGACCAAGAAAACAATCCAGTGATATTGAGCTCCTTATAACCCGGTTACTATTACTAGGACAAGTTTAAGCCAACTAAACTTCAAGAGGGTACTTATCTATGAGACTCTATGCAAGCCTAAACCTAGGAACTTGTTTTTTTTGTAGATACATACTTTTACATAACATCATGAACATCATAACATCATACACATTCACTAACCATTTCAAGGATTTTAGGATTCATCTTTGTTCTTGTTTTGTAGGATATGGATTCTCTTCGCAGGAAAACTATTCAAGTCAACCTTGTAAGGATCCCTCCACAACTTAAGGAGCTAGCTTCAAGGATTCCTGAAAACTCTCCATTCACCGAGAGACGTGGTCGCCTACTCAACTTGGTCACCTCCAACAAAAATGAGGACATGATAAAGGTTCTCTTTCAATTCTTTGATCCTTTGCACCATTGCTTCACATTTCCTGACTATCAACTTGTGCCTACTTTGGAAGAATTCTCCCGACTCTTGAGAATTCCCATTCTCAATCAACTACCTTTCAACAGTACAGAAAGAAACCCAAAGCCAAAAGAGATTTCTCAAGCTCTACACTTGCACTCGTCTGATGTCACAACTCATTGGGAAACAAGGAGTGGTGTCAAAGGTTTCCTAGCAAAGTTCTTGTTTGAGAAAGCCCAAAACTGTTGGAATTCCTTGGATTTGTAAGCCTTTGAGGAAATTGTGGCACTCCTCATCTACCGGATGGTCTTGTTTCCAAATCCTGACCAACTCATAGATGTGAACACCGTTAAATTCTTCATATCCTGCAACTCGGTGCCTACATTGCTAGGGGATATCCTACACTCTTTTCACACTCGCACAATGAGGAAAAGAGGTGTCCTCATGTGTTTCACTCCTCTCTTGGCAAGATGGTTTATTTCGCATCTTCCATAATATGTACTAAAGAATGAGCAAGGATCAAGGTGGTCACAAAGGTTGATGACGCTCAAACATTCAGACATCCATTGGTGCTCCCGATCCATAGAGAATGTTACTATTGTCGACCGTTGTGGAGAGTTTTCTAATGTTCCTTTACTTGGCATTAGGGGAGGTATCACCTACAACCCCTGCTTAGCTTTAAGACAGTTGAGTTATGCCCGAAGGGATGGCCCGCATGAGATACTGATTCAAGGTTTGGTATTTGACTACGACAACAATGATCAAGGCCTTCGCCAGAGATTTACCTGAGCTTGGAGGATGTTAAACAAGGTAGATAGCAAGACTTTGGGGCATAAAAATTCCATCCCTCTTGAGCCTTACCTCAAATGGGTACGAACTCGTTCTCAGAGTCTTATGATGCCTTACCCCTCCATTCTCCCGGTAATCATTGAGCCTGTCATGGAAGGATATGTTCCATACACTATCCTACATCCTGACATGCCCACCTCTCTTGAAGACCTACAAAGAGATTGGATACCACTCAAGGGGGAGCGAGATACTTTCGAAGCCCAATTCTACGCAAGCGAGAAGAAGGTTTTGGAACTCACTAGGCTACTTCATGAGGACGGACTCTGAATGCCTACAATGCACCAAAGAGGATGCGAACTACCTTTTTATCTTAGAGTTTCTTGTATTTGTTTTTCCCAAGAAGGCATTGATGTACTCGAGCTTTAATATATTAATATAATGTGTGTTTCCTTTTTCTCTAAAACAAATTTGAATCTTAAGATCCTTGAAATCATTGCATACGCATTTATCATTCATCATAACATAAACATGTTTCTTGCAACAAGTCTCCTCATCTCTCTACTGTTTATTTCAGTAAGATGGATCTCGAGCAAACGGTGAAAGACCTCCAAGCTCATAATGCATAGTTTCAACAGTTGTTCTTAACTCTGGCCAAAGGACAAGAAGAGTTGAAGACCTTGCTGGTGGTAGAGAAGAAAAAGAAGACGAAGAAGATAACCAGAATTCTGAACATGGGAAGAAGATTCCAAGGGCAAACAAGAAGGGCCTTAGACTTTGCTACGACATCCGGTGAGAAAGACAGTCAAGATGGGAAGGGAAAGGAAACAGTTGTTCAGTCTAATTCAGAAGAGGAAAAGGAAGAAGAAGACTATTCTGAAGAATAATACCTTTCAGCTGATGACAAGTATAAGCATCTAGAACAGCGGTTGAATGCAATGGAAATCCCAAAAGTGCCTGGCTTGGACTTTGAGGAATTGGGGTTAATGTCGGAGATTGTCATTCCTCCAAAATTCAAAGCACATGTGTTCTCCAAATATGATGGAGTCTCATGCCCCAAAATCCATCTTCGGTCCTATGTAAGGAATATCCAGCCCCATACCGTTGACAAATATTTATGGGTACATTTCTTCAAAGACAGTCTTTCTGGAACTCAACTTGACTGCTTTTATCAACTAGAAAGAGCCAATGTTCACAACTGGGAAGATCTTGTTGCAGCCTTTTACAAACAATACCAATACAATGTTGATCTTTCACCTACCCGTACTCAACTCCAGAGTATGGCCATGGTTTCAAATGAAGGCTTCAAGGACTATGCGCAAAAATGGAGAGATTTGGCCGGAAGAGTTCAACCTCCTCTATCTGAAAGAGAATTAGTATACATGTTTTTGGGAATATTGTCTGGTCCCTTATTCAATCACCTAATTGGGAGTTCATCGGCAGGTTTTACTGAACTAATATTGACCGGATAAAGGGTAGAAGCCGGAATAAAAAGTGGAAAGATTCAAAAAGATGCATCCTCCGCTGTTGTAAGGAAGCCATTTATCGGAAAGAAAGAAGTGGTTGTTGTTTACCCTTAGAGAAATCAAGATAGGGCCGAACGCCGTCCAATGGTAGGGGCTGATATGATTCCTAAACCTATGCCTGATCAGCAAAGAAACAACCAACCAAGAATGGAAAGACCAGTCAGACAATTCACCAGAATTAACATGACCCTATCTCAAGTATTACCATATCTGTTAAGATCCAACCTAGTGACTTTAAAAGAAGCTCCAAAGAACCCTAACACAACATCTCCTCACTATCATCCTAATGCCCGTTTCGCATACCATTCTGAGAGTCCCGACCATGACACTAACATTTGTTGGGCTTTAAAGAACAAAGTACAAGACCTCCTTGAAGCCAAAGAGATTGAATTCGACGCGCCAGAAAAACCCAATGTCATTTCTTCTCCTATGCCCAAACATGGATATAATTCCCATGCTATTGAAGAGGATATGTTTGTTACTTAAATTGATGAACTTATGACCCCACTTATAACTATCAAAAAGAACTTATTAAATTCCAGTGTTTTCCTGAGCTGTGATGAAAGCTGTCATTTCGGTTTTTCCTCACCAACCAGTTGTCCTTTGTTGAAAGCATACGTTCAGTGCCTAATAGATAATAAGGAAATTATGTTCGAAAAGACTTATCTTCCACCTGTTTCTTATAATGATGTTTCCATCGTGACCATTTCCAACAATTCTTCCAGGGTCTCCACCAAAAGACACGTTAGAATTACATCATTTCCAAAAGTAGTTCCTTTGATAATTATAATGCCTGGACCAATCCCATATTTGTCAGACAAAACCGTATCATGGAATTATGGAGGGGATGTCTACTACCACGGTATCAAGCAAGATTGGCCAGCTACCGAAGATTCAAGTTCTGAGAAGATTGACTCCGGTATCAGTAATATTGCAGGGACTAGCAAGATTACCCGAAGCGAAAGGATATTCTTTCCATAAATTGCTCCCCAAAAAGCAGTTTTTGGACCCGTAATCATTCCTGTTATTGTTGCTCCTCTGAAGGCTATTCCCAATCCCACAATCATCTCCACCAATGCTCCAACTGACAAAGCTGGTATGACTCATGTTATCACTCCTACTAACATTCCTGCTGCCGAGTTAACCGAGACTCGAGGTAAAAGTATTCGAATTGAGCCTGTCCTCACAAAGGCGCAATCATCGGCTATACCTGAGACCTCCCGGAAAGAGATGGAGGAAATTGTAAAGATCATAAAAAGAAGCGACTACGATGTAGTTGAACAACTGGGGAAAACTTCATCCAAAATTTCCATGATGGCTTTACTACTATGTTCTGAGGCGCATGCAAAGGCCTTAGTAAAATTCCTGAAGACTGCTCATGTACCCCAAGAAACATCTGCCGACCAGTTCCAAGACTGTGTAGCCAGCTTGACTGTAGATAATGGTCTAGGTTTTTCAGATGCTGATTCAGGTGCTCAGAAGACTATACGTCGTGCTCGTGCTAGAGGACCACCCTTGAAGATCAGCAACCGTGAAGTCAACGCCGTAGAGGATGATGAAGATGGCTGTAACCTGGAGGACTGGATCCTCCCAACTGTCAGTGGAGGGCTCAGCAATTGGGAGGCTAGATATTTTATCCCAATCACTTTTATCCCACAGTAATTTGTCTTTACATTTTGTTGGATCTGTAATATTAAAACAATTCAAACTCTTAAAACCTTATGTCTTACCCGAGGCACAATGGTCCATTTGTAAGGGTTATTATCTCATTTCCATATGACATCAATGAATCATGGACATTTTGCATATAAACTTTGTGCTCATTGTTTTTACTTTTTACATTTTCATTTCTTTCAAAGATAGCTATACCCTTACACACTCACACTCACAATGCAGGTCTACATCCATTCGGGATCCCATGGGTAACGATTCTGCTATGGCCTTCTGTGACTCCGAAAATATAATCTACCAAGCCAAAGACGAAGGTGAGGAAGATTATGAAGTACCAGGGGAACTTTCCAGGTTACTACAATAAGAAGAGAGAACCATTCAGCCCCACGAGGAACCGGTGGACACCATCAATCTAGGTACCGAAGTAGACAAAAGAGAAGTCAAGGTGGGTGCCAATCTGGAACCCAGTGTCAAGGAGCGTCTGATTTAGTTGTTACACGAGTATGTCGAGGTCTTTTCCTGGTCGTATGAAGACATGTCAGGACTTGACGCAGATATTATGGTACATCGTCTACCTACAAACAAGGATTGCCCACCAGTAAAACAAAAGGTCCGTTGAATGCAACCAGATATGCCAAAGAAGATTAAAGCATAAGTCATGAAGAAATTCAATGCTGAATTCTTGGCCGTCACCTCCTATCCGCAATGAGTTGTTGTTGTACCCCAAAATTTTCCCTCTCACTTATCAAGAATTTGCTCACAAGATCTCATTGGGTTCAAGACTGCATTAGGGTTTGATCAGCTCAAGACACTTCATTATGCACTGATGACCAAAATTAGGGTTTGAGTTGGAACAAGGATTTTTGGATTATAAATGCTTCATATGACTTTCAAGAATCATTATGTACCCCCAATATTACTCATGTCAAGTTTCAAGCTTTGGATCACACTTTTGATCAGTCAATTGAGCAGTTGACCTAAAAATCAGTTGTATTAGGGGAAAAGTCAACCATGACCAATTTACAGTCAAACTTCATAATTTTTTATCCACACCAACATTTTAAACTCATATGTATCATTTGATCCAGTTTGGACCACAATTCCTCAAGAAATTTGATCAAATCATCAAAAGGGCAAAATGCTCAAAATTAGGGTTTTGACTAGGAAAGGGCAATTTTTTATTTTTGACCTAGCAAATGATCAATTGGTTTAAGGCATGATCTCAAGAGTCCAATTGCATAATTTTGAACTAATGACATGATGCAAAACATTGCAAGTCCATTGGATTGACAGATGAATTTTGCAGTCAACTGATCAAAAGTCAACTGTATACTAAAAAGTCAAACTTTGACTTTTTGGTCAAATTCAAGTGCCAAAGATCACAATTCATCAAAACATGTCAAAATATGAAAAAATTTCATCAATAAATCAATAATTCAAGATTTTATTTTGAAAAGATGAAATTTCTTAACTTAGAAATTTTTCTAAGTATAGAAAATTTCTTATTTTTTCACAACTTTGAGCTAAATTTTCACCATGATGCAAAATGATTCAAAAGAAACTTGCAACATGAAAGTTGTATATATTCACAAAATCTACAAATTTGCTTCACACAACTTCTACCAAAAGTTATTAGATCTCAAGTTATAATTTTATGAACATAGGGTCATGAAACAAAACACTTAGTGAAATTTTGCCCTAATTTGGACAGGATCTTAACCTAACTTCATGGCACTTTTTCACATAGTTCCAAGGGGAATATTCAAAATCAATTCAAAGAGATTTTGTAGATCATGTTACAAGATTTCCAAAATGTCCAAGAACTCCTTGAGATCATTCTTGAGTAGGGAGAATCGAAGAGATGAAGTTAGGGTTCCATTCTTGTTTTTCAAGCCATTTTCATGATGAACATTGGATCCAATCTTCAAGCATGTTGTACAAATATCACGTTGCAGGCTTCTAACTTGAATTTCACTCCATAATTAAATGTTTTCACAGCTGTTGGAAGCTTTAATCCAAGCATTCAATGCATTGTACAAGTACAATTCCATTTTGGGAAGAAAGGCAACATTGCCATTTTAGAAAAGCAAGCTTTATGCAAAGTCGGCTTACATTGAGCCTTGCATTTGTTATTTCTACACAAACACACTCTACACAATCAAAACAAGTGTGTTTAAAGGTTTCAACCACCCTACAAGTCTTGTACTCCACATTGAAACCATGCTTGTTAACTTTGCTTCAAAAACAAGTAACCAAGCCATAACATGTGAGTTTTAAAATTCTGAGTTGTGACAAGCCTCAAAACCTCTTGCTTATAAGTATACACACTATTTGCAAGTTGACACACGAATTCTAGTGCCCTGAAACTATCTCAAACACTCAAAAACCATAAACCTGCCCAAGAACACCATTAACACACAGTTCTGAACCAAAACTCATGATCTTCATTTCCACTCGTGCGTTTTGAAAACTAATCACTCAAACACCTTCTATACATCATACCAAAGCAATCCAGGCCCTTGTTTCAAGACTGTATCTCCTCCATCACCATCCACCATTTTCAAATATCCAGCTTGCAGGTTGACTTGAGAAGATAAATTCAGGGACTTTCAAGGCAAAGTAAGAGTTTGAATACACTCAAGGGGGGTCCAGGCAAGCTAAACAGATCCTCAGACCATCTCAAAAGTTGCCCAAACTCCATTCACGACTCCAGCTGTAAGAGGTAAAAACTCAAACTTCTATCTCTTCATACAAGTATAATTTGATCCTGATTTGTGAAATCAAAATGTAGATATCTTTGCTCTAAAGCTGACCATGTTCATAGTTCCCATTTATATTGACTGTGTATAGAGAACTTTAGATTTGAAATTTCTGAGAAAATTAGGTTTCAATTTAGGGCCATCAAAATTAGATTTTATCTTTGACTTTTAGCTTACATAAGTTATATGTTTGAATTCATGGGAAGAAACACCACAACTTTCATGTTTGAACTTTCCATTTTTATGGAGAGATGAGGAAGATACAGGTGGTCCGGCTAGGCTCAAAGTTGAAGACGAAGTTGCCTTCAGAAAGCAGTTTCTAATATATATTTATGTTTTGATTATATGACCGGATGAAACAGCCACCCCAGTGGCAAGCGCGCACGTACTAAGTCATGTGTTACCTAAAGGGCGAGGGTTCGAACCAATGTGAACCCCCCTTTTGCATTTTTTTCATTTTTCTGATTTTCTAACACTTTTTTTTGCAGGCGCTGGGCCCTTTGGGCCTGGCATTTTTTTTATTTCTGCTAGCATACTCCCCTGTTTACTTGTGACACCCCTTGGCCCATTTTATTTTTATTTATTTATTCATTTCTTTTTTCTTTCAAATATATTTTCTAAAAATACCAAAAAAATCATATAAAGTATAAAAATAATAGATTTATATTTTGACATAATTTAAATATTTTTCCACATACAAAAATTATTTTATTCATTATACTTTATTTACTTTTATTAATTCCCTTGTAAGTTAAATTAAAACTAGATTATTATTTATTTAAATACACTTATTTTGATATAAAAAAGACCAAAAATATTTCATAAACACCACATATTATTTTCAAGACAAAAATATAAAATACAAAAAAAAAAATACTTTTTTCTTTAAACTTATTTTCTGTTAATCAACTAAAATAGATTTAGGGTTTTATTCAAAAATCTCTTCTTAATTAAAATCTTTTCTTAATTAATTTCTTTTCTTAATTAACTTAAGTTAATTTAATTTAATTATCTTTTTCTCTAATTAGGTTTAGGTTAAAACCTCCTTCATACAAAAATTCAAAACACAAAAATCTTTTCTTTCAATTTGCATTTGTGCTTTATATATTCCTTCAATTATTTGTACAATATTCAATTTGGTTGTAATAGATTAATTAGGTTTATATTATTGCAATCCCCATTCATAAATTGTATACCCCCCTCCCATAAATGTTGTAATAGCGTAGTAACTTTAAATTTCGCAATTTATCGCTTTTACATAATATGCTAGTAATTAGGGTTTGTACGGGAAGATAAAATCAATCAAATAGAAAACCCTAATCCAAGACAAAAACAAGCATAAAAATGACACACTTGCACACAAGCACCCCTAGGGTGAAATACACTTGGTTTCCTTATACAAAATGGTCATATTACGCATGTAAGGTATCTTAGCAAAAACAAACAAATACAAGATCATAGTCCCTCGATGACGCTATTCAAAGTTGCTTTATAAAATGATCTTAGTCCCTCAAAAAGAATGCTAAGATACCTTGCAACATTGCTAATCATGGCTATAGGATGACTCACGCCCGTCCCGTTAACATCCAAAGATAGGGTTACTTACCAAATCAATGGTAAGACAACAATGTCAAAGGAAAAGAAAATGCACAAGAAAGATTTTGAGTATGTAGAATGCTCATAATTACTTGCTCCATTTCAAAACAAACATCCTTACTATTTTCTAAACAATCACATACACTTTCAAAACATCTTACAAAACTTGAAAACATTTTCAAAAGATCAACATCTTTGTATACATTCTTACGAACGAGAATCATTACAAAGATTGCCTAAACAAAGGCCTGTTTACAAAATACTTTCAAAAAACCACACTAAGCACAATTTCAAATAAAGCAAGTGATCTAACAAGTAACTAAGAGCCCATGGAAAACCATGGATGAAAATGGTGCTAATACCTTCCCTTTTCATAATCTACCCCCCGAACTCAAGAAAGAATCTCAAAGGTCTTTCTTGTACTTTTTCACCTTTCCTTTTGGATAAAAGAAAAGTCGATGGTGACTCTTGCTAACTGCAACATTTGCAATCAAACGCAAAACCTTCAAGTCAGTTCTCCCACCGTATCACAGTTGCCAATGATGTTCCCGTGCCCAAGAAGGACGGCAAGGTACGAATGTGCATGGACTACAGAGATTTGAATAGGGAAAGCCCTAAGGATGATTTCCCACTCCCCCACATTGATATTCTAGTTGACAATATGACACAACACAAGGTGTTTTCCTTCATGGACGGTTTCTCAGGTTACAACCAAATCAAAATGGCGCCTGAGGACATGGAGAAGACAACCTTTGTCACACAATAGGCACATTCTGCTACAAGGTTATGCCATTCGGACTGAAGAATGCTGGGGCAACCTATCAGCGTGCCATGGTAGATCTATTTCACGACATGATACATCAAGAAATAAAGGTCTATATGGACGACATGATAGCTAGATCTCAAACAGAAGAAGAGCATCTTGATCATTTACAAAAACTATTTGAGAGATTAAAGAAGTACATACTGAGGTTGAACACAAATAAATGCACATTTGGAGTAAGGTCTGGTAAACTCTTAGGCTTTATCGTAAGCAATAAAGGTATTGAAGTATATTATGCCAAGGTGAAAGCGATACAAGAGATGCCTACTCCTCGTACTGAGAAGGAAGTCAGAGGATTCTTGGGACGTTTGAACTACATTGCCAGATTCATTTCTCACCTAACAACTACTTGTGAACCAATCTTCAAACTACTGAAGAAAGACCAGGTAGTCAAGTGGAATGATGAGTGGCAATCTGCTTTTGACAAGATCAAAGAGTACCTGCAAGAGCCTCATGTGTTGATGTTACCAGTTGAGGGGAGACCATTGATCATGTATCTGACCGTTTTGGAAAATTCAATGGGGTGTGTACTGGGGCAGCATGACGAGTCTGGCGGAAAAGAGCACGCTATTTATTACCTGAGCAAAAAGTTTACCGACTGTGAAACAATATATTCACTGCTCGAGAAAACTTGTTGCGCTCTGGCATGGGCTGCTCACCGGCTAAGACGGTATATTCTGACCCATACTACCTTGTTGATATCTAAAATGGATCCAATAAAATACATCTTCAAGAAACCCGCTCTCTCTGGGAGAATAGCGAGATGGAAGATGATCCTAATAGAATATGACATAAAGTATACTACCCAGAAGGCAATAAAGGGCAGTGTACTAGCTGATTACCTTGCTCACCAAGCTGTGGAAGACTACCATTCCATGAAGTTCGAATTCCCGGATGAAGACATCATGATGGTAAACAACTGTGAAGAACTCAAGCCATATGACAAACCTGAACAAAGATCCCGATGGACCCTGGTTTTTGATGGGGCATCTAACACACTCGGCAATGGTATTGGTGTTGTACTCATATCTCCTGAGGGATGTCATACCCCTTTTACGGCAAAACTCTGCTTCAATTATACAAATAACATGGCGGAATACGAAGCGTGCATCTTTAGTCCCAAAGCTGCCATAGACTTGGGGATCAAATTGTTGAATGTATTCGGAGATTCAACTTTGGTTATCAGCCATATCAAAGGGGAATGAGACACCAAACACCCTAACCTTATCCCTTACAAAGAACATGTTTTGACATTGCTCCCACATTTTGAGAAGATTATCTTCGAGCACGTCCCGCGAAAAGAAAATCAACTAGCAGACGCACTAGCCACAATGTCATCTATGTTTAAACTTAAATGGGAGAACGAGGCTCCCCAGATCACCATTGAATGAAAGGATGAACCAGCATACTGTCACGAGATTAATATTGAAGAAGTAGTGGACCAACCTTGGTTTCACGAAGTCAAGAGGTATCTTGAGGTTCAAGAATATCCTGAAGGAGCTTCAGTCGATTATAAGAAGTTTTTAAGGAGATTCTCTACTAAATTCTTCCTTAGTAATTGCATTCTTTACAGATGCAACCATGACTCTATGTTACTTCGGTGCGTAGACAAGGTTGAAGCTGAAAGGATCATGGTTGAGTTACATGAAGGCACTTTTGGCACCCATTCCAGTGGGCATACGATGGCAAAGAAAATCCTACGAGCAGGTGTGATACGGTGGCAGAACCGACTGTTTTTGAAAAATGTTGGTTTGCGTTTTGCGTTTTGCGTTTTGTATTCGTAAAATGTTGCAGTAAGCAAGAGTCGCCACCGACTTTTATTTTATCCAACTGGAAAGGAAAAAAAGCACAGAAAAAATCCTTTTTCTAGATTTTGAGTACGGGGGGTAGATTATAGAAAGGGAAGGTGTTAGCACCCTTTCTATCCGTAGTTTTCTACGGGCTCTTAGGTACCTGTTCATCTTTTAAAAAATTGCTTCCGTGTTTGTGTATTTTAAAAAGTTTTTGTTTTACTTCGATTTAACCCTTGCTTCTGTCTTCAAGAGTGTTACGAAGTTGTTTTTGAAAACTTTGTTTGAAAAGGAGTGTAAGTGTGAAAAAATTTTGATTTGAGCAAGTACCTACTAGCATCTACCTACTCGAAAAAAGATTGTTTCTGTTCTCGTTTCCTTTAGACAATGCTATCCTACTATTGAGAAATAGGTAGCATCGTCGTTGGAATTTGTAAGGGTCAATTCGAAAGGGATGTAATGGTCATTGAAGGCAACATGTGAGGATACCTTAGCATTTCGAAGGGACTGTCATCATATATTCGTAGGCAACATCGAGGGACAAGATCATATACCGTAGGCAACATCGAGGGACAATGACCTTTATGATGATTTTAACCGAGGGTCTTTGCTAAGATATCCCTATGTTCGAGGGACATGACCATTGTTTTCCGAGACAACCAAGTTAGGCATACCCTAAGAGTGAGTATGTGCATGTGTTTGATTTCAGTTATTTAATCTTTGCACATTAGGTGATCTACCGGGTTAATTTTCAGATAGTCTTTTCATACAATCCTATTAACATATATCTAAGCAGTTTATAGTTTGGAAAAATAAAATGCAAAAAGTTTAAATTCCTAGCTATTACAAGGCATTTGCAGATACATAATTATTTTGGACTGAAAATAAAAATGCGGAATTTAAACCCTAATTACTATTACAACCTCGGAGTAGTTACATAATTAGAAAAAAAAATGCGAGAAAAGATAAATCTACACTATTACATTGATAATGCGACCTATACAATTTTTCTAGAAATTAAAATGTAAAAGAATAAATAAAAATAAATTAAGGAAAAATTAAAACCTAAAATTCTAAGTTAAGGTTTTTGGTGTTTTTTTTTGTAGAAAATAATTTTAAGTTAATTAAAAAAACTAATTCTAACTAATTTTAATAAAAAAAGTTAATTAACTTAATTTATTAATAAATGAAAAAAGCCAAAAATTTAGTTACTAGCTAAAACAAAAACCTAATCCTAATTTGTTAAAAAAAGGTTAATTAAAGGGTTAATTACAAAGAAAACCTAAAATCTAATTGTTTAATAAAAAAATGTTAATTTTAAAAAAAGTTAATTAAAATATCTAAATCCTAATTAGTTTTAATTTAAAAAATGTTAATTTTAAAAAGAAAAAAAAGGTTAATAAGAAAAAAAACCTAAAACCTAAAACCTAACTGATTTTAAAAAAAAAGGTTTTAAAAAAAGTTTATGTCTAATGTGTGATCGGTGGAAATAGAACTGACTGTTTTTAAAGCTGGTTCGCGAAATGTCGCGGTAAGCAAGAGTCGTCACCGTCTTTTATGTTCTCCAACATGGAAAGGACAAAAGCACATCAAAATTCCTTTTCAAGATGTTTCTCGGTTCGGGAGGTAGATTTATAGAAAGGGAAGGTGTTAGCACCCTTTCTATCCGTGGTTATCCACGGGCTCTTAGGTACTTGCTCTTATGTTTTCAAAAAATTTGTTTGCTTTTCAAGTGTATGTGGGTTTTGAAAAAGTTTTGTTTGAAAAATTTCTAGGTAACTCTTGTATATGTCCTCAAGAGTGTATGAAATATTTGTTTGAAAACTTTTTGAAAGTGTGAGTGCGAAAAGATATTTTGTTTGTTTGAAAGAGCAAGTACCTAGGAGAAATCTACCTACTCTAAGGAATTAGGCTGTGTAAGAGTCCTTTAGACAGTACTATCCCACTATTGAGAAGTAGGTAGCACCGTCGTTGGAGTTGTTCGGGTCAATTCGATTAAGGAACATGTGTGGTCACCAAAGCAATAGTAGGACACCTTAATGGTAACCCTAATGTCCTAGATCCTTTTTATCCGAGACAACCGTTTCGAGGCAACTGGATCTTTAGACAGGAGGGAGACCTCTAAAACACCCTATGCTTGACGACCACGTCGAGGCAACCAGTGAGGCGTACCCTAGGAGTGGCATGTGCATGTGTGTTGTTTTTCAGTTAAGGTTATCTTGTACATGTTATTTGTGAGCTGCGAGTTGGTTTTATTTGTCATACAAGTCTTTCATGCATATTAACAGTTAAGAGTGCGGAAAATAAATTGCGGAAATATGAATCTACACTATTACAAGGCGCGGGTCTATACATCGCCAAAAACAAAAACCCGTTTGGAAATAAATGCGAGAAAGTAAAAGAAAGCGATAAATCCTAATTAACTATTACATTTCCGGAAACAGATACATAAATATGAATAAGGAATTAAAGCGCGAAAGAAATTAAATCGGGACGTCCTTAGGGTTTTGACCCTTTTTTTGAGAAAAGAAAGCAATTTTAGTCCTTTTTTGCAATTAAAATTAAACCTAATAGCTAATTAATTAATTAATTAATTAAAAGAAAAAGTATTTTTTGTGTTTTTTATGTTTTTTGATGAAAATAAAAATAAAGAAATTAAAAGTCAAAAGAAAAAAACCTAATTCTAATCTATTTTAAGTTATTGAGAAAAAATTAAAGTTGACCTAATTTTAAAAGGCTAGATTAATTAATTTACATTTTTATTTACAAAAATAATAATTAAGGTGAAATTTAATAATAATAATAATAATAATAATAATAATATAAATATTTACTGGATTTATTATGAAAATAATATTAATTATGTTAGTTAAATAAATAATAATAATAATAATAATAATTAGAAATTAGTAAAAGAAAAATAAAAGAGAAAATATAAGGAAAGAAAATAAAAGAACTCAGGGGGGTATGCTGGCCCAGATGGAGGTGTTGTTCTGGAAATTTAGGCCCAATAGCACTCAGGCCTGTTGACTTCTGGAATTGCCCATGTGCATGTTGACTGAGGAACATGGTGTTCCTTCCCTTGTAACCATTAGATTTGTATTAGGAGACACATGGTTGGCTGATACGTGGGATGCATGATGGAACCCTTCTTTGAAGCCTGCATTGGATTATACAAGAAAAAATAGGAAAAATTATATGGGGGACCTGGGAATCGAACCCAGGTCCCAATGGTCCTTGGACAGCGCAACAACCACTACACCATGTGCCTGTATTTGTAATTATAACAATCAATGAAAATAATATATTAAAAACAACGCGTATGCTGGGAACAACAAAACGCGCGCTGATCATTTGAATGGACCACTCATGATTGAACACGTCCTTCGTCTTCTTCAATTTCCTGCAAAAGAATAAAGAGATAGCGGGGGTTTTTAACCCCCACAAAGCTGAACGAGGAAAAATAGCGAATAGGATTCTATGCTATATAAATAAGGCGCGATATGTCTAGTATATTCGTCTTGATCCGACGGTTTCAACCATGTGCATCATTAGTCCTAATTTTGCTTATGCTGTAAAGCCCTAATTCGAGAGCTTGGAAACCCTAGAATACTTCAATGGTGGTTTATGATTCAGGACGTTTCAAGGCAATTAACCTATGCCAAAAGATTCATGTGGATTCGAGCAACACAAAACACACAAAAAATCACATTAAAGATGCATGAATTATGAGTTTCGATTATGAGAAAGAAATCTAAACCGTGTGACCGTGTAGAACGTTTTCTTGAGCTTTAAGACTTGGTTTCGATTGCAAAAGGTTTTTGTGTGTCCCAACAATGTTTTTGAATCCTTAAATTGTCTTGAAAGGGCCTGGAAGGTGGAATTTAGTTTTGACTTTGGTCTTGATTTTTTTGAATATTGTTATGGCTTCTCTTGCAGCAATCTCACGTGAATGCAATTAGGTTTAGCTTCAGTATATGTATTGGAATGGAATTAGGGTTCAATCTTGGTCAAGGATCCATGGCATTATGATTTCAATATTTGATTGAAAATCAAATAATTTTCAATCTTTTTGATTGCCAAAACTTTCCAAACATGGATATTTTTGTCTCTTTGATTGATGCACGAATTTGCCAGCTTGCCCTGAGTTTATTTGCTTCACAAAAGATTTGAAAAAACATATCTTGGTATTTTCCTACAATTAAATGAATTAAATGAATTAATAATCAATTAAAAATCCAATTAATTAATAAAAATAAGAAAATAACTCAATTTAATCTCAATGGGTCGTGCATAAGCCTTGGGCAAAGTTTCAAGAAGGAATTTGAGGCCCATTAGCAAAAATGATGTGTTTTGAGCAAAGTTGACTTTTGCAAATTCACAAAAATTTCCCAACTTCTCCAATGCATATCTTGCTCAATTTTGATCATATGAACATGTTCTTGGACATTTTGGAAAGGTCTTGAAGTCCTATAACCAATGCTTTTGGTCCCATGTCATTTTGATTTACCAATCTCAAGTTATGGTCTTTGACTTAAAATGCCTTTTTGTTGACTTTTGAAAATGACCTATAATGTAGAAATTGATAACTTTTTGTGAGAGTATTTATTGGACTTGGAATGTGAAGATGAGTTGTAGGAAATGTCATCCCCTTCAAAATTAGCATTGGATGGGATTTTTCTGATGAACCATGAAAAAGTTATGCCCTGGTCAAGTTACAGTTGACTTTTCTGTTGTCCCAAAATAGAAACTTTTGGCACCTTGATGATTTTTGAGCCATGCTTGTGGAATCATGATCAAGATTTGATCAAATGATGATTGTAGCTTCAAAATAATATGTTGACCAAAAATTCTGACTTTTGACTGTCAAATGACCATTTTACCCCTGTAGTTGATTGTGAACCCACTATGGCTTTTGACTGTGCAAACTGGCATTGTGAGTCTTGCAACTTGACATGTAGATGCTTGACAATGTATATGAGCACATGAGACTTGATTGGGCCATTGAAAACCTCAGATTCATTGCAAGAACCAAAACCTTAATTTTGACTGGCCTAGGAGGATGTTTGACTGTGCAACCCTTGAGAAGTCTTGAACCATTTTGAAGATGATTCTTGAAAAACTTTGAAGAATATGGGAGGGCAAATTTTGGGGTACAACAGTTGCCCCTGTTCAATCTTATTAAACCTGAGGATGTAGATTGGCTTGCGTGCCTTTCGTGATCCGAAGGTGGAAGATGATTGAACACTAAAGTGCCCAGAAATTTGCACTCGCATAGTAGAATATCAGCAATGTGATGTTGGGAATGGGCTTACAGATGCCATTTGGAGAGATGATGGATAGGATGATGGGCTTATAGATGCCATCTGGAGATGTGACAGAATCTTGTCGGGAATGGGCTTATAGATGCCATTTGGAGACTGTTGGTAGGTGGATGGGCTTATAGATGCCATTTGGGGAGATGGTGGATAGGAGGATGGGCTTATAGATGCCATCTGGATATGTGACAGAACCTTGTCGGGAATGGGCTTATAGATGCCATTTGGAGACTGTCTGTTGAGTTGTAATTTTGTAAGTTGAAGGAGGGAACCTGTGTAGGGTTGCCTGATGATGAGCTCGTGTAAAACTCCATCTTGGAAAGAAGGAAACCTGTGTAGGGTTGACTGATGATGAGCCCGTGTGAAGCTGCATCTGAAATGGAGAAGAAACCTGTGTGGGGTTACTTTGATGATAAGTCCGTGTGAAACTGCATTTGGAGCTGAGAAGGAAACCTGTGTAAGGTTTACTGATGACGAGTCCGTGTAAAACTGCATCCTTGGAAATAGAGAACCTGTGTAGGGTTTCTGGGTGACGAGTCTGTGTAAAACTTCATCTTTGGAAAGAGAGAACCTGTGTAGGGTTTCTTAATGACGAGTCCGTGTAAAACTTCATCTTTGGAAAGAGAGAACCTGTGTAGGGTTTCTTGATGACGAGTCCGTGTAAAACTTCTTGAGGAAAGAGAGAACTTGTGTAGAGTTTCTTGATGACGGGTCCGTGTAAAACTTCATCTTTGGAAAGAGAGAACCTGTGTAGGGCTTCTTGGTGACGAGTCCGTGTAAAACTACGTCTGGAGTTGAGAAGGAAACCTGTGTAGGGTTTACTGATGACGAGTCCGTGTAAAACTTCATCTTTGGAAAGAGAGAACCTGTGTGGGGTTTCTTTGTGGTAAGTTCGTGTAAAACTTCTGGAGGAACCGGGGTAAGGTTACTTCGGGATAAGTTCGTGTAAGACTTCTGGAGGAACTGGGGTAAGGTTACTGCAGGATAAGTTCGTGTAAAACTTCTGGATGAACCGGGGTAAGGTTATCTTGAGATAAGTCCGTGTAAGACTTCTGGAGGAACCGGGGTAAGGTTACTGCAGGGTAAGTTCGTGTAAAACTTCTGGATGAACCGGGGTAAGGTTATCTTGAGATAAGTCCGTGTAAGACTTCTGGAGGAAAAGGAACCGGTGTAGGGTTACTTGTGAAGGGTGAGTCCGTGTAAGACTTCGTCTGAAAATTGAGAAGGAAACGGTGTAGGGTTGCCTGATGACGAGTTCGTGCAAAACTACATCTGAAGTTGAGAAGGAACCGGTGTAGGGTTGCCTGTTGATGAGTCCGTGTGAAACTACATCTGAAGTTGAGAAGGAACCGGTGTAGGGTTGCCTGTTGATGAGTCCGTGTAAAACTACATCTGAAGTTGAGAAGGAACCAGTGTAGGGTTGCCTGTTGATGAGTCCGTGTAAAACTACATCTGAAGTTGAGAAGGAACCGGTGTAGGGTTGCCTGTTGATGAGTCCGTGTAAAACTACATCTGAAGTTGAGAAGGAACTGGTGTAGGGTTTCCTGATGGATGATCAAGTAGATAATTGTCCTGTTTGGTTTCAGATATTAACCCACGATCAGTCGTCCACAGAATTTTCCTGGCTTGTTACCGGTGTTGATCTGGAACTGTAAAGGTAGATGGTAATCATCTTTTGATTGACTTTTTGCTGGAAAGGCAAAGCGTTAGTTGTATGCAGTGTCATGATGCATGAACTGCATGATATTAAGATGTTCTCAAGAATAAATGAGATTTGTGTTGTATGATGCGTATGCATGTCATAATGTATGAAGATGTGATGTTTATGAATGTATTTTCGTCTGGGAAAATAAATCCTTGACGAATGCCGGGAAGTTAAATCATGGGCTGATGTTGAAGATTAGAGTTCTTCGTTTCCGCTGGGGATGATGGTTGCAAGAATAAACCGGTAGGAGAAGATGACTCTGATGGGGAATAAACTTGTTGGAGAGATTACTCTGCGGGGAATTACTCTGTGGGAAGAGATACTTCACTGAGGTTTGATGATAACTCCAATGGGGATACCGTTGATGAACTTTGTTGGGGAATTTGATGAACTCCGCTGGGGGATAGGAAGAACTTCGCCGAGGACGATCTTTCCGTGGTAATTAGCTGAGAATAACCCAGTTATAAGCTCTGGTGGGGAATAACCTTTGAACATAGTCGGGGAGAGATATGTGCACTCTGCAAGGGACCAGCTTCCACACTCTACTGGGGATAAGCTTCCAGAATCTACTGGGGAGATTGATTCAACTCTCCTGGGGAAACTTTAGACTGCACTGGGGAGATTGATTCCACTGGGGTGTCTGGTATTCCGCTGGGGAACAATCTTATACTAAGACTGTCGGGGATGCTTGCTTAGGAACATCTGTATACTCCGCTGGGGAATATTGAGATTTTTTGGGGATTCCCAACTTCCTTAAGGCTGACAGTAGACTAACTCTGCTTGGGGAGAGCGTTGCTGACTTGTTGGAGAATATTGTGCCTTTTAAGGGCTGATGGGAGACCAACTCTGCTCGGGGGAGAGTATTGCTGAATCTTGTCTTACTCTGCGGGGAGTGAAGGTATCTTGGTCGTATTCTTCAGCTAAATCTACCTTGGTACCTGGAGGACAGAGCAGCTTGTACAGTTCGGACAATTCTTATTGCCCCAGTTTCTGCGGGAGAAGAAGGTACATATGAGATGGTTGATAACTGCCGACTGACAAATCTTCTTCTGGTAAGCACGTGACAAGATGACGGGACATAGTCGTACGCTTTGATCCCTAATTTTTGCCTGGACCGCCCTTTCGGGTTTTCAGTCCACCGGGATACCCTTTTTTGCCCAAGCCGCCCTTTCAGGTTTTCGACTTGCCGGGTATACGAATTTTTTCATTTTTTATCCCTTATTTTGCCCGAACCCTTTTGGTTCGCCGGGAAGCCCTTATTTTTGCCTAGGCCAGTCGACCTAGCGGGTCTTTGATTATGCGTAGTATTTTTTTTTACTATGTCCATGCTCTTAGGATGTAGGGAGTTGTCACTGTCAGTAGTGTAGTATTGCCATACTACCAAAAGATCTTCGTTTGATCATGCAAGATTCGTCGCTGGAATTCATGTCCAATGCCCCAAGTGACTCAAGCAGAGATTTGCCCCCGGCTGTTTGGCATTTTGAGAGATTCCTTGAATCTTGACTTGACTGCCCCAGATGATGGACAATGATCATGTCTGCCCCTTGGTTGGAAGTGTTTTTTCCACTTGAGGTGACTCTTTTTATTGAGAAGGTTTTTGTTCACTGGATATTATTCGTGTGAATTTCTCTGTTGTTGAACAAATAGTCATATGCAAACAATGTTATTTTAAGAATGCAAATCTTATGTCTGTCTTGAAGTTTTTTTGAAAATGCAGTTTTCAATAAAACAAGTGAATTTTTGTAAAATGTGATGTCAACTCAAGATTTTACAGCAAGCCTTAAGGAGTCAGGATACCTTTTGTAACAGTGTGCTTTCGAACTAACCCATGCTTCAGCTAGGACTTTTAAGGGTTATAACGTGGCCTGGTTCACGGTTTAAGAAACAAAGGAAAAGGCTCAAATTTTATTTATACCCACCCGCTCTTCGTGATGTTCTTCAAACCTAAACTCAGTTGATCGTGCGTTAGACCTTGTTTGAGTCTTTGCTCTGATATTCCGGTGATGGTTCAGATATTGACAATTTATTTTGAATAGGCAGTCATTCATTTTTTGTTGAGGGTTTATATGGCCTCTTTCTTTTTTATTTCATTATCCCTGTTTTTTGCCTGAACTGTTTCCTCTTTTGGAATTACAGTCAGCGGGATGCCCCAGTTTTGTAAGTCTCCTTCATAGGTTTTGACTTATTGGGCTTTTATTTTTTGAAAGATAACGACTGCCTGCCTTGGTGATTATTCGGAACCATCACTGTCTTTTGTCTCGGGAAGACTCTTTTGATGCCATTCATTGTGCACCTGGATCAACTAAGAGAACTACCCTGCCCCAGGTTATGATTAAGGGTTTTATTTTTTTTGTGAAAAGAAAAACTCCTACTTCTTTGGCTCGAAGGGGTTGACTAGGGATTATCTTCCTTATAACTCCAGTGTTTAGGAATTGGAACAATGCCTGTACCTCATCAGCGGGGTCTATTCAAAAGCATACTGTGAAGATCGTGGTATCGTTTTCTTCATCCTCCCTCAAGAGGCTTAGAATTATTAACCGAGAGTTGAACATCAAAAAATGAAAGCAATTTTAAGCATAGTAAACATAATTACTTCAAAACAGACACGTGTAATGCATTAATGAAATAAGATAGTTTGACATGAATAAAATGTTTGAACAATCAAAGAAAAATACAACTTGAACATTCGAATGAACAAAAGTTTTCTCAATCCTAGCCATGTTTTGGCAAGGGAGCAGTGATCACATTGGGAGTCTCAGCATGCTCAAATTCGATCTCCTTGGCATCGATCATATTCTGGATCTTGTATTTCAGCGCCCAACAATCCTCAATATCGTGCCTCGGGCTACCAGAATGATAAGCACACCTCACATCTGGGTTGTAATTTGGAGAAGAGGTCTTGGGATTTGCAGGAGGGTTGATCACCGCAATCAGATTCATCTTCAACATGTGCTGCAATGCTTGTGACAATGGCATGTTGATGTTGGTGAACTGTCTTTTAGGCTCGTCTGGCCTTCGCTTATTTCCCTTTTGTGGTTGTCGGCGTGACGCAGAACCAGATATCATGACTGCCCCTGCATGTTGGTCACGACGACTCTTTTGGCTATATGCAGCATTAGACTATTTCTTCCCGCCGTAAGGCTTTTTATGAGCATCAGCAGGTGCAGCTTCTTGAATCTTCCCAGCCTTGATACCAGCTTCAATTCTTTCCCCAGTCAAGATCAAATCTGTAAACCCAGCAGAGGAATTCCTAATCAGATGGTTGAAGAAAGGACCAGACAAGGTCCCCAAGAACATATCAACGAGCTCACGGTCGGTCAGAGGTGGTTGCACCCTTCCAGCAAGGTCTCTCCACTTTTGCGCATATTCCTTGAATCCTTCACCCGTTCCTAGTGACATACCCTGGAGTTGGATACGCGTAGGAGCAAGGTCGGAATTGTACTGATACTGCTTGTAGAATGCAGTAGCCAAGTCCTCCCAGTTACGAATACTGGCTCCATCCAGCTGATAGAACCATTCGAGTTGAGCCCCTGAAAGACTTTCCTAGAAGAAATGGATCCATAGATTCTTGTCTGCCGTGTAGGGCTGGATCTTCCTTATGTATGAACGGAGGTGCAGCTTAGGACAGGATGCCCCGTCGTACTTCGCAAAGGCAGGCGCCTTGAACTTGTGTGGGATCACCACCCCAGAGGATAGACCTAGATCTTCGAAGTCCAGGCTGGGCACTTTCTATATCTCCATAGCACTTAGGCGGTCCTCTAGCTGTTTGTACTTATCCTCAGCAGGAGGGTACTGTTCATCATTGAAATCCGTCTCGTTGTCGGAGACCACGGGACTAGGAACCCTTCTCTCTTGGGGACTGTCTTTGCCCACAGATGAGGTAGCTAGCTCAACCTCATTTTCTGATCCATTCCCAGATTTGCGTCTAGGGTTGAACAGCACAGTCCTCTTATTCTTCTTCTTCAAGAGCAGAGTCTTCAAATCCTGTTGACCCTGGGCTAAGCTCATGACAAGCTCTTGAAACTGGGCGTTCTGGGCCTGGAGGGCCTTGATAGCTTGTTCGTTGGATGATTTAGGATTCATGATGATTGCTGAAATAAACAGTGAAGAAGGTAAGTGACCTGTAAAAAGGGTACCTGTAATGCAATGATATGTATGATATGCATGCGATGTTTTCAAGGATCTCGCGGGGTAAACAAGAAAAATTGTTAGAATCTGGTAGCTTGATTGAAGGAACTTCATGTTGTTGAGAGTCCTTCTTCAAGAGTCAAGGCTCACCATATCGAGTGGGTCATAGCCCCTGACTCAAGTTATCACATTTTGATCTCCAAACAACCTTGGCTAGAGGAAAATAAATCCCCTTTGCCCCTTGCTAGACAGTTGGTTCATCATGACCTGCATCACAGACCCTTGAGATCCTTGAAATGGGTTAGTCCTTATGCAAGATGTATACAGGTTAGTCCTTATGCAGGATGCATGCAATGGTATGATGGTATGATGTTATGATAAGGACACACCACAAGTATTCACAAAAAGCAAACATGATAAGGCACACAAGTCACACCAGACAACCCTTAGAGTTTAGGCCAGCATGAGGTCTAGGTACTACCCTCTTGAAGTTGGTGGGCTCAAAACCTGTCCTATCAAAAGTAACTGGGTTCTAAGGATCTCAATATCATTGACTACCCTCAATCGGTCATAACTCCAGCGTCGCAATCTTTTCTTGCGGCCAGAACCATCACGAGAGTTTAGCCTCAATGAGTGTAGCATACTGCTACTGTTCTATGGCCAAGTTGGGTCAATTTAGGGTTCTAAGGTCGGTTGGTGCTTAATGACTCCTCAGAAGACCCATATTCTCCTCGTTGCAACACAAGGGATATCGGTACAGACCAAGGTGTCACACCAACGTAGCCACTGCTTCACCTGTGTCGGTCTACGCCGGACAGGTCCCTCACAACTTATGCTACCTAAAAGGGTATTCCCCAGATCCGGGTTAGGATCTATGAAACTCCAAGACAAGCCCCAAAATATTAAAGCAATCAAGACATACAATTGAAAACATAAGAGTGGTCTAATCCTAAGGTACACCTCACTTTAAATAAATCCCCAGCAGAGTCGCCAGTTCTGTGATCGGTGGAAATAGAACTGACTGTTTTTAAAGCTGGTTCACGAAATGTCGCGGTAAGCAAGAGTCGCCACCATCTTTTATGTTCTCCAACATGGAAAGGACAAAAGCAACGCAAAATTCCTTTTCGAGATGTTTCTCGGTTCGGGAGGTAGATTTATAGAAAGGGAAGGTGTTAGCACCCTTTCTATCCGTGGTTATCCACGGGCTCTTAGGTACTTGCTCTTATGTTTTCAAAAAAAATTGTTTGCTTTTCAAGTGTATGTGGGTTTTGAAAAAGTTTCGTTTGAAAAATTTCTAGGTAACTCTTGTAACTGTCCTCAAGAGTGTATGAAATATTTGTTTGAAAACTTTTTGAAAGTGTGAGTGCGAAAAGATGTTTTGTTTGTTTGAAAGAGCAAGTACCCAGGAGAAATCTACCTACTCTAAGGAATTAGGATGTGTAAGAGTTCTTTAGACAGTACTATCCCACTATTGAGAAGTAGGTAGCACCGTTGTTGGAGTTGTTCGGGTCAATTCGATTAAGGGACATGTGTGGTCACCAAAGCAATAGTAGGACACCTTAGTGGTAACCCTAATATCCTAGATCCTTTTTATCCGAGGCAACCGTTTCGAGGCAACTGGATCTTTAGACAAGAGGGCGACCTCTAAAACACCCTATGCTTGACGACCACGTCGAGGCAACCAGTGAGGCGTACCCTAGGAGTGGCATGTGCATGTATGTTGTTTTTCAGTTAAGGTTATCTTGTACATGTTATTTGTGAGCTGCGAGTTGGTTTTATTTGTCATACAAGTCTTTCATGTATATTAACAGTTAAGAGTGCGGAAAATAAATTGCGGAAATATGAATCTACGCTATTAAAAGGCGCGGGTCTATACATCGCAAAAAACAAAAACCCGTTTGGAAATAAATGAGAGAAAGTGAAAGAAAGCGATAAATCCTAATTAACTATTACATTTCCGGAAACAGATACATAAATATGAATAAGGAATTAAAGCGCGAAAGAAATTAAATCGGGACGTCCTTAGGGTTTTGACCCTTTTTTTGAGAAAAGAAAGCAATTTTAGTCCTTTTTTGCAATTAAAATTAAACCTAATAGCTAATTAATTAATTAATTAAAAGAAAAAGTATTTTTTGTGTTTTTTATGTTTTTTGATGAAAATAAAAATAAAGAAATTAAAAGTCAAAAGAAAAAAACCTAATTCTAATCTATTTTAAGTTATTGAGAAAAAATTAAAGTTGACCTAATTTTAAAAGGCTAGATTAATTAATTTACATTTTTATTTACAAAAATAATAATTAAGGTGAAATTTAATAATAATAATAATATAAATATTTACTGGATTTATTATGAAAATAATATTAATTATGTTAGTTAAATAAATAATAATAATAATAATTAGAAATTAGTAAAAGAAAAATAAAAGAGAAAATATAAGGAAAGAAAATAAAAGAACTCAGGGGGGTATGCTGGCCCAGATGGAGGTGTTGTTCTGGAAATTTAGGCTCAATAGCACTCAGGCCTGTTGACTTCTGGAATTGCCCACGTGCATGTTGACTGAGGAACATGGTGTTCCTTCCCTTGTAACCCATGGATTTGTATTAGGAGACACATGGCTGGCTGATACGTGGGATGCATGATGGAACCCTTCTTTGAAGCCTGCATTGGATTATACAAGAAAAAATAGGAACAATTATATGGGGGACCTGGGAATCGAACCCAGGTCCCAATGGTCCTTGGACAGCGCAACAACCACTACACCATGTGCCTGTATTTGTAATTATAACAATCAATGAAAATAATATATTAAAAACAACACGTATGTTGGGAACAACAAAACGTGCGCTGATCATTTGAATGGACCACTCATGATTGAACACGTCCTTCGTCTTCTTTAATTTCCTGCAAAAGAATAAAGAGATAACGGGGGTTTTTAACCCCCACAAAGCTGAACGAGGAAAAATAGCGAATAGGATTCTATGCTATATAAATATGGTGCGATATGTCTAGTATATTCGTCTTGATCAGATGGTTTCAACCATGTGCATCATTAGTCCTAATTTTGCTTATGCTGTAAAGCCCTAATTCGAGAGCTTGGAAACCCTAGAATCCTTCAATGGTGGTTTATGATTCAGGACGTTTCAAGGCAATTAACCTATGCCAAAAGATTCTTGTGGATTCAAGCAACACAAAACACACAAAAAATCACATTAAATATGCATGAATTATGAGTTTCGATTATGAGAAAGAAAGCTAAACCGTGTGACCGTGTAGAACGTTTTCTTGAGCTTTAAGACTTGGTTTCGATTGCAAAAGGTTTCTGTGTGTCACAGCAATGTTTTTGAATCCTTAAATTGTCTTGAAAGGGCCTGGAAGGTGGAATTCAGTTTTGACTTTGTTCTTGATTTTTTTGAATATTGTTATGGCTTCTCTTGCAGCAATCTCACGTGAATGCAATTAGGTTTAGCTTCAGTATATGTATTGGAATGGAATTAGGGTTCAATCTTGGTCAAGGATCCATGGCATTATGATTTCAATATTTGATTGAAAATCAAATAATTTTCAATCTTTTTGATTGCCAAAACTTGCCAAACATGGAGATTTTTGTCTCTTTGATTGATGCACGAATTTGCCAACTTGCCCTGAGTTTATTTGCTTCACAAAAGATTTGAAAAAACATATCTTGGTATTTTCCTACAATTAAATGAATTAAATGAATTAATAATCAATTAAAAATCCAATTAATTAATAAAAATAAGAAAATAACTCAATTTAATCTCAATGGGTCGTGCATAAGCCTTGGGCAAAGTTTCAAGAAGGAATTTGAGGCCCATTAGCAAAAATGATGTGTTTTGAGCAAAGTTGACTTTTGCAAATTCACAAAAATTTCCCAACTTCTCCAATGCATATCTTGCTCAATTTTGATCATATGAACATGTTCTTGGACATTTTGGAAAGGTCTTGAAGTCCTCTAACCAATGCTTTTGGTCCCATGTCATTTTGACTTACCAATATCATGTTATGGTCTTTGACTTAAAATGCCTTTTTGTTGACTTTTGAAAATGACCTATAATGTAGAAATTGATAACTTTTTGTGAGAGCATTTATTGGACTTGGAATGTGAAGATGAGTTGTAGGAAATGTCATCCCCTTCAAAATGAGCATTGGATGGGATTTTTCTAATGAACCATGAAAAAGTTATGCCCTGGTCAAGTTACAGTTGACTTTTCTGTTGTCCCAAAATAGAAACTTTTGGCACCTTGATGATTTTTGAGACATGCTTGTGGAATCATGATCAAGATTTGATCAAATGATGATTGTAGCTTCAAAATAAGATGTTGACCAAAAATTCTGACTTTTGACTGTGAAATGACCATTTTACCCCTGCAGTTGATTGTGAACCCACTATGGCTTTTAACTGTGCAAACTGGCATTGTGAGTCTTGCAACTTGACATGTAGATGCTTGACAATGTATATGAGCACATGAGACTTGATTGGGCCATTGAAAACCTCAGATTCATTACAAGAACCAAAACCCTAATTTTGACTGGCCTAGGAGGATGTTTGACTGTGCAACCCTTGAGAAGTCTTGAACCATTTTGAAGATGATTCTTGACAAACTTTGAAGAATATGGGAGGGAAAATTTTGGGGTACAACATAATGATTAATAAAAAATATTAAGTTTGCCAAAAAATAGATAGAGGAAGAAACATCAATGAAAAATAGGGTTAGAAAATAAAAATAATGCAAATGTCATGGGTGGTTGTTGAACCGAAAATTAATTTAAAACCTAAAATTAAATTAAAAAAACCTAAAATTAATTATTCGAGTTTATTATAAAAAATTAAAGGTTTGTGAAAAATATTAGGTTTTATAAAAAAAAAGTTTTAAACGAATGGTTGCCTTAACCTCCTTAGGATGTCTGCCTTGTCATACATTGGTGGTTGTTATAATCCGACCTCAGTGTTTTGTAATAAACCTGCATGGGACCATAATAGTCAAACCTGTTGAATCTCATAGCCACATTAAACAAATTAGTATATATCATGAAATACAAATAAAACAAATATATGAAAAAAAAATAATGTTAAAACCGATATGGCATGTATGAATGATTATACCCTTTTGATCATGGAGATCAAACCAGTCTTACCCTTACTGGAGAAATAGTGAGATGAATGCTTCTATGTCCTTTTGATCATGGAGATCAAACCAGCCTTACCCTTACTGGAGAAGTAGTGAGATGTGGGTTTGTGACAAGGATGACTTGTTTGTAGTGAGATGAGGATTTGTAATAAGGATTTCAAGATTTTAGGATTCTTGAAAATTTTTGATATTTTGACAGCGTTGTGGCAAAGACTTTTTTTTCTTCTTTTTTTTTGTGTGAAAAGAATGAGATTATATAATGGAAATTAGAGAGAGAGAAAATGGGATTTGAGTGTGCAATTGGGCCTTCAATGTTCATTTGAGTTCGTCACATTCCAGGCTAAATCGCAGGGGCTTAAGTGCAATTTTTGAAGTTGAAATGTGAAAACAAAATGTAGCCGACATCAAGAACTAACTCCTTTCCAAAAATGGGCTTAATCGGATAAACAGTGAATTAGTTATGAAATTTTAAAGTTTCAGCTCAGACAAACTTATTTTGGGCTCTAGTGTCGACTCTGACACGTTCTTCAATAAAAAACTGGTATTGATCGGAGGATAATATGGTCTCGACTTTTGAAGACAAGTTGTAGATCTCTGAGTCAGTGATCTTGTGTAAAAAGATGGGCTCGATCTGATAAAAATTGACCGAGTTATGAATTTTCGAGGTTTCGACCCAGATGAAATAATATTCAACATTCAGGATTTTCGACGCGTCACACGCATTATGAGCAAAGAACGAAGGCCTTTTAGATACCGTTCAAACTCAATACCTCCTGTGAAAACTTAGCCAACTCAATTTGTAAAATTTTGGCGCCGGAACCAGCACGATACGATGAAAATCACCCAAGTTATGATTTTCTGAACATGACGCAAATAAACTTCTGTCACAAATTTTTTGTACGAAAATACTTGATAAACCCGCATTTTTGAAGACCTTCTGATCGAAATTGGCTTCCAACCGTTAGAGTTGAAAACGTAGATAACGTCAAGACGAAATTTTGGCCACCGGAACGGGTTCAAAACGAGCCATGATATTCAAGTTATGAATTTTTTAGCATGTAAAAACTGCACTTTCAGCATACTTTTTCACCATATTTCTTCGAGAAAACTCACACATTCAGATACCTTCTTTAAAGAATTGACTCTTGAGCTGAACCTGAATTTGAGAATACGTTATCAGAGATATCTTGGTGAAAGAACACCTGAATATGACGCGCCGGGTTGTACTTGTGAATCTTTGAACCCCGAATCGTTACAAAACGGCGAACCGATCTTCAACACAGAAAATACTCTGAGAATATCCATTGACGAAATAAACGTCACTTGTAACCTGAAGAAGCTTGATAAATATACACTTATTCCATAACCATAAAACCAATAATATGCGTATATGAAAAGAGGGCAAATTTTGGGGTACAACAGCTGCCCCTGTTCAATCTTCTTAAACCTGAAGATTTAGATTGACTAGTTTGCCTTTCGTGATCTGAAGGTGGAAGATGATTGAACACTAGAGTGCCCAAAAATTTTCACTCGTCTGTAATGATGCTTGACTATGTAGGTAGTATAGGGAATGGGTTTATAAATGCCATTTGGAGGAGATGACGGAAGGTCACCGGAGATGGGCTTAAAGATGCCATCCGGAAGAGTGTTGATCGCCTAAGAGATTCCTTAGCGAGAACCCGTATCCCTGTTGTTGAGGAAGATTTTGCTGGGGAATGCCGATCTCTATTTTGAGGGAAATAGAATTTTAGGAGCTTCAGCCATCCGTTATTCTACTGGGGAATCGTCTCTTGGTTGAAGAGGTGAAAATAAACTATTATCTGGTCGTGATCCAGGCTTCATAGTGATAAGATCGACTGCTATCTGGTAGTGCTCCAGGCTTTATAGTGACTTACTAGGGAGATGAGATTAAACTTGCTATCCGGTCGTAATCCAGGCTTCGCAATTTCTCAATTCTTATCCGTTCGTAATCCAGGCTTCAGAAGGAATTCAGTTGTTATCCGGTCGCATCCGGGCTTCAACTTGAATTTAGGGCACACTAATATCCGATCGATTCTGGGCTTCTTAGTAGTTGTCCAGCTAAACTATTATTTGGTCGAGATCCAACCTTCATAGTGTCTCATACTATTATCTGGTCGATTCCAGGCTTCAGTGTCCTTTACCACTATCTGGTCGTAATCCAGGCTTCACGATGTTTTTTACCATTATCCGGTCGAATCCAGGCTTCATGGTGTCCTGTATTGCTATCTGGTCAATTCCAGGCTTCACAATACCTTACTTCTTATTTGGTCGTATTCCAGGCTTCAGAAGAAATCAAGTGGTTATCCAGTCGCATCCGGGCTTCCATTTGACTTTAAGGCCTACTAATATCCGGTCGATTTTCGGGCTTCATAGTAATTGGTCGGGTAAACTGCTATTTGGTCAAAATCCAAGCTTCACAGTGTCCCTTACTGTTATCTGGTCGAAATCCAGGCTTCAGTGTCTTTTACCGCTATCTGGTCGTAATCCAGGTTTCACGATGTCTCATACCATTATCTGGTCGAATCCAGACTTCATGGTGTTTGGAGAAATCAAGATATTATCCGGTCGAATCCGGGCTTCATAACTTGTATTAAAGATATACCACTATCTGGTCGACTCCAGGCTTTGTAGTATTCTTTGCTGCTATCTGGTCATAATCCAGGCTTCACAACGTCTTATACCATTATCTGGTCGAGTCCATGCTTCATGGTATCTTGTATTGCTATATGGTCGTAATCCAGGCTTCACAATATCTTGCTAAGTTGTTATCCGGTCGATTTCCGGGCTTCACGGCTTGTGTTTATGACATGCCACTATCTGGTCGATTCCAGGCTTCATGGTGTCTTGTACTGCTATCTGGTCGTAATCCAGGCTTCACAGTAACTTGCATTGCTATTTGGTTGTTCTCCAGGCTTCACAATAACTTGCTAGGGATTAAACTATTATCCGGTCGAATCCGGGCTTCATAGCTTGAACTTAAGATAAACCACTATATGGTCGATTCCAGGCTTCGCGGTATTTTGGTACTGTTATTTGGTCGATCTCCGGGCTTCACAGTATGATGGAGAAATCAAGATATTATCTGGTTGGATCCGGGCTTCATAGCTTGAATTGGAATAGAAATCTCAGCATCGGTTTGACTGAACCAGAGAAACTTGTGAGAATTTGATTGTATCTTTCCTTGAAAAGTAAAGAGTTAGTCATATGTAATGTCATGATGTATGACATGTGTGATACGGTGTGAGAACTGACTTGAGGTTTTGCGTTTGTGTTTGCAAATGTTTTAGCTTAGCAAGAGTCGCCACCGACTTTTTATTTTATCCTAAGGAAAGGTCAAAAAGCACAGGAAAGACCTTTGAGATGTTTTCTTGGGTTCGGGGAGTAGATTATGAAAAGGGAAGGTGCAAGCACCCTTTTCATCCATGGTTATCCATGGGCTCTTAGTTACTTGTTTAGATCACTTGCTTTGCTTTTCAATTGTTTGAAATGGTGCTTTTCAATTGTTTGAAATGGTGCTTTGTGTGTGGTTTTGAAAGATGTTTTGAAAAGAGGCCATCATTGTGGCAACCTTTGTAATGATTCTTGTTTGAATCTATACAAAGGTGTTTTTGTCTTTTGAAAAGATTTCAATGTTTTTGAAAGTTTGTTTTGAAATTGTGTTGTGAGGTGTGTTTGAAAATAGCAAGGATGTTTTTGCAAGCTTTTGATCAAGTAACTAAGAGCTATCTACCCTATTTTACTCAAAGATCTTTCTTATGTTTTTAACCCTTTTGACAGTGTTGTTTCACCATTGCATTTGGTGAGCAACCTTGTGATAGGATGTTTAAACGGGACAGGCGCGGGTCATCGTATAGACCATGATGGCAATTGTGTCAAATATCTTTGGCAATTTTCTTGAGGGACTTGATCATTTTTGTTTAGGCAACTCAGATAGCGTCATCGAGGGACTATGATCTTTTGTTTTATTTTTGTTTTGCCAAAGTACTCAACATGCATACCATGGCCCATTTTTTGAAGGCAACAAGTGGATTGTAACCCTAGGGGTGCAAGTGTGCATTGTATTTCATTTTCATGCATTTTTGTCTTTGATTAGGTCAAACTATTTGTTGATTTTGATTTTGCATACAAACCCTAATTCTCTAATCATGGCATATTTGAAACCGTAAAGTGCGAGAATTTAAAGTTCTAAGCTATTACAACATGATTATGAGGATGGGGGTACAATTTTGAATGGGGGATATTTGACAAAAATATAAACCCTAATTTACTATTACATCCCAATTGAATTTCAATATTTAAATGGACAATTATTTAAATAAACAACATAAATAAATATCAAATAAATATGAATTATGCAAAAAAAAGAATTTTCATTTGTTTATGTATGTAAAAGTATTTTTAATATAAAAAAGTATAAAGAAATAAATAAAAGATTAATTTTATTTGTTTTTAGGGTAAAACCCTAATTTCTTTAAATAAATATAATATACTATTTATGTACAAAAATATATTAATATGTGTAAAAAAATGAAATATATCTAAAAAAGATATTTTTTAGTATAAATAATAATAAAAATAAAAATATAATATTTTTGTATTTTTTATTCTAAGTATTTAATAAAATAAAAGTATATATGTTTATTATGTGTGTATTAATCAAATTAAATATGTACAAAATAAAATAAAATATGTACAAAATAAAATATATTCAAGAAAATATTTTTAATATAAATAAAAGTAAAGAACAAAAACAAAAGTATAAAATATAAATATTTTTCAAGTTTTAATAATGTAAAAGAATATTTAAATACTTTTAATGTTAAAAAAAATTAGAATAAAATGCCAAATAAATTTAAAAAAATTATGAAAATATTTTTGAGCATTTATTATATTTGGAAATAAAATAACAAAGTCAGAAAAGAAAACAAAAATTCAAAAATGCAAAAATATAAGAAATTGGGCCAGGGGTGTGAAATTGAAAAGAGGGGTGTTAGAAGCAAGCAGGCCAAGCCCAGCCCATCAACTTCATCTTCTTCCTCCAGACTTGTCAAACGCGCGCGCGCCTGGTTCAAACTGCTACATCCTAGAAACGTGATCTTTTGCCAAAACTCACAACATCAAACTTGTAGAGAATTTCAATACGATTCTAACTATATAAAGCATTAATCCTAACTCTCAAAGACCAGAGAGAATTTCTCTGGCCGTAAAATCTGACCTAGTTTTTTCAGCATGTTCATGGATGAAATTCTCCTAGCACACTTAATATAAATGAAAGCTGAGCATATGTATGGCTTCATGGCATTAAATACTATATTTTTCATTCACAAACCTAAGGCTAAATGTTCCTAAATAGAGAGATAGAAAGTGATGAAAAACCTGTTTCAGTTGGATTCGTGTAGGACAATGCATGCTTCTCAACAAGTTTTGAGGTGTCTGGTAGCTTGCCTGAACTTCACTTGATCTTTTCCAATAGCTAGCTTGCCTTGAAAGTCCCTGAATCAACATCTAGAACTCAACCTGCACAAGCTTGAAATGAAAATGGTGAACACTGTAAATGGAGTTACAGTTGGCAATGGAAGTTTGGGATAGCTTGAGTGAGTTGAGTGGAAGGTGTTTGAAGCAAAAAGGAGCAAAACGCACGAGCCAAATGAGCTATGGCACTCAAGTTGCAGCACCTGCCCTGTTTTGCCAAAGAAGTGTGGTTTCTGGCTATGGGAGGTTTTGAGGCTCAAGTGCTCGTGTTTCTTGCTCAAAGGGTTGTGTGAAATATGTTTGTAATGTTTGTTTAAGCTAGCATGGACTGGTTTTCAAGTTGGAAGGATTTTGCAAGTTTTCTTCTTTGTGAAGCAAGAATGTGTCACCTGGTATCACAGGCCTGTACCAGCCATATAACATGCTGCATACAATCCTCTTGGTTGCTGGAATTTGTGGATTTGATTTGGCTTCTGAGATATGGCCCTATGCTTTAAAGATCATGGTTTGATATAAAGCATAACTTTTCAAGAATGGAAATGTACCTTTTTCTAATTAAGGCTTAGTTTTGTGTACAATGCCCAAATGGATAAAACAAATGCTTAGACTGATGGATTTGAATTTAATTAAGGAGTGTGAATTGGTTTAGATGCCTCCAAACTAGTACAAAGCATGCTGGTATGAAAATGCCACTTGAGTGAACATGTATTGGCCATGGATACAAAGTGAGTTTTTGCCAACTTCAAGCATTCGATTCTCCCTAACCACAAATGTGTTTGAGGAGTTCTTGGACAATTTGGAAAGCTTGCAACAATCACTACAATCCATATTTGAAATGAAACTTGATACTCCAAGTGGAACTATGTGAAAAATGGCCAAGAAGATGGGTCAAAATCCTGCCTAAACCAGGGCAAAATTTCACTAAGTTAAAAGTTTTAGGGACCCTTGTTCCAAAAATCATAACTTGAGATCCAAGATTATTTTGAGAAAACTTTGTGAATAAAAGTTGTAGCCTTTGTGGAGGACTACAACTTTCATGTTGTAGGTTTTGTTTGAATCCATTTGCATCATGGTGAAAATGTGGGACAAAGTTTGGAAAAATTAAGAAAATTTCATAACTTAGAAAAATTCTAAGTTATGAAAATTTTCAATTTCAAACCCTAATTTGCAATTTTGGGTTTCTTGATGAACAAGTTTCATAATTTGACATATCTTGATGAAAAATGACCCTTGGCACTTGATTTTGACCAAAAAGTCAAAGTTTGACTTTTCAGTATATAATCAAATTTTGATCAGTTGACTGAAAAATTCATCTGTCAATCCTATGCATTTGAGATCTTTTGAACTTGTTGAATAGGTCAAGATGATGTCATTGAGTCCTTGAGTCCATGGTTGAGCTTGATTTGCCATTGGTTAGGTCAAACAGTCAAAAATTGCCTTTGTACAGTCAAAACCCTAAAATTGGCCATTTTGCCCTTTTGGTGATCTGATCAAATTTCTTGTGGAATTGTGGTCCAAACTTGATCAAATGGTTCATATGAGTTCATAATGTTGATGTGGGTCAAAATTCAGGAGGTTTGACTGTAAATTGGTCTCAGTTGACTTTTCCCCAATACAGCTGATTTCTAGGTCAACTGTCCAATTGACTGGGCAAAAATTTGATCCAAGGCTTGAAACTTGGTATGGACCAACTTATGAGTCCAACATGAAGTATGAAAGTCACTTTGGGCATTGTAGGTCAAAATATCCCTGTGCAAACTCAAACCCTAATTTAGGTCAACAGTGCCAAGAGGTGTCTTGAGTAGAGCAAACCCTAGCTTGATCTTGAGTTCCAAGAGCCTTGTGATGAGAAATGTTGATAAAATGAGAGGGAAAATTTTGGGGTACAACAGTTGCCCCTGTTAAATCTTCTTGAACCTGAAGAGTTAGATTGGCAAGTTTGCCTTTCGTGACTCGAGGGTAAAAGAAGATTGGACACTAGAGTTCCCGTAAATTTGCACTCGTCAAAATGTATCTGAGGGAATGGGCTTAAAGATGCCATTTGGAGATGGTAAAATCTTGCTGGAGATGGGCTTAGAGATGCCATCCAAAATTTGTTGAAAATCAGTAGAATGAACATCAGAATGGTATCCGTATTTAGAACGTATCTGAGTTGTATCTGAAGATTGAATTTGTATGAGCAATGGAATGGCGTCCATGTTTGGAGCGTAGAGCTGTAACTGTATTTGATTCTTGAATGAATATCAGAATGACTGCCTTGTCTGGAGTGTATCTGTATTCTGAATGGGTAACAGAGAAACATCTGTGTATGGAGCATCTATGTGTTGGGGATAAATTCTGAATGAGTGACAGAATGGCAATCGTGTCTGGAGCGTATCTGGACTGTATCTGAAGTTGAGATTTGTATGAGTAGTAGAATGACTTCCGTGTCTGGAGTGTATCTGTACTGTAACTGGGATCCGGGCAAGTGACAGAATGACTTCCGTGTCTGGAGTGTATCTGAACTTGAAGTTGATAGTTGAATCTGAATGAGAAATAGAATGGCCACCGTGTCTGGAGCATATCTAGTCTGTATCTGATTGCTGAAGTCTGAATGAGTAGTAGAATGACCGCCGTGTCTGGGGTGTATCCATACTGTATCTTGACTTGAAATTCTGAATGAGTAATAGAATGACCGCCGTGTTTGGGGGTGTATCCATACTGTATTTGAAATCTCTGAATGATAGCTTTTAATCTTATCCTGAAAAGGGTAGAATGTTAGCTAAAAACACAAAGTTGTGCTGCATGATATGTATGATGCAATAAAATGAGTTCCATCAAGGTTTATGATATATGAATGTAATGGATGTGCGTGTAAGCTGATTAGCCGTCTTGCTGAGGAAGATAAATCCTTGATAGCTGGAGATAATGAAATCTTTGACTGCTGTCGGAGAAAGTAAACCCTTGACCGATGTTGGGGATTCCAAAAATCTTTGATTGTTGAAGATGAGAAATCCTGGGACCACTGTTGGGGACTGAAAATCCTTGGTGACTCGTGGGGATTAACAAGAGCTTTTGACAACTTTTGCCAGGGATGAGAATCCTTCATGACTTTCCTGGGGAAATAAGGAAAAATCTGACGACCTCTATTGGGGAACTAAAACCTGAGAGGCTTCAAATGGAGAAACATGAACTAGAATCTTCGTTCTGTTAGGAAGTAACTCTATGGGGAAAGTGTTTACTCTGCTTGGGAAATCAGGAGCTTGGGTTGTATGTCAATCTACTGGGGGTTCCTTGTTGGGGATAAGACCAAGAGTTAACTGTTATCTGATTGATTCTCAGACTTTTAAGATAACCTGTTGGGGAAATTGGGGAAAATTGAATGGTTCCCGCTGGGGATTAATAGTTGGAAATTTGACTCCACTGGGGAAGAAGGTTTTTAGAGTATTCTAGCTTCGCTGGGGATATGTATTTCAGGGTTTTCGGGCTCCACTGGGGATCGGGAGTTTGGAAATTTAACTCTGATGGGAATTTTGAAACTTAACTCCGCTGGGTGATATATACTCCAAGGTTTTAGCTTTGTTGAGGATCTGAATGACATACTGCAGGGGATTTCTTCTGGAAGAGCCTAAAGACGTTTTCCTATACCTTCGACCTACCAGTGATTATCCTTTCTCATTTCCTTTTATTTGTAATCGGTGATTATATTCAAAATGCATATGCTCATTTAACAAATTATTGGACATTTTCAAATAAAACATAAGTGTAAAAAGAAAAGAAAGGCAAGCAAATTTCTGCACTTTGAAGTATTTTTGTATTAACTTTTGTAAGTATCTTTGTACAAAGGAGACAGACATCCTAGTAAGAGAATATTATCGTAAATTTGAGAAAAAATTTATACAAAAAGAAAGATGGCTATGTGTAACAATTCCATGGGGTTCCCATTCTGCTATAGCCTTCACAACTCTGAGTATCTTGTCCATTCGTTGCTTCGTCCGCAGATGATTGGATTGATCAGAAGCTTGGAGCTTGGTCGTGAAGAGATTGTCCTTAAAGTGATCCGACGAGACATAGTCATACGCTTTAATTCCCTAACTTTTGCCTGGACCTCCCTTTCGGGTTTTTGGTCCACCGGGAAACCCTTTCTTGCCCAAGTCGCCCTTTCGGGTTTTCAACTCGCTGGGTGTACAGATTTTTTTTTTGTTTATCCCTAATTTTTGCCTGAACCGCTATTTCGGGTTTTCGATCCACCGGGATGCCCATTTTTGCCCAAGTCGCCCTTTCGGGTTTTCAACTTGTCGGGTCGTTTTATGTGTAGTATCTTTTGACTATGTCTGCATTCGCAGGGTGCAGTAAATCGTCGCCGTCCATGGTGGTCAGAATCATTGCCCCACCAGAAAAGATGTTCTTGATCACAAATGGTCCTTCGTAAGTAGGAGTCCACTTGCCCCTGGGATCACTTTGCAGCAAGATGATCCGCTTGATTACAAGATCTCCGACTTGATACACCTGACGCCTGACTTTCTTGTTGAAAGCCTTGATCATCCGTTTCTGATACGTCTGACCATGACAAACAGCAGTAAGTCGCTTCTCGTCGATCAAATTAAGTTGATCAAGCCGGGTCTGAATCCAATCGTCTTCACTCAAACCAGTATCCTTCATAATCCTCAAGGAAGGAATCTGAACTTCCATAGGTAAAACAGCTTCCATGCCATATACCAAAGAAAAGGGGGTTACCCCAGTTGAAGTATGCGTCGTGGTACGATATCCATGCAGAGCAAACGGTAACATCTCATGCCAGTCCTTGTAGGTGACTGTCATCTTTTGAATGATCTTCTTGATATTTTTGTTCGCGGCTTCAACATCACCGTTCATCTTTGGTCGATAGGGAGATGAATTATGATGGTAAATCTTGAACTGCTCACACAGAGCGGTGATCATAGTGTTATTCAGGTTTGTACCGTTGTCCGTGATAATCCTGTCAAGGATACCATACTGGCATATGAGATTCTGCTTGATGAAGCGGGCAACCACATTCTTTGTAACAGAGGCGTAGGAAGTTGCTTCGACCCACTTGGTAAAGTAATCAATAGCCACCATGATGAAGCGATGTCCATTGGATGTCGTGGGCTTGATCTCTCCAATCATATCGATTCCCCATATTGCGAATGGCCAAGGAGCTGTTAGAACGTTGAGAGGAACAGGAGGAATATGTACCTTGTCAGCATAGACTTGGCATTTGTGACAAGTACGAGAATGTTGATGACAATCAGCTTCCATGGTAGACCAGTAGTAGCCTGCCCTTAGAATCTTCTTAGCCATCGTATATCCGCTCAAGTGGGTGCCAAAGGTGCCACTATGTATTTCGGTCATGATCAACTCTGCTTCAACCTTGTCCACACAACGAAGTAGAACACAATCATGGTTGTGCTTATAAAGGATACCATTGCTCAGGAAGAACTTGGCAGCAAATCTCCTTAGTAACTTTTTGTCATTGACAGAAGCTCCTTCAGGGTATTCTCGAGTCTGGAGATACCTTTTGATTTCATGAAACCATGGTTGTTCCACTACTTCTTCGGTATTAATCTCATGACAGTGTGCAGGTTCGTCCATTCGTTCAATGGTGATTTGGGGAGCCTCATTATCCCAGTTGAGTTTAAACATGGAAGACATTGTAGCCAGAGCATCCGCTAGCTGATTTTCTTCTCGCGGGAAGTGCTCAAAGGTAATCTGCTCGAAATGAGGCAACAATGTCAGGACATGTTCTTTGTATGTGATAAGATTAGGATGTCTAGTGTACCACTCTCCTTTGATTTGACTGATAACCAAAGTTGAGTCCCCAAATACAACCAAAGATTTAATTCCCAGGTCAATTGCAGCCTTGAGACCAAAGATGCAAGCTTCATATTCAGCCATGTTGTTGGTACAACTGAAGCAAAGTCGGGCAGTGAAGGGTGTATGGCAACCTTCCGGAGAAATAAGTACTGCACCGATACCGTTGCCAAGTGCATTTGAAGCACCATCAAAGTACAGGGTCCATCGGGATCCTTGTTCAGGTCCGTTATACAGTCTGTTACCTTCAATGTTGTCCAATGTCATGATGTCCTCGTCAGGGAAGTCGAATCTCATAAGTTGGTAATCTTTGACTGCTTGATGAGCTAGATGGTCAGCTAGTACACTCCCCTTTATAGCTTTTTGGGTAGTATACTGGATATCATACTCAGTCAGGATCATTTGCCATCTAGCGATTCTTCCAGATAAAGCAGGCTTCTCGAAGATATACTTAATCAGATCCATTTTAGAAATCATCAAGGTGGTATGAGTCAACATATACTGCCTTAGCTGGCGAGCAGCCCATACCAAAGTGCAGCAAGTTTTCTCGAGCAGTGAGTAGCGAGTCTCACAGTCGGTAAACTTTTTGCTAAGGTAATAAATGGCATGCTCTTTTCGGCCAGACTCGTCATGTTGGCCCAATACGCACCTCATTGAGTTATCCAAAATAGTTAGGTACATGATTAACGGCCTTCCTTCGACGGGTGGCATCAATATAGGAGGTTCCAGCAAATACTCCTTGATCTTATCAAAAGCAACTTGACAATCATTGTTCCATTCAACCACCTGATCTTTCTTCAACAGCTTGAAGATTGGCTCACAGGTAGATGTTAGGTGAGAGATGAACCTCGCGATATAGTTTAAGCATCCTAAGAAACCTTTGTCCTCCTTCTCAGTGCGGGGGGAAGGCATTTCTTGTATAGCTTTGACTTTAGCAGGATCAACCTTAATGCCTTTGTTGCTGACGATAAATCCCAAAAGTTTACCAGACCTGACTCCAAAAGTGCACTTGCTAGGGTTCAGTCTGAGCTTATATTCCTTCAATCTGACAAACAGCTTTTGCAAATGATCAAGGTGTTCTTCTTCTGTCTGTGAACGGGCTATCATGTCGTCTACGTAGACTTCGATCTCATGATGTATCATATCATGAAACAAAGCTACCATGGCTCGCTGATAGGTTGCCCCGACATTCTTCAGTTAGAATGGCATCACTTTATAACAGAAGGTACCCCACTGCGTAACAAAAGTAGTTTTCTCCATGTCTTCGGGGGCCATTTTGATCTGGTTGTATCCCGAGAATCCATCCATGAAGGAAAATACCTTGTGTTGAGCTGTGTTGTCAACCAATATGTCGATGTGTGGTAGTGGAAATCATCCTTAGGACTAGCCCTGTTTAAGTCCCGATAGTCCACACACATTCTGACTTTGCCGTCCTTCTTAGGCACGAGCACAATGTTAGCAACCCATTGTGGATAGGAAGTAACAGCCAGAAAACCAGCATTGAATTGCTTCATCACCTCAGCTTTGATCTTTTCAGACATGTCGGGCCTCATTCGGTGGACTTTTTGTTTGATCGGTGGACAATCTTCTCTTGTAGGGAGATGGTGAACCACGATATCTGTATCTAGTCCCGACATGTCTTCATAGGACCAGGCGAAGATTTCGACATATTCATTCAGCAGCTGAACTAGACGCTCTTTGACACTTGGCTCCAGGTTGGCACCCACCTTAACCTCTGTCTTGTCTTCCTCTGTTCCCAAGTTGATGGTCTCTAGCAACTCTTCATGGGGCAGAATAGCCCTCTCTTCTTGTTGCAAAAGTCTGGCTAACTCTCCCGGCACTTCACAGTCTTCGTCACCTTCGTACTCAGCATGATTGACCAAATCTTCAGAGTCACTGAAGGCTAAAGCAGAATAGTCACCCATGGAATCCGGAGTGGATGGGTACCTGCATTTTGTGAGTGTGTGTGTGTGTAAGGGATAGCCATCCTTAAACAAAACAAAATGTAAAAGGAAAGAAAATGAGCACAACGGTTTATAGATGAAAACGTCCAATGATTCACTTAAAAATGGCATATGATAATGAAGAAATCAAGTCCTTACAAATGGACCTATATGCCCCGGGTAAGGCATAAGGTGAAAATAGTGTACGAATTGTTTAATTATTACATACCAAAATAGGAAATTGTCCAAAGATAAATTACTGGTTGATGAAAGTGATGGGAACGAAGTCCTTTGCTTCCCAGTTGCTTAATCCTCCTTCGACGGTCGGAAAGATCCAATCTTCAAAGTTGTCTTCTTCATCCACATCCTCTAAGGCATTAATTCCATGGTGAGTGATTTTTACGGGTGGTCCTCCAGCCCTGGAGCGACGCACAGCTTTTTGGCCAGCAGCAGTAAACCCTAGTCAAAACTTGTATGTCTTGTGAGAAAACTCAGGTAGTTGCCCCTACACTGTACTCCTTCCTTCTTTAATTACAGCCTCCGCATCCTTGAGGGATGCCATCCTAGACACATGCTTGGTAACGATAGGCACATCAGTCATTGTCTTTGCAACTGCGACTTCCGGAGAAACTTCCTCAAAATGTTGGAAAGGCGTTTCTATGAATTCGCCATCTAACTCCACATAGCGAAAGGATTTGAGGTGACTTATCATGTACTCTTCCTCACCGTGCACCGTTATAATCTTACCTTGTACTGGGTAATTTAGCATTTGGTGCAGAGAGGAGGTGACTGCCCCAACATTGTGGATCCACGACCTTCCCAACAAGCATGAATACGAAGGATGGATGTCCATCACATAAAAGGTAGAGTTAAAAATTTCTGTGCCCACTTTGATTGGAATGTCCACTTCTTTGTGAACCATCCTCTTGGAACCGTTGAAGGCTCTAACAACGATGTTACTGGGCTTTAGGGTCAGACCTCCACAGTCAAATTTGTCCAACACCTTCTTCGGTAGCACATTTAAAGATGAATTGGTGTCAACCAGAACATGGGCAAGTGTGGTCCCTCTGCATTCTACCGAGACATGCAGCGCATCGTTATGTTTTCTTCCCTTAGGAGTCAAATCAGCATTGGAAAAACCAAGACCATTATCAATAGTAAGGCTAGCCACGCACTCTTGAAACTAGTCAGCGGAAGTTTCTTGAGGCACATGTGCCGTCTTGAGGAATTTGATTAAGGCCTTAGCATGATCCTCAGAGCAGAGTAGGAGAGCCAACATGGATATTTTGGAAGGGGTCTGCCCTAGTTGCTCCACGACATCGTAGTCGCTCTTTTTGATTATCTTTAAGATTTCTTCCATCTCTTTCTGGGTGGTCTCGGGGATTACCACAGTCTGAGCCTTCGTCTTGACAGGCGCTTCTAGTATCCCCTTACCTTTGGTAGCAACAACAGAAGTTCCAGCTTTGGGAGCATCAAGTTCTTCAATTACCGGGCTTTGCACAGATGGCTTAACAGGCACAGAAACTCTCGAGGGTCCGAAGACTGCTCATGAAGGAGCAATCTCCGAAGAGAATATCCTTCCGCTGCGAGTTATCTTGCTCGTTCCCGCAATGTTCCCTATATCAGGGGTTTCATCATCGGAATTCTATTGGACTGATTCAATTTGCTTGATACCATGGTAGAAGATGTCTCCCCCGTAGTTCCATGGTATCGTCTTATTAGATTTATACAGGACAGGCCCCGGCATGGTGATTTTCAATGGCACAAACTTAGGATCAGGCATGATCTTAACAGGCCTTTTGCAGGTCTTGGAAAGATCGTCGAAGATGGTTATTATAGCAATGTCATTGGTTGTAGTATCAAAGGTAGCAGGAGTAACATGAGTGATAGTATCAACAAGAGTCTTTTGAAAGAAGATCTCTTGGGTATCCATCAGGCGTTGGATGCCTGATTTCAACAGTGGGCAGTCAGCTTGCAAGTTTGAGCAAAAGTAACAGTCTTTTCCACAGCCTGGAAATATTCTGGCTTTCATCAAATTCACTTTAATCACATGTAACGGAGTCAAAAGGTCATCAACAGTGGTAACATGAAGATCTTCCAGAATGCCATGGGCATTATGGCCGTGTTTGGGCATTGGGGCAGAAATCACATTCGGCTTTTCGGGCGCATCAAATTCTACCTCATTAGCGTCTATCAGGTCTTGTATCTTGTTCTTAAGAGCCCAACAGTTGTTGGTATCATTCCCTACACTATCAGAGTGGTATGCACACTTTGCATTGGAGTGATAATAAGGAGGGGAGGTATTAGGGTTTTTCGGCGCTTCCTTCAAGTTGGTGAGATTCAGCTTTAACAGATGAGGGAGGACTTGAGCCGGTGTCATGTTGATTCGGGTGAATTGCCATTGTGGCCTTTATACCCTTTGCTGATTTGCTCTTGGTTGATTGTTTCGAGGTTGGTCAGTTGAAGAGCTTTGGATCATCACAGCCCCCATCGTTGGTTGGCGCTTTGTTCTTCCTTGATTCCTCTGGTTGTGAACAACAGAAACTTCCTTCTTAATTGGGAATGTCTTCTTAATAGCAGTGGAAGCGGAGGCATCCTTATGAATTTTACCACTTTTAATACCAGCCTCGACCCTTTCACCGGTCAGAATTAATTCGGTGAATCCTGCAGAGGAACTCCCGATTAAATGATTGAAGAACAGACCAGACAGAGTCCCTAAAAACATGTCAACCAGTTCTCTATCTGACAATGGTGGTTGCACCCTTACATCCAGATCCTGCCACTTCTGGACATACTCTTTAAATCCCTCATTAGAGGCCATACCCATACTCTATAGTTGAGTACGAGTAGGCGCTAAATCTGCATTGTATTGGTATTGTCGGTAGAAAGCAGCAGCCAAATCTTCCCAGTTATGAACGTCAGATCTCTCAAGTTGATAGAACCAGTCCAATTGTGTGCCTGACAAACTATCTTGGAAAAAATGGACCCAAAGATCCTTATCAGATGAGTGGGGTTGGATCTTTCTAACATAGGACCTCAGATGCATCTTTGGACAGGACAAACCGTCATACTTAGGGAATGTAGGTACTTTGAACTTGGGAGGAATGACGATCCCAGCTACCAATCCTAGTTCTTTGAAATCTAAACCAGGTACCTTTTGCAACTCCGCTGCCAACTGATCCTCAAGATTTTTATACTTATCATCCGCCGGGGGATATTGCTATTCTGAGTAATCTTCGTCCTCTTCCTCTTCTTCCTCTTTAGCTTCAGATTCAGAAGGCATTGCAGCGTCTTTTCCTTTACCAATCCCTTCGTCAGACGTCGAGGGGAACTCTAGAACTCTCCTGGCCTGATGCTCAAACCTTCTTCCCATAGTGGCCACCCCAACTCTTTTCTTTTTCTTCCTTTCTGGTTCCTTCTCTTTCTCCAACAGTGCTTTAAGATCCTCTTGACCCTTTGCTAAGGTCACGAGGAGTTGTTGGAATTGCGAATTCTGTGCTTGCAGATCCTTAATCGTCTGCTCCAAATCCATCTTGCTGAAATAAACAGTAGAGAGATAAGGAAACCTGGTGTACAGACCTGTTTATGCATATGATGAATGATATGTTATTCATGTAATGCATTCAAGGATTCAGAAATTCAAATTTGTTGCAAACAAAAAGAACACATGTCACATTAAGAAGAAGAGATTTGTTAGTATATAAATGCCCCATGGGCAAAATATTACAAAATTCTTAATGTAAAAATACATTGCGCATCCTCTTTGGCGCGATGTAAGTGTTAAGAGTCTCCTCCTCGTGAAGTCGGCGGGTAAGCTCCAAAACCTTCTTCTCACTAGCATAGAAGCTAGCTTCAAAAGTATTTCGTTCTTCCTTGAGTTGGATCCAACTCTTCTATAATTCTTCCAATGATGTCGGCATGTCAGAATGTAGGAGGGTGTATGGAACCTCTCCTTCCACAACAGGCTCTTTGATCACGGGGAAAATGCGAGGGTATGGCATCATAAGATTCTGGGCACGGGTTCGTACCCACTTGAGATAAGGCTCAAGGGGGATGGAATTCTTGTGCCCCAATGTCTTACTATCCACTTTGTTGGGCATCCTCCAAGCTCGGATAAACCTTTGTCGAAGTCCTTGTGCATCATTGTCAAAGTCAAAAACCAAGTCAAGAATCAGCATATCATGAGGGCCATCCCTTCTAGCATATCCAAACTGTCTTAGGGCTAAACAAGGGTTGTACATAATTCTTCCCCTAATGCCAAGTAGTGGGACATTAGGGAATTCCCCATAATGATCGATGATGATGACATTTTCTCTGGACCGAGAACACCAATGAACATCAGAATGTGTGAGAGTCATCAATCGTTGTGACCACCTTAAACCCTTCTCATTCTTCAAAACTGTTTGGGGAAGGTGAGAAATAAACCACCTTGCTAGAAGAGGAGTACATCACATGAGAACACCTCTTTTCCTTATTGTTCGTGTGTAAAATGAGTGTAGGATGTCCCCAAGCAATGTAGGCACAGGATTCCGAGATATGAAAATCTTGACAATGTTCACATCTATAAGATGATCAGGGTTTGGGAACAAGACCAACCCATAGATGAGGAGTGCCACAATCTCTTCAAAAGCTTGTAGATCTAGAGAATTCTAGCAGTCTTGTTCCTTCTCAAACAGAAACTTTGCCAAGAAACCCTTGACACCACTTCTGGTTTCCCAATGTCCTTTGATATCAGATGGTTGCAAGTGTAATGCTTGAGCAACATCTTCAGGCTTTGGTTCTTTTTCCGTACCGTTGTAGGGTAGTTGATGAAGAATAGGAATCCTCAGGAGTTGAGAAAATTCCTCCAAAGTAGGTACTAATTGATAATCAGGGAATGTGAAACAGTGGTGTAGGGGGTCAAAGAACTGGAAGAGAACTTTCACCATGTCTTCTTCAATGTTGGAGTTGACCAAGTTGAGAAGTCTACCATGTCTTTCACTGAAGAGAGAATTCTCTGGAATCCTGGAAGTAAGCTCCTTGAGTTGAGGAGGGATTCTCACAAGGTTGACGTGAATTATTTTCCTACGAAGAGATTCCATGACCTACAAAACAAGAACAAAGATGAAGATCCAAACCCTTGAAATGGTTAGTGAATGCAAATGATGCTTTATGATGTTCATGATGTATGCACAAGCACATGTACAAACAAGTCACACAAGATCCTAGTTTCAGGCTTGCATGAGGTTTCATAGGTAAGTACCCTCTTGAAGTTAGTTGGCTCAACTTGTCCTATAAATAGTAATCGGGTTCTAAGGAGCTCAATATCACTGGATTATTTTCTATGTTCATTGTTTTGGTTTAGCCACTTAACTGGCGACCAAAATATTCCAAGAAAACAACCCTCAATGAGTGTAGTATCGAGTATTTACCAACTTCGGACTGGACCAAAGCCGGTCATCTCACTACCCCTAAAAAAGGCCAAGATGGTCAAGTAAGGTTCTAATAGTTCATTAGTGCTTCATGACATCACTCAACGACCCCGTATTCTCTTTGATTGACTCAAAGGCTACCGATACCCATAAATATGTCGCACTAATATAGCTATTGCTTCAACCATGTCGGTATACCCCACACAGTTTCCATAACGCATTGTTATTTACCTATGAATGTTTCCCAAATCCGGGTAGAGGATTTCAAGCCCAAACAAGAGAACCAAATGTAAAGCAATCAACGCAAACAAGATAAGCATGCAAAGGTGACCTAAACCCTAAGGTTACTCCACTTTTAGAATTTTCCCCAGCAGAGTCTCCAGTTCTTGTGATACGGTGGGAGAACTGACTTGAGGTTTTGCATTTGTGTTTGCAAATGTTTCGGTTTAGCAAGAGTCGCCACCGACTTTTTATTTTATCCTAAGGAAAGGTCAAAAAGCACAGGAAAGACCTTTGAGATGTTTTCTTGTGTTCGGGGAGTAGATTATGAAAAGGGAAGGTGCAAGCACCCTTTTTATCCATGGTTATCCATGGGCTCTTAGTTACTTGTTTAGATCACTTGCTTTGCTTTTCAATTGTTTGAAATGGTGCTTTTCAATTTTTTGAAATGGTGCTTTGTGTGTGGTTTTGAAAGATGTTTTGAAAAGAGGCTATCGTTGTGGCAACCTTTGTAATGATTCTTGTTTGAATGTATACAAAGGTGTTTTTGTCTTTTGAAAAGATTTCAATGTTTTTGAAAGTTTGTTTTGAAATTGTGTTGTGAGGTGTGTTTGAAAATAGCAAGGATGTTTTTGCAAGCTTTTGATCAAGTAACTAAGAGCTATCTACCCTATTTTACTCAAAGATCTTTCTTATGTTTTTAAACCTTTTGACAGTGTTGTTTCACCATTGCATTTGGTGAGCAACCTTGTGTTAGGATGTTTAAACGGGACAGGCGCGGGTCATCGTATAGACCATGATAGCAATTGTGTCAAATATCTTTGGCAATTTTCTTGAGGGACTTGATCATTTTTGTTTAGGCAACTCAGATAGCGTCATCGAGGGACTATGATCTTTTGTTTTGTTTTTGTTTTGCCAAAGTACTCGACATGCATACCATGGCCCATTTTTTGAAGGCAACAAGTGGATTATAACTCTAGGGGTGCAAGTGTGCATTGTATTTCATTTTCATGCATTTTTGTCTTTGATTAGGTCAAACTATTTGTTGATTTTGATTTTGCATACAAACCCTAATTCTCTAATCATGGCATATTTGAAAGCGTAAAGTGCGAGAATTTAAAGTTCTAAACTATTACAACATAATTATGAGGATGGGGGTACAATTTTGAATGAGGGATATTTGACAAAAATATAAACCCTAATTTACTATTACATCCCAATTGAATTTCAATATTTAAATGGACAATTATTTAAATAAACAACATAAATAAATATCAAATAAATATGAATTATGCAAAAAAAAGAATTTTCATTTGTTTATGTATGTAAAAGTATTTTTAATATAAAAAGTATAAAGAAATAAATAAAAGATTAATTTTATTTGTTTTTAGGGTAAAACCCTAATTTCTTTAAATAAATACAATATACTATTTATGTACAAAAATATATTAATATGTGTAAAAAAATGAAATATATCTAAAAAGGTATTTTTTTTAGTATAAATAATAATAAAAATAAAAATGTAATATTTTTGTATTTTTTTATTCTAAGTATTTAATAAAATAAAAGTATATATGTTTATTATGTGTGTATTAATCAAATTAAATATGTACAAAATAAAATAAAATATGTACAAAATAAAATATATTCAAGAAAATATTTTTAATATAAATAAAAGTAAAGAACAAAAAAAAAAGTATAAAATGTAAATATTTTTCAAGTTTTAATAATGTAAAAGAATATTTAAATACTTTTAATGTTAGAAAAAATTAGAATAAAATGCCAAATAAATTTAAAAAAATTATGAAAATATTTTTGAGCATTTATTATATTTGGAAATAAAATAACAAAGTCAGAAAAGAAAACAAAAATGCAAAAAATATAAGAAATTGGGCCAGGGGGTGTGAAATTGAAAAGAGGGGTGTTAGAAGCAAGCAGGCCAAGCCCAGCCCATCAACTTCATCTTCTTCCTCCAGACTTGTCAAACGCGCGCGCGCCTGGTTCAAACTGCTATATCCTGGAAACGTGATCTTTTGCCAAAACTCACAACATCAAACTTGTAGAGAATTTCAATACGATTTTAACCATATAAAGCATTAATCCTAACTCTCAAAGACCAGAGAGAATTTCTCTGTCCCTAAAATCTGACCTAGTTTTTTCAGCATGTTCATGGATGAAATTCTCCTAGCACACTTAATATAAATGAAAGCTGAGCATATGTATGGCTTCATGGCATTGAATACTACATTTTTCATTCACAAACCTAAGGCTAAATTTTCCTAAATAGAGAGATAGAAAGTGATGAAAAACCTGTTTCAGTTGGATTCGTGTAGGACAATGCAGTGCTTCTCAACAAGTTTTGAGGTGTCTGGTAGCTTGCCTGAACTTCACTTGATCTTTTCCAATAGCTAGCTTGCCTTGAAAGTCCCTGAATCAACCTCTAGAACTCAACCTGCACATGCTTGAAATGAAAATGGTGAACACTGTAAATGGAGTTACAGTTGGCAATGGAGGTTTGGGATAGCTTGAGTGAGTTGAGTGGAAGGTGTTTGAAGCAAAAAGGAGCAAAACGCACGAGCCAAATGAGCTATGGCACTCAAGTTGCAGCACCTGCCCTGTTTTGCCAAAGAAGTGTGGTTTCTGGCTATGGGAGGTTTTGAGGCTCAAGTGCCCGTGTTTCTTGCTCAAAGGGTTGTGTGAAATATGTTTGTAATGTTTGTTTAAGCTAGCATGGATTGGTTTTCAAGTTGGAAGGATTTTGCAAGTTTTCTTCTCTATGAAGCAAGAATGTGTCACCTGGTATCACATGCCTGTACCAGCCATATAACATGCTGCATACAATCCTCTTGGTTGTTGGAATTTGTGGATTTGATTTGGCTTCTGAGATATGGCCCTATGCTTCAAAGATCATGGTTTGACATAAAGCATAACTTTTCAAGAATGGAAATGTACATTTTTCTAATTAAGACTTAATTTTGTGTATAATGCCCAAATGGACAAAACAAATGCTTAGACTGATGGATTTGCATTTAATTAAGGAGTGTGAATTGGTTTAGAGGTCTGCAAACTAGTACAAAGCATGCTGGTATGAAAATGCCACTTGAGTGAACATGTATTGGCCATGGATACAAAGTGAGTTTTTGCCAACTTCAAGCATTCGATTATCCCTAACCACAAATGTGTTTGAGGAGTTATTGGATAATTTGGAAATATGGAAACAAGCACTACAATCCATCTTTGAAATGAAACTTGAGACTCCGAGTGGAACTATGTGAAAAATGGCCAAGAAGATGGGTCAAAATCCTGCCTAAACTAGGGCAAAATTTCACTAAGTTAAAAGTTTTAGGGACCCTTGTTCCAAAACTCATAACTTGAGATCCAAGATTCTTTTGAGAAAACTTTGTGAATAAAAGTTGTATACTTTTTGGAGGACTACAACTTTCATGTTGTAGGTTTTGTTTGAATCCATTTGCATCATGGTGAAAATGTGGGACAAAGTTGGGAAAAATTAAGAAAATTTCATAACTTAGAAAAATTCTAAGTTATGAAAATTTTCAATTTCAAACCCTAATTTGCAATTTTGGGTTTCTTGATGAACAAGTTTCATAATTTGACATATCTTGATGAAAAATGACCCTTGGCACTTGATTTTGACCAAAAAGTCAAAGTTTAACTTTTCAGTATACAATCAAATTTTGATCAGTTGACTGAAAAATTCATCTGTCAATCCTATGCATTTGAGATCTTTTGAACTTGTTAAATAGGTCAAGATGATGTCATTGAGTCCTTGAGTCCATGGTTGAGCTTGATTTGCCATTGGTTAGGTCAAACAGTCAAAAATTGCCTTTGTACAGTCAAAACCCTAAAAAATGACCATTTTGCCCTTTTGGTGATCTGATCAAATTTCTTGTGGAATTGTGGTCCAAACTTGATCAAATGGTTCATATGAGTTCATAATGTTGATGTGGGTCAAAATTCAGGAGGTTTGACTATAAATTGGTCTCAGTTGACTTTTCCCCAATACAGCTGATTTCTAGGTCAACTGTCCAATTGACTGGGCAAAAATTTGATCCAAGGCTTGAAACTTGGTATGGACCAACTTATGAGTCCAACATGAAGTATGAAAGTCACTTTGGGCATTGTAGGTCAAAATATCCCTGTGCAAACTCAAACCCTAATTTAGGTCAACAGTGTCAAGAGGTGTCTTAAGCAGAGCAAACCCTAGCTTGATCTTGAGTTCCAAGAGCCTTATGATGAGAAATATTGATAAAATGAGAAGGGAAATTTTGGGGTACAACAACATGTATCGAGTAATGATGCTCTCAAAATAAATGAGATTGTGTTGTATGATGCGTATGCGTATGCGCATGCCATGATGTATGGATATGCAAAAGTTCTCGTGATGTTTTCTAGCTGGGGAAAATAATTCTCGGATTACTGCTGGAGAATATAAGGAGTTGAGTTCTTCGTTCTCGCTCGGGGTAACGACCGAAGATGATTTGAGAATAAATTGGCGAGAGAATGACTGTAGGGAAGAGAGATGCTTTGCTAGAAGATTTGCTGATTTGGAGAAATAACCTCAGGTGGGGATGAACTTTCATTGCTGGAGAAAAGAGATCTGTTGGAGATTGATCTTCCACTGTCAGAGAAATAAACTCTGCTCGGGAGATGGATTTATAAACTGCTCATGGTTATAAAACTCGGTTGGGGATGAATTACTGTCTATGGAAGAAATAAACTCCATTGGGGATGGTCTTCCATTGTTGGTGATAGATGAACTCTGCTTAGGGAGACTCAATGTTTTTAGATACCTTTTACTCTGCGGGGAGTGTATGTTACTGGGACGCATGCTAAGGATATGACAATGACTTCGTATCAAGACTTTTCTGCCCTTGTACCTGCTGGAGAAAGTGCCTGCGGAGGCCTCATGGATTGAGTGTCATCCCAACTTATGAGGTGCTTGGTAACTGCCGATCAGAATGATAAGTCTTCTACTGATAGGCAAGTGACAAGATAACGGGACATATCCGTACGCTTTAATCCCTAACTTTTGCTTTGACTGTCTTTTCAGATTTTCAGTCCACCGGGATACCCTTTTTTGCCCAAGCCGCCCTTTCTGGTTTTCGACTTGTTAGGTGTATAGATTTTTCATTTTTTATCCCTAATTTTTGCCCGAACCCTTTTGGTCGCCGGGATGCCCTTATTTTTTCCTAGGCCAGTCAACCTAGCGGGTCTTTGTTCATGCGAAGTATTTTCTGACTATGTCCACGCTCTCAAGGTGTAGGGAGTTGTCACTATCTATAGTAGTAAGTGTTTCCACACTGCCAAAAGATGTTTGTTTTATCGTACAGAATTCGTTATCGGAATTCATGTCGAATGCCCCAAGTGATTCAGATGGAGATCTGCCCCTGGCTATTTGGCATATTGAGAGATTCCTTGAATATTGACTTGACTGCCCCAGATGATGGACGATGATCATGTCGTGCCCCTTGGTTGGAAGCATTTTTCCACTTGAGGTGATCACTTTCGTTGGAGAAGGTTTTTGTTCACTAGATATTCGTCATGCGAATTTCTCTGCTGCTGAACAAATAGTCATATGCAAACAATGTTATTTTAAGAATGCAAAGCTTACGTCTGTCTTGAAGTTTTGAAAATGCAGTTTTTAGTAAAACAAGTTTTTTTTTTGTAAAAGTGTGATGTCAACTCAGGATTTATAGCAAACCTTATAGGAGTCAGGATACCTTTTGTAACAATATGCTTTCGAACCAACCCATGCTTCAGCTAGGACTTTTAAGGGTTATAACGTGGCCTGGTTCACGGTTCAAGAAACAAAGGATAAAGGCTCAAAATTTATTTGTACCCACCAATTCTTCGTGATGTTCTTCGATCCTATACTCAGTTAATTGTGCATTTAGATCCCGTTTGAGTCTTTGCTCTGATATTTCAATGATGGTTCAGATACTGACAGTTTATTTTGAATAGACAATCATTTCATTTTGTTGAGGGTTTGTAGGACCTCTTTCTTTTTGATTTTATTATCCCTGTCTTTTGCCTGAACTATTTCTTTTTGTGATTACAGTCAGCGGGATGCCCCAGTTTTTTCTTTAGTCTCCTTCATAGGTTTTGACTTAATGGGCTTTTATTTCGAGAGATAATGACTGCCTGTCTTGACGATTATAGGGAACCATCATCGTCTTTTGTTTTGGAAGGACGTCTTTGAAGCCATTCATTGTGCACCTGGATTAACTGAGAAAACTACCATGCCCCAGGTTACGATTAAGGGTTTTAATTTGTGTGAAAAGAAAAACTCCTACTTCTTTGGCTCAAAGGGGTTGACTAGGGATTATCTTCCTTATAACTCCACTGTTTAGGATTTGAAACAACGCATGTACATCGTCAGCGGGGTCTGTTCAAAAGCATATTGTAGAGATTTTGATATCATTTTTGTCATCCTCCCTCTAAAGGCTTAGAGTTTTTAATCGAGAGTTGAATATCCCAAAAGGAAATAAGAACGCATTTTGAAATAGTGAATACGAATGGATTGATTCAAAACAAACATATGTAATGCATTGATAAAGTAACAGAGTTTGACATGAATATATGTTCGAACAATCAAAAGAAAATTGTAAATTGAAAATTCTAATGAACAAAAGCCTCTCTTGTCAGAACTTGTCACTTCAAATGGTGAGCCTTGGAAGATTGACAGAAACATTCCAGTTGACTATCTTGTGTGAATTCCAATGCTCCTTCATCAATCAGGTCTTGAATTTTGTATTTCAACCTCCAACAGTTGTCAGTATCATGCCCCGGACTGTTAGAGTGATATGCACACCTTGCATCAGGGTTGTAGTTAGGTGAAGAAGTCTTGGGATTCGGATGAGGTCCTATCAACGTAATCAGATTCATCCTTAATAGGTGTTGCAAAGCTTGAGACAACAACATGTTGAGTTTGGTAAACTGCCTTTTGGGCATATCCGGCTTACTCTGGTTAACCCGTTGTTTTTGGCGAGGTTGTTGTTGGAACCGTGATGTAGTAGCAATTTGGAAAGGTCCACTCTTCACCAAACCAAACTCTTGTCTTCTTGGAGGTTGATCAATGACTTGGTCCCCGACCTCGACTGTTTGCTTCATACTGTTGTATCCGTCTTGATGAAGTTGGTTGATGATGTCTTTCAACTCTTCTTGTCTTCGGGCTAGGCCTTGGATAAGAGCCATTTGCCCTAGTATATGGGTTCTCATTGCACCTACCTCAGCTTGCAGTTGTTCCAGCCGTTCGTCCTTATTGTCTTCAGGACTTTTCTTGACCAAGTTCCCAACGAGGGGTGTTTTCAACTCTTCCTGTCCCTTGGATAGGTTTAGGAATATGTCCCTGAATTAAGCTTCTTGAGTTTGAAGATCTTTGTTGTCTTGTTTGAGAGCCAATGCTGAAATAAACAACGAGAACATGAGATACCTGTACTGGAAGACCTGTTATGCAATGATATGTATGATATATGTATGCAATGTTTTCAAGGATCTCGCGGGGTAAACAAGAAACTGTTAGAATTTGGTTGCAGCTTGATTGAAGAAACTTCGTGTCGTTAAGAGTCCTTATTCAAGAGTCAAGCTCACCATATCGAGTGGGACATAGCCACTGACTCAAGTTATCGTGTTTTGATCTTCTGACGGCATTGGCTAGGGGAAAATAAATCCCCTTTGCCCCTTGCTAAACGGCTGACTTACCATAACCTGCATCACAAACCCTTGAGATCCTTGAAATGGTTAAGGAAATGTTAAGGCATGATGTTATGATTTGTATTCTATGCGTTTAAGCAAAAGCGCGAGGTAATGTAAGCAAGTAAACTCGACAAAAAATCCAAGTTATTGGATAAGGACTGTAAACAAAACCTGCAAGGAACTCGTGTTGTCAGATAATAAAAATGTGCAAGTAGTTCAAGTTGAAAGCACACAAGTCACACAAACAGCCTTAGGTTTAGGCTTGCATGGGTTTTAAGGTAGTATCCTCTTGAATTTTAGTTGGTTCAACATGTCCTAGAAAAGTAACTGGGTTCTAGAGGATCTCAATATCACTGACCATCCTCCATCGGTCATGGTTTCAGCTCACGCAATCTTTTCTTACAGCCGGAACTATCTCGAGAGTATGGTCTCAATGAGTGTAGCATCGAGTATCAACCAGTTCTCAGCTTTACATCGAGGTCGGCTATCTCACTACTTTCTAATGGCCAAGTTGGTCGATTAAAGGTTCTAAGGTCAGTTGATGTTTAACGACACACGCAGCGGCCCCGTATTCTCCTTGTTTCTCCATAAGGGATACCAGTACCAACCAATGTGCCACATCAATGTAGCTATTGCTTTAACCGTATCGGTCTACGTTGTATAGTTCCCTCACAGTCTATTGCTACTTACCTAAAAGGTGTCCCCAGATCCGGGTTAGGATCTATAGTAACTCTCAAACAAAACCCTTAAAAGTAAAGCAACCAAAACAAACAAGAGAAGCAATTATGATGAACTAAATCCTAAGGTATACCCCACTTATAATTTCCCCAACAGAGTCGCCAGTTTTGTGATATGGTGGCAGAACCGACTGTTTTTGAAAAATGTTGGTTTACATTTTGCGTTTTGTATTCGCAAAATGTCGCGGTAAGCAAGAGTCGCCACCGACTTTTATTTTATCCAACTGGAAAGGAAAAAAAGCACAGAAAAATTCTTTTTTCGAGATTTTGAGTACGGGGGGTAGATTATAGAAAGGGAAGGTGTTAGCACCCTTTCTATCTGTAGTTTTCTACGGGCTCTTAGGTACCTGCTCATCTTTTAAAAAATTGCTTTCGTGTTTGTGTGTTTTGAAAAGTTTTTATTTTACTTCGATTTAACCCTTGCTTCTATCTTCAAGAGTGTTACAAAGTTGTTTTTGAAAACTTTGTTTGAAAAGGAGTGTAAGTGTGAAAAGGTTTGATTTGAGCAAGTAACTACTAGCATCTACCTACTCGAAAAAAGATTGTTTCTGTTCTCGTTTCCTTTAGACAATGCTATCCTACTATTGAGAAATAGGTAGCATCGTCGTTGGAATTTGTAAGGGTCAATTCGAAAGGGACGTAATGGTCATTGAAGGCAACATGTAAGGATACCTTAGCATTTCGAAGGGACTGTCATCATATATTCGTAGGCAACATCGAGGGACAAGATCATATATCGTAGGCAACTTCGAGGGACATCGAGGGACCATGAACTTTATGATGATTTTAACCGAGGTTCTTTGCTAAGATATCCCTATGTTAGAGGGACATGACCATTGTTTTCCGAGGCAACCAAGTGAGGAATACCATAAGAGTGAGCATGTGCATGTGTTTGATTTCAGTTATTTAATCTTTGCACATTAGGTAATCTACCGGATTAATTTTCAGTTAGTCTTTCCATACAATCCTATTAACATACATCTAAACAGTTTATAGTTTGCGAAAATAAAATGCAGAAAGTTTAAAGTCCTAGCTATTACAAATAAAAATAAATTAAGGAAAAATTAAAACCTAAAATTCTAAGTTAATGTTTTTGGTGTTTTTTTTTGTAGAAAATAATTTTAAGTTAATTAAAAAACCTAATTCTAACTAATTTTAATAAAAAAAGTTAATTAACTTAATTTATTAATAAATGAAAAAAGCCAAAAATTCAGTTACTAGCTAAAACAAAAACCTAATCCTAATTTGTTAAAAAAAGGTTAATTAAAGGGTTAATTATAAAGAAAACCTAAAATCTAATTGTTTAATAAAAAAATGTTAATTTTGAAAAAAGTTAATTAAAATATCTAAATCCTAATTAGTTTTAATTAAAAAAAAAGGTTAATTTTGAAAGAAAAAAAAAAGTCAATAAGAAAAAAAATCTAAAGCCTAAAACCTAACTAATTTTTAAAAAAAAAGTTTAAAAAAAAAGTTTATGTCTAATGATTAATAAAAAATATTAAGTTTGCCAAAAAAATAGATAGGGGAAGAAACATCAATGAAAAATACGGTTAGAAAATAAAAATAATGCAAATGTCATGGATGGTTGTTGAACCGAAAATTAATTTAAAACCTAAAATTAATTATTCGAGTTTATTATAAAAAATCAAAGGTTTGTGAAAAATATTAGGTTTTATGAAAAAAGTATTAAACAGATGGTTGCCTTAACCTCCTTAGGATGTCTGTCTTGCCATACATTGGTGGTTGTTATGATTCGGCCTTAGTGTTTTGTAATAAACCTGCATGGGACCATAATAGTCAAACCTGTTGAATCTCATAGCCACATTAAACAAATTAGTATATATATATCATGAAATACAAATAAAACAAATATATGAAAAAAATTAATGTTAAAACCGATATGGCATGTATGAATGATTATACCCTTTTGATCATGGAGATCAAACCAGCCTTACCCTTACTAGAGAAGTAGTGAGATGAATGCTTCTATGCCCTTTTGATCATGGAGATCAAACCAGCATTATCCTTACTGGAGAAGTAGTGAGATGTGGGTTTGTGATAAGGATGACTTGTTTGTAGTGAGATGAGGATTTGTAATAAGGATTTCAAGGTTTTAAGGTTCTTGAAAGAATTTGATATTCTGACAGCATTGTGGTAAATGCTTTTTTTTCTTCTTTTTTTTGTGTGAAAAGAATGAGATTATATAATGGAAATTAGAGAGACAAAAATGGGTTTTGAATGTGCAATTGAGCCTCCAATATTCACTTGAGTTCATCATGTTCCAGGCTAAATAGTAGGGGCTTAAGTGCAATTTTTGAAGTTTAAATGTGAAAACAAAATGTAGCCGACATCGAGAACTAACTCCTTTCCGAAAATGGGCTCAATCGGATAAACGGTAAATTAGTTATGAATTTTTGAAGTTTCAGCTCAGACAAACTTATTTTGGGCTACAGTGTCGACTCTAACACGTTCTTCAATAAAAAACTGGTATTGATCGGAGCATAATCAGGTCTCTACTTTTGAAGACAAGTTGTAGATCTCTGAGTCAGTGATCTTGTTTAAAAAGATGGGCCCGATCTGATAAAAATTGACCGAGTTATGAATTTTCGAAGTTTCGACCCAGATGAAATAATATTCAGCATTCGGGATTTTCGACGCGTCACACGCACTCTGAGCAAAAAACGAAGGTCTTTTGGATACTTTTCGAACTCAATACCTCCTGTGAAAACTTATCCAACTCAATTTGTGAAATTTTGGCGCCGGAACCAGCTCGATATGATGAAAATCGACCAAGTTATGATTTTCTGAACATGACGCAAATAAACTTCTGTCACAAATTTTTTGTACGAAAATACTTGATAAATCCGCATTTTTGAAGACCTTCTGATTGAAATTGGCTTCCAACCGTGAGATATGAAAACGTAGATAACATCAAGACGGAATTTTGGCCACCGGAACGGGTTCAAAACGAGACACGATATTCAAGTTATGAATTTTTTAGCGCATAAAAACTGCACTTTCAGCATACTTTTTCACCATATTTCTTCGAGAAAACTCACACATTCGGATACCTTCTTTAAAGAATTGACTCTTGAGCCGAACCTGAATTTGAGAATACGTTATCAGAAATATCTTGGCGAAAGAACACCTGAATATGATGCGCTGGGTTGGACTTGTGAATCTTTGAACCCCGAATCGTTGCAAAACGGCGAACCAATCTTCAGCACGGAAAATACTCTGAGAATATCCATTGACAAAATAAACGTCACTTGTAACCTGAAGAAGCTTGATAAATATACATTTATTCCATAACCATAAAACCAATAATATACGTGTATGAAAAGAGGGCAAATTTTGGGGTACAACAGCAGGCTATTACTGATCTACCATGGAAGCAGATTGCTATCAACACTCTCGAACCTACCGCAAGTGTCAGATTTATGCTGACAAGGTGCATGTACCTCTGGTTCCTCTGAATGTCTTGACGGCTCATTGGCCCTTTGCTATGTGAGGAATTGATATGATTGGGGAAATCAAGCCAACAACTTCCAATGGACACTGCTTCATCTTAGTGGCCATTGACTATTTCACCAAGTGGGTGGAGGTAGCTTCTTTCACTTCTGTGACCAAGAATATTGTCGCCCGGTTTATCAAGATGAATCTCATTTGTCATTACGGTATCTCGGAGAGGATCATTATAGACAATGGTATAAACCTAAACAATACTATGATCACCGCCTTGTATGAGTAATTCAAGATTCAGCATCACAATTCTTCCCCTTACCGGCCAAAGATGAATGATGTTGTCGAAGCCGCAAATAAGAACATTAAAAAGATAATACAGAAAATGGCAGTCACATACAAAGACTGGCATGAAATGCTACCATTCTCTCTCCATGGATATCGTACCACAGCTTGCACATCAACCAAGGCAACACCATTTTCTATGGTTTACGGCATGGAAGTTGTTTTGCCTATTGAGGTCCATATCCCCTCTCCAAGAATCATGAAGGATGCAGGGTTGAATGAAGACGATTAGATCCAGACTCGACTTGATCAACTAAACTTGATTGATGAGAAAAGGCTTACTGCTGTCTGTCATGGTCAAATGTATCAAAAACGAATGATCAAGGCTTTCAACAAAAAGGTCAGACGGTAAGTATATTAAGTTGGAGATCTGGTGATCAAACGCATCATACTACCGCAAGGTGATCCCAGGGGCAAATGAACTCCTACATACAAAGGACCATTTGTAATAAAAAAACATATTCTCTGGTGGCGTAATGATCTTAACCACCATGGATGGTGATGACCTGGCGCACCCTGCAAATGCAGACATAATCAAAAGATATTATGCATAAGAGACCCGCTAGGTTGACACACCTAGGTAAAACGAGGGCATCCTGACGAACCAAAAAGGTTTGGGCAAAAATTAGGGATAAAACAAAAAGAATATGTACACCCGGAAAGTTGAAAACCCGAAAGGGTGACTTGGGCAAAAAAGGGTATCCCGGTGCACTAAAAACCCGAAAGGGCGGTCCAGGCAAAAGTTAGGGAATTAAAGCGTATGATTATGTCCCGTTGGATCACCTTACAGACAACTTGCAAACTCGGGGGTTCTAATCAATTCAATCAACTTCGGACAAGGCAACAAATAGACAAGATGCTCAGAGATACGAAGGCTATAACAGAATGGGAACCCCATGGGATTATTGCACATAGCTATCTTTTCTTTGTATCAAAATTTTCATTTTTTTTATGATGGCATTCTCTTACTAGAATGTTTGTCTCATTGTACAAAAATACTTACTCAAAGTCAATACAAAGATATCCCTTTGAAAGTGAAAGACTATCTGGTTTTTTTCTTTACTCTTGTGTTTTGTTTGCAAAAAACGTCCAATGATTCATTTTTGAACATATGCATTTGAATATAATTGATGTTTATAAATAAGCAAAATAGAAAGACAATCACTGATGGCTTTAAGAGGTAGGGAAATCTCTTTATGCTATTTCCATAATTCCCCGCAGTGTGCATTTAATCCCCAGTAGAAGTCGTCAAATTTCTCAGGATTCCCCAATAGTATTTTACGAGCAGTACACGACATCTCCCTTACAACAAAATCTATTCCTCCAAGCAGAAATTCATCAACACTTAGACTTCACAACATGAAGACTTATACTCCATATCCTTAGTAGCAGTCAGGGATTTATTTTCCCCAATCCAACAATAGTGTGGCAGATTAGCTTGCATACGCCTACATTGCATCCATATATCATAAACATTGATAACACAAATGCATTATACCATGCATTTCATACAACATGACTTTGCATTTTAGCTAACATTTTACCCTTTTCAAGATAAGGTTAACAGCTACCATTAACGATGTTCAAAGTTTTCGAATACAATTCAGATACGCTCCATACACGGATGCCATTCTGATACTCATTCAGATCCAACTTTTAGATACAGTTTAGATACACTCCAAACACGGATGCCATTCTGATACTAATTCAGATCCAACTTTCAGATACAGTTCAGATACGCTCCAGACACGAATGTCATTCTGATACTCATTCAGATCCAACTTTCAGATACAGTTCAGATACGCTCCAGATATGGATGCCATTATGATACTCATTCAAATCCAACTTTCAGATATGCTTCAGACACAGATGCCATTATGATACTCATTCAGATCCAACTTTCAGATAAAGTTCAGATACGCTCCAGACATGGATGCTATTCTGATACTCATTCAGTTTTCAACTTCCAGATACAGTACATATACGCTCCAGACATGGATGCCATTCTGATACTCATTCAGAGCCTCTTCCAGATACAGTTCAGATACGCTCTAGACACGGACACCATTCTGATACTCATTTGTTCAGTTTACAAATTACAATTCAATAATCACTCTTGGATGGCATCTACAAGCCCATGTCCAACAACTTTCTATCATCTCTCTAAATGGCATCTTTAAGCCTATTCCTTCTACCATCGCATCACCTAGTGCAAATTTCTAGGCACTCTAGTGTCCAATCATCTTCCACCTTCGAGTCACGAATGGAAAAACATGCCAATCTAGCTTTTCAGGCTTAATAAGATTGAACATAGGAAGTTGTTTTACCCCAAAATTTCCCTCTCACTTATCAAGAATTTACTCACAAGATCTCCTTGGGCTCAAGACTACACTAGGATTTGATCAGCTCAAGACATCTCCTTATGCACTGATGACCAAACTTAGGGTTTGAGTTTGCACAAGGAAATTTGAACTTTCAATGCCTCATATGACTTTCGCGGATCATTATGGACCCCAAATATCACTCATGTCAAGTTTCAAGCCTTGGATCATATTTTTGCTCAGTCAATGGAGCAGTTGACCTAAAAATCAATTGTATTGGGGGAAAAGTCAACCATGATCCATTTACAGTCAAACTTCATAATTTTTTATCCATACCAAAATTTTAAACTTATATGTATCATTTGATCAAATTTGGACTACAACTCCTCAGAGAATTTGATCAAATCTCCAAGAGGGCAAAATGGTCAAAATTAAGGTTTTGACTAAGAAGAGACAATTTCTGATTTTTGACCTAGAAAATGGTAAATTGGTTTAAGGAATGATCTCAAGATTCCAATTGCATCATTTTGACCTAATGACATGGTTCAAAATATTACAAGTCCATTAGATTGACAGATGAATTTTGTTGTCAACTGATCAAAAGTCAATTGTACACTGAAAAGTCAAACTTTGACTTTTTGGTCAAATTCAAGTGCCAAAGATCACAATTCATCAAAACATGTCAAAATATGAAACTTATTCATCAAGAAATCAAAAAGTCAATATTTTATTTTGAAAAGTCAAAATTTCTAATCTTATAAATTTTTCCAAGTGTTGGAATTTTCATGTTTTTTCATAACTTTGAGCCAAATTTTCACCATGATGCAAGATGATTCAAGAGAAACTTACAACATAAAAATTGTAGATCTCCATGAAATCTACAAATTTTCTTTACACAACTCCTTCCAAAAATGCTTGGATCTCAAGTTATAATTTTATGAACATGTGGTCATGAAACTAAACACTTAGTGAAATTTTACCTTAATTTGGTCAGGATTTTGACCTAACTTCATGGCACTTTTTCATATAGTTCCAAGGGGAATATTCAAAAGCAATTCAAAGATTAGTTGTAGATCACATTGCAATATTTCCAAAATGTCCAATAACTCCTTGAGATCATTCTTGAGGAGGAAGAATCGAAGAGATGAAGTTAGAGTTTTGTCACTTGAATTACAAGTCATTTTTTATGAACACATGAACCAAATCCATGCTAGGCTGCATAATCATTTTTTTTCAGGCCTCAAACTTGTTTGTCACTCCATAATTAAATGTTTACATAGTTGTTAGGGCTTTGATCCAAGCAATTGAGCTATTGTCCAAGTTGCATTTCCATTTATGGCACAAAGTTAACAATGTCATTCTTGTAAAGCAATCTTTTTGCATAAAGTTCACATTGTGCCTCTAACTTGTTCCCTATGATCACACTCTATCCACAAAGTTAGAAGCAAACTTGTTTAAAGCATAACCACTGTATCTTAGCAAGTACACAAGGCATGGAAACTTATTTTGTCAAAAAATCACATGTTTAACTTAAACATGTAAATTTGAACTCTGGTCAACTAGAGCACTCCAAACTTGTTACTTATAAATAGAGTTACTATTTGTGAGCTAGGACACGAGCTTGAATACCCTGAAATACACCAAAACTCTCTCAAATCAGAAATTGTCCAAAAACTCCATTGTTGCATAGTTTCTGACCTTGAACATCAAACTCACATTTTCCTCGTGTGTTTCTTAGCCTTTTAGTTTCTAAAGCTTCCTTACATCAAATACAACTCATCTCTATCCTTATTCCAGAACTGTAACACTATTTACCAGAACTTCCATAACCAAAAAACAGAGTCTTCAACATGACTTCTCCAAGTCATTTCAGCCACTCTCAACTTGAGCAAACCATTGCATTAGCTTCCTAGGACCTCAAGGAAGCTAACCTGATCATCACCGTCACTTGAAACAAGCTCAAACTCCAAACACGATTTCCAGTTTTGAGATAAGTTTTCTCAACTTGGAACTCTTCATACACGCATCATCAATAGTTTATTTGTGAATAAAACATGTAGATATCATTGCCTTGAAGCTAATCATGTCCTTAGTTTCCATTAATTTTGCTTGAGCTTAGAGAATTTTGAAACTGAAACTTCTGAAATTTTTAGGGTTCAAATTAGGGCCATTTAAATTCTTGCTTATCTTTGATCTATAGTTTTAATACTTTACATCTCTGGAATCGTGAGAAAATTTGCTACAAGTTTCTTGTTTATAGTTTTCATTTTTGATGAGAAATGAACAAGTTACAGTTGGTCTGGATGAAGGTTGAAGATGAAGTCTTCATAACACGTTTTGCCTTACATATTTATTGTTTCATTTGTATTAACGGATGTATAGTCACCCCAGTGGTAGAAGCGTGCGCCTGTAACCTATGGGATCTGGGTTCGAGCCCGAGCGGTACCCTTTTTCATTTTTTCACATTTTTCTGACTTTGTTTGTTTTTTTTTTTTGGCAGGGCCTGACTTGTTTTTTTTTTGTTTTTTTTTGCTCACTAACCTCCCTGTTTCCTCTTGGCACCCCTTGGCCCAAGTTATTTATTTATTTATTTATTTCATTTTTCTTTTCTTAAATACATTTTTTTCTAAATACTAAAAATCATAAAAATATAAAAAAATGATATATTTATATTTTGACTTATTTATTCTATTTTTCCATAAAAAATATTTTTATTTATTATACTTTATTTATTTTTATTAACTAAATCTTGTAAACTTAATTAATATTATGTTTTTATTTATTTACTTTTCACACCATTTAAAATACATATTTTATATATAAAAAAGACTAAAAATAATTTATAATGTTATAAATATTTTCAAGATAAAAATACCAAAAATATTTTTCTTAAACTTATTTCCTTTTAATCAACTAAATAGAACTAGGTTTTCATCGAAAATCTTTTCTTAATAAATTCAAACTTAATTAACTATTCTCTTTATTTAAACTAGGTTAAGACAAAAAATCTTTTTCATGAAAAAAACCAAACAAATTCATTTTTCTTACATTTTGCATCCTTGTACATTTATTCATTTTTATACTTTATATTTATTTAATTCCTTGTATATTCATACCAATTCAATATGGTTGTAATAGACTAATTAGGTTTAAATTCTTGCAATCCCCATTTACAAATTGTACACCCCCTCCCCACAAATGTTGTAATAGCGTAGTAACTTTAAATTTCGCAATTTATCGCTTTTATATAACATGCTAGTAATTAGGGTTTGTATGGAAAGATTAAAACCAATGCTTAGAAAACCCTAATTCAAGGCAAAAACAAGCATGAAAATAATACACTTGCACACAAGCACCCCTAGGGTTATTCCACTTGGTTGCCTTATACAAAATGGCCATATTACGCATGTAAGGTATCTTAGCAAAAACAAGCAAATACAAAATCATAGTCCCTCGATGACGCTATCTAAGTTGCCTTACAAATGATCTTAGTCCCTCCAAAAGAATGCTAAGATACCTTGCAACATTGTTAATCGTGGTTATACGATGACCCACGCCCGTCCCATTTACATCCAAAGATAGGGTTGCTTACCAAATCAATGGTAAGACAACAATGTCAAAGGAAAAGAAAATGAACAAGAAAGACATTTGAGGAGGTAGATTGCTCCTAATTACTTTCTCCATTTCAAAACAAACCTCCTTGCTATTTTCAAAACAAACACTTACACTTTCAAACATCTTACAAACTTGAAAACATTTTCAAAAGATCAACATCTTTGTATATATTCTTACAAACAAGAATCATTACAAAGATTGCCTAAACAATGGCCTCTTTATAAAATACTTTCAAAAACCACACAAAGCACAATTTCAAACAAAAGCAAGTGATCTAGCAAGTAACTAAGAGCCCATGGAAAACCATGGATGAAAATGGTGCTAATACCTTCCCTTTTCATAATCTACCCCCCAAATCAAGAAATAATCTCAAAGGTCTTTCCTGTGCTTTTTCACCTTTCCTTTTGGATAAAAGAAAAGTCGGTGGCGACTCTTGCTAACCGCAACATTTGCGATCAAACGCAAAACACCCAAGTCAATTCTCCCACTATATCACACATATACTTCTTCAAGTTCTAAGTCTTGAAACAAATTCTCCATATAAGGAGTCTTCTCAACTAGTATTCTATGGTTGTCCATCAGACGCTAAATACCATCTTTCAGAAGTTTGCAGCCATTGGGTTGGGCTACACAATAGTAACATATTTCAATGCAACCCGAAAATAAAACGGCTTGCAACAGATTCTTCTTAATAATTGTCAGTGGAGTAATTAAGTCACTTACAACAGAAACATAAAGAACATCATCAATAGTACTTATGCCTTTGTCGTGCTTAAGCATAGGTGACGTAATCACGTTGGGGGTCTCGGGAGGATCAAACTCAATTTTTTTATTGTCAATCATGTCCTGAATTTTATTCTTCAAATCCCAACAACTATTGGTGTCGTATCCAGGACTATTAGAATGATAAGCGCATATTACATTAGGATTGTACTTAAGGGAGGAAGTGTTGGGATTTTGAGGCAGATCTCTTAACGTTATCAACTCTGCCTTCAATAGATGTTGTAATGCCTGAGATAATGGCATGTTGATCTTATTAGACTATCTCTTGGGTGCATTTGACCTACGCTAATTGCCTTGCTGATGTTGTTGTAATGGTGTTGGATTAGAAATTAGTACAACTCCCACAGATTGGTTGCAGTCATTTCTAGCATGACCTTTCTGGCCATACACAACATTAGTTTCCTTATTTCCATTAAACATATTCTTCATAGTACTTGAAGACGCAACCACTTGAATTTTTCCACTCCTGATTCCATTTTCAACTCGTTGCCCTGTTAATATCAGCTCGTTGAATCTGGATGAAGAGCTTCCGATCAGATGATTGAAGAAAGGACCTGTCAAAGTTCCCATAAACATATCAACCAGCTCCCCGTCAGATAATGAAGGTTAAAATCTCCCAGCTAGATCCCTTCATTCCTGGGCCTACTCTTTGAAGCCTTCGTTCGAGCCCGTAGTCATAATTTGTAATTGCAAGCAAGTTGGTGCAGGATCAGCATTATACTGGTATTGTTTGTAAAAAGCAGTAGTTAAGTCTTCCCAAGTACGAATATTGGTCCCTTCTAGTTGATAAAACCACTCCAACTATGTTCCCGACAAGCTTTCTTGAAAGAAGTGCACACATAACTTACTGTCAGCAGTATGGGGTTGAATCTTCCGAACATACGATCTTAAATGAAGCTTTGGATAGGAAACACCATCATAATTCACAAAGGTAGGGACCTTGAATTTGTGAGGAATTACAACTCCCGAGATTAAACCCAGATCTTCAAAATCCAACCCAAGCACTCTCTGAATCTCCATAGCATTGAGACGATCTTCCATATGTTTGTATTTGTCATCAACAGTAGGATATTGTTCATCTAAATAGTCTACTTCCTCTTCATCAGAACCCTGATTGTTATTCTCTTCAACTTTCACACTCTTATCATGTTCTTATTTGTTATCATCTTCATTTGATGGGACCTCAAAATCTAGAGCCCTCTTGACCGGACCTTTGAACCTTATACACATATCAAGGATGACCGTTGGCTTCTTAGTCTTTTTCTTCTTGGCGATGAGCGTCATCAATTCTTTCTTCCCTTTGGCTAAGTTTAGGAGCGTCTCTTGGAATTGAGTGTTTTTGAGCTTGAAGTTCTTTCACGGTTTGTTCGAGAGTCATCTTTTACTGAAATAAACAACAAGAAGATGAGAAAACCTGTCTTGGGAAACACCTGTTATGATATGATATGTATGGTATGTGAATGCATATGCAATGTTTTCAAGGATCTCGCGGGATAAACAAAAATGAAATGTTAGAAATTGAGTCTGACTGCAGCTTTGACTGAAGAACTCTGTGTCTTTAAACGTCCTTCTATGAGAATAAATCTCACAATGTCGAGTGGATCCTAGCCTTTGACTAAAAAGAATGCACTTCGGTCTTTGAAGACATCTGATTAAAGGAAAATAAATCCTCTTGCCCTTTTGTTGGACGTCTGGTTCATGATAAACCTGCATCACATGTCCCTGAGATCCCTGAAATGGTCAGTAACAATGCTATGGTATGATGTTATGATGTCATAATGTCATGTTTGAACAAATAGCAAACACAAACAAAGCATACAATAGCCTTATGTTTAAAGGCTTGCATGAGGTTCGCAGGTAAGTACCCTCTTGAAGTTCAGTTGGCTTAACCTGTCATAAGAAGTAACCGGGTTCTAGGAGTCTCATATCACAAATCTTTCTCGAAGGTTTTATTTTAGTACAACAACTGATTTGCCACCAAAACATCCAGCGAGTCAAATCTCAATAAGTGTAGCATCGAGTATCAACTGACTTTGGACTGCACCAAAGTCGACCATCTCACTACCTTCTAATGGCTAAGTTGGGTCAATTAAGATTCTAAAAGTCAGTTAGTGCTTATGACACCACGCGACAGACTAGTGTTCTCCTCGACTGACTCAAGGGACACCAATACAAACTAAAGTGTCACACTAACATAGCCATTACTTAAATCATATCGATTTACACCATACAGTTTCCATGATCTATTACTACTTACCTAAGGTATCCCCAGATTTGGTTGTAGGATCTTTGCAAGAAATAAACCCGAGTAACCCTCAAATATAAAGCAAACAAGACAAACAATTTTAAGTAAAAGTGATCTAACTCTAAGGTAACCCCTCTTTTTAAGTTTTAATTTCCCAGCAGAGTCACCAATTCTTTAATACGGTGGGAGAAATGACTTGGTTTTGCATTTTATTGCAAATATTACTGATAGCAAGAGTGTTGTACCCCAAAATTTGCCCTCGCATTTTTCCACAAGAAATAACAACTTCAGGCTTTTCATGATCTTTCAAACTGGCTCAAGAATCAGTCAAACAGACTTTTCTCGTTAGTCAGGACACAATTAGGGTTTTATTGATTTTCAGGGCTCTGGAATGCTTCAAACAGTTGGTTTAGGGTTTTGGTTGATTTTGGCTCAACTTCGATCAGGCGAATGTTTCTTTGGCATTTAATCAAGAATTAGGGTTTATGCGCGCGTTCTCGGAAAGATCTAAATTCTACAGTGCTTTGCAAGATATTCCGAGATTTGGGTTGAATTCGCATTATATGACTTAATCAGTAAAAGAATGCATTTGGGTTGGATTCGCATTGTTTGACTTAATTAGTAAAAAGGGGAATGCGTCTGATCAGTTGTTGTGATTAATTGTTATTTTGCCTTGAACATTGGAAGCGTCAAGTTTATTAATTGATCAACATTGAAATATTGTTTAGTTAATTATTTATTATTCTAAAGATTAAATAAGTTGGAATTTATTTTCAATTTATTTTTAGAACTATAAATAATAAATAAACAATTGGAGAAGAAAAGAATTAATTAAATAAAAGAACTTTTTTTTTATCTTTAAATCATTTGTATAATTGTTTTTGTTTACAAAATGTTTACAAAAATAATGTTACATTTATTTAAAGTTAAATAAAAACTATCATAAATATTTTTCTAATCTTCAATTCTTCATCTGCTATCCCTCGCTCCAGTGTTCCATATTCATCTGCAAAAGAAAGGAAGAAAAGTCAAAAAGCAGATAAAAAAATAATGACAGATAAAAAGACAGTTCATCATTAAGGGCCACTGATTGGGATCAGTTAACCCTCTCTGCAAATCACGGGATTTCTCCCGGTTCACAAAGAGGGAAGAATTTTATTTGCTAATCATGAATGCAAAGTGAAAAAAAAATGCAAAGTTTGTCAACACATTGCATAGTTCAAGTCTCAAACAAACTCCAAGTGCAAATCAAACTAAAAAGTCCAAATTCAACTTTCTGTCAAAAAGTGTCAAACTGCACAAAGGTACCCAAGCTGTCAATAAAGAAGATTTGAAAAGATACAAAGCACAAAAGCTGTCAAGAAGAGACAAGAATGCAGAGAAAAATTGATATGCAAGCAACTATCTCACTTTCATCATTTCCCAACAAATGGCCCTTTCAGAAAGTACACACAAAAACATATTTTAATATTCTTTGAAGTGTACTGGAGAGAGAAGAGAAAAGAGATAAGAGAGCAGGTTTTTAGGCTTTAGGCAGGAAGGAAGAAAACATATACAAAAGCTAAACACAGTATAGTAAAAAAAAGGGGGCAAAAAACCAATACAAAAAAAAAAATATACAAACTGATAAGCCTCCAAGTCCAAAAGAACCTTGGAACCTGTTTTGTCAACACAAAAACCAGTTGCAAAAAGGCCATTAACCTATATATGCCAAACCTGCCTGAAGCAAGTCACAAGCATAAACCTGCAATGGCCTAATAAACCAGACAACCTGCATATGCCAAACCCCGCCTGAAGCCTAACAAAAGCCAGAGCATCAGTCCAAACCTTAAGCCAACACATAACCTGATACCCTGTCAAACAAAATATACCAAATGCCTTAAACCTGCCTGAAAGGCATAAAACCTGCTAAGCCCCTTTACCTGCACATAAACAATATACCAGCCTTACCAACAAAAGCCTCACCACCTGCCAAACTCAACTTCACAAGCCTCAAATTTGTGAAGCCTGAAGCCTCAAAGCATACCTGCCTAAACCTGAAGCATCAAATATGCCAAAGACCTATAACCTGCCTGAAGCCACTAAAGCAAAAAGCCTGTAAAAACTTCCAGCCTTAAACCAAAATCAAGCTAAAATAACCTGCCTGAAGCAAGCAAGGCCAAGCCTTTACACAAAAAGCATTCAAAGCCAAACCCTCAGAACCCTAGGCTCATCATTGGGCAAAAGGGATAACGCCACAAATATTCCAGAGGCAACTGAGGGACAAGTAAAGGAATCAAACTCAAGGCATCCAACACAGGCAGCATGAGCGTGCATCCAGGGCCCTCAGAACCCTAGGTTCATCCTTGGGCAAAGAAGAAAAGAAGCAAATCAAAAAGGCAACTCAGAGAAGGGACGAAAGGCAACAAAGTCAAGGCAACTCAAAGAAGATACAGAAGCAACGTTCAAAGACAGTCTAAACTAACATAAGCAAGCATACGACAAACACGTTCAAGGCAACAAGCATTAAAGGTAAAGAAGAAGAAGAAAGAGGTGAATTCAAAAGGGGTTTTCAGTCCATATCATCATCAAAACCCTCAAATGGCAAAAAGATAAAGAATATAGAAATACCAGGTTGACCAAAAAGCCAATCAGCATCACGCATTTTTTCCTCTTCGCCATCAAGCCTCCTAAGCACCTCCATCTCCTTCCTTCCCCTCTTCAGTAAAGGTAAGACATTTTTCTTTCATCCCTTCTCACGTACCTCCAATAAAATCAATAACGAACAGCATAAGAAATCAAATCAAACAGTTAATCAAGAAGAAGCAGTAAACCATAAACATGCAAATAACAAAACTCTAAAAACGCGCTAGACAAAGACGAAGTAAGGACGATTACCCCTCATTCGTTTTCACCGAACCAAGGAAGGGCGAAGGAGGCGGAGGCGCTGATGGCTGGGCAAAGAGGAGAGTCAGGTTCCTGGTAAAGATTGAACGAAGACGGAGAAGATGAAAACGGACGAACAACGCTTCTGTCGCTCTCAAAACCCTAGGCCAATGTCCCAACTGAACAAAACGCGTTAACCCTAAAGTGTTCGTTTCCACATCTGGGCCTAACCCGTTTCACAAAATACAAAGCCCAAGCGTATTCCAATTCAAAAACCCCCTTTTTTACCTATTCATTCTGTTTAGTATGGGCCCAATCCCCCTTTTGACCCATTCAATTATCAAACCTTTTTTTAGCATATAAAACATCTTTTTTTCTTTCGTTAAATAAATTAACATAATATTTTTTACATTAATAATACTTTTTTCATATATATATAATAATTAAATTCTATATAGAAACTAATATTTTCTCTTTACAATTAAACTCACATTTTCTTTAAATCTTTGTACATAACAAATAAAACATACATTTTTTCTAATTTAATTCTTGATATTTAAAACATACTTTTTGTACATAATAAACAAAGATACATTCTTATACATAATTCTTAACATTTAATTGAAATATTCTTTTGCATATATAAAACATAAAATATAAAGATACTTTTTTATATCAAATGTAAAATAATAATTTTCAAACTCAGAATATTTCCTTTTCTTAAAATTATCTTTTTGTGCATATTAAATAATACAAGATCACAAATCAAAGATTAATAAACATTTAATTTTTCTTTAGGTCAAAACAATACTTAATACACATTTAATTTCACATCTCTAACCTGTAAATAATTACATGTACAAATATATATACATATGCACGTACACTTACACAATACATTCACATTGCCCCTATACACATTTGCTTATCTTATCCATTGATATTCGTTACATTTACATTTGATCGCAAATTCGATTTGGTTGTAACTTATTGGACACTATATTCCTAAGTCTCATCCCCATTCATAAATTTGTACCCCCACTCCCGGATACTTATTTTGTAATAGCGTAGATTTTACATTTTCGCAATTTACCGCTTTCAATTATACCATGATTAGACCTAGGGTTTGCATGTACATAAAATCAAACGCTAGATAACCTAATGCAAGACAAATACATGAAATCAATACACAATCACACTTGCACCCTCTAGGGTAATCCCACATGTCGCCTTCCAAAATGGGTCATGCTTGCACGTCGAGTATCTTTGGCAAAACAAATTCAAATGATCATAAGTCCCTCGATGACGCTTTCGAATGTTGCCTAAAACGGAATGATCATAGTCCCTTCAAAGCAAATTGCCAAATACACTTGGCACCATTACATTCATGGTCCATACGATGACCCGCGCCCGTCCCGAACAAACATCCTAAACGCAAGATTATCCACCAAATTCAATGGTGGAACAAAATTGTTAAAAAGGGTTGAAAACATAGAGAAAACCTTTGAGTACAATAGGGTAGACAAAACTCTTAGTTACTTGAGATCAACTTGCAAAAACACTTGCCTTCTTTTCAAAAACCACATTCCACAAACACTTTCAAAACAAACTCTCAAAACATTTTTGAAACAACTTTTCGAAAAGATACACACCTTTGTAAAATATTCGAGTAAAGAATTGTTACAAGGTTAGCCTAAGACAAGGCATCTTCTTCCAAAACATTTTCAAAAACACACACACACACACACACACCATTTTCAAGCAATCGAAAATCAAGGCAAGTGATCTAAAAAACCAAGTAACTAAGAGCCCATGGATAACCATAGATGAAAAGGGTGCTAATACCTTCCCTTTTCATAATCTACCCCCCGGACCCACGAAATATCTCAAAAGGTTTTTGCTGTGCTTTTTTAACCTTTCCTTTAGGATAAAATAAAAAGTCGGTGGCGACTCTTGCTCAACCGCACAAGTGCGAATATGAACGCAAAACCACAGTCAGTTCTCCCACCGTATCACAGAACTGGCGACTCTGCTGGGGAGAAGGTTCAAAGTGGGGTTACCTTAGGGTTTAGATCACCTTTACTTTCTTGCTTTGATTGACTTGATTGCTTTATCTTTTGGGTTCTCGTTTGGGTTTGTTGTAAATCCTACACCCGGATTTAGGGCACCTTCTTAGGTAAATAGCAAAAAAACTGCGAGGGAACTGTGCGGGGTATACCGACACGGTTGAAGCAGTAAGCTATGTTAGTGTGACATATTTGTGAGTACCGGTGACCCTTGAGTAGTCAAGGAGAGTACGGGGCCGCTGTGTGATGTCATGAAGCACTAACGAACTCTTAGAACCTTAATTGACCATCTTAGCCTTTTTAGGGGTAGTGAGATGACCGACTTGGGTGCAGTCCGAAGTTGGTAGATACTCGATACTACACTCATTTGAGGGTTGTTTTCTTGGAATATTTTGGTCGTAAGTTAAGTGGCTAAACCGAAACAATGAACACAGAAAACAGTCCAATGATATTGAGCTCCTTAGAACCCAGTTTCTATTTTAGGACAGGATGAGCCAACTAACTTCAAGAGGGTATTTACCTGAACCCCATGCAAGCCTAAACCTAAGGACTTGTTTGCTTTGTGTGAATATGTTTGCCTGTATATACACTCACTTGCTTTTTGCATACATGTACATAACATCATAACATCATACCATAAGCATTTTCAATAACCATTTCAAGGATCTCGAGGGTTCTTTTGATGCAGTGTTACGTTGAACCAGACATCTACCAAGGGGCAAGGGGTTTCTCCTCTAACCAATGCAATCAAAGATCAAGTGCAACAACTTGAATCAGTGGCTATGACCCACTCGACATGGTGAGCTTGATTCTTGTGGAAAGACATCCACCGATACAAAGTTCTCCAGTCAAAGATCAAGTACAACAACTTGAATCAGTGGCTATGACCCACTCGACATGGTGAGCTTGATTCTCGTGGAAAGACGTCCACCGGTGCAGAGATCTCCAATCCAAGAGCAAAGTTCAACCTCTAACATTTTTCTTGTGTTTACCCCAAGAGATCCTTGAAAGCATGCATCCACATATCATGCATTGCATTTTGACAGTCTTTCCTTTTTCAGGTTTCCTTACTCTCCTGCTGTTTATTTCAGTAAGAGATGGCTCTAGAAAGGTCTGTCAAAGACATTCAAGACCAGACTGCTCAGCTGCAGGAGATGTTCCTGAACTTGTCTTTGGGGCAAGAAGAGATGAAAGCTCTCCTCACAAAGGGCTTGGAGAATTCCAACAATGCCAGGAGTGATCAGCTTGTGGAGCTGCAGTTTGATCTGACAACCTTGAGGACCCAAATGATGGGACAGTTGGTGGGCCAGATGGCTCTCATCCAAGACCTATCTCAAAGACAAGAGGAACTCAGAGTTCTTGTCCGCCAACTGCTCCAAATAACCAACTGGGGCAAATATCTGAGGTTGAAGAGCAAGTCACCGCTCAGCCTCCATCCACTCAAGAAGACAATGGGAAAGCTCCTTTGCTTGCTTCGGGGTCACAAGCCCATCAACAACCTCGCCAGCGTCAACGGGGTAATCGGCGTAAGCAAGAAATGTCGGGAAGACAGTTCACGGAGACTGAAATACCATCATTTTTCATACCGAAGCGCCTGATGGAGGTCAACCTGCTTACCTTAAAGGATCCTCCTCAGAAGCTCAATATCTCCTCTCCTCACTATCATCCCGACGCATTTTGTGTTTACCACTCCTACAGCCCGGGACATGACACCAACGACTGTTGGGCCTTGAAGAACAAGATTCAAGATCTGATCGACATTGGGGTGCTGGAATTCATGCCACACGGTGAGATAAAAATCTTCCGTTAAAGGGTTCTCCACTTGAAGTGACGAAGCTCAAGCTGAAAGACTTTTGCTTCTTTTTGACTTTTCAAAGTTGTAATTTCTTTTGCTGTCAAACAATTATCTGTTGATGTTAAACTCTATTTTCATTAATGCATTGCATATGTTTGTCCTGAATTCATCCATTCGTTTCACTACTCTTATGCTTTTCTTTACGATATTTGACTCTTGATAAAAAGTTGCAAGCCTTTAGAGGGAGGATGACGAAACAATACCATGATCTCATACAATATGCTTTTGAATAGACCTTGTTGATGATGTACAGGCATTTCTTTCTATTCCCAAACACTGGAGTTATAAGGAAGTTAATCCCTAGTCAACCCCTTCGAGCCAAAGAAGTAGGAGTTTTCTATCCTAAACAATCAAAACCTTTGATATAAACCTGGGGCAGGGTAGTATCTCAGTTAATTCAAGAGAAAACGCGCATTGAGGTTGCAAACTCTCAAATTCGTAATACAACAAACGACGTCGAAAAAGAAAGCATTCCTTTGGAATCAAAAGATAAGGGTGGTTCCCTATCACATAGACAGACAATCTCTCGAAAAGAGAAAAAGCCCACTGAGCCAAAACCTATAAAGGAGGCTTAAGAAAGCTGGGGCATCCCGCTGACGGTAATCCCGGAAAACGGTAACAGTCAGGCAAAAGTTAGGGATAACAAATCAAAATCAAAATAGTAAGGTCATTACAAAATCCTCAACAACATGAGAAATGTTGAAAAAGAAAAGAGAAGATGATGACGGTCTTCCCAAATTCAAACTGGTGAACCATCGCCCAAAAGTCGTTCCAAACTCAAAACAGAGTGGGACGCACAATTAACTGAGCTTAGGTATGAAGGACATCACGAAGAGCGGGTGGGTATAAATATATTTTAAGCCTTTATCATTTGTTTCTTAAACCGTGAACCAAGCCACGTTATAACCCTTCAAAAGTCCTAATTGAAGCATGGGTTAGTTCGAAAGCACACTGTTACAAAAGGGTATCCTGACTCCTGTAAGGCTTTGCTCTAAATCTTGTGTTGATCTGTCTTATAAAAAGTTTTCTGCTAAAAACGCATTTTTCAAAACTTCGAGACAAACATAAACTTTGCATTATTTGAATATCACTGTCTGCATTCGGCTTTTTATTTGACAGCGAAGAAATTCATACAGCGGATGTTCGGAGGAACGAAAACTCTCTCAATAAGTAAAAATCACTTCAAGAGGATAACACTTCCATCAAATCTCCTATCAACAAGGGGCATGACATGTCATTAACCTGGGGCAGTCCAGTCAAGGTCCAACAGATCTTTCAAAATTCAATTAACCTGGGGCAGTCCAGTCAAGATTTCAAGAAATCTCTCAATATGCAGAGTAATCTGATTCAAGATTCCTTCATCACCACTTGGGGCATTCGAATGTCAAAAGTGTTCAACAAATCAACTATTACATTTCCAGACTCGATTCCTGTATCTAGCCAGGGAACGTCTGAAGAGTTTGAAGATTCGATTCCTGTATCCAGCCAGGGCATATCTATCAACTATCACAATTCCAGATTCGACTCCTGTATCCAGCCAGGGCATATCTGTTGACCATATTTCCAGACTCGATTCCTGTATCCAGCCAGGGCATGTCTGAAGAATTCTAGATCAACACCTGTAACAAGCCAGGAAACATCTGTGGACGACCGATTGTAGACCAACACCTGTAACAAGCCAGGAAATTATCTACATCACCACTTGGGGCATTCGAATGTCAAAAGTGTTCAAAAACCCGATGCAGCTTTACACGAGCTCATCATCAGGAAGCCCTACACCGGTTCCTCCTCAAGATTTCTGAAAACAGTTCACGGGTTCTCCAAGTAACGGATGCTAACTTGTCACTTGTTCAGATTCTTCTCAAGACTTCTGAAAACAGTTTATGGATTCTTCCCAACAACGAATGTTAATCTATTACTTGTTCAGATGCAACCTTTGAAAATAGTTTATGGACGCTTCCCAACAACGGATGCTGCTCTATTGCTTATTCAATCCCAAGATTTCTGAAAACAGTTTACGGGTTCCCAAGTAACGGATGTTAACCTATCGCTTGTTCAGTTTCTTCTCAAGACTTCTGAAAACAGTTTATGGATTCTTCCCAACAACGGATGTTAATCTATTACTTGTTCAGATGCAACTTTTGAAAACAGTTTACAGACGCTTCCCAACAACGGATGCTGCTCTATTGCTTATTCAACTTCAAGACGTTTTGAAAACAGTTCACGGGTTCTCCAGTAACGGATGTTAACCTATCACTTGTTCAGACTCTTCTCAACGTTCTGAAAACAGTTTACGGATTCTCCAGTAACGGATGTCAATCTATCGCTTGTTCAGATTCCAAGCCTTCACCTGCAGCAATCAGAGGACTCTCGCAATCCCCGGCCAGAGAACCTTCCAGAAGCTAACTCCACTCAGAGTCAAGTTTCATCATCCCCAGCGAAGCTAAAACTTCAAATTATCAATCCCCAGCGAAGCTAAAACTTCAAATTATCAATCCCCAGTGAAGCCAGACTAATGAACCTTCTCCCCACAGAGTTTTGGGAGGGCAAATCTTGAGTTCCCCAGTGAAGTCGCCAGAGTTACTTCCCGCCAAACTGAAGATTCTCAGTCTTACCTCCCCAGCATGAGTCTACTAGTTTAGAACTCCCCAGTAGAGGTCATCAGGAATTCTCCTCCACATCAGCAGCCAAAGAATTATTCTCCCAGGCAGCAGTCAAGATTCTTTTATCTGCAGCCAACTCAAGATTCATTTATCCTCGACAAGATAGCTCATCAGCTTACATGCGCATTCATCACATTCATGTCATAAACATTGATGTCACATACATTGCATCATGCATCATAACATTGCATACAACTAACCCTTTGCCTTTTCAGGTAAGATCAATCGACAGACAAAGATCATCTCCCAAGATTCATCCAGAAATAGTTCAGATGTGACCCGTACACGGCGACATTCTGATACTTATTCCAGATTCATCCAGATGCAGTTTTATACGAACACATCATCAGGAAGCCCTACACCGGTTCCTCTTCAACTTCAAGACTTCTGAAAACAGTTCATGGGTTCTCCAAGTAACAGATGTTGACCTATCACTTGTTCAGATTCATCCCAAGACTTCTGAAAACAGTTTACAGATTCTTCCCAACAACGGATGTTAATCTATCAACTTGTTCAGACTCTTCTCAACTTTTGAAAACAGTTTACGGACGCTTCCCAACAACGGATGTTGCTCTATTGCTTATTCAATCTCAACTCCTGAAAATAGTTTACAGATTCTCCAGACATGGATGTCAATCTATTGCTTATTCGGACCCCCAATTCAGAGATGTTCCAAAACATGGATGCCTTTCTGACACTTGTCCACTCACCATTGACATACAATTCAACATTTCCATATGGCATCTTTAAGCCCATCCTCCTACCAACGTCACCAAATGGCATCTTTAAGCCCATTCTCAGATGGCATCTTTAAGCCTATCCCTCGACAAGATTCTATCGCATCAGATGGCATCGTTAAGCCCATCTCCAAATGGCATCTTTAAGCCCATTCACCTCTACCATCACATCGTCGAGCGCAAATTTTCTGGGTACTTTAGTGTCCAATCTTCTTTTACCTTCAAGTCGCGAAAGGCAAACTTACCAATCTAACTCTTCAGGTTCAAGAAGATTGAACAGGGGCAACTGTTGTTCCCCAAAATTTGCCCTCGCATTTTTCCACAAGAAATAACAACTTCAGGCATTTCATGATCTTTCAAACTGGCTCAAGAATCAGTCAAACAGACTTTTCTCGTCAGTCAGGACACAATTAGGGTTTTATTGATTTTCAGGGCTCTGGAATGCTTTAAACAGTTGGTTTAGGGTTTTGGTTGATTTTGGCTCAACTTCGATCAGGCGAACGTTTCTTTGGCATTTAATCAAGAATTAGGGTTTGTGCGCGCGTTCTCGGAAAGATATAAATTCTACAGTGCTTTGCAAGATATTCCGAGATTTGGGTTGAATTCGCATTATTTGACTTAATCAGTAAAAGAATGCATTTGGGTTGGATTCGCATTGTTTGACTTAATCAGTAAAAAGGGGAATGCGTCTGATCAGTTGTTGTGATTAACTGTTATTTTTCTTTGAACATTGGAAGCGTCAAGTTTATTAATTGATCAACACTAAAATATTGTTTAGTTAATTATTTATTATTCTAAAGATTAAATAAGTTGGAATTTATTTTCAATTTATTTTTAGAACTATAAATAATAAATAAACAATTGGAGAAGAAAAGAATTAATTAAATAAAAGAACTTTTTTTTATCTTTAAATCATTTGTATAATTGTTTTTGTTTACAAAATGTTTACAAAAATAATGTTACATTTATTTAAAGTTAAATAAAAATTATCCTAAATATTTTTCTAATCTTCAATTCTTCATCTGCTATCCCTCGCTCCAGTGTTCCATATTCATCTGCAAAAGAAAGGAAGAAAAGTAAAAAAGCAGATAAAAAAATAATGACAGATAAAAAGACAGTTCATCATTAAGGGCCACTGATTGGGATCAGTTAACCCTCTCTGTAAATCACGGGATTTCTCCCGGTTCACAAAGAGGGAAGAATTTTATTTGCTAATCATGAATGCAAAGTGAAAAAAAATGCAAAGTTTGTCAACACATTGCATAGTTCAAGTCTCAAACAAACTCCAAGTGCAAATCAAACTAAAAAGTCCAAATTCAACTTTCTGTCAAAAAGTGTCAAACTGCACAAAGGTACCCAAGCTGTCAATAAAGAAGATTTGAAAAGATACAAAGCACAAAAGTTGTCAAGAAGAGACAAGAATGCAGAGAAAAATTGATATGCAAGCAACTATCTCACTTTCATCATTTCCCAACAAATGGCCCTTTCAGAAAGTACACACAAAAACATATTTTAATATTCTTTGAAGTGTACTGGAGAGAGAAGAGAAAAGAGATAAGAGAGCAGGTTTTTAGGCTTTAGGCAGGAAGGAAGAAAACATATACAAAAGCTAAACACAGTATAGTAAAAAAAAGGGGGCAAAAAACCAATACAAAAAAAAAGATATACAAACTGATAAGCCTCCAAGTCCAAAAGAACCTTGGAACCTGTTTTGTCAACACAAAAACCAGTTGCAAAAAGGCCATTAACCTATATATGCCAAACCTGCCTGAAGCAAGTCACAAGCATAAACCTGCAATGGCCTAATAAACCAGACAACCTGCATATGCCAAACCTCGCCTGAAGCCTAACAAAAGCCAGAGCATCAGTCCAAACCTTAAGCCAACACATAACCTGATACCCTGTCAAACAAAATATACCAAATGCCTTAAACCTGCCTGAAAGGCATAAAACCTGCTAAGCCCCTTTACCTGCACATAAACAATATACCAGCCTTACCAACAAAAGCCTCACCACCTGCCAAACTCAACTTCACAAGCCTCAAATTTGTGAAGCCTGAAGCCTCAAAGCATACCTGCCTAAACCTGAAGCATCAAATATGCCAAAGACCTATAACCTGCCTGAAGCCACTAAAGCAGAAAGCCTGTAAAAACTTCCAGACTTAAACCAAAATCAAGCTAAAATAACCTGCCTGAAGCAAGCAAGGCCAAGCCTTTACACAAAAAGCATTCAAAGCCAAACCCTCAGAACCCTAGGCTCATCATTGGGCAAAAGGGATAGCGCCACAAATATTCCAGAGGCAACTGAGGGACAAGTAAAGGAATCAAACTCAAGGCATCCAACACAGGCAGCATGAGCGTGCATCCAGGGCCCTCAGAACCCTAGGTTCATCCTTGGGCAAAGAAGAAAAGAAGCAAATCAAAAAGGCAACTCAGAGAAGGAACGAAAGGCAACAAAGTCAAGGTAACTCAAAGAAGATACAGAAGCAACGTTCAAAGACAGTCTAAACCAACATAAGCAAGCATACGACAAACACGTTCAAGGCAACAAGCATTAAAGGCAAAGAAGAAGAAGAAAGAGGTGAATTCAAAAGGGGTTTTCAGTCCATATCATCATCAAAACCCTCAAACGGCAAAAAGATAAAGAATATAAAAATACCAGGTTGACCAAAAAGCCAATCAGCATCACGCATTTTTTCCTCTTCGCCATCAAGCCTCCTAAGCACCTCCATCTCCTTCCTTCCCCTCTTCAGTAAAGGTAAGACATTTTTCTTTCATCCCTTCTCACGTACCTCCAATAAAATCAATAACGAACAGCATAAGAAATCAAATCAAACAGTTAATCAAGAAGAAGCAGTAAACCATAAACATACAAATAACAAAACTCTAAAAACGCGCTAGACAAAGACGAAGTAAGGACGATTACCCCTCATTCGTTTTCACCGAACCAAGGAAGGGCGAAGGAGGCGGAGGCGCTGATGGTTGGGCAAAGAGGAGAGTCAGGTTCCTGGTAAAGATTGAACGAAGACGGAGAAGATGAAAACGGACGAACGGCGCTTCTGTCGCTCTCAAAACCCTAGGCCAATGTCCCAACTGAACAAAACGCGTTAACCCTAAAGTGTTCGTTTCCACATCTGGGCCTAACCCGTTTCACAAAACACAAAGCCCAAGCGTATTCCAATTCAAAAACCCCCTTTTTTACCTATTCATTCTATTTAGTATGGGCCCAATCCCCCTTTTGACCCATTCAATTATCAAACCTTTTTTTAGCATATAAAACATCTTTTTTTTCTTTCGTTAAATAAATTAACATAATATTTTTGACATTAATAATACTTTTTTCATATATATATATAATAATTAAATTCTATATAGAAACTAATATTTTCTCTTTACAATTAAACTCACATTTTCTTTAAATCTTTGTACATAACAAATAAAACATACATTTTTTCTAATTTAATTCTTGATATTTAAAACATACTTTTTGTACATAATAAATAAAGATACATTCTTATACATAATTCTTAACATTTAATTGAAATATTCTTTTGCATATATAAAACATAAAATATAAAGATACTTTTTTATATCAAATGTAAAATAATAATTTTCAAACTCAGAATATTTCCTTTTCTTAAAATTATCTTTTTGTGTATATTAAATAATACAAGATCACAAATCAAAGATTAATAAACATTTAATTTTTCTTTAGGTCAAAACAATACTTAATACACATTTAATTTCACATCTCTAACCTATAAATAATTACATGTACAAATATATATACATATGCACATACACTTACACAATACATTCACATTGCCCCTATACACATTTGCTTATCTTATCCATTGATATTCGTTACATTTACATTTGATCGCAAATTCGATTTGGTTGTAACTTATTGGACACTATATTCCTAAGTCTCATCCCCATTCATAAATTTGTACCCCCACTCCCGGATACTTATTTTATAATAGCGTAGATTTTACATTTTCGCAATTTACCGCTTTCAATTATACCATGATTAGACCTAGGGTTTGCATGTACATAAAATCAAACGCTAGATAACCTAATGCAAGACAAATACATGAAATCAATACACAATCACACTTGCACCCTCTAGGGTAATCCCACATGTCGCCTTCCAAAATGGGCCATGCTTGCACGTCGAGTATCTTTGGCAAAACAAATTCAAATGATCATAAGTCCCTCGATGACGCTTTCGAATGTTGCCTAAAACGGAATGATCATAGTCCCTTCAAAGCAAATTGCCAAAGACACTTGGCACCATTGCATTCATGGTCCATACGATGACCCGCGCCCGTCCCGAACAAACATCCTAAATGCAAGATTATCCACCAAATTCAATGGTGGAACAAAATTGTTAAAAAGGGTTGAAAACATAGAGAAAACCTTTGAGTACAATAGGGTAGACAAAACTCTTAGTTACTTGAGATCAACTTGCAAAAACACTTGCCTTCTTTTCAAAAACCACATTCCACAAACACTTTCAAAACAAACTCTCAAAACATTTTTGAAACAACTATTCGAAAAGATACACACCTTTGTAAAATATTCGAGTAAAGAATTGTTACAAGGTTAGCCTAAGACAAGGCATCTTCTTCCAAAACATTTTCAAAAACACACACACACACACACACACCATTTTCAAGCAATCGAAAATCAAGGCAAGTGATCTAAAAAACCAAGTAACTAAGAGCCCATGGATAACCATAGATGAAAAGGGTGCTAATACCTTCCCTTTTCATAATCTACCCCCCGGACCCACGAAATATCTCAAAAGGTTTTTGCTGTGCTTTTTTAACCTTTCCTTTAGGATAAAATAAAAAGTCGGTGGCGACTCTTGCTCAACCGCACAAGTGCGAATATGAACGCAAAACCACAGTCAGTTCTCCCACCGTATCACAGAACTGGCGACTCTGCTGGGGAGAAGGTTCAAAGTGGGGTTACCTTAGGGTTTAGATCACCTTTACTTTCTTGCTTTGATTGACTTGATTGCTTTATCTTTTGGGTTCTCGTTTGGGTTTGTTGTAAATCCTACACCCGGATTTAGGGCACCTTCTTAGGTAAATAGCAAAAAAACTGCGAGGGAACTGTGCGGGGTATACCGACACGGTTGAAGCAGTAAGCTATGTTAGTTTGACATATTTGTGAGTACCGGTGACCCTTGAGTAGTCAAGGAGAGTACGGGGCCGCTGTGTGATGTCATGAAGCACTAACGAACTCTTAGAACCTTAATTGACCATCTTAGCCTTTTTAGGGGTAGTGAGATGACCGACTTGGGTGCAGTCCGAAGTTGGTAGATACTCGATACTACACTCATTTGAGGGTTGTTTTCTTGGAATATTTTGGTCGTAAGTTAAGTGGCTAAACCGAAACAATGAACACAGAAAACAGTCCAATGATATTGAGCTCCTTAGAACCCAGTTTCTATTTTAGGACAGGATGAGCCAACTAACTTCAAGAGGGTATTTACCTGAACCCCATGCAAGCCTAAACCTAAGGACTTGTTTGCTTTGTGTGAATATGTTTGCCTGTATATACACTCACTTGCTTTTTGCATACATGTACATAACATCATAACATCATACCATAAGCATTTTCAATAACCATTTCAAGGATCTCGAGGGTTCTTTTGATGCAGTGTTACGTTGAACCAGACATCTACCAAGGGGCAAGGGGTTTCTCCTCTAACCAATGCAATCAAAGATCAAGTGCAACAACTTGAATCAGTGGCTATGACCCACTCGACATGGTGAGCTTGATTCTTGTGGAAAGACATCCACCGATACAAAGTTCTCCAGTCAAAGATCAAGTACAACAACTTGAATCAGTGGCTATGACCCACTCGACATGGTGAGCTTGATTCTCGTGGAAAGACGTCCACCGATGCAGAGATCTCCAATCCAAGAGCAAAGTTCAACCTCTAACATTTTTCTTGTGTTTACCCCAAGAGATCCTTGAAAGCATGCATCCACATATCATGCATTGCATTTTGACAGTCTTTCCTTTTTCAGGTTTCCTTACTCTCCTGCTGTTTATTTCAGTAAGAGATGGCTCTAGAAAGGTCTGTCAAAGACATTCAAGACCAGACTGCTCAGCTGCAGGAGATGTTACTGAACTTGTCTTTGGGGCAAGAAGAGATGAAAGCTCTCCTCACAAAGGGCTTGGAGAATTCCAACAATGCCAGGAGTGATCAGCTTGCGGAGCTGCAGTTTGATCTGACAACCTTGAGGACCCAAATGATGGGACAGTTGGTGGGCCAGATGGCTCTCATCCAAGACCTATCTCAAAGACAAGAGGAACTCAGAGTTCTTGTCCACCAACTGCTTCCAAATAACCAACTGGGGCAAATATCTGAGGTTGAAGAGCAAGTCACCGCTCAGCCTCCATCCACTCAAGAAGACAAGGGGAAAGCTCATTTGCTTGCTTCAGGGTCACAAGCCCATCAACAACCTCGCCAGCGTCAACGGGGTAATCGGCATAAGCAAGAAACGTCGGGAAGACAGTTCACGGAGAATGAAATACCATCATTTTTCATACCGAAGCGCCTGATGGAGGTCAACCTGCTTACCTTAAAGGATCCTCCTCAGAAGCTCAATATCTCCTCTCCTCACTATCATCCCGACGCATTTTGTGTTTACCACTCCTACAGCCCGGGACATGACACCAACGACTGTTGGGCCTTGAAGAACAAGATTCAAGATCTGATCGACATTGGGGTGCTGGAATTCATGCCAGACGGTGAGATGAAAATCTTCCGTTAAAGGGTTCTCCACTTGAAGTGACGAAGCTCAAGCTGAAAGACTTTTACTTCTTTTTGACTTTTCAAAGTTGTAATTTCTTTTGCTGTCAAACAATTATCTGTTGATGTTAAACTCTATTTTCATTAATGCATTGCATATGTTTGTCCTGAATTCATCCATTCGTTTCACTACTCTTATGCTTTTCTTTATGATATTTGACTCTTGATAAAAAGCTGCAAGCCTTTAGAGGGAGGATGACGAAACAATACCATGATCTCATACAGTATGCTTTTGAATAGACCTTGCTGATGATGTACAGGCATTTCTTTCAATTCGCAAACACTGGAGTTATAAGGAAGTTAATCCCTAGTCAACCCCTTCGAGCCAAAGAAGTAGGAGTTTTCTATCCTAAACAATCAAAACCTTTGATATAAACCTGGGGCAGGGTAGTATCTCAGTTAATTCAAGAGAAAACGCGCATTGAGGTTGCAAACTCTCAAATTCTTAATACAACAAACGACGTCGAAAAAGAAAGCATTCCTTTGGAATCAAAAGACAAGGGTGGTTCCCTATTACATAGACAGACAATCTCTCAAAAAGAGAAAAAGCCCACTGAGCCAAAACCTATAAAGGAGGCTTAAGAAAGCTGGGGCATCCCGCTGACGGTAATCCCGGAAAACGGTAACAGTCAGGCAAAAGTTAGGGATAACAAATCAAAATCAAAATAGTAAGGTCATTACAAAATCCTCAACAACATGAGAAATGTTGAAAAAGAAAAGAGAAGATGATGACGGTCTCCCCAAATTCAAACTGGTGAACCATCGCCCAAAAGTCATTCCAAACTCAAAACAGAGTGGGACGCACAATTAACTGAGCTTAGGTATGAAGGACATCACGAAGAGCGGGTGGGTACAAATATATTTTGAGCCTTTATCATTTGTTTCTTAAACCGTGAACCAAGCCACGTTATAACCCTTCAAAAGTCCTAATTGAAGCATGGGTTAGTTCGAAAGCACACTGTTACAAAAGGGTATCCTGACTCCTGTAAGGCTTTGCTCTAAATCTTGTGTTGATCTGTCTTATAAAAAGTTTTCTGCTAAAAACGCATTTTTCAAAACTTTGAGACAAACATAAACTTTGCATTATTTGAATATCACTGTCTGCATTCGGCTTTTTGTTTGACAGCGAAGAAATTCATACAGCGGATGTTCGGAGGAACGAAAACTCTCTCAGTAAGTAAAAATCACTTCAAGAGGATAACACTTCCATCAAATCTCCTATCAACAAGGGGCATGACATGTCATTAACCTGGGGCAGTCCAGTCAAGGTCCAACAGATCTTTCAAAATTCAATTAACCTGGGGCAGTCCAGTCAAGATTTCAAGAAATCTCTCAATATGCAGAGTAATCTGATTCAAGATTCCTTCATCACCACTTGGGGCATTCGAATGTCAAAAGTGTTCAACAAATCAACTATTACATTTCCAGACTCGATTCCTGTATCTAGCCAGGGAACGTCTGAAGAGTTTGAAGATTCGATTCCTGTATCCAGCCAGGGCATATCTATCAACTATCACAATTCCAGATTCGACTCCTGTATCCAGCCAGGGCATATCTGTTGACCATATTTCCAGACTCGATTCCTGTATCCAGCCAGGGCATGTCTGAAGAATTCTAGATCAACACCTGTAACAAGCCAGGAAACATCTGTGGACGACCGATTGTAGACCAACACCTGTAACAAGCCAGGAAATTATCTACATCACCACTTGGGGCATTCGAATGTCAAAAGTGTTCAAAAACCCGATGCAGCTTTACACGAGCTCATCATCAGGAAGCCCTACACCGGTTCCTCCTCAAGATTTCTGAAAACAGTTCACGGGTTCTCCAAGTAACGGATGCTAACTTGTCACTTGTTCAGATTCTTCTCAAGACTTCTGAAAACAGTTTATGGATTCTTCCCAACAACGGATGTTAATCTATTACTTGTTCAGATGCAACCTTTGAAAATAGTTTACGGACGCTTCCCAACAACGAATGTTGCTCTATTTCTTATTCAATCCCAAGATTTCTGAAAACAGTTTACGGGTTCTCCAAGTAACGGATGTTAACCTATCGCTTGTTCAATTTCTTCTCAAGACTTCTGAAAACAGTTTATGGATTCTTCCTAACAACGGATGTTAATCTATTACTTGTTCAGATGCAACTTTTGAAAACAGTTTACGGACGCTTCCCAACAACGGATGCTGCTCTATTGCTTATTCAACTTCAAGACGTTTTGAAAACAGTTCACGGGTTCTCCAGTAACGGATGTTAACCTATCACTTGTTCAGACTCTTCTCAACGTTCTGAAAACAGTTTACGGATTCTCCAGTAACGGATGTCAATCTATCGCTTGTTCAGATTCCAAGCCTTCACCTGCAGCAATCAGAGGACTCTCGCAATCCCCGGCCAGAGAACCTTCCAGAAGCTAACTCCACTCAGAGTCAAGTTTCATCATCCCCAGCGAAGCTGAAACTTCAAATTATCAATCCCCAGTGAAGCCAGACTAATGAACCTTCTCCCCACAGAGTTTTTGGAGGGCAAATCTTGAGTTCCCCAGTAAAGTCGCCAGAGTTACTTCCCGCCAAACTGAAGATTCTCAGTCTTACCTCCCCAGCATGAGTCTACTAGTTTGGAACTCCCCAGTAGAGGTCATCAGGAATTCTCCTCCACAGCAGCAGCCAAAGAATTATTCTCCCAGGCAGCAGTCAAGATTCTTTTATCTGCAGCCAACTCAGGATTCATTTATCCTCGACAAGATAGCTCATCAGCTTACATGCGCATTCATCACATTCATGTCATAAACATTGATGTCACATACATTGCATCATGCATCATAACATTGCATACAACTAACCCATTGCCTTTTCAGGTAAGATCAGTCGACAGATAAAGATCATCTCCCAAGATTCATCCAGAAATAGTTCAGATGTGACCCGGACACGGCGACATTCTGATACTTATTCCAGATTCATCCAGATGCAGTTTTATACGAACACATCATCAGGAAGCCCTACACCGGTTCCTCTTCAACTTCAAGACTTCTGAAAACAGTTCACGGGTTCTCCAAGTAACGGATGTTGACCTATCACTTGTTCAGATTCATCCCAAGACTTCTGAAAACAGTTTACAGATTCTTCCCAACAACGGATGTTAATCTATCAACTTGTTCAGACTCTTCTCAACTTTTGAAAACAGTTTACGGACGCTTCCCAACAACGGATGTTGCTCTATTGCTTATTCAATCTCAACTCCTGAAAATAGTTTACAGATTCTCCAGACATGGATGTCAATCTATTGCTTATTCGGACCCCCAATTCAGAGATGTTCCAAAACATGGATGCCTTTCTGACACTTGTCCACTCACCATTGACATACAGTTCAACATTTCCATATGGCATCTTTAAGCCCATCCTCCTACCAACGTCACCAAATGGCATCTTTAAGCCCATTCTCAGATGGCATCTCTAAGCCTATCCCTCGACAAGATTCTATCGCATCAGATGGCATCGTTAAGCCCATCTCCAAATGGCATCTTTAAGCCCATTCACCTCTACCATCACATCGTCGAGTGCAAATTTTCTGGATACTTTAGTGTCCAATCTTCTTTTACCTTCAAGTCGCGAAAGGCAAACTTGCCAATCTAACTCTTCAGGTTCAAGAAGATTGAACAGGGGCAACTGTTGTACCCCAAAATTTGCCCTCACATTTTTCCACAAGAAATAACAACTTCAGGCATTTCATGATCTTTCAAACTGGCTCAAGAATCAGTCAAACAGACTTTTCTCGTCAGTCAGGACACAATTAGGGTTTTATTGATTTTCAGGGCTCTGGAATGCTTCAAACAGTTGGTTTAGGGTTTTGGTTGATTTTGGCTCAACTTCGATCAGGCGAACGTTTCTTTGGCATTTAATCAAGAATTAGGGTTTGTGCGCGCGTTCTCGGAAAGATCTAAATTCTACAGTGCTTTGCAAGATATTCCGAGATTTGGGTTGAATTCGCATTATTTGACTTAATCAGTAAAAGAATGCATTTGGGTTGGATTCGCATTGTTTGACTTAATCAGTAAAAAGGGGAATGCGTCTGATCAGTTGTTGTGATTAACTGTTATTTTGCTTTGAACATTGGAAGCGTCAAGTTTATTAATTGATCAACACTAAAATATTGTTTAGTTAATTATTTATTATTCTAAAGATTAAATAAGTTGGAATTTATTTTCAATTTATTTTTAGAACTATAAATAATAAATAAACAATTGGAGAAGAAAAGAATTAATTAAATAAAAGAACTTTTTTTTATCTTTAAATCATTTGTATAATTGTTTTTGTTTACAAAATGTTTACAAAAATAATGTTACATTTATTTAAAGTTAAATAAAAATTATCCTAAATATTTTTCTAATCTTCAATTCTTCATCTGCTATCCCTCGCTCCAGTGTTCCATATTCATCTGCAAAAGAAAGGAAGAAAAGTCAAAAAGCAGATAAAAAAATAATGACAGATAAAAAGACAGTTCATCATTAAGGGCCACTGATTGGGATCAGTTAACCCTCTCTGTAAATCACGGGATTTCTCCCGGTTCACAAAGAGGGAAGAATTTTATTTGCTAATCATGAATGCAAAGTGAAAAAAAATGCAAAGTTTGTCAACACATTGCATAGTTCAAGTCTCAAACAAACTCCAAGTGCAAATCAAACTAAAAAGTCCAAATTCAACTTTCTGTCAAAAAGTGTCAAACTGCACAAAGGTACCCAAGCTGTCAATAAAGAAGATTTGAAAAGATACAAAGCACAAAAGTTGTCAAGAAGAGACAAGAATGCAAAGAAAAATTGATATGCAAGCAACTATCTCACTTTCATCATTTCCCAACAAATGGCCCTTTCAGAAAGTACACACAAAAACATATTTTAATATTCTTTGAAGTGTACTGGAGAGAGAAGAGAAAAGAGATAAGAGAGCAGGTTTTTAGGCTTTAGGCAGGAAGGAAGAAAACATATACAAAAGCTAAACACAGTATAGTAAAAAAAGGGGGCAAAAAACCAATACAAAAAAAAAGATATACAAACTGATAAGCCTCCAAATCCAAAAGAACCTTGGAACCTGTTTTGTCAACACAAAAACCAGTTGCAAAAAGGCCATTAACCTATATATGCCAAACCTGCCTGAAGCAAGTCACAAGCATAAACCTGCAATGGCCTAATAAACCAGACAACCTGCATATGCCAAACCCCGCCTGAAGCCTAACAAAAGCCAGAGCATCAGTCCAAACCTTAAGCCAACACATAACCTGATACCCTGTCAAACAAAATATACCAAATGCCTTAAACCTGCCTGAAAGGCATAAAACCTGCTAAGCCCCTTTACCTGCACATAAACAATATACCAGCCTTACCAACAAAAGCCTCACCACCAGCCAAACTCAACTTCACAAGCCTCAAATTTGTGAAGCCTGAAGCCTCAAAGCATACCTGCCTAAACCTGAAGCATCAAATATGCCAAAGACCTATAACCTGCCTGAAGCCACTAAAGAAAAAAGCCTGTAAAAACTTCCAGACTTAAACCAAAATCAAGCTAAAATAACCTGCCTGAAGAAAGCAAGGCCAAGCCTTTACACAAAAAGCATTCAAAGCCAAACCCTCAGAACCCTAGGCTCATCATTGGGCAAAAGGGATAGCGCCACAAATATTCCAGAGGCAACTGAGGGACAAGTAAAGGAATCAAACTCAAGGCATCCAACACAGGCAGCATGATCGTGCATCCAGGGCCCTCAGAACCCTAGGTTCATCCTTGGGCAAAGAAGAAAAGAAGCAAATCAAAAAGGCAACTCAGAGAAGGGACGAAAGGCAACAAAGTCAAGGCAACTCAAAGAAGATACAAAAGCAACGTTCAAAGACAGTCTAAACCAACATAAGCAAGCATACGACAAACACGTTCAAGGCAACAAGCATTAAAGGCAAAGAAGAAGAAGAAAGAGGTGAATTCAAAAGGGGTTTTCAGTCCATATCATCATCAAAACCCTCAAATGGCAAAAAGATAAAGAATATAGAAATACCAGGTTGACCAAAAAGCCAATCAACATCACGCATTTTTTCCTCTTCGCCATCAAGCCTCCTAAGCACCTCCATCTCCTTCCTTCCCCTCTTCAGTAAAGGTAAGACATTTTTCTTTCATCCCTTCTCACGTACCTCCAATAAAATCAATAACGAACAGCATAAGAAATCAAATCAAACAGTTAATCAAGAAGAAGCAGTAAACCATAAACATACAAATATCAAAACTCTAAAAACGCGCTAGACAAAGACGAAGTAAGGACGATTACCCCTCATTCGTTTTCACCGAACCAAGGAAGGGCGAAGGAGGCGGAGGCGCTGATGGCTGGGCAAAGAGGAGAGTCAGGTTCCTGGTAAAGATTGAACGAAGACGGAGAAGATGAAAACGGACGAACGGCGCTTCTGTCGCTCTCAAAACCCTAGGCCAATGTCCCAACTGAACAAAACGCGTTAACCCTAAAGTGTTCGTTTCCACATCTGGGCCTAACCCGTTTCACAAAACACAAAGCCCAAGCGTATTCCAATTCAAAAACCCCCTTTTTTACCTATTCATTCTGTTTAGTATGGGCCCAATCCCCCTTTTGACCCATTCAATTATCAAACCTTTTTTTAGCATATAAAACATCTTTTTTTCTTTCGTTAAATAAATTAACATAATATTTTTGACATTAATAATACTTTTTTCATATATATATATAATAATTAAATTCTATATAGAAACTAATATTTTCTCTTTACAATTAAACTCACATTTTCTTTAAATCTTTGTACATAACAAATAAAACATACATTTTTTCTAATTTAATTCTTGATATTTAAAACATACTTTTTGTACATAATAAATAAAGATACATTCTTATACATAATTCTTAACATTTAATTGAAATATTCTTTTGCATATATAAAACATAAAATATAAAGATACTTTTTTATATCAAATGTAAAATAATAATTTTCAAACTCAGAATATTTCCTTTTCTTAAAATTATCTTTTTGTGCATATTAAATAATACAAGATCACAAATCAAAGATTAATAAACATTTAATTTTTCTTTAGGTCAAAACAATACTTAATACACATTTAATTTCACATCTCTAACCTGTAAATAATTACATGTACAAATATATATACATATGCACGTACACTTACACAATACATTCACATTGCCCCTATACACATTTGCTTATCTTATCCATTGATATTCGTTACATTTACATTTGATCGCAAATTCGATTTGGTTGTAACTTATTGGACACTATATTCCTAAGTCTCATCCCCATTCATAAATTTGTACCCCCACTCCCGGATACTTATTTTGTAATAGCGTAGATTTTACATTTTCGCAATTTACCGCTTTCAATTATACCATGATTAGACCTAGGGTTTGCATGTACATAAAATCAAACGCTAGATAACCTAATGCAAGACAAATACATGAAATCAATACACAATCACACTTGCACCCTCTAGGGTAATCCCACATGTCGCCTTCCAAAATGGGCCATGCTTGCACGTCGAGTATCTTTGGCAAAACAAATTCAAATGATCATAAGTCCCTCGATGACGCTTTCGAATGTTGCCTAAAACGGAATGATCATAGTCCCTTCAAAGAAAATTGCCAAAGACACTTGGCACCATTGCATTCATGGTCCATACGATGACCCGCGCCCGTCCCGAACAAACATCCTAAACGCAAGATTATCCACCAAATTCAATGGTGGAACAAAATTGTTAAAAAGGGTTGAAAACATAGAGAAAACCTTTGAGTACAATAGGGTAGACAAAACTCTTAGTTACTTGAGATCAACTTGCAAAAACACTTGCCTTCTTTTCAAAAACCACATTCCACAAACACTTTCAAAACAAACTCTCAAAACATTTTTGAAACAACTTTTCGAAAAGATACACACCTTTGTAAAATATTCGAGTAAAGAATTGTTACAAGGTTAGCCTAAGACAAGGCATCTTCTTCAAAAACATTTTCAAAAAAACACACACACACACACACACCATTTTCAAGCAATCGAAAATCAAGGCAAGTGATCTAAAAAACCAAGTAACTAAGAGCCCATGGATAACCATGGATGAAAAGGGTGCTAATACCTTCCCTTTTCATAATCTACCCCCCGGACCCACGAAATATCTCAAAAGGTTTTTGCTGTGCTTTTTTAACCTTTCCTTTAGGATAAAATAAAAAGTCGGTGGCGACTCTTGCTCAACCGCACAAGTGTGAATACGAACGCAAAACCACAGTCAGTTCTCCCACCGTATCACAGAACTGGCGACTCTGCTGGGGAGAAGCTTCAAAGTGGGGTTACCTTAGGGTTTAGATCACCTTTACTTTCTTGCTTTGATTGACTTGATTGCTTTATCTTTTGGGTTCTCGTTTGGGTTTGTTGTAAATCCTACACCCGGATTTAGGGCACCTTCTTAGGTAAATAGCAAAAAAACTGCGAGGGAACTGTGCGGGGTTTACCGACACGGTTGAAGCAGTAAGCTATGTTAGTGTGACATATTTGTGAGTACCGGTGACCCTTGAGTAGTCAAGGAGAGTACGGGGCCGCTGTGTGATGTCATGAAGCACTAACAAACTCTTAGAACCTTAATTGACCATCTTAGCCTTTTTAGGGGTAGTGAGATGACCTACTTTGGTGCAGTCCGAAGTTGGTAGATACTCGATACTACACTCATTTGAGGGTTGTTTTCTTGGAATATTTTGGTCGTCAGTTAAGTGGCTAAACCGAAACAATGAACACAGAAAACAGTCCAATGATATTGAGCTCCTTAGAACCCGGTTTCTATTTTAGGACAGGATGAGCCAACTAACTTCAAGAGGGTATTTACCTGAACCCCATGCAAGCCTAAACCTAAGGACTTGTTTGCTTTGTGTGAATATGTTTGCCTGTATATACACTCACTTGCTTTTTGCATACATGTACATAACATCATAACATCATACCATAAGCATTTTCAATAACCATTTCAAGGATCTCGAGGGTTCTTTTGATGCAGTGTTACGTTGAACCAGACATCTACCAAGGGGCAAGGGGTTTCTCCTCTAACCAATGCAATCAAAGATCAAGTGCAACAACTTGAATCAGTGGCTATGACCCACTCGACATGGTGAGCTTGATTCTCGTGGAAAGACATCCACCGATACAAAGTTCTCCAGTCAAAGATCAAGTACAACAACTTGAATCAGTGGCTATGACCCACTCGACATGGTGAGCTTGATTCTCGTGGAAAGACGTCCACCGATGCAGAGATCTCAAATCCAAGAGCAAAGTTCAACCTCTAACATTTTTCTTGTGTTTACCCCAAGAGATCCTTGAAAGCATGCATCCACATATCATGCATTGCATTTTGACAGTCTTTCCTTTTTCAGGTTTCCTTACTCTCCTACTGTTTATTTCAGTAAGAGATGGCTCTAGAAAGGTCTGTCAAAGACATTCAAGACCAGACTGCTCAGCTGCAGGAGATGTTCCTGAACTTGTCTTTGGGGCAAGAAGAGATGAAAGCTCTCCTCACAAAGGGCTTGGAGAATTCCAACAATGCCAGGAGTGATCAGCTTGCGGAGCTGCAGTTTGATCTGACAACCTTGAGGACCCAAATGATGGGACAGTTTGTGGGCCAGATGGCTCTCATCCAAGACCTATCTCAAAGACAAGAGGAACTCAGAGTTCTTGTCCGCCAACTGCTTCCAAATAACCAACTGGGGCAAATATCTGAGGTTGAAGAGCAAGTCACCGCTCAGCCTCCATCCACTCAAGAAGACAAGGGGAAAGCTCCTTTGCTTGCTTCAGGGTCACAAGCCCATCAACAACCTCGCCAGCGTCAACGGGGTAATCGGCGTAAGCAAGAAACGTCGGGAAGACAGTTCACGGAGACTGAAATACCATCATTTTTCATACTGAAGCGCCTGATGGAGGTCAACCTGCTTACCTTAAAGTATCCTCCTCAGAAGCTCAATATCTCCTCTCCTCACTATCATCCCGACGCATTTTGTGTTTACCACTCCTACAGCCCGGGACATGACACCAACGACTGTTGGGCCTTGAAGAACAAGATTCAAGATCTGATCGACATTGGGGTGCTGGAATTCATGCCAGACGGTGAGATGAAAATCTTCCGTTAAAGGGTTCTCCACTTGAAGTGACGAAGCTCAAGCTGAAAGACTTTTGCTTCTTTTTGACTTTTCAAAGTTGTAATTTCTTTTGCTGTCAAACAATTATCTGTTGATGTTAAACTCTGTTTTCATTAATGCATTGCATATGTTTGTCCTGAATTCATCCATTCGTTTCACTACTCTTATGCTTTTCTTTATGATATTTGACTCTTGATAAAAAGCTGCAAGCCTTTAGAGGGAGGATGACGAAACAATACCATGATCTCATACAGTATGCTTTTGAACAGACCTTGCTGATGATGTACAGGCATTTCTTTCAATTCCCAAACACTGGAGTTATAAGGAAGTTAATCCCTAGTCAACCCCTTCGAGCCAAAGAAGTAGGAGTTTTCTATCCTAAACAATCAAAACCTTTGATATAAACCTGGGGCAGGGTAGTATCTCAGTTAATTCAAGAGAAAACGCGCATTGAGGTTGCAAACTCTCAAATTCGTAATACAACAAACGACGTCGAAAAAGAAAGCATTCCTTTGGAATCAAAAGACAAGGGTGGTTCCCTATCACATAGAAAGACAATCTCTCAAAAAGAGAAAAAGCCCACTGAGCCAAAACCTATAAAGGAGGCTTAAGAAAGTTGGGGCATCCCACTGACGGTAATCCCGGAAAACGGTAACAGTCAGGCAAAAGTTAGGGATAACAAATCAAAATCAAAATAGTAAGGTCGTTACAAAATCCTCAACAACATGAGAAATGTTGAAAAAGAAAAGAGAAGATGATGACTGTCTCCCCAAATTCAAACTGGTGAACCATCGCCCAAAAGTCGTTCCAAACTCAAAACAGAGTGGGACGCACAATTAACTGAGCTTAGGTATGAAGGACATCACGAAGAGCGGGTGGGTACAAATATATTTTGAGCCTTTATCATTTGTTTCTTAAACCGTGAACCAAGCCATGTTATAACCCTTCAAAAGTCCTAATTGAAGCATGGGTTAGTTAGAAAGCACACTGTTACAAAAGGGTATCCTGACTCCTGTAAGGCTTTGCTCTAAATCTTGTGTTGATCTGTCTTATAAAAAGTTTTCTGCTAAAAATGCATTTTTTAAAACTTCGAGACAAACATAAACTTTGCATTATTTGAATATCACTGTCTGCATTCGGGTTTTTGTTTGACAGCGAAGAAATTCATACAACGGATGTTCGGAGGAACGAAGACTCTCTCAGTAAGTAAAAATCACTTCAAGAGGATAACACTTCCATCAAATCTCCTATCAACAAGGGGCATGACATGTCATTAACCTGGGGCAGTCCAGTCAAGGTCCAACAGATCTTTCAAAATTCAATTAACCTGGGGCAGTCCAGTCAAGATTTCAAGAAATCTCTCAATATGCAGAGTAATCTGATTCAAGATTCCTTCATCACCACTTGGGGCATTCGAATGTCAAAAGTGTTCAACAAATCAACTATTACATTTCCAGACTCGATTCCTGTATCTAGCCAGGGAACGTCTGAAGAGTTTGAAGATTCGATTCCTGTATCCAGCCAGGGCATATCTATCAACTATCACAATTCCAGATTCAACTCCTGTATCCAGCCAGGGCATATCTGTTGACCATATTTCCAGACTCGATTCCTGTATCCAGCCAGGGCATGTCTGAAGAATTCCAGATCAACACCTGTAACAAGCCAGGAAACATCTGTGGACGACCGATTGTAGACCAACACCTGTAACAAGCTAGGAAATTATCTACATCACCACTTGGGGCATTCGAATGTCAAAAGTGTTCAAAAACCCGATGCAGCTTTACACAAGCTCATCATCAGGAAGCCCTACACCGGTTCCTCCTCAAGATTTCTGAAAACAGTTCACGGGTTCTCCAAGTAACGGATGCTAACTTGTCACTTGTTCAGATTCTTCTCAAGACTTCTGAAAACAGTTTATGGATTCTTCCCAACAACGGATGTTAATCTATTACTTGTTCAGATGCAACCTTTGAAAATAGTTTACGGACGCTTCCCAACAACGAATGCTGCTCTATTGCTTATTCAATCCCAAGATTTCTGAAAACAGTTTACGGGTTCTCCAAGTAACGGATGTTAACCTATCGCTTGTTCAGTTTCTTCTCAAGACTTCTGAAAACAGTTTATGGATTCTTCCCAACAACGGATGTTAATCTATTACTTGTTCAGATGCAACTTTTGAAAACAGTTTACGGACGCTTCCCAACAACGGATGCTGCTCTATTGCTTATTCAACTTCAAGACGTTTTGAAAACAGTTCACGGGTTCTCCAGTAACGGATGTTAACCTATCACTTGTTCAGACTCTTCTCAACGTTCTGAAAACAGTTTACGAATTCTCCAGTAACGGATGTCAATCTATCGCTTGTTCAGATTCCAAGCCTTCACCTGCAGCAATCAGAGGACTCTCGCAATCCTCGGCCAGAGAACCTTCCAGAAGCTAACTCCACTCAGAGTCAAGTTTCATCATCCCCAGCGAAGCTAAAACTTCAAATTATCAATCCCCAGCGAAGCTAAAACTTCAAATTATCAATCCCCAGCGAAGCCAGACTAATGAACATTCTCCCCACAGAGTTTTGGGAGGGCAAATCTTGAGTTCCCCAGTGAAGTCGCCAGAGTTACTTCCCGCCAAACTGAAGATTCTCAGTTTTACCTCCCCAGCATGAGTCTACTAGTTTGGAACTCCCCAGTAGAGGTCATCAGGAATTCTCCTCCACAGCAGCAGCCAAAGAATTATTCTCCCAGGAAGCAGTCAAGATTCTTTTATCTGCAGCCAACTCAGGATTCATTTATCCTCGACAAGATAGCTCATCAGCTTACATGCGCATTCATCACATTCATGTCATAAACATTGATGTCACATACATTGCATCATGCATCATAACATTGCATACAACTAACCCTTTGCCTTTTCAGGTAAGATCAGTCGACAGATAAAGATCATCTCCCAAGATTCATCTAGAAATAGTTCAGATGTGACCCGGACACGGCGACATTCTGATACTTATTCCAGATTCATCCAGATGCAGTTTTATACGAACACATCATCAGGAAGCCCTACACCGGTTCCTCTTCAACTTCAAGACTTCTGAAAACAGTTCACGGGTTCTCCAAGTAACGGATGTTGACCTATCACTTGTTCAGATTCATCCCAAGACTTCTGAAAACAGTTTACAGATTCTTCCCAACAACGGATGTTAATCTATCAACTTGTTCAGACTCTTCTCAACTTTTGAAAACAGTTTACGGACGCTTCCCAACAACGGATGTTGCTCTATTGCTTATTCAATCTCAACTCCTAAAAATAGTTTACAGATTCTCCACACATGGATGTCAATCTATTGCTTATTCGGACCCCCAATTCAGAGATGTTCCAAAACATGGATGCCTTTCTGACACTTGTCCACTCACCATTGACATACAGTTCAACATTTCCAGATGGCATCTTTAAGCCCATCCTCCTACCAACGTCACCAAATGGAATCTTTAAGCCCATTCTCAGATGGCATCTCTAAGCCTATCCCCCGACAAGATTCTATCGCATCAGATGGCATCGTTAAGCCCATCTCCAAATGGCATCTTTAAGCCCATTCACCTCTACCATCACATCGTCGAGCGCAAATTTTCTGGGTACTTTAGTGTCCAATCTTCTTTTACCTTCAAGTCGCGAAAGGCAAACTTGCCAATCTAACTCTTCAGGTTCAAGAAGATTGAACAGGGGCAACTGTTGTACCCCAAAATTTGCCCTCGCATTTTTCCACAAGAAATAACAACTTCAGGCATTTCATGATCTTTCAAACTGGCTCAAGAATCAGTCAAACAGACTTTTCTCGTCAGTCAGGACACAATTAGGGTTTTATTGATTTTCAGGGCTCTGGAATGCTTCAAACAGTTGGTTTAGGGTTTTGGTTGATTTTGGCTCAACTTCGATCAGGCGAACGTTTCTTTGGCATTTAATCAAGAATTAGGGTTTGTGCGCGCGTTCTCGGAAAGATCTAAATTCTACAGTGCTTTGCAAGATATTCCGAGATTTGGGTTGAATTCGCATTATTTGACTTAATCAGTAAAAGAATGCATTTGGGTTGGATTCGCATTGTTTGACTTAATCAGTAAAAAGGGGAATGCGTCTGATCAGTTGTTGTGATTAACTGTTATTTTGCTTTGAACATTGGAAGCGTCAAGTTTATTAATTGATCAACACTAAAATATTGTTTAGTTAATTATTTATTATTCTAAAGATTAAATAAGTTGGAATTTATTTTCAATTTATTTTTAGAACTATAAATAATAAATAAACAATTGGAGAAGAAAAGAATTAATTAAATAAAAGAACTTTTTTTTTTTATCTTTAAATCATTTGTATAATTGTTTTTTGTTTACAAAATGTTTACAAAAATAATGTTAAATTTATTTAAAGTTAAATAAAAACTATCCTAAATATTTTTCTAATCTTCAATTCTTCAGTCTGCTATCCCTCGCTCCAGTGTTCCATATTCATCTGCAAAAGAAGGAAGAAAAGTCAAAAAGCAGATAAAAAAATAATGACAGATAAAAAGACAGTTCATCATTAAGGGCCACTGATTGGGATCAGTTAACCCTCTCTGCAAATCACGGGATTTCTCCCGGTTCACAAAGAGGGAAGAATTTTATTTGCTAATCATGAATGCAAAGTGAAAAAAAAAATGCAAAGTTTGTCAACACATTGCATAGTTCAAGTCTCAAACAAACTCCAAGTGCAAATCAAACTAAAAAGTCCAAATTCAACTTTCTGTCAAAAAGTGTCAAACTGCACAAAGGTACCCAAGCTGTCAATAAAGAAGATTTGAAAAGATACAAAGCACAAAAGCTGTCAAGAAGAGACAAGAATGCAGAGAAAAATTGATATGCAAGCAACTATCTCACTTTCATCATTTCCCAACAAATGGCCCTTTCAGAAAGTACACACAAAAACATATTTTAATATTCTTTGAAGTGTACTGGAGAGAGAAGAGAAAAGAGATAAGAGAGCAGGTTTTTAGGCTTTAGGCAGGAAAGGAAGAAAAACATATACAAAAGCTAAACACAGTATAGTAAAAAAAAAGGGGGCAAAAAACCAATACAAAAAAAAAATATACAAACTGATAAGCCTCCAAGTCCAAAAGAACCTTGGAAACCTGTTTTGTCAACACAAAAACCAGTTGCAAAAAAGGCCATTAACCTATATATGCCAAACCTGCCTGAAGCAAGTCACAAGCATAAACCTGCAATGGCCTAATAAACCAGACAACCTGCATATGCCAAACCCCGCCTGAAGCCCTAACAAAAGCCAGAGCATCAGTCCAAACCTTAAGCCAACACATAACCTGATACCCTGTCAAACAAAATATACCAAATGCCTTAAACCTGCCTGAAAGGCATAAAACCTGCTAAGCCCCTTTACCTGTACATAAACAATATACCAGCCTTACCAACAAAAGCCTCACCACCTGCCAAACTCAACTTCACAAGCCTCAAATTTGTGAAGCCTGAAGCCTTAAAGCATACCTGCCTAAACCTGAAGCATAAAATATGCCAAAGACCTATAACCTGCCTGAAGCCACTAAAGCAAAAAGCCTGTAAAAACTTCCAGCCTTAAACCAAAATCAAGCTAAAATAACCTGCCTGAAGCAAGCAAGGCCAAGCCTTTACACAAAAAGCATTCAAAGCCAAACCCTCAGAAACCCTAGGCTCATCATTGGGCAAAAGGGATAACGCCACAAATATTCCAGAGGCAACTGAGGGACAAGTAAAGGAATCAAAACTCAAGGCATCCAACACAGGCAACATGAGCGTGCATCCAGGGCCCTCAGAACCCTAGGTTCATCCTTGGGCAAAGAAGAAAAGAAGCAAATCAAAAAGGCAACTCAGAGAAGGGACGAAAGGCAACAAAGTCAAGGCAACTCAAAGAAGATACAGAAGCAACGTTCAAAGACAGTCTAAACCAACATAAGCAAGCATACGACAAACACGTTCAAGGCAACAAGCATTAAAGGCAAAGAAGAAGAAGAAAGAGGTGAATTCAAAAGGGGTTTTCAGTCCATATCATCATCAAAACCCTCAAATGGCAAAAAGATAAAGAATATAGAAATACCAGGTTGACCAAAAAAGCCAATCAGCATCACGCATTTTTTCCTCTTCGCCATCAAGCCTCCTAAGCACCTCCCATCTCCTTCCTTCCCCTCTTCAGTAAAGGGTAAGACATTTTTCTTTCATCCCTTCTCACGTACCTCCAATAAAATCAATAACGAACAGCATAAGAAATCAAATCAAACAGTTAATCAAGAAGAAGCAGTAAAACCATAAACATACAAATAACAAAACTCTAAAAACGCGCTAGACAAAGACGAAGTAAGGACGATTACCCCCTCATTCGTTTTCACCGAACCAAGGAAGGGCGAAGGAGGCGGAGGCGCTGATGGCTGGGCAAAGAGGAGAGTCAGGTTCCTGGTAAAGATTGAACGAAGACAGGAGAAGATGAAAACGGACGAACGGCGCTTCTGTCGCTCTCAAAACCCTAGGCCAATGTCCCAACTGAACAAAACGCGTTAACCCTAAAGTGTTCGTTTCCACATCTGGGCCTAACCCGTTTCACAAAACACAAAGCCCAAGCGTATTCCAATTCAAAAACCCCCTTTTTTACCTATTCATTCTGTTTAGTATGGGCCCAATCCCCCTTTTGACCCATTCAATTATCAAACCTTTTTTTAGCATATAAAACATCTTTTTTTCTTGTCGTTAAATAAATTAACATAATATTTTTGACATTAATAATACTTTTTTCATATATATATATAATAATTAAATTCTATATAGAAAACTAATATTTTCTCTTTACAATTAAACTCACATTTTCTTTAAATCTATGTACATAACAAATAAAACCATACATTTTTTCTAATTTAATTCTTGATATTTAAAACATACTTTTTGTACATAATAAATAAAGATACATTCTTATACATAATTCTTAACATTTAATTGAAATATTCTTTTGCATATATAAAACATAAAATATAAAGATACTTTTTTATATCAAATGTAAAATAATAATTTTCAAACTCAGAATATTTCCTTTTCTTAAAATTATCTTTTTGTGCATATTAAATAATACAATATCACAAATCAAAGATTAATAAACATTTAATTTTTCTTTAGGTCAAAACAATACTTAATACACATTTAATTTCACATCTCTAACCTGTAAATAATTACATGTACAAATATATATACATATGCACGTACACTTACACAATACATTCACATTGCCCCTATACACATTTGCTTATCTTATCCATTGATATTCGTTACATTTACATTTGATCGCAAATTCGATTTGGTTGTAACTATTGGACACTATATTCCTAAGTCTCATCCCCATTCATAAATTTGTACCCCCACTCCCGGATACTTATTTTGTAATAGCGTAGATTTTACATTTTCGCAATTTACCGCTTTCAATTATACCATGATTAGACCTACGGTTTGCATGTACATAAAATCAAACGCTAGATAACCTAATGCAAGACAAATAGATGAAATCAATACACAATCACACTTGCACCCTCTAGGGTAATCCCACGTGTCGCCTTCCAAAATGGGCCATGCTTGCACGTCGAGTATCTTTGGCAAAACAAATTCAAATGATCATAAGTCCCTCGATGACGCTTTCGAATGTTACCTAAAACGGAATGATCATAGTCCCTTCAAAGCAAATTGCCAAAGACACTTGGCACCATTGCATTCATGGTCCATACGATGACCCGCGCCCATCCCGAACAAACATCCTAAACGCAAGATTATCCACCAAATTCAATGGTGGAACAAAATTGTTAAAAGGGTTGAAAACATAGAGAAAACCTTTGAGTACAATATGGTAGACAAAACTCTTAGTTACTTGAGATCAACTTGCAAAAACACTTGCCTTCTTTTCAAAAACCACATTCCACAAACACTTTCAAAACAAACTCTCAAAACATTTTTGAAACAACTTTTCGAAAAGATACACACCTTTGTAAAATATTCGAGTAAAGAATTGTTACAAGGTTAGCCTAAGACAAGGCATCTTCTTCAAAACATTTTCAAAAACACACACGCACACACACACACTATTTTCAAGCAATCGAAAATCAAGGCAAGTGATCTAAAAAAACCAAGTAACTAAGAGCCCATGGATAACCATGGATGAAAAGGGTGCTAATACCTTCCCCTTTTCATAATCTACCCCCCCTGACCCACGAAATATCTCAAAAGATTTTTGCTGTGCTTTTTTAACCTTTCCTTTAGGATAAAAATAAAAAGTCGGTGGCGACTCTTGCTCAACCCGCACAAGTGCGAATACGAACGTAAAACCACAGTCAGTTCTCCCACCATATCACAGAACTGGCGACTCTGCTGGGGAGAAGCTTCAAAGTGGGGTTACCTTAGGGTTTAGATCACCTTTACTTTCTTGCTTTGATTGACTTGATTGCTTTATCTTTTGGGTTCTCGTTTGGGTTTGTTGTAAATCCTACACCCGGATTTAGGGCACCTTCTTAGGTAAATAGCAAAAAAACTGCGAGGGAACTGTGCGGGGGTATACCGACACGGTTGAAGCAGTAAGCTATGTTAGTGTGACATATTTGTGAGTACCCGATGACCCTTGAGTAGTCAAGGAGAGTACGGGGCCGCTGTGTGATGTCATGAAGCACTAACGAACTCTTAGAACCTTAATTGACCATCTTAGCCTTTTTAGGGGTAGTGAGATGACCGACTTTGGTGCAGTCCGAAGTTGGTAGATACTCGATACTACACTCATTTGAGGGTTGTTTTCTTGGAATATTTTGGTCGTCAGTTAAGTGGCTAAACCGAAACAATGAACACAGAAAACAGTCCAATGATATTGAGCTCCTTAGAACCCGGTTTCTATTTTAGGACAGGATGAGCCAACTAATTTCAAGAGGGGTATTTACCTGAACCCCATGCAAGCCTAAACCTAAGGACTTGTTTGCTTTGTGTGAATATGTTTGCCTGTATATACACTCACTTGCTTTTTGCATACATGTACATAACATCATAACATCATACCATAAGCATTTTCAATAACCATTTCAAGGATCTCGAGGGTTCTTTTAATGCAGTGTTACGTTGAACCAGACATCTACCAAGGGGCAAGGGGTTTCTCCTCTAACTAATGCAATCAAAGATCAAGTGCAACAACTTGAATCAGTGGCTATGACCCACTCGACATGGTGAGCTTGATTCTCGTGGAAAGACATCCACCGATACAAAGTTCTCCAGTCAAAGATCAAGTACAACAACTTGAATTAGTGGCTATGACCCACTCGACATGGTGAGCTTGATTCTCGTGGAAAGACGTCCACCGGTGCAGAGATCTCCAATCCAAGAGCAAAGTTCAACCTCTAACATTTTTCTTGTGTTTACCCCAAGAGATCCTTGAAAGCATGCATCCACATATCATGCATTGCAATTTTGACAGTCTTTCCTTTTTCAGGTTTCCTTACTCTCCTGTTGTTTATTTCAGTAAGAGATGGCTCTAGAAAGGTCTGTCAAAGACATTCAAGACCAGACTGCTCAGCTGCAGGAGATGTTCCTGAACTTGTCTTTTGGGGCAAGAAGAGATGAAAGCTCTCCTCACAAAGGGCTTGGAGAATTCCAACAATGCCAGGAGTGATCAGCTTGCGGAGCCTGCAGTTTGATCTGACAACCTTGAGGACCCAAATGATGGGACAGTTGGTGGGCCAGATGGCTCTCATCCAAGACCTATCTCAAAGACAAGAGGAACTCAGAGTTCTTGTCCGCCAACCTGCTTCCAAATAACCAACTGGGGCAAATATCTGAGGTTGAAGAGCAAGTCACCGCTCAGCCTCCATCCACTCAAGAAGACAAGGGGAAAGCTCCTTTGCTTGCTTCAGGGTCACAAGCCCATCAACAACCTCGCCAGCGTCAACGGGGTAATCGGCGTAAGCAAGAAGCGTTGGGAAGATAGTTCACGGAGACTGAAATACCATCATTTTTCATACTGAAGCGCCTGATGGAGGTCAACCTGCTTACCTTAAAGGATCCTCCTCAGAAGCTCAATATCTCCTCTCCTCACTATCATCCCGACGCATTTTGTGTTTACCACTCCTACAGCCCGGGACATGACACCAACGACTTCTTTTGCTTATATACTATTGATATAATGTTCATTTTAATGTTCATCTTTTAAATACTTCTTTTGTTATTGTTTAATATAATTGAAGTTAGAAAATCGATTATATGAATTTATTATAAGTACAAATCAAACACTTAAAAGTTGTTACATAGTATTAGTTTATATTTATAACTATGTGAATATTAATCAATTGAAAAATAAATTCAAACTTGACTAATAAAAGTGAACGACGCGTAAGATAAATCTAAACGTGACTCGTGCAATAACACATATTAGTTAATATTAATGATAATGCTAATTTTGATTCAAAAATGATAATGCATTATTATTATTATTATTATTATTATTATTATTATTATTATTATTATTATTATTATTATTATTATTATTATTATTATTATTATTATTATTATTATTATTATTATTATTATTATTATTATATTATTATTATTATTATTATTAATTATAT